>JBBGZY010000031.1:0-1200000 GCA_037952925.1 Lithobates clamitans
CACATGCGTAGTGTATAAAGGAGGGCCTTTCGCGCGTGTCGTACGTACGTTCTGTGCGTCAAATTAGGGGGCGGAGAACATGAGTTCATTTCGAACGTCAGGGGCGGCGACGCAGGCGGAGTTTCACACATGCGTAGTGTATAAAGGAGGGCCTTTCGCGCGTGTCGTACGTACGTTCTGTGCGTAGGTGATAGTGGACCAGGACGTTCCAAAACGAAGGTAATTTGAGATATATATATTTTTTTTGGGGGGGGGTTTATGGTCATGACTTTGTAGCAAGCGGCCTATATGGCTTGATAGATTGATGAGGCCTACATAGGGAGAAGATGATGAGGGGTTAGCAGAAACATATAATAAGTTTTTTTGGTCTTGTGACTTTCTCTTTTCCAGATATAATGAATCCCCTATTGAAGGATCCAGAGTTCCTTACTTTCTTTTATTTCAAAGTATCGAGAGATGAGGAATTTGTGGGAGGTGAAACACCCTCAGTATTATGCCAAGCATGTGAGGAAGTCAACGCTGGAGAGACTTCTGTCCTTTGTCCAGGGAGACCATCCCGGGAGCAACAATGGAGACAGTGCTCAAGAAAATTGGGGTCTTGAGGAACATGTATAAAAGGGAGCATAGGAAGATCCAGGAATCAAGGAGATCAGGAGCATCAGCAGATGATGTTTATGTACCCAGGCTGTGGTACTACAATCAACTCAGTTTTCTTGATGACCAGAATGAAGCCAGGGCATCACTTTCAACCCTTCCCTCCACCCTTCCCTCCACCCTTCCCTCCACCCTTCCCTCCACCCCAGCAGAGGCTGATGAGGAGCAAGCTGGGTCTTCCATCCTGGATGAACCGGATATGACCATCTGGAGTCAGGTAAATTATTTTAACAAATATTTACTGTACTAATATTAATGATGTTAACTGGATGTTATAATTGTCTCAAATAATTTAGCACTCCAAATTGTGTATACATATCAAATGATAGTAGTGACTAAATATGTTTGGCACCTGCTTGAAATAATTAGGGTGTCTGATTAGACTCTTTTATTAAAGAGATGTATTCACATTGAATTTGCTAGTCATGAGAAGCAAACTGTGTGTCATTGATGAACCCAAAAAAATAAACTAAAACTATTGTCCTTTTTTTATACACAGGATGAGTCCATCCAGGAGGAATGTGGGGAAAGTGGCAGGCAGGAGGAGACCGGGCCCATGGACAGCCTGGAGGAGGCCGGATTCACCATCATCCTGGAGGAGGCTGGCCCAGTGTCAGGCAGGAGGTGGCTGCTCCCAGTGAGGTGGCTGGGCCAAGTGAGGTGGCTGGGCCAAGTGAGGTGGCTGGGCCCAGTAGGAGCCTCACCCAATCCCAAGTGCCTCCCCTCCACCTTCCCAAAAAAGGGCCAGGAAGGGGATGGTCACACAGGACGCGTCCCTGCGCCTCATGCAACAGGCCACCCGTTTTTTAACAAGCCCCCCCGAAGCGGAAGAAGCCTATGGCTGCTACTTAGCCAGCAGGCTTCTTCAGATGGATTGGGAGCAGCGCCTCATTTGTGAGCGCCTATTTGGGGAAACAATCCATAAGGGGCTGCAGGGCACGCTAACCAAAAACACCCAACTACATGAGGCAGCCCCCCCCCCTCTCCTCCTCCTCCTCCTCCTCCTCCTCCTCCTCCTCCTCCTCCTCTGCCACAACTGAAACACCAGAGCCACAGCCTCAAAAGAAGGCTACAGGGAAGGCTACAGGGAAGGCTGCAGGGAAGGCTGCAGGGAAGGCTGCAGGGCAGCGTGGAGGAAAGGCTGCAGGGAAGAGAAGAAAGTGATGACCTGGGTTCAGTCTGGTCCTGACAGAAGACGCAGGCTGTTGTAGGACCACAGTCTGGGGACATCTAGATCATCTGCTGGTGCTGTTGATCTCTGGGATTCTTGGACCAGATTGTGCTCCCTCTTATATGGACTCCTCAAGATCCCAATTTTCTTGTACACCGACTTTTTCCAGCGTTGACTTCCTCTTTATTTTATTTTGACCATGAATAAATGGATCTTTTTTGAGTTTAGCAAAAGACTTTATGTGTTTTCTTTTAAATCATTGATTTTACACACAATGTTAAATTAACAAGGGACAACAATCTCATTGAGTTTTAAAAAAACACACCAAAAATACATTACTAATGTTAATAATGTTCAAGTGGTAAGTCTTGAAAATAAAAAAATCTACATAAACAAAAACGGTGCTTTGGGTTAACTTTATCTAAAAACTAAAAAATAATCACTAGAAAAAAAAAAAAAGAATAATGGGTTCTTTGTGGTAACTTTACAAACCTAAAAAAAAAAAAAAAAAGGGAAAAAGTATTATTAGTATGGAAACATTGTTTATAAAAAGCATACTATATCATTCATGAGATCAAAGAGAAAAAGAATTCAGAAATCAGTTTGGGAGAACTCTGATTATGAACAGCAAAACACCTTCGTTCTTTAGAGCATTCGTAAAGAAGAAATAAAATGCGCTGCATTCAACGATCACAGATTTTGCAGCGTGATGAATGTGCTACCTACAATACGAACACTAGTTTTACTAGACCGAGTGCTTCCGTTTAGTTTTTGCTTATGAGCATGCGTCGTTTTTTTGTCCGTAGGACTAGCATACAGACGAGCGGACTTCGGGGTCCGTCGTAGTTACGACGTAAAGATTTGAAGCATGTTTCAAATCTAAAGTACGTCGGATTTGAGGCTAAAAAAGTACGTTGAAAGTCCGAAGAAGCCCACACACGATCGGATTACCAGCCAGCTTTAGTCCGTCAGCGTCCGTTGGACTTTTGTAGACGAAAAGTCCGACCGTGTGTACGCGGCATTATTGTTTACATGAAAAAGTTGTTTTTTTTTGCAAGAAAATTACTTTGAACCCCCAAACATTATATATTTTTTTTAAAGCAAATGCCCTACAGATTAAAATGGTGGGTGTTTCATTTTTTTTTTTTCACACAGTATTTGCGCAGCGATTTTTCAAACGCATTTTTTGGGGAAAAAACACACTTTTTAAAATTTCAATGCACTAAAACACACTATATTGCCCAAATGTTTGATGAAATAAAAAAGATTATCTTAGGCCGAGTACATGGATACCAAACATGACAGGCTTTTAAATTGCGCACAAACGTGCAGTGGCGACAAACTAAATACATTTTAAAAAGCCTTTAAAAGCCTTTACAGGTTACCACTTTAGATTTACAGAGGAGGTCTACTGCTAAAATTACTGCCCTCGATCTGACCTTCGCGGTGATACCTCACATGCATGGGGCAATTGCTGTTTACATTTGACGCCAGACCGACGCTTGCGTTCGCCTTTGCGCGAGAGCAGGGGGGGACAGGGGTGCTTTTTTTTTTTTTTTTTTTTTTTTTATTAATTTTTTGATTTTTTATCTTATTTTTAAACTGTTCCTTTCATTTTTATTTTTTTTTTATCATTTTTATTGTTATCTCAGGGAATGTAAATATCCCCTATGATAGCAATAGGTAGTGACAGGTACTCTTTTTTGAAAAAATTGGGGTCTATTAGACCCTAGATCTCTCCTCTGCCCTCAAAGTATCTGACCACACCAAGATCGGTGTGATAAAATGCTTTCCCAATTTCCCAATGGCGCTGTTTACATCCGGCGAAATCTAAGTCATGAAATGCTCGTAGCTTCCGGTTTCTTAGGCCATAGAGATGATTGGAGCCATTCTGGTCTCTGATCAGCTCTATGGTCAGCTGGCCGAATCACCGGCTGCATTCTCAGGTTCCCTGTTGGGACAGGAGAGCCAGAGAAAAACATGGAAGACGGTGGGGGGGGGAAATCCCTCCCACTGCTTGTAAAAGCAGTCTAGAGGCTAATTAGCTGCTAGGATTGCTTTTACATGAAAGCCGACCGCTGGCTGAAAAGAATGATACCAAGATGATACCTAAACCTGCAGGCATCATTCTGGTATAACCACTCAAAGTCCAGCAACATACCAGTACGTTGCTGGTCCTTATATTGTAAACTTTTTTTTCATGCAGCCTGTGGGCTGAACGAAAAAAAGATATTGATCGGTGGGTATGCCCACCATTAGAATACCTCCCTTCATCCGCCCACTTCTAATGATGGGCATACATGCACCATTTATATATGCCGAAGCATGGGGGCATCCTCCCGCAAAAGGCAGGAGCAAATTGCTCCTCCACCCACTACTGCCCCCACGCTTCGGCATATATGCTGAAGTATGTAACTGTGGTGGTGAAATCACCTCCGACAGCGCTGGAGTCACGGCTTTATATATCGTGGGAGCAAACGCTGTTGCTGTCAAGATAAATAAATCCGCGCTGCAACTGAATGGTGTACCTGCTAAGCAAATGATGGTTAACAAAAAAAACAAAGTAACATTACAGTATAACAGTAATACTTACCATACCTGCAAAGCAAATACAAAAAAAACATAGTAAAAAATAAAACATTTAACGCAACCTGTGCCTACCTAAAATATATATATATGCCGAAGCATGGGGGCATCCTCCCGCAAAAGGCAGGAGCAAATTGCTCCTCCACCCACTACTGCCCCCACGCTTCGGCATATATGCTGAAGTATGTAACTGTGGTGGTGAAATCACCTCCGACAGCGCTGGAGTCACGGCTTTATATATCGTGGGAGCAAACGCTGTTGCTGTCAAGATAAATAAATCCGCGCTGCAACTGAATGGCGTACCTGCTAAGCAAATGATGGTTAACAAAAAAAACAAAGTAACATTACAGTATAACAGTAATACTTACCATACCTGCAAAGCAAATACAAAAAAAACATAGTAAAAAATAAAACATTTAACGCAACCTGTGTCTACCTAAAATATATATATATGCCGAAGCATGGGGGCATCCTCTCGCAAAAGGCAGGAGCAAATTGCTCCTCCACCCACTACTGCCCCCACGCTTCGGCATATATGCTGAAGTATGTAACTGTGGTGGTGAAATCACCTCCGACAGCGCTGGAGTCACGGCTTTATATATCGTGGGAGGAAACGCTGTTGCTGTCAAGATAAATAAATCCGCTCTGCAGCTGAATGGCGTACCTGAAAACAAAAAAGTGGTTAACAATAAAAAAGTATAAAAAAATTGCATACCTATAAAGCAAACATGATAAAAACATAACAATAAAACATTGCAGTATAGAATACAATAAAAAAGAGCAGAACAATAGAGAGAGAATAGAGAGAGAGAACAATAAAATGACAACTTTTTTTGGTTTTTTTATTTTATATTTTTTTTTGTATTTTTATTCTTTTATTTTTTTTGTATTTTTTTTTTTTTTTTAACACTTTTTTTAGTAACTTTAACTTTTAACTGTAACTGTACCAGGTTTGGGTCTCTCAAAATGCGATGGCATCTTGGGAGACCCTGTGTTAGTGTGCCTAGTCTGTGCCGTGCTGAACCCTACGCTAATACTCCACTAGTGTATGGTAGCGTTCAAAACATTCACCAATGCATAGACCAGGATTGTCAGGACAGGAGGGACAACAATACCGGGTGTCACGCCTAAATCCGCGCTTGCTGCAGACACGACATCTTTTTTGGGGGGCTCGTTGGGTAGGGGTACTCTGGAGGACATAAGGAAAATGCCTCCCATGCAGCCGGCTTACTGCATTTGGATTGGGAAGGTGAGGTGGAGCACCATCTGGAAACAGAAGGGCTCTGACGATCTCTTCCTGGAATTTAAGGAAGGATCCAGTCCGTCCTGAAGCTCTGTATAGCACATGAGCATTCAGCAAAGCCAATTGAAATAAGTAAACAGACACTTTTTTGTACCAGCGTCTGGCCTTACGGGCAACTAGGTACGGCGCCAACAACTGGTCGTTGAGGTCCACCCCTCCCATATTAAGGTTGTATTCGTGGACACAGAGGGGTTTCTCCACAACACCAGTCGCCGTAGTAATTTGGGTCGTCGTGTCTGCATGAAGGGAGGTAAGAACGAAAACATTCTTATTGTCCCTCCACTTCATAGCGAGCAAATTATTATACTGCAAGCAGGCTCTCTCCCCCAGCCTAAGACGGGACTCTACAAGCCGCTGGGGAAAGCCCCGGCGATTAGGTCGCACGGTGCCACATGCTCCAATCTGATGATCAAACAATTGACTAAAAAGTGGCACGCTCGTATAATAATTGTCCACGTACAAGTGGTAGCCCTTTCCGAATAAGGGTGACACCAAGTCCCACACTATCTTGCCAGCGCTTCCTATGTAGTCAGGGCAGTTTATCGGCTCTACGTGACTATCTTTTCCCTCGTAAACCATAAATCTACATGTATAGCCTGTGGCCCTGTCACAGAGCTTATACATCTTGACCTCGTATCTGGCACGCTTGCTGGGAAGGTACTGTTTGAATGACAAGCGGCCAGAAAACTTAATCAGGGACTCATCAACGCAGACAACTTGATGGGGGGTAAACAAGTCTGCAAAACGTTGGTTGAAGTGGTTTACGAGGGGCCGAATTTTGTAGAGCCGATCGTATGCAGGGTCTCCACGAGGACGACAGAGTTCATTGTCGTTGAAGTGCATGAACCGCAAAATCTGCTCGTATCGTGCCCTGGTCATGGAGGCAGAGAACACGGGCATATGGTGAATTGGGTCAGTGGACCAATATGACCGCAACTCACTCTTTTTGGTTATGCCCATGAGGAGGGAAAGGCCCAGAAAGATCTTAAATTCGGAGACCGTAATTGGTCTCCAATCTCTGGCAAGGGAGGACTGGGGAATAGTGGCGATGTGTTGACCAGCGTACAAATTGCTTTGGTCCACAATAGATCTATAGAGATCTTCGGTGAAAAACAGCGAATAAAAATCCAGTGGCGTAAAGTCAACTGTTTCCACCTGAATTCCGGGTTGGCCAGTGAAAGGGGGAAGTACGGGTGCTGCAGAAGTGGAAGGTTCCCAATTCGGATTGGCGAATGCAGCAGGAAGGGCACTATGGGCACGACGGGCCTGTGTTCGTCTTCTTCTTGGTGGCAGCGGGACACTACTTGTGCTTGCCACCTCGCCAGCTTAATCTGCACTTATGGGACTCGCCACGTCACCACGTGATACTGCAGTGCTGGATGTACGACCAGGGTGTACTAGGCCGCTGGTGCTTGCCAGTTCACCAGAAGGAGTAGCGGCACTAGTACTTCTCTGCTCCATACGAGAGCCCTGCGGTTCTTGCACTTCAAGGACAGAAGAAGTTCGGGGTCTGGTACGCCTGACCCTAGCAGGGACCACAACTCCGTCGTCAGAGCTATCTGTCATGGAGCCGCTGTCCTCTACAGGTTCGTATTCTAAACCTGAACTTGACAGATGAGTGACTTCCTCTTCACTATCTGTCATGCTCAGAATCCTGTAGGCCTCTTCACTAGTGTACCTTCGATTTGCCATTTTGGCCTCTAAATTTAGGGGTACACTAGTGAGACTCACAGGCAAAAAAGCTCCTGACTGTTAGCGACTGATTCAAAACGCTACCAAAAAACTGTTAGCGATCGCAGGGATCAGGCCTGACTCTGCGAACGCTGCAGTTATGTGTGCTTAGTGTTTTGTAAGTGTCAGTTATCGATCGACACTGCACTTGGGTGGGCTGGGCTGGGCTGGGCTGGGCGCAGGGGCAAAACGCAGGTGCTAGCAGGTATCTGGGCTGATCCCGCTAACACTGTGTTTCAGGGAACCCTAAACTGCTGGGGAGTATAGATCTGATCGGATCAGATATCGATCTGTTCAGATACTATAGCACTAAGGGAGGTGTATGCTGCGTGCGTGGGTTTTAGCGGTACTGGCGCTAACCTGACGCTGCCTGGGGCGACGCAGACCTTATCAGATCCTAAAAACTTAACTTCTATCACCGCCGGGCAATTAGGGGGTTAAACCTTTATAAGGTAATAAACGGCGGGTGC
The DNA here is from genome assembly GCA_037952925.1 of Lithobates clamitans. Lineage (NCBI taxonomy): Eukaryota > Metazoa > Chordata > Amphibia > Anura > Ranidae > Lithobates > Lithobates clamitans. Next base: position 7,916 of record JBBGZY010000031.1, read on the forward strand.
CCTAAAACTATAATAAACTATAATAAACTGTAATAAACTATAATAAACTACAAAAAACAAACTATCTAACCAGCGTCACCCGTAACACTTATACGGTGATCGCTGGTGAAAGGGTTAACTAGGGGGCAATCAGGGGGTTAAAACCTTTAGCAGGTAGTATATGGGGGTCCCTGTCGCTATAAAACACTGACAGCAAACCTATATACTCACCTCCCTAACTAGCGTCACCTGTGTCACTAATACAGCGATCGGAAAAACAATCGCTTAGCGGCACTGGTGACGGGGGGTAATCAAGGGGTTAACTTTTATTAGGGGGGGTTAGGGGGTACCCTGGACCTAAGTGGGGGTACCCTAGACCTAAAGGGGGCTAACCTAACTGCCCTAACACTTATAACTGACAAACTGACACCAATGCAAAAAAAAAAAAACACTGCTATTGGTGTCAGAGTGACAGTGGGTACAGGGGGGTGATCGGGGGGTGACAGGGGGGTGAAAAGTGTGCCTGCGTGTTCTACTGTAAGTGTAGTGTTGGTGCACTTACTTGGATGTCTTCTCTCCTCTGCGCCGGGACGAAAAGACCGGCTCGAGGAGAGATGACATCACTTCCTTTCCCTCTGTTTACATTACAGAGGGAAAGGAAGCGTTTTCATTCGCCGGGAGCGATCGGGAGGTGGTGGCCATCAATGGATGGCCTCCCCCTCACCTCCCATCGCCCGCGAACGAGAGCCGACCGTCTATGGCACCGGGGGGGGTCCGATCGGACCCCCCACCCGCGGGAGGCAGATCACGTATGGGTACGTGATTTTGCCTGCCCGTGCCATTCTGCCGCAGTATATATGCGGTAGGCGGTCAGCAAGTGGTTAACAGACCTCTGATATCTCCCCCTTGAGACAGAGAAAGAGACAGAGGATAGAGATTCCCCAGTCCCTTTCTCTGCAGCCTCAGCTGCACTGATATTGAATGGAGAGAAGACAGCGGCTCCTCTCCATTCATAAACTGACACATCGTAATCACAGGAGATTACAATGTTTCAGTTATGTGAATGGACAGAGTCAGCTGACTCTGTCTATTCACAAAGGAAGGAAGCAATTCATCATACTCAAATGTGAGTGCTTACATTAACTGTTCCTTGACTCTACTGGGGGTTTTGCTTATGTATTAGTTACCGACAAGACGGTTTATCATTGGTCTCACCTTAGCTTGAACACACCAGACAATTTGAGGTGTGGAGCCAGATTTTATGGAATGAAGCCCTGAAGAAGCGGCCGTTGTGCCGTGAAACATGTTGGCTAGCTCCATATAACACCATTTGATGTTATGCTGTGCATCTGTGATTTTATATACTTATAGGCTGTATTGGTAGCCCTTTTCCTTATATGTATGTCTCTTTTAAAATTTTGAATAAACGCTTGTTTTAATCAATATATGTGTACGCTATATCATCAGGGAACCACCATTTAACGCCCAGTTCTTCAATTTACCCTTTTACATTTATGCATTAGCAGGAGGCTTGTCAGTCATTTGTGCCATTTGTCATGTTCTTACTGGTACTAACAGCACTGCTGTCATTACTTCCCGAGACATTAAAGCATTAAATAAACGAGTCCCATGTAATAAAAAGCACCAGTATAAGCACCTGACTCTCCTTATTACTGTGGGGTATTGGATATCTACATAGAGAACGTGTGGGTACATTATAGACAGTCACACGATTATTGTCACACACACATGCATAGATGTAGTTACTTTCAAAATTACCAGTTTACTGTTTCTGATTAGTCTGGTTCATTCCTTTGATATAGGCTGATTACTCGTTTGATTATGACCAAATAATCTGCCAACCAATTAGACCAAATTGGATAACTTGAATATTTGTACATATTTAATATAGCAGACATTTGATGTCACACAATGTACTGGTTGCCTATAGTTAACCAATTAAAGTATTTTACCAATCACATGTCAGTCTGGAAGGGCTCTGATAACGTTCCCTGATGGCAAAGTGGATATGGCCTTTTATTTCAACTTTGACAGCAAATGCATCACCTTTGCTCCAGAGGTTTGTAGTTTGTAGTAGATCTGATTTCTCAACTATTACCTTTCAGATTTATTGCTGGCAAACCTCTTTAATGACCTCATTACTCTTACTTATACATCATTGTTTGTCCATTGCAAGTGGTCAACAAAGTTTCATATTACTGAAAGTGTGGCAGCCACTCACCAGAGACCAGTAGACATTATACCATGATACCAGTCATCAAGAACATACTATGTCAAGGCTAATACCAGGTTTAAATTAAGACAAATCAATGCTTTATAATGAGGTAGGCTTTCTTAATTTGTCCAGTGTGTTCTTTAGTTCACATTCCATTTATTCCTATTAAATGCATTTAACACTTTAATAATTATTAAGAAGAAGAAGAAGCATGCTTTATTTTTCAACCATTAAACATTGAGTGTTGTTAGCGATGTTGAGTATGGTTAAGCTTAGTAATCACATTATACATGGCAAGTACATTTTTTCAAATATTTGTCAAAGAAAAAAACTTGAATTAGGCTGATTTTGACAGTTTCCTTTCAATGGTCATCATTATGTAGATTTGTGCTATACAAGATTATAAATTGCTAGATAACTAGACAGAGTGTAACTCCATCATGGGTCTCTCTAAAGGCTCATGTCAGTCCTCAGACTGGATAAAGTAGGATCGTTAAGAATAAAGTTGACTAATTCACCCCATCAAAGGCTTATCAAGTAAACCAATACAAGAGGTCAAGCTATCAAATTAGTGGCAAGAGGGATGAAGAATGCCAGGTAATGAATGGCAGAAAACCCATAAGGGCAATGCCCCCCAGGTGATGGATTCCCTGAAGGTAATAATCAGAAGGAGAATGGCATGTTGACTACTGAGGAAACGTATTCAAACAAGTTAAAATAATCAGGTGGTAAAGGAAGGAAGGTAGATATGCGGCAGTACTTTAATTCCCTTGTATTATTGTGTGCATTACAGGTGCATCTCATAAAATTTGAATATCATCAAAAAGTTTATTTATTTCAGTAATTAAATTAAAAACATGAAACTCATATATTTTATAGAGATGCCTTACACACAGAGTTATATATTTCAAGCATTTCTTTATTTTAATTTTGATGATTATGGCTTACAGCTAGTGAAAACCCAAAATTCGGTATCTCATAAAATTAGATTACATAAGACCAATAAAAAAAAAAGGATTTTTTATACAGAATACTTGCTCCTTTTGCATGAATTACTGCATCAATGCGGCGTGTCATGAAGGCGATCAGCCTGTGGCACTGCTGTGGGGTTATGAAAGCCCAGGTTTCTTTCAGCTCATTAGCATTGTTGGGTCTGGTGTCTCTCCTGCTGGAAAATGAAATCAGCATCTCCATAAAGCTGGTCAGCAGAGGGAAGCATGAACTGCTCTAGAATTTCCTGGTAGAGGGCTGCGCTGACTTTGGACTTGATAAAACACAGTGAAACAACACTATCAGATGGCATGGCTCCCCAAACCATCACAAACTGTGTAAAATGTTGCATTTCATTTAGAAATCAAGGTCCCAGAGTCTGGAGGAAGAGTGGAATGGCACAGAATCCAAGTTGTATGAGGTCCAGTGTGAAGTTTCCACAGTCAGTGAAGATTTGGGGAGCCATGTCATCTGCTGGTGTTGGTCCACTGTGTTTTATCAAATCCTAAGTCAGGGTCTTGCTAAGAGACTAAAAGACTCAGAGTCCAAAGTCTTGTAAAATTCTAGATGCTAAATTGATATAAGACACTAGTCTTATTATGCCCTGTACACACGGTCGGATTTTCTGAGGAAAATGTGTGATAGGACCTTGTTGTCGGAAATTCCGACCGTGTATGGGCTCCATCGCACATTTTCCATCAGAATTTCTGACACACAAAGTTTGAGAGCTTGCTATAAAATTTTCCGTCAACAAAATCCGTTGTTGGAAATTCCGATCGTGTGTACACAAATCCGACACACAAAGTGCCACGCATGCACAGAATAAATTAAGAGATGAAAGCTATTGGCTACTGCCCCGTTTATAGTCCTGACGTACGTGTTTTACGTCACCGCGTTTAGAATGATTGGATTTTCCGGCAACTTTGTGTGACCGTGTGTATGCAAGACAAGTTTGAGCCAACATCCGTTGGAAAAAATCCATGGATTTTGTTGTCGGAATGTCTGATCAATGTCCGATCGTATGTACAGGGCATAAGAGTGTTAATGATGGAGACGAAGTGGAGATGGATTCATGAAACGCGCAGTCCTATGGATGCTAAGAACTTCCTATATGTCAGCTCCTTTTTATATATGTATTTGTTATATTTTGAAATTGATTTATTTTTTTTTTGTAATCATGGAATGTCCAAAAATCATCAATTTTTAATAAATTGTCATTTATGTGTACTTCATTAAGCAACCTGGCTCATTTAAAAGTCCCATGACCAGTGTATTTTTTTTGTATATATAAATAGGGATGGAGGCGTGTCTCTGTGTGTGCTTCAGATCATATATTTCCCTGTCTGTAGAGTGTTAATGGTTTTGCTATTGATTATATGAAAAAAGTGCTGTTTCTGGTGGCCTAGAAATATTCACCCCAGTAACAGAACAAATTAACACTAACAGAAGAATCTTTTAAAAAACCTGCCTACACTCTTGATTGTGAACTTGACCTCTGAGAATCTTTAGACATTAGTGAGTGGAATAGAATCTGGATAACCTTAGCGAAATGTTCTATTAATGCTCTAGCTCAGGAAAATGCACATAAAATACTCTTCCGTTGGTATATGAATCCTTCAAAACTAGCACATTTTTCTCCTTCAATTTCCCCTCTGTGCTTTCGTGGACGCAATGCTAAAATAACTTTATTCATATTTGGTGGGAATGCCCTATCGCCCAGCAATTATGGATAACAATTTATGGTATGATTTGTAAAAATTTCAATAAAACCATAGTTCTGGATCCTTTGGAAGCTTTACTACATAGGCCACACTTGAGCTTTAGGAAATATGAAAGAAAGCTGATCGCTTTTATTTTTTTAGCTACATGACAGACTATCACTAAAACTTCGAGACACTCATCCCTGAATTTTGGAGAGGTGAAACAAAGAATTAAGGAACCTAGGGGTTGATTTACTAAAGGCAAATTCACTTTGCACTACAAGTTTACTGCAAGTGCACTTGGAAGTGCACTTGGAAGTACACTTGGAAGTGCAGTCGCTGTAAATCTGAGGGGAAGATCTGAAATTAGGTGAAGCTCTGCTGATTTTATCATCCAATCATGTACAAGCAAAAATCCTGTTTTTTATTTTCCTTGCATGTCCCCCTCAGATCTACAGTGACTGCACTTCCAAGTGCACTGCCAAGTGCACTTGCAGTGCACTTGTATTGCAAAGTGGATTTGCCTTTAGTAAATAAACGCCCATGATTCACAAAAAAATTGACCTCTTTTGGATTTGATAATCTGATATCTGATTTGATTTGATAATCATTCAGATTTTTTAAAAGTATGGCCTCCATGGCTCAATTATACCAGCAAGCTTAATATTGATAATTCTTTGCTTTCTCTCTGAATAAATACAACCTCATTTATTTTTTTAAATGAAAACACGACTGAGCCTGATAAGTCCTAAACCCTCCTTTTCTTTTTTCTGCTCTTTTTTCTCATCCCTTTTTTTATTTGTAATTTAATAACTTTGTTCATTTTAATTTAGGAATTTATAACTTATTTGTAATTCATCTTTACTATATTTGTAATATTTAAATGTTATAAATAATCATTTACAGTTGATTACTATGTAACATTTGTTACCTTTACCTTATTCTTGATATGATTGCATATCTCATTTACATACAGCCCTGTTTATGTATCCTATTTTAATCTGCTACTGTAGGTCTTTTCCTACCTTTTTCTTGTTAGCTTGGTCGTTTTGTGTGCTTACTATGGCTGTATAGTGATCTCCGTTTTTGTCGTTCTCCACATCGTGGTTGACCCTTCTGCTCCCCTTTAGCTGGGCCCTGAGGTGGTGAGTCTTTCTCTGTCTTTTGGTGAACTTTGGCAAAATCACTTCTGTTTCCTAATATATATTGTTATATTTTTTTCTTATGTTACATATAATATATATTTTTTGTTTCTGTATAGCTTTTCGCTAGCCTATGTTTGATGCGTATATCCTCTGATGAAGCTGTGAGGCGAAACATGTCAGGATAACATACGACCATTCAATTTCTATAAAGCCTCTATGTCTAACCACCTTAATGGAGATAATCTATGAAACCCAATGACTTATTGTATCATGCTATTTGTTTTAATCTTTGTTTTTAATAAAAAAATTTTGTATATTTACTTGTGATTGGTTTCCATTAGTATTTATATAAGCACCGCTATAGTCCTCTCCCAAATCCTCTTTTTCTTTTGAACACCCCAGAACAAATTAAGCTGAAAGTTCTATTTCAAAATGTTATCATCTTAGGACATTGCCATTATATATGTAGCACAGTACCCACCTGACCACAATTTCTGAAACAGTGAGATGATTCTTTCGGGCACATTTTAGCTATACTAGTGGGTACCATGAACCACACACCTTAATAATGTTTTATAATTAGATTCCACAAGAGTCATATAGAGATACCTCAGATGCTGGTTTCTTTGAAGGAACGATGTTCTGTAGAGACAGTAACAGATTGTCTTGCGATCAGGTAGAGACTGTGGTTAAAAGTCTATGGGCATCTGCATAATGATTTTTTTTAGACCTATTAAACCTTAGGCGCTTGTGATAATGAGGGTTATAAACCATTTCCACTTATTTGTGAATAATTTTGTCCTCTTTGTGACTACCTGGCCATGTACAAGTCTATGTAGTAATCCTGATCTGACTCTGGCTCCAAATGCCTCAAAGAGGTCATGGAGAAAGCAAACTGGAAATAGAAGCAATCTGCTGTCATGAGTATAGACCTTGTATAAGCTGTCATATAAATGAGTGACTGAATGTTTTAGTGAATGAGTGCTTCACTGAATGAGAGAATGCATGAATGAAAAAGGACAGAGAGAAATTCACAAATCAGCCACCTATAATGCTCCTTCAAAATGAATGTACATGTTGTATCTAATATGATTGCAATAAACCAAAATCTGATTGGTTGTTGAGGATTTTTACGGTATCTGCATTTTGTGCATCAGACATTATCCTTAGCTAGCTTTGCTGAATATAGTCTAGACACGAAAGACTTTCCCTTATCTTTTTCCTTCACTTATAATGTTTATCCTCTTTGAGATATTCAGATTTGAACATGATGGAAGAAATCTTAAAACAGAACCTGGTTACATTTATTATTTATTAGCTGAGCCAAGAACAATGGAAACAAACAGGAATGAGTCATTCTCACAATCGTGAATCTCCATTGTACCATCTAAAGCAGAGGAAAGTAAAGCAATTTCCCAAAATAATATTTTATATTGTTGTTTTTCAAGCTAGGCAAAAATGAAAGGAAACATCTAATTGGTTTAAATGAACAACACCACTATTTTACATTTGAAATTCAATGTATAAATTATAGTTAAAGAAATTCCCCTTCTTAAAGCAAACCTAAAGTGAAGAAAAACTTTCCTGAGGATCAATGCACACTAGCGTTTTTTTTAAACTCCTAGAAGCTGTTATTATTAGCGTTTTTTCTGCTCCTAGAAGCTAAATAGTGTTATCCTATGTGTCCATGCACACTACACTGTTTTTTAAGCTTCAGCATCTAGGGGAAGAAAAAAAAAATTTGTAGAGTTTCTGGGAGCATTTTTCCAGCAGAAACGCCCCTAAATGCTACTAATAGCATGTTTGAGCTTTTTTTTTCCTTTTAGTGCAAAAGCGCTAATAAAACGCTAATGCACCTAAAAACTCTTAAACATTCCTAAAACGATGCTAAGACGCTACTACAAAAAGCTATTACCAGCCATTTTTATCCAGCGTGTGCATGGAGCCTGAAGGTGCATGCTGTGTAATATCAGCAATAGACATCGCTGCAGAGAGATGGGTAAGTATTAGGGGGTGCTGGGGGGCGGCTGCTGCACACAGAAGGTTTTTTATCTTAATATATACAATACATTAGGTTAAAAAACCTTCTGACTTTACAACCCCTTTAAGTTTATAATCTTGTGTTGGACCGCATTCACAGCCCTCTTGGGCTGTACGTGGCCTGTGGACCACCGGTTGGACACTTCTGCTTTAAAGTCATATCTAGACTTTTGAGCAATGGTGTGGTGCTTTAATTCACATTTTTGTTTACATTACACTACAAGCTAAAAAGACCATGGAGCTCCTCCGGAATGGAGAAGTCGCCTGCCTACATCAAGATCATTACATGAAGATAGGATAGCAAAACCAAACTTTTCTTAATTAACCTGTAAACCTAGCATATAGAAATATGGGAGTAGCTATTGCTGACTTTCCATTTTTTACGTGTTCCATGTCTGGGCTCATCCTAAGTTATTGCTACATACTGTGTCACCAACATAGAATAATAAAATGTAGGTGAAGACTGTATTATTGTTCCAACCAATCACTCATTATGCATCCGTCTATAACCAATCACAGTGAAGCCACACCATCCATCCATAACCAATCAAAGTGAAGCCACACAATAAGCAGGAATGCAAGTAGAAATGTATTTTTAAATGATTTGTATGTAGTTTCAATTTGATTACCCTAAATTGAGAAATGATTTTGAGGGTTGTAGATTGCTGTAGGCTATTGCATTTAGTGGGCTGAAAGCCTATGCATTCTTACTAGTCTGCCACATTTATGGCCAGCATTATTCATTCTTTCAGTACAAATGAATATAAAAAAGATATGAATGTTTGTTACAACATCACAAATCAATGCTTCTGCAAGAAATAAATCTCAGTTGGCATCACATCTTGTGTCTTGTCAATCATTCCTAGAGGTCTACTGTTTTTTTGGATAAGCGTCAGAAAGGTAAACCGTGAAAATGTTTACATATGTTAAAGCCACGGCCTGGAGATAAGAAGATACAAAGCAGCGTTCCAGATAAGCCATACTGCTGAATTTATACATGTACGTCAAACAAATCTTCAGCGGATCCTAATCATATGTTCAGTACACCGGGGACCTGCTTCCGCTGATGTTAAAGCATGTGCCATGGAATTTTTTCCTGAAACTGACACAAATCTTAAGGACTATTGATGGTATTACATCAATAATATCAATTTTCATGACTTAGGACTGAGCTTAAGTATACAGAAAAATTTTAGAAAATAGATGCAAAGTACAAATGTTCTGCCGAAAGCATCCAATGAAATTTAAAGTAAACCTGTCTAAAAGTAAATACAGGTGATGCCATTATTGGTCACCTTCTGAGAATGCTGGTTGCTTGGCTATTATGTTAACCCATTGGCTTGGAACAAATATGCAGATCACAATAGTCAGAAATTCTAATCTGCATACTTATCCAGTTTAGTGCCTCAAAGTACTGAAGTGAGAGGGTCAGCATGACAGCCAGGCAACAAGTATTTTCAGAAAGTGAGGAAAGCAATGGCAGCCTGCATACCCTTCCAAAGATACTGGATCCTACTGTGTTGGCTTTAGTTTTCCAACAGTAATGAACTTTTGTTTAAACATAAAGCCAAAACTTTTTTCAATTTTGTATACAGTGGTAAGGGTTCAGGCGCTCTGTCAGGTTTCTAATGTGTGCAGAAACTAAACTACATAAAAAAATGTATCTCTTACAACTGGACGGCAAAAAAAAAAATGCATGCAAATCTTAACCACTTAAGCCCCGGATCATTTGGCTGGCCAAAGACCAGAGCACTTTTTGCGATTCAGCACTGCGTCGCTTTAACTGACAATTGCGTGGTCGTGCGACGTGGCTCCCAAGCGAAATTGACGTCCTTTTTTCCCCACAAATAGAGCTTTCTTTTGGTGGTATTTGATCACCTCTGCAGTTTTTATTTTTTACGCTATAAACAAAAAAAGAGCAACAATTTAGAAAAAAAGCAATTTTTTTTTACTTTTTGCTATAATAAATATCCCCAAATAATATATAAAACAACATTTTTTTCTTCAGTTTAGGCTGATACGTATTCTTCTACATATTTTTGGTAAAAAAAAATCACAATAAGCGTTTATTGATTGGTTTGCGCAAAAGTTATAGTGTCTATAAAATAGGGGATAGTTTTATGGCATTTTCAGCTCCGCGAGACGATCGCGGGTATCGAGTCCACGGGACCCGCGATCACACTCACAGAGCTCGTGGCAGGGTCATGCAAATTCAAAGGGACGTACAGGTACGCCCATTTGCGCAGCCATGCCATTCTGCCGACGTATATGTACATGCGGCGGTCGGCAAGCGGTTAAGCACATAAATCATTAAAAAAAATGTAAAACTGTATACCAGAATTCATTCCATATATGTACATGTGGCCATCCACTATAGAGAAATAGACATCGGGGGTTATTTACTAAAGGCGAATCCACTTTGCACTACAAGTGCAAACTACAAGTGCAAAGTGCACTTGAAATTGCACTGAAAGTGCACTTGGAAGTGCAGTCGCTGTAGATACAAGGGGGACATGCAAGGAAAATAAAAAACAGCATTTTAGCTTGCACATGATTGTATGGTAAAATCAACAGAGCTTCTCCTCATTTCAGATCTTCCCCTCAGATTTACAGTGACTGCACTTCCAAGTGCACTTTCAGTGCAATTTCAAGTGCACTTTACACTTGTAGTTTGCACTTGTAGTAAATAATCCCCATTCCCTTTCTAAATGCGCTGAAATAGGTATACATCAGCAGGAGAGACAAGAGGATAAAAAATAAGACCAGAAAAAGTTGAAAAAACTGTAGAAACACAGTAGAGTAGTAGAAGAGGATGAAGTAGTAACAGAGGGCACAAAAAATAGGCTAAAACACCATAAAACCCAACTTAGAGTAGACGTTGTCAAACAAGTATGTTTTGTACGTCAGGTCATGTGGGGAAGTGAAAAAAGACGCCCTCTTTTCCGGGAATGCTCAATGCATTTAATGACAAAGATGCTTCTTCAGAAGAAAGATTAGCTGAACAGAGTTTATTCCCTCTTTAGAAAAGAAGAAGGGGGGCTATGATCACCATCTATAAATACACAGGTGGTCCTTATAGTGAATTTGGTGAAGAGTTTTTCACTCCTGGCAAATGTCCTTTTTGCTGATTTCCTACTTTTACTGAATATGTCATCCATGACTTTGTTGCCGTTAGAAGGTGTCCCGTCAGACAAAACGTGTGTAGGGCAGAGTTTAGCGGTGATGTTATCAAGCCCGCCCAGAGAGTCGGTGTTGCTGTGCGATATGCTTGTCATGCTATCTGTTTTGTGAGTACCTACTTGGTTAATAAATGTTTTTTGAACAGTACTTCCCAATAGGATTGCCTTGCTCTTTCTCTGCTCTGGTATGTGTTTTTGCTGCTGAGACTGCTGCTGCTGCTGGATAAGAATCGATCCAGTGACCATTTTTGCGGCATGCCATTCACGAGAGAGTGAGGCTTAAGGCTTGCTGAGGTGTGAGAGGAACAGAGCTGGAGCCATCCATCCATCCATGCAGGATCTGTCATATTTTAAATGCTGATTAAGATTCCAATCACACCAATGCATTTTTTCATGCTTTTTGCAGAAACGCAGGACCTTATTTTTAACATGGGTTCCTATTGAACACGTTCACATCAATGCATTTTTGTGCCTTTGCATTTTTGGAAAGGGTCAGGGACTTTTTTTAACAAAAACGGTGCTTTTTGTGCTTTTTTGGTTCAATAGATTTCAATGGAGAAGCTGCAGAAAAGCATGTAGTGCGTTTTCACTGAATGTTTACAGCAATTTAAGTTTTTTAATCTGCAACAAATTTGCCCGAAAAAAGCGTAAAAAATGCATATTGCGACAAAAATGTAGCAAAAAAACAATAAAACCGTGGTAAAAAAAACCTGTAAAAAAGCACTGCATAAAGGCTCAAAAGCAACATGCATAGGTGTGAATAATGCCTAATGCCACGTACACATGATTGGACTTCTTGTCGGAAAAAGATATGACGGCTTTTCCGATGGGATTCCGCTCAAGTTTGCCTTGCATACACATGGTCACGCAAAAGTTCGCTGAACTTACGTCTGTCAAGAACGCGGTGACGTACAACACTATGACGAGCCAAGAAAATGAAGTTCAATGCTTCCGAGCATGCGTCGAATTGTTTCTGAGCATGCGTAGGAATTTTGCACTTCGGAATTGCCACAGATGATCGCATTTTCGGATAGGAACTTTTCCCGACCGAAAAATTGAGAGCATGCTCTCAACCTTTTGTGGCTAGAATTCCGCCAGCAAAAGACCCATGGAGCATACACACGGTCGCATTTTCCGACGAAAAACTCTCATCTGTCTTTTGCGGGCCGAAATTCTGATCATGTGTACGTGACATTAGGCTATGTACACACGATAGGATTTTCCGACAACAAAACCGTGGATTTTTTTCTGAAGGATGTTCGCTCAAACTTGTCTTGCATACACACGGTCACATAAATGTTGTCGGAAATTCCGAACTTCAAGAACGCGGTGACGTACAACACGTATGACAAGCCGAGAAAAATGAAATTCAATAGCCAGTGCGGCTCTTCTGCTTGATTCCGAGCATGCGTGGACTTTTGTGCATCAGGTTTTTTAATTTCTCATCTTCATTTAATCTGATTGATTGATTTGCCAAGCACGGGTTAAGCTCAATATTGGAACATTAGACATTGTTCATCCACAACTGTGGGTAAATGATTGTGTAATAAACTAGATGGACATATGTCCTTTTTCAAGTTGACTAGCTATGTAACTATGAGGGGATAATAGTTTTTTATTTTTGCTGCCTACATCCCCATTAGGTAGACAGATTTTCTGAGTTTGTCTTGGTGACCACTGTCAGTAGGACTGAAAATGAACAAAGACCAAAATTTGAGTTGTCACCAGAACAGGAATTGGGGTAAATCTTTTAATGAGGACACTTGTTCGGGTGATAATTGCCTAAAAGTGCATTTCCTTCCCTTTGGATAAATTCACTCTCATTTCCTGCTGTGCATAATGCTTAATTTCCTTTTATTGATTTTTCAGGCTCAAAAAGAAGGCAGATAACAGTTGAACCAGTGGTGGCCCGTCCATTAGGAGTGCACGGGTGAGGCCCCCCCTATCTATGCGTCCAGCCCCCTGATCTACATACAGGGCGCCAGACTATGGATTCCAATGGTTAGAGCCACCGCCCCGATCCCACCCAGTTGTGTCACACTAAATCTCATCCCCGCCAACCAGGAATTGGCAAAAAACATCAGGCGATCCTTTTGGACGCCCATCGCCTAGGAGGAGGAGAGAGGAGATGCATAGCGGAAACCGCAGTGCTGGAGAAGAGGACACCGGAGCCGCTGTGGGAGGTGGGTGTGCCGCCGCTGGCCGCCCCGGGGGGATGATTGTTTGCCACCCCAACCCCCGCAAAAAAACCCCACCAGCCCCAACTGAGTTGAACATGTGTTCCATCTCACAAGAAACAATAAATAAAGTAGTCACGTACAATCAGTGGGCAAAAGCTCAAGTAACATTGTCGGTCATATATCTATGTATGTACATACTTGCAATAAAGTTCTACAATTAGGCCGAGTATAGTTCATTCTCTTTCATATATTGTTGAATCCAACTTTTATAATCAGAAAACAAAGCACATGTAACCTGTATCACCTCTTTCTCTTCTTTGAGGTGTTCAGAAAAAAAGAAGGCTGAGGAGGCAATCTGGGACTAGAAAGTGTGGTGAGAACGTATCCTATTCCTTATGTGTACTATGTCTTATATGTCTTATGCTTGTCTTAGTGTCACCTGGAAAAATATGGTTACCTTGAACTAAGGAAGGAAGGGTTCCGATTTTAGACTTTTTTCAAACATATAAACAAACCCTAACATTGGGGCTATTCCTACCACATGTTTCAGTATCAAGCTGGCCAACAACATCTTTCCTCAGTAAATCAGTAAATTAGCCACTAAATTAGGTCTAATTAGCAAAACATATGGTTGATATTCAATATATAATGGACTCCATATGTTTTTAATACTGTATGATGAGGGTAAGTATTGGCTCAAACACAAGTTAAATCCAACACTTTACCAGCTACTGAATACATCCAAATGTATTCATGGTTTTACCTTATGTTACTAGTTTTGAGGTATAGTGCATGCACAATGAGTATGGAAATGATGACAGAGCATACATTATGACATGTTTATCTGTTAAAATGTGTATTCCGCGTACATCATGTCCCATATTACAGCTGCAGGAAACCGTTTATCTATCACTTTGAGCATAAAGAGTTGAGTGAGAACATTCACCTCCATAGCATAGTGTGTGCTGAGGTCAGTGCTGAACATATTGTTATACAATCTGCATGTAGTTTGTCATTTGTTATTAAAGAAAGGAAGTGTTGGCAGTCTTCATTGGCCGGGGGGGGGGGGGGGGATAAGTGACTGCTTGGATTAAAGATTACCATACACTAATAGAATTTTATTTAAAAATTTGCAAGAATGTTAATTTGATTTTCTAATCGTAATGTGGTCAAATCAATGTTCTTTTTCAACAAGTGACAAGAAAATTCAAAGAAGCGGGGTGGAACGTTTTCCTTGAACTGCTTTTCTGCCAACTTGGATAAAACAAAAACTGTGTCTGTCCTTATTTTAGACTGCAAAGCAACAAAATTTGATTATTTTGAAAGTGGGGAGGGGGTGATTATTTGATTATTTTCTATACCACATATATATATATATATATATATATGCACTGAAGAAAGGGCACGACCGTGCCATTTCCAAGGGGCTCATGGCTCTGGCCAGTCACAGAGCCAGAGTCCACGGCCCTGGGAGGAAGAGGGTCGAAGATGGATGCGGCCTCCAGCGTGGGCTTCGCGGACATCGCGGGCTTCATTTGCAGTTAAGTGCAACATAATGGGCTAGTATGCGATGCAGACTAGACTATTATGCTCGTACTTTGCAGGGGAAAAAAGAGGAAGTAAAACCCATCCTCTTTAAGGTAAGTTTAACATAATGTGCTAGTATGCGATGCATACTAGCACAGTATGACATTACCTTGCAGGGGGAAAAAAAAAAACGTCCAGCGGTATACAACCGCTTTAAGAATACATACTTGAATAGAATTTTCTTTTTTTTAAACCAGCGTTTAGTGTCGCTTCAAAAGAGGTTTTAGATTTTTGATCTTTGCTTATGTTCTATACAATTTTGGACCCATATAACCATATACAAAATACCTTTTGTATCACTTGACCCTACCTCTTAGATTGTAAACTCTAACGGGCAGGGCTCTCTGATTCCTCTTAGATTGAATTGTATTGTAACTGTAATGTTTGCCCTCATTTTGTAAAGCACTGTGAAAATTGTTGGCACTATATAAATCCTGTGTAATAATATATAAAAAAAAAAAAATGATGCCTGCCTCTAAGCCATTACATACAATGCTGTTTAAGCCCCTACCAATCCTATGAACTCTTCTATTCCCCTTTTTTTAATTCTTTGTTTATTTATATCATCACTTAACAAAATATTAGCACATATATTAAAAATGTAGGAAAACCATTACAGGAGCCTCATATCAGTTGAGTACAGTGGTGGTAAGAACAAAGTATTCTCTCCCATTTAATAGAGGAACATGCTCTCAGCTTCCGTGAAGGGATAAGGTTCAGGACAAATAAAGCTGCAACTCACTGTAGCCAAACTAGAAAAAAAAAACACTAAACCTTTGTTATGTTGCACATGTAGATATATGTATTTGTACATTTTTTTTTATAAAAAGACATGACTACATATATCGATATGCGTGGCAAAATGTATTGGTTATTGATTATTTTTATTTGTAAGCTGAACTTTTCCTTTGAGCAACCTCAACTACTGAGCATATAGAAACAATTGAAATCTCACGTATCACCTCTGTGTAAATAAACAAATACTTCATGCATGAAATTGTAACGTATAAGTAAAATGTTCTTCCTTTTTGGGTTTAGTTCCACTTAAGAGGGCTTTGTAAATCTATCTGAAGCTGTATTCCATTCATGAGTTATGATGCGGGGATGATGTACAAGTACAATGTAACAGCTCAGCGCCGGTGTCTGGGGGGATTACATGATATGCGAGTGCCGTTGATCCATCGTCTTTACCACTCACAAGAAATCACAACAATGTCATTTGCTGTTTCCAGAGCAATCAGGTTTCCTGCTGGAAAGATGATCTTTTAGAACCAGGTTACGTCTCAGCCTTGTTATGACATTTCAGTTAAGTCATAATGACTTCTTTGGTCCTTTTCTGTCAACGTTGACAGACTCATGGGAAGCACACGCTGTATAGAGTGAGATAGAGATGGAACACAACCTCTAAATTATCACTTTTAGAAAAAAACTCTAGCCAAATAAAACAGAAGATTTAGAAATAATACCAAAGATAATCACCCTCCATAGAATTTATAGTAACCTTGTTAAAAATCAGAGTACAATGTAGCTGGTCAGACAGTTCTAAATGTTAAATAGTTTAAATTCTTTCAGTCAGAAGGGGATATTCAGCAAAGTTGAAAATTCCCACTTTGTTTGGAAACTTTGAGGGTTATTTTCTAAAACTGGAGAGTGCAGTATCTGGAGAACCTCTGCATAGTAACCAATCAGCTTCCAGGTTTTTTTGCCAAAGCTTAATCGAATAAGTTGAAGTTAGAAGCTCAATGGCTACCATGCACAGCTGCACCAGATTCTGAGTGCACCAGTTTTAGCAAATCTCCCCCAATATGTGTAAAATAACTGATGGCTCCCCCTCCTGGCTGGACCGTGTCTCAAGTTTTCCCACACAATAGATCTGCCGTTAAAGATTTCACCTAAAATCTACTGGTGCAGTCTAATAGCATATTGCAAACCTTAAAGTGGAAATAACCCATTGATTTAACTCTTCCAAAACAGTTACATTTAAGGCATGTCATTAATGATAACTGTAATAGTTGCTTGCTCTGTCAACTGAACTGTCAAGCCATCAAATGGCTTATGTCATAACTGATCACAGGTGCAGTACCATGGCATCTACAGATCAAACGAAGGCTAAAATGGCAGCTTCTTTGGTTCTAAGTCTCTTGCATTATGTCCACAGTCTCTGCCCCTCTCTTGCATTATGTTCACAGTCTCTGGCCATCTCTTGCATAATGTCCACAGTCTCTGCCCATCTCTAGCATTATGTTCACAGTCTCTGCCCATCTCTTGCATTATGTCCACAGTCTCTACCCATCTCTTGCATTATGTCCAAAGTCTCTGCCCATCTCTTGCATTATGTCCACAGTCTCTGCCCATCTCTTGCATTATGTCCACATTCTCTGGCCATCTCTTGCATTATGTCCACAGTTTCTGTCCATCTCCTGTATTATACCCAAAGTCTTTGATTATATCCTGTTGTTTGTCTGCTGTCTCTTATAATGAATATTCACTGAATTGTATGTGTGACTCTTGTCTAGTGATGACGGGGGCCCACACTTGGGTGCTACCATCTTAAGAAAGTTAAACACCAAGAGATGGCCAGAGACTGTGAACATAATGCAAGAGATGGGCAGAGCTTGTGGACATGCAATAGGTGTTATCAGAGACTGTGGACATGCTGCAAGAGACTGTCAGAGACTGCAGACATATTACACAAGGCTGCTCGAAATCACTACTATACCTCCAACCCTAGCAACATATTGAACGATACTCGTTTCCTTTTGCCTACCTATTGTATTTCATTTTGCTTTCTCCGCTGTATGTCAGGTCTTATTATCATTGCTACATCCCTGTTATGTTTTGATTGTCATTCCTTACTATTAAAAGAATGACCTAATGCTAACTGTTTAACATTTCTTTTGTAAACTTAATAAACATATTGAGCAAGAAATCACTACTAGAACAGGACAATGGGAAAAAAAACTGGGGTTGATTTACTAACACTGGAGAGTGCAAAATCTGGTGCAGCTTCAGCTTCCGTTTTTTTTTGTCAAAGCTTAAGTGAACAAACTGAAGTTAGAAGCTGATTGGCTACCATGTACAGCTGCAGCAGATTTTGCACTCTGCAGTTTTTGTAAATCAACCCCATAGATTAATGTCTACAGGAGCTCTGAGGGCTGCGCAAAAAGCGCCAAAGGAGCACATATGGTCCTCGGGCCACAAGTTGGGCACCAGGGTTCTAAGTAATAAGAATATTTAGAGGAATTCAATGGTCCCAGCATACACTTTCATTTTAAAACAGCATTGTAATAGCAATGTGAAAAATAATCATAAATGACAATCCAAAAAAGCTCATCTGAAAAATGTCCTTTCATGTTGTGACTTCTGCCTGTCTACTGGCCATCTCTTTCTACAACTTCCTGAATTTCCTGCATGCTTTGCACCTTTTCCTGTGCTGCTTACTTTCAATTTCTGAGGACTACATATCCCATAGTACCTTGCTGCCTGCAAGCTGTGATTCCTGTATTGATTCCGCCTCCTGAAACTCCTCCTCTCAGCACCTCTGTAGTTCAGAAGGCAGGCTCTGTGAAATGTGTGACACAGCAGTGCCTACTCACGGCATAGTGATTACATGTCACAGAATTCAAGGAAGTAAACTTCAATATCTTTTAGATTATTAGGAGTAGGCTAGAAATAATTGAAATACAATGTGGAAATTAAGATATGATTTTAAACCATCAATTAAAGACCCTGCATTCACTATATCTGGTCTCCCACTGTACACAGAACATGGAAATGCAATTATTTTAGTAAATATAAACTGCTAAATACTTCTTCTCATCAGCAGTATATACAGTCTTGGGACTTCTATCAGTGTCCAGCTGAACACTGGTTAAAGCTTGTAGGGGGAGTTTTCATTCTCCTCTGACTGACCTATGAAGCTGCGTGACTCCTGACACTCTGTCTGGACAGTGCAGTGGCTCTGTGCTGATTACGTGAAAAAAAAAAAACCCTCTCTAGCAATACACACCAAACTGAGCATGTGCAGGGTGCCTCAAAGGCGCTGTACTATCAGCAGATGGATTGTGGACAGTAAAAGAAGGAGAGGATCAAATAAGATGGGATCAAACAGCCTTTTTACACAATGCAGAGGATTACCCCTTAAGTTCCACTATGTTTATCACCTCATCCCATTAAACTCGAACACATATGAATTACACAGGTTCTGTGGCTGATTAAGGTGGTAATTAAACTCACTTAGTGCCTTATCTGCATTTAATTAACCTCAGAACCTGTGTAATTCATATGTGTTCAGGTTTAAAGGGATGAGGTGGCAATTCTAGGTTCCACAGTGAGTATAACAAGCATGCTTTACTGCATATACAGACTGATTTTACTGTTGTGGATTTAGTAACACTTTAAGTATTCAGTATGTGAAGTCATTCATAATGTACAAAGCAATTCCTATCAGTATCACGAAAAGAATCTAAAACAAGTACATACAGTAATTTCATATTTTGAATTGAGAACTTACCTTTTTTTTAAAAAAAAGCGTATGACCGTGGCATCTTTGGAACATATCTGGTGAGACAGGCTTGGGTTTGTTATTCGTTATGTGATAAGATGGGGGCACTGAGATCTTCAGGAATGTAGAATTTAGCTTTACTTGCATACATATGTGAGAACAGCATTACAGGATATAGCAGCCAAAAAAAAACGTACTTCCTGTGCAGAATATACAGGCAAATGTAAACACATATCACTGCAGCATCATCTATAGTTTGGAGTGCAAAATACATTATACATGCTGTAGTACTTTCAACATCAGTGCTGTGTGCTGCTGACTGGAGCTGCTGTCTATCACTCCCATAAAGCCCCCCCCCCCCCCCCCATTAATGAACAGTGGCAGTGTTATTGATCCCCTCTTTCATTGGTTGTCTGTAGCTGTAATAAATAAACCATGGTTGTTTAATTGGTGGCCAGTGGTAGTGATAATTAACCCCCCCCCCCCACACTACCCTTTCATTGGCGGTCATTAGCAGTAATAATTAACCCCCCCCCCCTCCTTCTATTGGTGGTCAATGGCAGTAATTATTAACCTTCCAGCTCACAAATCAATGCTGGCCAGTAGAAGTGGTAATTTATCCCCCCAATCGTCATTGGTGTCCAGTGGCAGTGATAATTCCTGCACCCCTTTCATTGGTGGTCAGTGGTTATCCTTACCTGATCCCATACTCCCATGCCACTGCCTCTTTCCTCAGCATATCAGGCTGGGACCATAGTTCTACTGCCACTTTCCACTGGTGCTGAGGGTCCTGCACGACAGTCCAAAGAACATGGACACTGTGGGACAGTGTCCCAAATCCCTGGACTCTCCCACAAGAGCCAGTACACTTGCCAACTATAATTTCTGAAGAGCTGGATTACCAGTCCTCCGCATCAACAAGGGTCCAGAATGGCGGATTTAGGTTATCTTTTTAAAAGTTAACAAAAAAATGAACAGTTGAATGAGTTAAATGGGGGTGGAAGGGGATTACATTTTTTCTGAAAAAGGGCTTTCAAGCTGGCTATACATTATACAATTTTCTTATTCCATTTTTCTTTAGATTGACCTTTAACTATGTAGTGCAAGGGCCTGCCTGACATATTTGCATACAAATTGATAGTGTTTATGTTTGACCTCATATTATATTGTTTTGGTAAATTTGGTAAAGGAAAATTGCACCAGAGAATTGTATAATGTAAAGCCAGCCTTACTGTCGCACTGGGGTTGATTTACTAAAACTGGAGAGTGTAAAATCTGGTGCAGAAACCAATCAGCTTCCAGTTTTTTTTTTTTTTTGTCAAAGCATAATTACACACGCTGGGGGTTATTTATGAAAGCCAAATCCACTTTGAACTACAAGGGCACTGCAAGTGCACTTGGAAGTGCAGTCGCTGTAAATCTGAGGGGTAGATTTGAAATGAGGGGAAGCTCTGCTGATTTTATCATCCAATCATTTGCAAGCTAAAATGCAAGCTAAAATTCTTTTTGTTTTATTTTCCTTGCATGACCTCCTCGGATCTACAGCGACTGCACTCGCAGTGCACTTGTAGTGCAAAGTGGATTTGCCTTTCGTAAATAACCTCCACTGAAGTTAGAAGCTGATTGGCTGCCATGCAGAGCTGCACAGATTTTGCACTCTCCGATTTTTGTAAATCAACCCCACTGTGTTCAAACTATTTAGACAGCACATTCTAACGGCAGATTGTGATAATTATAAAACACATAGAATTTGTTCATATATTATTTATAGAATGTAAGTGTAGATACTTCATAACACCTAATGCTATTTTTTTTTTTTAACATTACGCATATCTATAATTGATGCATAATGCTAAATCAGGTCTTAGAATTCCTGCCATTGACGCTAATGCCCCGTTACACAATCTGATTTTCCGACAACAAATGTTGGATGTGAGCTTGTTGGCGGAAAGTCCGACCGTGTGTATGCTCCATCGAACATTTGTTGCAGGACTTTCCGCCAACAAATGTTGGCTAGCAGGTTCTCAAATTTTCCGCCAACAAATGTTTGTTGTAGGACTTTCCGATTGTGTGTACACATGTCCGTCGGACAAAAGTCCACGCATGCTCGGAATCAAGTACGAGCCGGAGATATAACTAGTACGTTCGTAATGGAGATATCACGTACGTCTTGTACGTCACTACGTTCGTAATTGTTGGACAACATTTGTGTGACCGTGTGTATGCAAGACAAGTTGGAGCCAACATCCTTCAAACAAAAATCCACGGTTTTGTTGTCGGAAAGTCAGATCGTGTGTACGGGGCATAAGGAAAAAAGCTCTCCTAGGTGCCACCATTCCTTACCCTTCAGTCTTTAAGTATCTTAATTCTATATGGCATTTCAAGAGCTGCATAGTGTTTATTAGAATGGAGCTCTTTTAGCCACAACATGTCATTAGGAACCACCGAGAGTAATTCAAGTGTCAGTTTTCATTCACTCCAGTGAAATGTCTGCCTTTTCATCTGTATTAAGACGTCTTATATATGGTCATCTAGAACAGCTTTGGGGAAAGAAAGGTTGTAGTAGCAAGTCCCTGAGGAGGAATAACAGGAACACATGAAAGTGGAATCCGCTCACTGAAGCAGTATTTGGTGACACTGGGGAACAGAGCACTGCAGGGTTCATGGCATTACAACACGACTCTAAATGCAACTCTCCAAGAAATGACATTAGGTCACCGCTAAAACTCCTATTAGGAGCCAGCTAAATGTCCAGAGCTCAGCTCTACTCTAGATTGGGCCAATGGGACTTGGAAACACAATATTATCAATGACAAATGGGCATTAGAAAACTAATACCTATTAACTGACTGAGAACTAAATAACAAAATATTTTGGAAAGGTATCAATACAATTTAGGCCTTTAAAAAAAAATGTTTTCTGTGAAATATTTCTTCTTCCAATTTTGAAGTGTATGTAACACTAACAACTTATCCTATTTGCTTCCTTTTGGGCTGTTAAATATACAAATGAAAGTATTTTGTTATATGTGCTCAATAACCACAAACATACCCCTTCCCTGTCTTATGGAGAAAAGAAAAATGGGCGGGTGTTCTGTAGTTCTGTCCTACAACGGTAATGCTGATCCTCCACAGATACAGTTCAGGGAGTGAGCGTTGTCACCCTAGGACAGGAGGGGTGTTACTGGCAGGATCATCAGGTGAAAATAAAGGAAAAATAAGAAGAATAATGCAGCCTACACATCTAAGGACTGGTTAGCTGCAATATATTACATATTGTTCTTGGGTATAGATACGCTTTGAGTAATTTTAAAATAACACACATATATGCAGGGGTGGCTCGTCCATTAAGGGTGCATGGGCGCCGCCCCCCCATGCATGGCCCCTTTCAGGACACTGGATGCATGGATTCCATTGGTGGGTGGGTGTTTTTTTTGAAGCATCTGATTACAGATACAGGCTCTAAAAGGTTTCAAAACAGGGTGGGCTCGGGGCCCAGAGAATGCGCTGGTTGTTTGCCGCCCCCCAAAAATAACCCACCAGCTGCCACTGCATATATGTCTATTCAGTAAGGCTAGGTTCACATGTTCGAGGCTGGGGAATGCGTGCAAAATCGCAGAGAAAGGCACTGCACTAGAAAGAAAACAAAGAAAATATAGACAATCATACTTAAACTCAGTGTAATCATAGGCGTGCACAGGGGGTGTGCCAGGCGTGCTTGGGCACACCCTAATCAATGCGTGAGGTGTCTAATTCCCCCTATTTCCTGACCTTCCCCCCGTGTTGGGCCCCGCCCCCCCACAGTGCTGCTGGCTTCCCCCCCTCTGTTTACTATACTTCTGTTTGTGAAGGAACAGGAAGCCACTCAGCACAGAGCACTTCCCAATCATTCACTGTGCGGCACAGCTGAGGCTGCAGAGAAAGTCACATGTGTTTGAGCTTTGGGGTACACACCCTAATGCAATAGGCTGCGCAGACCTATGAGTGTAATATAAAATACAGCGGTAAGGACAGAATACGGTACAAGGTTTATCAGTCATAGGGGATAAAAGTGAAGTTAAAGCGGGGTTCCACCCAAATTTTGAACAATATCTGTATGTATTCTCTTCCTTGCCTAGATGCTGACATGCCGTTTAAAAAAAATTAAATCGCCGTAATTACCTTTTATTTTTCTATTCTTCTTTGCACTTCCTGGTTCTCCTTCCATGGGAGTAGGCGTGTTTCTAGCCTCTCCCAGACTCCTGGGAGCTAGTCTCAGGCTTCCCAGGATGCCACTGAGCATGTGCGGGAACGAGCGGTGAATGCTGGGAGCACAGCATTCACCACATCCAGGAAATAAATGCTTGTGGGCTTCAAATGCCCACAATGAAGATGGAAACCGCCTGCAGTGAATAATATAAGTTATTCTTTCCGACGAAATCTGACACAGGCGGACATATTACACACAATATGTGAGTATGTAATGCTGAGAAGAAAAGTTTGTGAATGAACTCAAAAAAAAAAACGATAGATAGGTGGACCCCCGCTTTAATCCACCCACCCCAAACCTTGTCAGACTTCAGTGAGGTGTAATTTTAAAAAAAGGTTCTCTTTCTGCATTACTTTCGGGTAGGGCAGCCAATTGAATCAATTGGGCTGCTCTACCCACGTCGTGCACCTACAAACATGCAAGCACATGTGTGACTCAGGGCTAAAGCAAAAAAATTAGCCAAGCACAGTAACCCATAGCAGACACTTAGCAATTATATTTCATAGTTCTGACTACTCTAAGCTGATAAAAGGTAATCTGAGCTGAGCCGTGTGAGTAAATAGGAATTGCAGCATCAGCACCCGTATGTACTAAGCAAAATATACCACCTCATCTGGAGGAGAATTCAGCCTGCTTAGGAATATACTCCATGCAAACTATTACACAAACTATACTGAACCTAACTTTTTCAACTGCCTTATTAAATAGCATCCAACACTAAAAAAACAAACTGATCACTATTATATAGTCCTAATTATGATGCCCTTTATGCTTTTTAAAGTTGTACTATTAAGTGGGACTTTGGATTGAAAGTTCATCTCCAGGTTAAATTTTTATTACTTGAAATGTCCACCAGGCAGTGCAAAAAAAATGTTTAGGCTGCATTATTTATCTTTAATCCAGAGTTGTCTCCCACAGTACCTTGAACTATATATATATATACAGGTTAGACTTGATGGACTTGTGTCTTTTTTCAACCTCACCAACTATGTAACTATGTAACTGACTTTCTGACTGCCTATCACATTTCTCAGTGTGCTAAAATGCCAGCACAGTACAAACACCTCCCAAATGAGCCTTTTTTGGAAAGTAAACACCCAAGGTATTTGTTGAAAGGCATGTTAAGTCCACGGAAGATTTTATTTTTTGTCACAATTTTTTGGAAAAAATTACCACAACAAAAAATTATTTTTTTTACACAAAGTTTTCACTTTGAGTAAAAAAAAAAAAATATTTCCTACACATGCCATGGGTATATGTGAAATTACACCCCAAAACACATTCTGCTCCTTCCCACGAATATCGGGATACCACATGTGAGAGACTTTTTGCCAGCCTAAAAATATGAAAAGAATATGTTCAGGTGTTTTTAACTAGCCTTGCAGGATAAATGTCATTTTTGTATGTGTGCGCTGTAATCTGTTTTTGGTCTTATAGCAGCACCATCTTGAATGTAAAGCATTTTTAGGGTGTGCCTCCCAAGTATGTTTTTGTATATTGTATGGACCCTGACCAGGTCTCTTGGGCTGGAGCACCCCTCCTCCTCTTCATTACCTCTTATTAGTGGCCCCCAGTGCATAGGAAGAATCCCTTCAGTTCTCCCACAGGAGTTTATCTCCCATGGTTGAGACATGGGTTCTTTCATTCTATTACTACGGTAGGACCCACTAATTTGGGATACTTTGTCGCAGTAAGTGGGCTTAGCACTATATGACCATATAGTGTGACCAAACACCCCCGTATTTTTGAATATGTTCAGGTGTTTTTAACTAGCCTTGCAGGATAAATGTAATTTTTGTATGTGTGCACTGTAATCTGTTTTGTACTGTTTTTGGTCTTATAGAAGCACCATCTTGAATGTAAAGCATTTTTAGGGTGTGCCCCCTAAGTATGTTTTTGTATTTTGTTTAAGCCAGCCTAGCCACATAGAGGGGCCCAAAATCCAAAGACCACCTTCAGGCTTTCAAGGTGCATTAATTACGCATTGGATTTCCTGACTACCTATCACGTTTTCTGAGGCCCTAAAATGTCAGGACAGTAAAAAAACACCCCCCATATTACACCTTTTTGGAAAGTAGAGACTCCAAGATTTTTTGCTGAAAGGCATGTTGAATCCATTGAAGATTCCAGTTTTTGCCACAAGTTTTTGGATAATGGCCAGAAACATATATTTTTTTTTTACACAAAGTTGTCACTTTAAATATGTCATTATTTCCCACACATGCCATGGGTATATGTGGAATTACACCCAAAACACATTCTGCTACTCCTCCTGAGTGTGGGGATAGCACATGTGTGAGACTTTTTGAGAGCCTAGCTGTGTACCTGGGCCCAAAGTCCAATAACCACCTTCAGGTTTCAAATGGCATAACATATGCATTTATTTTCCTGACTCCCTATCACAGTTTTGGAGGCCCGAAAATGCCAGTATAGTACAAACTAATTGACCCCTGTTTGGAAAGTAGACACTCCAAGGTATTTGCTGAGAGCCACGATGAGTATTTTTCAGATCTCATTTATTGTCACAAAGTTTTGAAAACTGAAAAAAAAATAAAAAATACATTTTCATTTCTTTCTTAATTTTCCAAACCCGACAGGAGCTCCTCTTAATGACTTTATAGGTTCAAGGTAGAAGGGAAAATCTCATTTGACTATAGGTCCACATAAAGAGTCTGAGAAACCCATTGCTTTCACTGGGTTTCTGAGTAATGCCTTAGAAGAATAGGATGTTATTTTGAATATCTTGGGAATAATTGACTTTCAGGTGTACCAGAAGAACATCTGCTGTTGGTCAAAGTCACATGAGCGTTAAAGCGGTAGTAAACTTTGCGTTTTGATTTATAATAAAGCTTACTTGTAAGTAAAATGATTAGCTCCTAAACATGCACTGTATAGGAGATATTCTAGCGAGCAGCAGCTGGTGACGTCACCGAAGCATTCGCTCTGAAGGAACGGTATACCTGTGCCATTCCTTCAGAGTTCTGTGCTGTTGCCATGACTCGAGTGGCGTCATCGCGGCCCGGCCATTCAAGTGGCTGCAGCCCGCAAACCCAGAAAGAAGACCGGGTGAAGATGGAAGCCTCTGCAACGGTGACAACATGCTGCTGGGAAGCTTCATTTCAAGGTCAGTCTTTCATAATGTGCTAGTATGCAGTGTATACTAGCACATTATGATATTGCCTTGCCGGAAGAAACTTTATTCTTTTTTTTTTTCAAGATTTTATTACTGCTTTAATGAGTTTTCCACGTAATTATGAAAGCGGAAAACCCCTTAGGGCTGGTTCACACCAAACTGCGTACTGAATTGCACAGGGGCACGTTCCGTGTTCCAAAGTGACTCCTGTGCATTTCTATGCATTGGCAAATTGTGCTGGATCACAGTACTAAAAGTAGCGCATGTACTACTTTTAAAAACGCACCGCATTGCTTGGTATTGTGATCTGGTGCAGGCAAACACACTGTATTCATAATATGCCTTTGGGGTGTCGTTAGGAATACACTGACACCCACAAGCAGATTGCACACCAAGTGCATTTTGAAAGCGGTATGGAAAACGCACACAGAACGCGAGTTTCCGGCCCCCCAATTTGGTGTAAACAGGCTCTTAAACAGGCTCTTAGAGTACAAATAACACATGATCATTTTATTATTTCATTTCTTATTAAAAAGGGGTATCAAAAAAGAAGATATATTCTGGCATTTGTTTTTATTGTAACATACAAATGTACAATAAAGAAACAAACAAAAAGGAGACCACCAACAGAACAAAAAAAACCCTCAAGATATGTAAAGAAATGTTATATTTCCTCATGTTCACAAGGAAATTCATTTTTTTGATGCAAAATACATCATGCAGTAAATTTGCTCTGTAATTAGCTGCAATTGCCATGATATGTGAACCATTGTTTACATCACATCCAAGGTAATAATCATGGTCCTATTCTGCAAGGGCTATGTGCCTCAACTACATGGAGGTTAAATCAGACAGAAACATCTGTCTACAGGAAGGTATGTGCTTTAAAAAAGTTTTGTTTACATTACATTTTTATTTTGCCCTAAAACATATGTGTACAATATAGTAAGAGTTTTGGGATAATATGGTCCTTCTGCATATTTGTGTCATGTACATGTACGTGATGTTAATATGTGTAAATGATCCTAAAAAACATTCTTACATTTCCGATTATTTACATAACAACCTAGGGTGAAAAAAGTAATGAGAAAATTAACAATCTAGTAGTGCCTGTCTAGAGGAAGAAAAAATAATCCATAAGTGCAGCCGATACAAGTTCTGCCCGATAATGTATTTAAGAGGGAGATGGGGTGAGGGAATTTTTTAGCATCATGAATAACAGACACAATAATACTCTGGATAATAAAACATTCCCCATGCTAACTGCTACAAAAGAGGATTTTTTCTAAAAACGAATTCTATTTAAACTTAACACATATAAGCTCTACTGACTGAAGGTCCTGGTACAAGGGAACTATAGAGGGACTGAGCAACCCAAGCTTTCTTTCCTCCTTGTAATGCCCCGTACACACGGTCGGATTTTCCGATGGAAAATGTCCGATCGGAGCGTGTTGTAGGAAATTCCGACCGTGTGTGGGCTCCATCGGACATTTTCCATCGGATTTTCCGACACACAAGGTTTGAGAGCAGGATATAAAATTTTCCGACAACAAAATCCGTTGTCGGAAATTCCGATCGTGTGTACACAAATCCAACGGACAAAGTGCCACGCCTGCTCAGAATAAATAAAGAGATGAAAGCTATTGGCCACTGCCCCGTTTATAGTCCCGACGTACGTGTTTTACGTCACCGCGTTCAGATTGATCGGATTTTCCGACAACTTTGTGTGACCGTGTGTATGCAAGACAAGTTTGAGTCAACATCCGTCGGAAAAAATCCTAGGAATTTGTTGTCGGAATGTTCAAACAAAGTCCGACAGTGTGTATGGGGCATTACAGTATCATTTTGAGAAGCTGTAGACTTAGGACCATACAGTCTACTTTAGCTCTTCTTTGGTAGCTCTGGGACTTTAGGGACTGCCATCCATATCCATGCTATATTAATATTTTTATGCACCACTAATTATTATAGCATTTTGGTTAAAAAAATGTTTTGTTTTGTTTTGTTTTGTTTTTTTCCAAATAACATTTATTTATTTTGTTATCAGCTTTTACATTACAAAAAGAGGTGTAATGAAAAAAAATACAAATTGTGATATAAATCAGTTTTACAAGCATATGTGGAATACTTCCTTTAGTGTATTCTAAAACAGTTGCAGTTACTTGTCTGAAGTAATCATATATGCATATTAATATCACATTAATATCACATGGTAAGAAATAACGTCTTATATGGAGTAATAAAAGTAACAAAAGTAGTCAGAGGGATGGGTATAGAAATAGAAAAGAATAGGGAGAGAAGAGGGGAAAGGTCACCTTAGTAGCTTATTTACCTGGTTATGAAAAATCCTCCAGAAGGTGCCACAGCCCCCAAACCTTGTCGTGAGCATCCAACCTGTCCTGCATCCTGGCCGCCATTTTCTCCATCAACTCCACATCTTTAATTCTAGTATATAGTGCCTCAGGAGTAGGGGAAGATCTCTTTTTCCAATTTAATGCGATAAGACATTGTGCAGCCGTAAGAATATGGCGCACTCATTTCTTGTTAGTTTTGGAGATCTTTAGTGGGGATAAGCCTAATAGGAAGAATTTGGGGGTCATAGGGATTGGTATTCTTAGAAGATTGGTCAGCAACTGCTGGACCTCTTTCAAGAAGGTGTCGATTAGTGGGCATCCCCAATAAATATGGAGGAGGGTGCCCTTAGCTCCCTGGCATCTCCAGCATCGATCTGAACTAGCGGGGTAGATGGCATGGAGCACATCTGGGGTCATGTATTAGAAGAAAATTATTTTGTATGCATTTTCTTTATATAGCGTGCAGAGTGAGCTCTTTGCTGCCTGGGACCATATCACCTGCCATTGTTCTATGGGGATATCCTCTTTGAGGGCTTTCTCCCACTTCAGTCATATAGAGATGCTTACCTTGTGTATCTAGTGAGTAAGCATTTAGTATTTTATAAATGTCAGAGATTAGTCCCTTCTGGGCCAAAAGCCAGTTAAGACTAAGTTTTCAAAGGGGGTTAAGGGGCGAATTGCAGGTCAGGTGCTATGGTCAAGGCATAATGGCGAATTTGTAGGTAACTATAAAATGCCTGGCGAGGCAGATCATACTTGGCTTGAAGTTCAGAGAAGGGTAATAATTTACGTGTTCTAGGATCTATTATGATTATAAATAAATGAAGTCATAAGCGATTTTTCTGAGGACAGGCCATGTAAAGGCAGCAATTTGTGCCAGAGCCGGCGAAGTTGAGACATAGATCCTAGTAGACTCTCGGGGGGCACCTCCGCGTCCGCACTCCAAAGCAGGTTTTTGGGGTGGGTCGGGGCCAGCCAGATATTCTCAATTTCTGTCCACTTATTGTAAGACCTCTGAGTGGACCACGATATTATGGCACAGAGTTGAGCGGCTTGGTAATATTTGATAAGGTTTGGTAACGCAAGGCCACCATCCGAGCGAGCCGCCATAAGGACTGATTTTGGTAATCTATGTCGTTTGTAGTTCCAAACAAATTTAAGTATGTCTGATTGGAGTTTTCTCAGGTGTTTGTAGGGAACCGGAATAGGTAGGGTTTGGAAAAGATAAAGTAGCTTTGGGAGGATCGTCATCTTAATTGACGCGATCTGGCCTAAGAGGGAGATGTGATGTTTTTTCCATTGTAGAAGCATGGATCTAATATAGTGGAAAAGGAGGGGAAGTTTTCCTGATATAAGGTGGCGAATTTTGGGGTGATGCGTATTCCCAGGTATTTCAGGGAAGCACTTTTCCAATGGTATGAGAAATTGGCCTGTAAGTGCGTAATTTCCACTTCAGGGGTATTTATTGGGAGGGCTTCTGATTTGGATGTATTAATTTTATATCCCATTTTTTTTGAAATTTTAAACTCTCTTCCCCTGACTGATATACCCCGAATATCCGGGTTGCCTCGGATAGAGGCAGCTAGGGGTTCAACACATAATGCAAATAACAGGGGTGAGAGTGGACACCCCTGCCGAGTGCCATTAGTGATGGAGAATGGGGGGGAGAAAGCAAAGGGAGTCCTAACTTGAGCAGTGGGGTGTGAGTAGAAGTGCTGGATCGTTCGTAGGAAGGGGCCCTCCAACCCTACATGTTGCAGCGTGGCGAACAGGAAGGGCCAACCAAGACGGTCAAAGGCCTTTTCGGCATCCAAGCTAAGGAGCAAGGACGCCAAGTTCTCCCTGTTCGCCACATCTACTAGATCAATCACCTTCCTGGTATTGTCTCCTGGTTGTCTAAGCAGGACAAAGCCCACCTGGTCTATATGAATGAGAGAGGGGAGGACTACGTTCAAGCGAATTGAGAGTAGTTTCGTAAAAATTTTCAAATCTGAGTTTAATAAAGCAATGGGTCTGTAATTGGCGCATAACGCAGGGGCTTTATCCGGTTTGGGGATCAAAGTGATGAAAGATCGTTGCATGTCCGCTGGAACAGGAGTATCCCGGAGAAAAGCATTAAAAAGTTTGCACATGTAAGGGAGTAGGAGGGGAAGAAAGGTCTTATAGTACTCATACGGTAGTCCGTCTGGACCTGAGGATTTGTGGGATGGTAAAGATTTAACAGTAAGTTCTATTTCTTCTTCTGTGATTGATGCGTTTAGGGCTTCTAAATCAGTAGCTTGGAGACGAGGAACTCCACTTTGTTCAAGATATTGGTGCAAGTTGTTCAAGTTATTGTAGTGGTCTGTATAGAAGTCTGCAAAGGTATGAGCATATATCTCTAGGGTGGGATAAGAGACAACCTGACTTATTCTTAATCTGGTGGGGCGTAGAGATAAGGGAGTTGTCCCGTAATTTTTTCTCCAATAAGGAATGTGCCTTATTTCCTTTATCATAGTATATTTGATTTAATCTAAGTAAAGCTTTTTCTACCCAGTGCAAAATCACTTAGAGTCGCCTGTAGTTTAGTGATTTTCTTGAGCAAGGATAAGGTAGGGGACATTTGTAGTCGGTTTTCTAGGACCATTAGTTCTTTCTCGGTTCGGAGTTTCGTGGCTAGTGTGTCCTTTTTCATGGCAGAGGACAGAGCTATACATCTGCCCCGGATGACTGCCTTATGAGCTTCCCAGAGCATGGGGAGGGAGATGTCAGGGGTGTTATTTTCTGTAAAGTAAAATTTTAAGGCTGAGGTCAGTTCCGTGGTCGATGGGAGGTGTTGGAGAAGAAATGTGTTTAGTCTCCAATTGTAGGGCCTGGGGTTGGGGGATCCCAGGTCCAGAGTGAGCAAGATGGGGGCGTGGTCAGACCAGGAGATCGGGAGTATTCGAGCTTCACGTATTATTCTAAGAGTAGAATTATTAACAAAAAAGTAGTCAATATGGGAATGGGTTTTGTGGGGTGCTGAATAGAAAGTGTACTGCCGATTCCCCGGGTGGAGAACCCTCCAAGCATCAAACAGAGCATATCTTCTAGAGAGTTGGCAGAAGAGCTTTGAGTCTCCAAGGGCTCTCACCACGTGGCGATCAGCAGACACGGAATGGGTTAAGTTAAAGTCACCCCCCACCACTAAGAGCCCGTGATCAGACCAAAAAAGGCAGGTGAACAGTTTAGAGAGGAATCTATATTGTTTAACATTCAGCGTGTACAGGGCACACAGAGGGATCTCCTGGGCCTGCCACAATCCCCTAAGAATGACAAAATGGCCGTGCGGGTCACTATAGTGGTTCGAACAAATGAATGGAGACCCATGCTTTTGAGTATGGCTACCCCGGCTCGTTTATGTGGTCCTGAGGAGAGATAGATTTGGGGGAATTGCCTGGACGCAAACGCGAAGGTGCCCCCTTTATCAAAGTGCGTCTCCTGGGCAAATATGATATCTGCGCCTGACTGTTTAAATTCCTTCAGTGCCAGATGCCTCTTTTTATTAGAATTTAAACCGTGGACATTTAAAGAGAAAATCTTAGCCATGGTATCGGATAAAGGGAGGGGGGAGGGATGTTTTACCTGATGTGGAGATGAGGGTCTTAGAGCCAAGAGCCAGGAGCGGACACACCTCGGGAGGAGATCCAGGCTAATTCCGCAATCCACGCGGAGAACCACACGGTGACGGGAGAGAAAGAAAGAGAGAAGGAGGAGCTGGAAAAGAAAAACATAGGTTAATACAAAATAAACCGAGACAGATCAGGATAGATCTTTTCACCTGACCTTGAGAGGTTGTTAGACCTAGGTCAGTACGGTTTCCCAAGAATCCACTCAACCCTGATCCAAAAGGATGGGCTAGGTGGATGCAGGGGAGCCCTAGATTGGTCATGTAACCATTAAATAACAAAACGACTGTGACTGTAATCACTTAACTAGGGGAGAGGTGAGTAAGCATGGAAGTTCCTACTCTCTTAGGTCTCATCTGAGACATGCCCATAAGGTAGATCAAAAATTAAAGCTGGGGCAGGGAAGGGGGGACTAAATAAACAAAAATGTCCAGGACAGATCCATCAGCCTTGTGAAATGGCCGTGCAGTCCATTAATGGGACACCTATGAGGCGGGAATGTGGTCAGTTCAGCCATTCCTGGGTTTAGTGCCCTTGCGGGGGGTGCCCACGCTCCGGGTGCGGTTAGAAGGGGGAACCTTCTGCCAGATTGTAGGTGGTTGGGGTGGTGTAGCTACCAAGTCCCATTCCGGAAGCTGGGGATAGAAATCCCCAGGACATCACAAAAGTTATTTAGATCCTCTGGGTAACGGAGGACAGCAGATTTGCCTTGGTGTTTAGCTGTGAGGCTGAAGGGAAATCCCCAACGGTAAGGGATGTTTTCTTCTTGGAGTATGTGCAATAGAGGTTGTAAAAGTCTGTGCTTTTGCAGGGTTATCCATGAAAGATCTGGGAATAGTTGCAGCTGGGCATCCTGGAAAGTTACCC
This sequence comes from Lithobates clamitans, assembly GCA_037952925.1. Classification (NCBI taxonomy): domain Eukaryota; kingdom Metazoa; phylum Chordata; class Amphibia; order Anura; family Ranidae; genus Lithobates; species Lithobates clamitans. The sequence continues at coordinate 41,705 of JBBGZY010000031.1, forward strand.
TGCGTGCCAGACGAGCTTGCTGCATGATGTCTTCTTTCAGGGGATAGGAACTAATCCTACAGGTAATGTCCCTTGGTTTGGAGGTGGGGCTCTTGGGGCGCAGGGCTCGGTGTGCTCTGTCCATTTCAATGCGTGTGATTAGAGGTTCACCTAGAAGGTTATTAAACACATGTTGTAAGGTGTTGTGAATGTCTTCAGGGCCTTCTGTCTCCGGGACTCCTCTCCCCGTATGTTGTTTCTGCACCCCCTATTGTCTAAGTCCTCTACGTGACGCTGCATTTCTCTTAGCAGGTTACGATGATCCGCTCCTTGAAGTTGGGTCCTGTGGACTGCTAGTTTAGTCTCTTGAATCTCCTCTTCGGCCATTTCCACCCTGTCTGCTAGGTGTTTAAGGCCTGATTGTAATATCTGTATTTCTGAACGGCATGTAGACTTTACATCTGCCATCAGCTTCTTAAAATCTTCTTTGGTAGGCATCGCCTGTAGATATGAGTACCACTCTGTGGAAAATGAGTGGGATTGGCTGGTAATGAGGTTTGCTGCGGTGGGAGTTGGTGAGGTGATTGCTGCCGAGAATGCGATGCAGCCTTACCCTGGGGAGAATGCGCTGGTCCTGAGGTCATATTCCATGAGTCTCCCCAGGGCTGTGCCTGGGTAGGCATGGGGGCCCTCGTGCCTTCTATGCCAAAACAATGAGGGGCAGGTGATTGCACCTTCTGTGCATAAGTGGCGGAATGTGCAGCCTGTTCCCTAGAGGAGCCGAGGGCCTGTGAGAGAGACAGTCTCTGGGCTTTAGGTGGGGGGTGAATCAGGTGTGGAGACATTAAGGCTGCAGGAGTCTCAACAGACTCAGGGGGGATGTTGCTGGCCGGATACATTGGGCCTGGCAGGGCTGGAACGTCAGATGAAAGATCGGAGGAGGCCGGGGATCCGGGGTCATCTCCTGGTATGTAGGAATCTGAAGCCATCCTCAGCAAACGAGGAAATGCATCAGAGCATTGGGTGTAGTGAAGGGGAGGGAGGCCGAACATGGCGGACTGAGGGCCATGCGGTGAGATCCCGGATAGGGCAGAGTGGAGGGGACTCACCGCTCCTGATGAGGAGGATATGCCCAGGGTGTCCAGTGGAGCCAGCAGGGGGACCCTCCGGGGTCCGGCTTACATCATGATCCAGCTGGGAGAGCAGCGTGGAATTCCGGGAGTGGGCCGCTGTTGTCTGTGCCACCGGGAGGAATGTCTGTCAGCGGGAAGAAGGATCGGAGGTCCGATGAGGAGCCGGGCGGGGGTTGCGATGATTCCCTTGCTTTAGCGGATCGGGTGGCTTTAGATCTGCCCATATAGATGTGGTTAAATGTCCCCAAATTATCCTTTAGTCACGGGCTGAGAGAGAGCAGGCGAGTCAAGCTTCCATCAAGGTCATCTTCCGGTCACGCCCCTGTTTTGTTTTTTTTAATAAAATGTTTAATAAAATTATTGGGAGGAAAAAAGATAAAACGAAAATCTTCATCTTCAAAGAGCTATGAAAGTAGTATTAAAACCTTGAAGTAAGACCCAAGCCTTCAATTATAATGTCTTTAATATAATACAAAATACAAAAACTTTTAACCCACTTAGCTTGCAATAAATACTCTAAAGAGAAGGATTGGTGGGACTTTGCACGAAGCACACAGGAGCAACACAAAATTAATTGGATAAAATTACTTTTAATTGGTTCAAATTATCATAAATTTTCATATCAAAACATTTAATGCATTTTGCTATATATAAATATCTGTATATTTTATTACAATTCATTAGAACCAAGTATTGCACATGAATAAACATTCCAACAAACAAACATTTTTTGATATGAAAATTTATGATAATTTGAACCAATTAAATGTAATTTTATCTAATTAATTTTTTGTTGCTCCCCTGTGCTTCGTGCAAAGTCCCGCCAATCCTTCTCTTTAAAATATATACAATTACCCGGGATGGAGGAGGGGACTTGAATGGCCCCGTCTAACCTCATTCAAAGTCCCAATTTTTTCGTTCATATTTTCCTCTTGCAATAAATACATTTACCATAATTAACTTTCCATTGCTCTGTCTTGTGATGCAGTCCTTTACATCTGGTCCAGGAGTGCACACCCACCTTTTCAGTAGTGCCCATGATGCATTGGACACCCAAAGCTAATGCACACGGTCAACGCTAAATCAGAGTTTCTGCTTGTCCCTCTTTGCCTTTCACTCCAATCATTTTGGCAGAGAGGTGTGCAGATTTAAATTCTCCACTGTCAGACTGAATGAGCTCTCTGTGCGTTTGTACACGAACACAGCTGATTGACGTTTCACTGCAGGGAGTGCTCACCTTAGAGTGGCTCCATAGAGACCCAGCTAATGCATGGAGAGATAAATGGAAAAGGAACTAATAAAGAGCTGATCCTGGGGGTCTCTGCCACATCCTAAAGTAAATGAAAGAACAAAAAACAAAAATTCCCCAAAGGGATATTGCGGGCAGAAGACCACAGAGGATCAATAAATTATAGATGCAAATAGAGATGCATTCTCATTTACTTTTATTCATTTTAATTTTTTCTAATTAATTCGGCTACAATATGGCCTTTACATTTGCTCCCTACTATGTAAGAGAAAATGTCCCCCCTTCCTATTTTTGATTTCTTAAATTAATACTCATACGCATACTTGCTTATGGTATATATATATATATATATATATATATTTATATTTATTATTTTTTTGTCTCCTTGTCACCTTATAGATCTGCATCTTCCATGCCTTTTTTGGTGGTTCTTGTGAGTTCTGACCTGCCGTTCTGCCTGTTGATACTAGGCTAGGCTATATTTCAATCAATCTCCCTCCAAGAGCTCAGTAAACTCTATCCCATTGGAGTCAGCTATGAATAGCATTCCAACCCAGTGGACCTATGGACGTGGGAATCCATCTCTTCACACCCTTGCTGTTTACTACTGTTACTATAGAGGAACATATGTCCTGTGAGTACCAATTGATCTAGCATACACTCTGATGCATTTTCTGCCTTTTTTGAAGTGAAGTTTTGTCCTTTTATTTATGTTACTGTGTATATAGATGCAAGATGCACTTATTTATATATATGTATGCACATGTTTTTATAATGCTGGCCATAGAAATGCAACAATCTGCTTTACCCGAATCCCTGAAGAAGGAAGTACATATCATAAAAAGATATGAATCTTTTTGTGTTTTTCCGAAACATGTAGAGTTTGTGTTGCAGCTCCAATCGGTCTTTGACTGTTTGGTTTGTCATAACCTGTGATTGTTGCAGCACCTCAGCAGTTGTATTTTGACATTATTGTTCCCACTGTACTAATGTTTTTAGATGTCAGTACACTTTTTGTACATTGAATAAAATTTTCATATTTTATATATTTTTTCTCTCCACTCTATTTGCATCTATAATTTATTGACCTTTTGGTGGTCTTCTGCCCGCAATATCCCTTTGGGGCATTTTTGTTTTTTGTTCTTTCAGCTAATGCATGAAGCCACCGCAAAATCAGAATGCAGCTTGGGATACACAACATGTCAATCCCTAAAAGAGTAGATGAGCCTGCCTGTGTGTAGTGAAGAGGTCTTAGGAAATGAAGCACTGGGGTGTGGATACATCAAAAGGACGTGAGTTCTCAGCAGCTGCCCCTGCAAGAATTTTAGTAGCCTCATAATGATGCTACAGGGAGTAATAAAGCCAATTTTTCTGTAAAATAAAAAAGAAGATCCAGTTAGAAGCAGTGCTCACTGCAGGAAAAGCTAAATTCAAATGCAAGATCCACACACAGGTGCCCAGACTCAGTGTGTCCTTCTACACCGGAACAGGATAAAGGAATAGGCGGAGCTGGCTACCCTGTTATTCCATATAGCAAATTTTATGGACTTCTTATGAATGATAATAAACCAAAGAAACTGACGTGTTTTGGCAAGAGGCTTAGTCATAGCAAGAAAACAAAGAAGCTGAAGCTTTCTGCATGAGCCTTAGTGATAGCAATGCATGCTACGACTAAGGTTCTCGCCAAAACGTGTCAGTTCTTTGTTTTATTGTCACTCATATGTAGTCATTAAAATTTGCTATACGGAATAACAGGGTTGCTGGCTCCATCTATTCGTAAAATAAAAAAGAGTTCTGGGCAGCCTCTAGAGGAGGAGAGGAAGATTTGGGGTTACATTTGGATAATGTATGGACATAAACTTAAAGATCACTGTTATGGCTAGTGTACACTGGCTTCAGACTCAGAACATTTATTGTTCAGCGCAGACCAGGTCTCCCCATAAGCAGTTTAATGCAGCACCCTTACCTCAGGATATCAGGAAAACTCCAGGTCTGCCCAACCACAGTCCTAATGCTGGAGGTGAAAAGGAAAGTCTACCAGATCACATTCCTGATGCTTCACTCTTCACTCCGCACAATGTCATCCAACTTGACAAGTGTGTCAAATTATTTATACGATCAGCTGATTTAACTCCAAAGTGTATACAGGTGCTTTGGGATTGATTTACCAAAGGAAAATGAGCTGTGCAAGGGAAATTTCCCCAGAACTTAGCGAACAAGGTAAAGCTCTGCTAACTTCTAACATCCGATCATGTGCAAGCAAAAAACGGAAAATTGTATACTCACCTTTCCGTAATTTTCCTTTCCTGTCGCATCTTCATGGCAGCATACACGTTGGGTTGTGACTCCGCCTCCACAACCTGATAGGACCACATAGCTATAAATTAGAGAGTAGGCACCTGCCCCAGTATTCTCTGTAAATATATACACATGTCACCTCAGAGGGTGGGTGATTGTATGCTGCCATGAAGATGCGACAGGAAAGGAAAATTACGGAAAGGTGAGTATACAATTTTCTGTTTTCCTGTCGCATCATGGCAGCATACACGTTGGGGAGTAACTCGCCAAACTGGGTGGGAGTGCAAAAAAAATCAAATTTATTGACAAGGAACAGAAGAATTGGCCTGTATGACGGCCCTCCCAAATTCAACTGCTGCTAAGCGTGCAGCGTCTATTTTGTAATGGGAAATGAAGGTGTTTCTTGAAGACCAAGTGGCCGCTCTACAAATGGTTTCCGCTGAAACTTTACAGTAAGCTGCCCATGAAGTAGCCATTGCCCTGGTGGAATGCGCTCTAAGGTCTTCCGGGATTTGCAAGGTGCTTAAGGAGTAGGTCTTTTTGATAGTTTTCATGAGCCATGAGGCGATGGTACGGGCAGAGGCTGCCTGGCCCTTCCTGAACCCATGTGGGATGACTAAAAGGTTCTCGCATCTCCTGAAAGACTTGGTCACCGAGAGGTAATGCAGAACGTTGCCCCTAACATCCAGGGGATGAGGAACGCCCTGATCTGTGTTCAAAGCCGGGAGGTCAATCTCCTGGTTAAAGTGAAATGCAGAGGAGACCTTTGGGATAAATTTGTCTGAAGGTTTCAGGGTTAGCCTGTCTGGGTAAACCATCAGGTATGGTTCCTTGATCAGTAAAGCTTGCATTTCCGAGACCCTTTTCGCTGAAGTGATGGCAATTAGGAATGAGACTTTTAGAGTCAGGTCCCAGAGGGAGGTATCTTCAAGAGGGGAGAATGGTTCTCCGGATAGAATTTGTAGGACAGTTGATAGGTCCCATGTTGGAAATGAAGGCTTTCTGGGAGGCCTTAGCTTCAGGCATGCTTTCTGGAATTGAACTACAAGAGGGTTGAGTGCCCATCTAACCCCTGTCAGAGCAGAGATGGCAGAGACTTGGACCTTTAGGGTGCTAGATCTAAGGCCTTTGTCTAGGCCTGACTGTAGAAACTCAAGCACTTGTATTGCTGATGGGGAAGACGGATCCCAACCTTGTTCCTGAGCAAAGGAAGAGAACTTCCCCCAGACTCTCTCGTAGGTGTAATTCGTGGAAGATTTCCTGGCTAAAAGCAGGGTTTCGACTACCTTCTGCGAACAGCCTTGATCTAGGAACCTAGACCTTTCAGTCTCCAGGCCGCTAGGTGCAATCTCTCTGGATTCGGATGTAGCAGCTGGCCCTGGGTTAGTAGATCCGTTGTCACCGGAAGAGGAATTGGATCCGCTGTGCTCAGTTGCACCAGAAGGGAATCACAGCCAGTACTAGAGCTGGCCAGAAGGGAATCACAGCCAGTACTAGAGCTGCTGAGAGTTGATTATCCAACCCAGACTCGTTAGGGTGGAAACTAAGATCTCGCGATGTTGCACGAGTGATTCCTGGCTGTTTGAGAGGAGAAGAATGTCGTCCAGGTAATGGTGGACCCTTAGACCCTTCTCCCTCAAAGAGGCTATTACTGGAAGCAGAACCTTTGTAAATGTTCTGGGTGCCGTAGAGATCCGGAAAGGGAGGCTTCGAAATTGAAAGTGTTCCTGGCCCACCGAGAACCGCAGGAACTTTTGGAATGCCACGTGAATTGGAATGTGTAGGTAGGCATCCTGGAGATCTATGGAGAGCATCCAGTCTCCCAAGTTTATGGCCTGGAGGATAGACTGCAGGCTTTCCATCCTGAACGACTCCACTTTGATGCACCTGTTGAGTTTCTTCAGGTCTAGAACCGGCCGAAAGTCCCCTGACTTCTTCTTGACGAGGAATAGTGGAGAATAGAATCCTCTGCCTCGTTGTGTTGGCGGAACCTCTGTTATCGCTTGCTTTTGAAGCAGCTCTAGGACATAGGTTAGAAGGGATAACCTTTTCTCCCCGGGAGGAGGAATACGGGTCGGGTAGAAATGATCTCTTGGGGGTCGATTTTTGAAGGCCCATCTGTGGCCGAAACTGACGGTGGCCAGGGTCCAGGTATCGTGTATGGTTTCCGTCCAGACCAGCCTGAAACTGAAAAGCCTTGCTCCTACTACTGCTGGCCGGACAGGCGCACCTTCAAAAAGGCTTCTGGTCACTGGGAGCGGAGGTCTTAGGTTTTTGGAATTTCATAAAGGAAGTTTGAGGGTTCTTCCAGTTCCTTCTATACTCCTTCCCTGGTCTATACGCTTTCGCGTCTCTATACCTTTCTGGGAGATTCCTCTTAAAAGGAGGGGGTCTCTGTTTGGGCCTCCTATCTGAGGGAATGAGCCCGGATTTTCCACCAGTTACCTTGGAGATGGCCGTATCTAACTTTGTCCCGAAAAGGTGCTCACCGTCAAACGGAATACGGCACCAGTTGGACTTGGATGCCGGATCCGCCGTCCAGGGCTTCAGCCACAAAGCTCTTCTGGCCATCACTGAAGCCAACATAGACTTTGAAGCAGACCTGATAGTGTCAACTGAGGCCTCAGCCACGAAATCACCAGCCAGGCTTAACTCTTGTAATGCCTTCACAATTTTCTCTTGGTCTGCCCCCTCTAATACCAGCTTCTCCGTGTTTGAAGACCAACTCGAGATGGCCCTTCCTACTGCCGCGAGTGCTATCGCAGGCCTGCATGCACCTCCGGCCAAAAGGTAAGCCCGCTTGAGATCCGTGTCGATCTTTCGGTCAAGAACGTCTCTAAACGTAACCGCATCCTCTAGCGGGAGGGTAACATGCCTGGCGAGGCGCATTAAAGATGCGTCCACTACCGAAGGGGATACCAGAGGGTTCACTTTAGGTTCCTTGAGTGGGTACAGCTTCTGGAGTCTGTTGTTCAGACTAGATTTTTTCTCTGGCCTCTGCCACTCTTCTTTGATTAAATCCTCCAGCTCATCGATGAACGGAAAGGTTTCAGGCTCCTTTTTAAGCTGAGGAAAATATTTTCTCTGCTTTGGCTGGACTTCCTGGGGTTCCTCCCATCCTATTGCCTCCTTGACTGATTTAACAAACGGTTCTATGAGGCCAAAGTCGAATCCTGCCGACACCTCCAGGCCTTCATTATCAGATAGGGAGTCTTGCTCCTTTGATGTGCTGGCCCGGGCTGGAGAGGTAATGGTGGAAAGATCCACATCTGGTATTGAGGCCTGAGGGGCTGAGTCCCCGACTTCTGAGGCTCTCTCTCTCGTGGCCTCTTCTAGGCATCTCTGACAAACCAGCTTATCCGGAAGAGCCGCTGCACCACAGATCCAGCATGCGTTCCCGGCGGGACGGGGATGGCGTGCAGGGGAGCGGTGCCTACGTGAGGACGACCTTCTGTGGCGGGATCGACCATGCCGAGAACGTGATCTGGAGCGGCTTCTTCTGCGACTTCCTCTTGAGCGACTTCTCCTATGGTAGGAGCGGCTCCGTCTGTGTCTAGAGCGACTTCTCCTGCGTGAGGACTCTCTATGTCTTGACGCAGACGTTCCTGAGGACCTGGTAGGGCTGACCAATTTAGGTAGCGTTAGAAGTGCTCTCTTTTTCAATCTTCTCTACTTACCCACTTCTTCCCCCCCTTACCTAGTCGGCTGGCGGTGATCTGCTGGGGCAGCGGTCTCCATGGTGAGTAGGTTGGAAACCTGCAAGGAAAAGACAAGCAGCAATGTAGAAGCTGACCCAGCCTGGACGGGGGGGGGGGTAAGACCCACCTTTGTAGAGCGTTTTCTCTTGCTGTGGATCGCAGGGCAGGCGTCTGTAGCGTGCAGCAACCATCAGCAGCCTCCACAGCAATGCTGTGGTTTTTAAATCTGCCGCCATTAGCGTCGGACGCCCGCCATTAGCGTCGGCGCCATCTTGGAGACTGGCAAACAGCTTAGCAGCGCCCAAAGAGCCGTACTGCGCATGCGTGAGGACGCCGAGAACGCTCGGCGGTCCCCCACAGCACTGCATGGACCACAGAGCCCAGCAGGAGACCCACGGTATGCCGGAGAGGGAGGGGGGGAGAGGGGGGGGGGGGGACATGGACACCGCTGCACACAATGAAGCCTGTTTAAGGCTTACTTTCTTGAGGCCATATAGATGGTTCCCTGGCCAATCCTCCAGCAAGCCTGTTTAAGGCTTTTGCGGGCTGTTGCACTTGAAGCCTGTTTAAGGCTTGTCTTCTGGCAAACAGTTTAAGATGAGATGAGTGCCCCTGAGACCACCAGAGTGGGGCTCCTTCCATTTAGCTCATTTAGAGGCTGTACAAGAAGGACTTCCACCCAGGAGAGGCTAGAACCTGGCTGGGGCGAAGCGGTAAGGGGGTGCTGATCCGTGCGTCCTGACAGGTGAGGAAAAATAAGAGAATACTGGGGCAGGTGCCTACTCTCTAATTTATAGCTATGTGGTCCTATCAGGTTGTGGAGGCGGAGTCACAACCCAACGTGTATGCTGCCATGATGCGACAGGAAATGCTGTTTTTAAATTTTACTTGCTTGTGATGGGGTATTCACCACATTTACTAAACTCTGGGGCAAATTCCTTTGCACAGTGCACCTTCCTTTAAAAATGTGAATAGCCTAATTGCCTTTAGTAAATCAACCCGTCTATGTCTAGATGGCTAAAAAAGGGAGCATAGTTTTTAAAGCTCACCAAAAGTCTTTAGATTTAAATATACACTTTTTACTGGATTCTCAGAAAGCAGTATATAAACTCTCAACATAATTATACCTTAATATTATTAAGGCTAAGCCAATGTCAGTCCCTGGAGTCTATTAAGTTGCTAGAAATTGCAAATCAGGACTTGGAAGGACTTATGCAGAGCCGAACCTACCCTCCTCACAGCGCTAGATTACCAAATAGGTAGAGTAGGCAGCTTTTTGGCCCAATGCCGTTTAAGGGCCCTGTGATAATCGATCAAAATAATAATGAACTTTAAAGGAAATTACAATGAAGCTTTCCTAAATTGTTTCTAAAAGAGAGAAAAAAAATGAACCAACTCAAAGAAACAAAAACTTTCCATTAAAGACTCTATATAAAAAATACTGTATCAATGTAATGTACCCCATAACAACTGACAGTACTTAAACCATCAGGTGCACATTGCAGTTTGTCTCCTAAAAGTTTATCTTCTTTCAGCTGTCAGTTTGTAAAACATTTTGGTGCAATGTACGTGTAATGAACAGTAGTGATGGTCATCTTCATATAGCGGCCGATGTGCACACTACTTAGTTCAATGTTATCCCACTAGAGCGTGCACATCAGAAACCTGCAGAAACCTGCAAGGGGTGGGGTCATAGTTTTGACTGCCTAGGGACCTCCACAGAGTTTAATCCAACACTGCCTGCTCATTCTACTGTATATAAACCAATCTTGTCACTCTTTTTAGAGTTGGAAGTGATGGTATAGAGGTGCCACCTCCTCCTCTCCTAGAGAAACACATTCTTAAAAAATGTGCCTCTGCAGCCTCTCACTGCCATTCTCTCATGTATGGCCATGTGCCTGAAGACTGCCAACTTCTTTTTTCTCATATGTGGCAGTTTCTCTGCAGTCTTTCAAACCTACCCTTTGAGAGAAATCAATAGATTGCTCCATTTACACTAAACAGTGTGGAAGGAGGACTCTGCATTGCTGGCTATTGTATCCAAGCAGCCACAGCATCAATGGCTGCTTGAAAACCCAAACAGTGACTGTATCTGATTGGGAGTAGTCACTGTTCAACCAACAATTTTCCACCTAGCTCTTTCAATTCTGCATTAGACTTTTGTTGAGCCAGGTGGTGCCAAGATGGCTAGCCAAAACTTGAGTTTCAGTCAAGATTGCAAAATTTGTATGGCCAGCATTATAAACCATACTGAACATTTGTATGGTTTGTGCTCAGACTTTGACGAAAGATGAGACTCTGTAACATTGGTGATATACATTGTAAAAGACACCTGGGATGGGCACTGGATGGAAGATATGTGCCCCCATTATTTGGCTTGTGGTCCATTTAAGTGGGACAACAGGGGGCATTCTTGGAGCACTCAGGGGCTCTCATTCATGCAGAGTAACGGGTTCCAGTGTTCTGGCAAAAAAGGGGATAACTGACTTATATTTTCCCCAGGATTGGTAGTCCTTATATGGGATCTAGAGTTTGGAGATTCAGAGAGATTTTTGGGTTGAAAAGAGCCTCCAACCCTGGCTTCAAGTATCTTGGCCCTGTATTGATTCTCCCGCCTGTGAGAGAGGTCTGAAAAGGGAAGGAAACCGTCAACAGGTGTCCGTGAGGTGTTGAGTGGAAAAAAGTTGTGTGAGGGCTGTGGACTGTCTGGCTGAGACACGGCTGAGATATGGTGAAGGACAAGTCTTATGGGTGGTTAGCTAAACCTTTATTTTGTGTACTTGGAGTATGGGTTGTTTTGTTTATTTCCCATGCTGAAATAAGCTGTTTTCATCTATCCTTTTGAAAGTAAAGATTGCTTTTACCAGCATGGTTGGCTGGTGAACACAGCATCTTCTGGGAAAGCAGTGACCCATTATGGTCAGAAAGAAAAAGTGGCTGTACTTTTAGGTACTTGATCCATCTTTAAACATATTGTTCAAACATTCTTCTGTGTTTCCTACTGCTGTCCTTTGGAATAATGGTGTTTGATGTGCTGAATAAAATAAATGTGCTTCTTTTACAATGGTCTTTAAAGATATTTAACTATTTTTTCCCAGCACTTCATCTCTACTGTGTCCAAACAAGCACAAATTTTCTAATGTTCATTAACAAAATAATATGGCAAAGGTCTCACTGGCCTTGGCTTTGTAAGTAATATCAATGAGTCCACTTAACCTAAAGAGATATAATCCCAATGGACCACACAAATCTGCCATGAAAATAGTACTGACAGGAGTCAATTGGGAATGCTCTCAATCCATCTCTAATTTTTTCTAAGCTTAGACGGGAAGCTGATAAAACTCACTCTTGAGATCTTCAATTTAGCAGCACTTTCTTTGATCACAGTCACAATGTTTTTATTTTGATTAATGTTCCTTGTATCTATTAATGGATGATTAGTGAAAACCATCATTGTTTATGATCACGGATATGCTGTGTTATTCTAGACTGCAATTCCCACTTCAGTGTTAGTTGAAGTGGACTAAAGATATAAGAAGAAGTAGTGGTCTGTGCATTCCCAGAACTCCATTCACTAAGCTATATCTAATCTTTTGCTGCACTTTATGTTCTTATAGTCTCTAGACTGTTTACATACACACCTTTGACAAAGTGTGCTGTGAACTTGTTAGTACTCTTCTGAATTTCTGCTTCTTTAGGCCCCTTTCACACTGACGGATAGAATGGTGCTTTTAGCTGTGGATTTTCTAGTTTTCTACGGCAGCTAAAAGCACACAATGCTTTCCTATGGCCCCATTCACACACTGCGTTTAGCTGCCATTTATTTACATGCGGTTCTGTGCGGATAGAAAAAATAGAATTGACTGCGTCCAGGAACGATTTAGCGCAGCTATCCGCACATAACCACAGGTAACCGCAGTGCACTGTGTCAGCTGCGGATAACAGCGCCGAGCTGCTCATTGGGAAAGGAAAAATGTTTTTTCCTTTCCCAATCAGCGACAAGCACGGGGATCCGGCTTGGATCCCCGCCAGTACCCGGCATTGTTTGGTATGAAACTTGAAGGGGAACTCCACGCCAAATTTTAAATAAAAAACCGGCATGGGTTCCCCCTTCAGGAGCATACCAGGCCATTGGGTCTAGTATGGATTTTAAGGGGAACCCCCTACGCTGAAAAAACGGCGTGGGGTCCCCCCCAGAATCCATACCAGACCCCAATCTGAGCACGCAGCCCAGCCGGTCAGAAAAGGGGGTGGGGACGAGCGAGCGCCCCCCCTCCTGAACCGTACCAGGCCGCATGCCCTCAACATGGGGGGTGGGTGCTTTGGGGGAGGGGGGTGCCTCCGCTATCTTCTGCTCTTTTGCCGCTCTTTTGCTAGCGGTGGCCTGGACTTCTGCCTTCTGCAGGCCCTCTAAAACGTCACAGTCCCAGCATGCCCAGGGACTGTGACAGGATAAGGGGGCGGGGTCACCGCCTATATAAGTCACATCGGAGCACTCAGAGAGCATTTCAGCCGGATAGAGCGTCGTGTCAACATTGGAAGAAGAGAAGAGGGAAGAAGGCAGAAGTCCAGGCCACCGCTAGCAAAAGAGGAGGAGCCCGGCAGAAGACCCGTAGAGCGCGGAGAAGAACCAGAGAGACCCCCGAAGCCGGAAGAAAACCCCCGAAGCCGGAAGAAGACCCCCGGAGCTGTCTAATAAATTACTTTAAAAACCTGTGCAGTGTGTTTTTTTTTATTGACACTTTTTCCCTAGGTGAATGGGTAGGGGTACCATGTACCCCATACTCATTCACATAGGGTGGGGGGCGGGATCTGGGGGCCCCCTTATTAAAGGGGCTCCCGTATTCCGATAAGCCCCCCACCCACAGACCCCGACAACCAATGGCCAGGGTTGTCGGAAGAGGCCCTTGTCCTCATCAACATGGGGACAAGGTGCTTTGGGGTGGGGGGCCGCAGGGCGCCCCCTCCCCAAAGCACCCACCCCCCCCATGTTGAGGGCATGCGGCCTGGGTCAGCAGGACAGAAAACAGGAAGTCAGTAGGGCAAAAGACAGGGGGTCAGTAGGGCAGGGTACAGGGGGCAGCAGGACAGGAGACAGGGGGTCAGTAGAGCAGGGTACAGGGGTCAGCAGGACAGAAGACAGGAGGGCCGGAGAGGAGGGTACAGGGTTCAGCAGGATGGAAGACAAGGGGTCAGTAGGGCAGGGTACAGGGGTCAGCAGGACAGAAGACAGGGGTCAGTGGAGCAAGGTACAGGGTTTCAGCAGGATGGAGAACCGGGAGTCGATAGAGCAGGCTACAAAGGTGAGCAGGACGGTGGAAAACACATCACTAGGGCAGGGTACAGGGATCAGCAGGACGGAGGCCGGGGGTCAGTAGGGCAGGGTACAGGGGTCAGCAGGACAGAAGACAGGGGGTAAGTAGAGCAGGGTACAGGGTTTCAGCAGGATGGAGGACCGGGGGTCAATGGAGCAGGGTACAGGGGTGAGCAGGACAGAGGAAAACACGTCAGTAGGGCAGGGTACAGGGGTCAGCAGGATAGAAGACCTGGGGTCAATAGAACTGGGTACAGGGGTGAGCAGGACGAAGGTAAGGGGTCAGTGGGGCAGAGTACAAGAGTCAGTAGGGCAGGGTACAGGGGTCAGCAGGACGGAGGACCAGGGGTCAGTAGGGCAGGGTACAGGGGTCAGCAGGGCGGAGGACCAGGGGACAGTAGGGCAGGGTACAGGGGTCAGCAGGACGGAGGACCAGGAGTCAGTAGGGCAGGGTACAGGGGTCAGCAGGACAGAGGACCGGGGGTCATTAGGGCAAGGTATAGGGGGGTCAAATCCCCCCATTACTCTTCTTAACCACCCCCCCCAGTCTATCCCCCTTTACTCTTACACCCCCCAATCTTTCCCCCTTTACTCTTTACACTCAATGACTGCCGCTCTCCCCCTGGTCACATGGGACCCTCACCAAAGTACCTTTAGGATGACAGCAGGCTGGCTCTCCTCTTGAGTCCAGCGATCAGTGGGCAGAGCTTTCCCTCATGCCTCCTCTGCAGACTTGTACATACCTCAGATCGCCATTCTGGCAGAGTGGAGTGCATGTATCCCGCCTCTTCCTCTGTACAGAAAAACAAAACATCACAGCAGGATGAGGACAGGGCAGGTTCAGTGCGCTCCGCTCTGTACTGTGCGTGTATGTTAGAGGCAGCCGGACTGGTGGGGAGAGATGCTGGCTGGCGGCTGCCATACACAGTGTTGATCATGGCGTGCGGGAACCAAGAAACCCCGCAGATGGCACAGGCAATCCGAGACTCCGTCCTGATTCGCTGGGACTCCGGGACAGGGACCAATTTTTGGGAAGGTCCCGGCGAATCAGGTATGTTTGGGAGGTATGCATTTATTGTGTGTTCACATCATATGCATTATGCTGCACTGGGAAGCCTTGCCCTACACAGTCCCAATGCATTAACAAGGCAATTCACAATCTGCTGTGGTGAAGAAAATGAAGGAAATAAATGTCACTGTCTCACATTTCAATTAAAAAAAACCCCACATCTGCACCACTCACTTCACAGTGCGTGCAGTATAATGCAGCCACTGGTGTGATCAAGTTTTACATCTGAACTCCAGACAAGCAGCTCATATGCAGGTAAAGTAGAATTTCAGGGTAAACCTAACTAGTCTTAAAAATGCTCCCTGTGTAAAAAAAATGTACACACAGTACTTACTTTTTTTCAGCCTGCTCTGATCCAGTCACTCGACCCCCTGTGTCAGCCAGTGGCAGCTGCAGGGGAGAAGAGAGACAGCATTACAGGGGGTGGAAAATCCTGGGAGTGGTGATATAACCCATAGGCTCCCAGGGCCCATCCTGTGTTAGCAGTCCCTCCTACCCCCCGTAGCTGCCGACTGACAAAGAGGAGCTGGATACCAGACCAAATCAGGCTGCAAATAGGTAAGTACATATATCTTTCTTACATGGGTTAGTCAACATGTTGTTAGGAAGAGGAAAGAAGCATTTTTAGGACTAGTTAGATTTAGTCTGGAATTCTACTTTAACTGTGTTTTATCTGTTTGCCTATCAGAAGATTTCTATTTCCATTTTCAAGCTATGAAATTTACACAGCTCTGATCCTCGGCAGAGCCAGCTTGGTCACTCAACATTCTCTGCTGCAGATAGGTAACACAGCTAGGTCACCTTCCTGCTCCTGACTTGTGACTGTGAAGGGGAAGCAAAAGACTGATAAAGTTATCTCTCTGCTCGCTCCTCCTGCCAACAGGTTGCTGCATGCACATTCGGGACAGCTTGGCCCCTAGTGTTGTCTGCCTTCAGTGATGTTTTTTTAATACCTGCCTGGAATGTTTATTATTATTAAAGTGGTTCTAAAGCATTCTATGCATTAAGATAAAAAACCTTCTGTTGGAGAGGATCCCCCCAGCCCCCCTTATACTTACCTGAGCTCGAACACGATCCAGTGCACAACAGCAGAGACTTTTCCGGCTCTGTCCCTCCTCACTGACTCCGGCTCCTGTCAATCAATTCCTTTTATGAGGAAGTTTGGAGGGTGGTGCTGAGCACCACTATCTGTGTCAATAGAGGCAGATAGCGAGACCCAGGAACAAGCCCGCACGAGTGCCCCCAAAGAAAGCGGCTTTCTATAGGGGCACTTGACAGGGGAGGAGCCAAGAGTGCCAGCGGCAGACCTGAGAAGGGGAGGGTCGGGCTGCTCTGTGCAAAACCATTGCACAGAGAAGGTAAGTATACCTTACTGAATATTTTAATTAAAAAAAAGGAGGCTTTAATATCACTATTATTATTATACAGGATTTCTATAGCACCAGTGCAGTGCTTTACAAAATCAAAAAGTCAGTACACTTACAATACAATTTAAGACAAGAGGGTTAGAATGGCCCTGCTCATAAGAGCTCACAAGCTAAAAAAGATAATAATAGTTAGATGTTGAATTGATGGTGAAAAGAAAATGTACAGTTTTTAGGTAGAGGCAGGATTGGCTTCCCTGAAGATGAGTTTTCATAAATAACCTAAAGGATGGGAATAGGAGTTAGCTTTACAGATTGTGGTACTGAGTTCAGTAGATGGGAGAGGCTGTGGAGAAGTCCTGGAGGAGCGCATGGGATGAGGTGGCGATAGAGCTATGGAGAGCAGGAGGTCTTGGGCAGAGACTGAGTGATTGGCAGAGAGGAGCAGCAAATGCTGAACAATTGGTAGGGTGGATGAGTCTGGCAGCAAAAATCATGATAGACTGACTGAAGGGCGGAAATCCTGTGTAAAGCGAGTTCAATGAGAAGGGAGTTGCAATAGTCAAACAGAAAGATAACAAGTGTAGCTCAGAGGAGCCTCTTAAAACGGAGTTTCACCCAAAGTGGAACTTCCGCTCATCTGATTCCTCTCCCCCTCTGGTCGCACATTTGGCACCTTTCGGGGGGAGAGGATATCTGTCTTTCACAGGTATCCTGTCCCCACTTCCGGGAGCTTGCGCCGCGTCCCCTGACGTCACAGCTCGGCTCCCTCCTCCTTCCACTACCGCCAGTCCGATAGAGAGAAGCGGAGCCTCGCGCTTGCGCAGTAGGGTTCCCGGCGTGAAGCCATAAGGCTACACTGCCGGGTTCCCTTACCCGCAATGGCGGCGGCAGCACCCGACAGCTGATGGAAACATCAGCTGCGGGTGCCGACATCGCTGGACTCCAGGACAGGTAAGTGTCCTATTATTAAAAGTCAGCAGCTTCAGTATGTGCAGCTGCTGGCTTTTAATTTTTGAACCGGTGGGGGGACCTCCGCTTTAAGTATAATTGGTTCTGTACTCTGCCTCTCAACCCCAAGAACAGTCTCAGCCCCTCTGGCACACCTGGCAATAGTGTAAGTGCAAGCACAGTCATAACAGACACACATTGTAGTAAAACACAGTAATAGTCTTTACTGTGAAGCTTCTGTGGAATGGTAACAAACGGTAAAAGTATAGTTCAAGTACATTAACAGTAGAATAACAACTGAAAATCAAAAGTAATATACTCAGTGGTACTGTCAGGCTGCTTTTAGGGGATTCCTCAATAGCGAATAACCGCAAGAGCAGAGACAAGCACTTTAATAATAACAGATCACAAATGGCAAACTTTATTTGCCATTCAAACTTTATTATGAACTCCCCCCCCTTTCGGTTCGCACCAGAACATGCGAATAGGCAAAAAATTAGTTTGAACATGCGAGCACTGTTAAAGTCTATGGGACACGAACATGAAAAATCAAAAGTGCTAATTTTAAAGGCTTATATGCATGGTATTGCCTTAAAAAGTGTTTTAACGGAGGGCGGGGCTACGTAAACGGGTGACCCCACCCCCTCTGACACCACGAGGAAAGCCATAGGGAAGTCCCCGTGTGTCAGGGTGGCCCCGCCCTCCGTTATATAAAAGCTGTCACCTGAACAGGAGCGTCACACAGTGGGAGACTCCCATTGAGGCAGATTCGGGGGATGAAGCGGAGAAGAAGAAACCGGACAAGAAGACTGGAGGAAGAAGCGGAAGAAGATAGAGGAAGAACAAGATGGAGGAAGAAGAAGAACACCGAAGGAAGACCAGAAGAAGATGGAAGAAGAAGCGGTAAAGAAGAAGACATCCAACAGGGATTTACAGAAGGCACAACAGGTGCAAAGGTATTCACTTGTCAAGATTAATCAACCAGCGGTCAGTACTCAGAGCAGGTCTGAATTAGAGCATTCTGCAGCGTTCAGCGGTCGGAGGGCAGTGATTCCAGCCATGCATTAGCATCCCTGGGGGATGTAAAGAATCTGACAGTTTCCCCGTCCTGAACCCTTAACAATGCTGGGAATAGAACACTGTATTGAATGCCCTTAAGACGCATGGCTGCCTTCACCTGGTCAAACGATCGTCTGAGCTTTTGAGTCTCCACAGAGTAGTCAGGGAAGATAAGTAGCTTGTTATTTTGATGATGCAGCTCTCCCTGCACTCTAGCAGCCCTAAGCACTTCATTATTGTCACGGAAGTTCAGGAACTTTAGGATAAAAGTGCGCGGCGGAGCTCCAGGGGGGCCCGGCTTAGGGGGGATCCGGTGAGCCCACTCCACCGCATAAAATGGTGAAAATTGAGCCCCAGGGAGGAGGGAACGTAGAAAGCCCTCAATAAATTCTGTAGGACGTTTCCCCTCAGCTCCCTCCGTCAAACCTACAATGCGGAGATTGTTTCTCCTATTACGATTACGCATCTTCGGATTTGTATTCAAGTGCTCTAATTTTGGTTTGCAGGGACCGAAGATCAGCACCATGAGTCTCTACAGTGTCCTCCATGTGCCCCAGACGCTGTTCAGCAGCAGTCAGTCTGCCACGTATTTTGTCCATGTCCAGCCTTATTAGACCATCATCTAATTGTACAGCATCTACCTTGGATGTAAGGGTGGTAAGGGAGGCTTGGCAGTTTCCTATAGCAGCCAGTACATCAGCCAGGCCTGGCTGTGCAGTGGAGGGCTGCTCAGGCTGTTCTGTCTGGGACGCCATGTTACTGAGAGCGCACCTCCCGGGCCCCATGCGGCCTGCACAGGCCTTCTCTGTCTCCACCGGCTTGGGGGGGAATTTAAGATTCTTACCCCTTCCGCTTGTAGGCCGGGATGATCGGTGGTGCATGTGGATGAGTTTCGCCGGCTCAGGGATCTGCTGACGCTGCTTTAAAGGCTGAGATAGTCCCGGATTGCAGCGGAGCTCTCAGCCATGTGTCCGCTCACAGCGCCATCTTGGCCACGCCCCAGGAGGGCTTGAGATTTTGGGCTAGGGTGATAGTTTCCAGTTGATCGAGCTGGGGTTCCTTTCCGGATAGATGATGGGTCAGAATTATTCCTCTTTAGGGTCGTGGTGTATGGCTGGGAGGCAGATCTAGCTGGTGTGCGTAGAAGCGATGTTTCCGACTGGCGTGTCTGGGGCGACAGGTGAAGAGACTCCAACAGACATTGTAGCGAGTCCGGGGTGGAGCAGGCATGTTGCTGTCCTTGGAAAGAGAACTGCAGGGTGAATGGGAATCGCCATGTGTACTTAGGTTGATGTTGTAGTAAAAACTGCAGCTGCGGTTTCATAGCACGGCGTTTAGCAATGGTGAGAGGTGCTAGATCGGAGAACAATTGGTAATCATGGCTCTGGAACTGAATGGAGTTCTTTTTGCGGGCTGCTGTTAGTAGTTGTTTTTTCGTGCGGAAAAAATGCAGCTTGACAATAATGTCCCGTGGTGGTCCATCAGTCTGGCGACGGGTGAGCGCCCTGTGGATTCTGTCAAACTCAAGGCGCTCAATAGGTATAGAGGGCGCCAGCTCCTGGAACAACGCTGTGGTAAAAGATTGTAAATCGTCAATCGTCTCCGGTATACCTCGGAGGCGCAAGTTGGACCTGCGAGAGCGATTTTCTGCATCTTCAAGACGAGATAAAAGCATGGAATTTTCTTCACGGAGGGCAGCTTGTTCCTGGTCTTGTTCTTGCAAAGTTAGCTCCATATCATCCACCCTAGTTTCTAGATCTGCTGTACGTTGGCCTATCTCACGAATTTCTCGTGTCAGGCTATTAGTGATCTGGTCTGATGTCGTCTTTAGGGCCTTATGGAGCATTGATTCCATTAGCCTTATAAAAGCAGATTGTGACATACCTGCCTGCGGAATAGAAGGGGAACCTCCTGGATTAGATTGCATGTCAGTCTCTTCCTTGCTGTCTAGTACGTCAGACCATGCAGGAGAGGACGCCGCTTGTTCAGCTAGGGCTCGGGCCTTCGCCGCCATCTTGGAGGAAGCGCGGGCCAGCGCTTCTTTGATGGGTTTTGGCTTTGTCTTGCTGCGATGACCCATTAACACCATACCGGAGGAGGCACTGGTGTGTAGAGAGGTGATCCCTGGAGAACGGGAGCTGAAATGCCAATTCACTGGAGCGTAAGAGTCCCGAGCATGCGGCGGGAAGTGCGGAGCTTTACAGAGAAGCGTCTGCCATGTAAAGCCGCGCGCATGCACCCCCCTGTATTCTCTTTTTATATGTTTTTAGAAAGTTTGTAAATTTGTTATGAATAAAAACTGTATTTTTATATTATTGCCTGAGAGGCATGTTGAGTATTTTGCAGATCTCACTTTTTGTCACAAAGTTTTGAAAATTGAAAAAATTAAAAAAAATACATTTTTCTTTTCTTTCTTCATTTTCTAAAATAAATGAGATCCGTGTCTACTTTCCAAAATGGGGTCATTTTGGGGGGTTTTATGCTATCTGGACATTTCAGGGCCTCCATAACTGTGATAGGTAGTGAGGAGTAAAATCACAATTTTATGCCTTTAGAAAGCCTGAAGGCGGTGATTGGTTTTCGGGGTCCTGTACACGGCTAGGCTCCAAAAAAGTCTCACACATGAGGTATCCCTATACACAGGAGAAGCAGCAGAATGTATTTTATTTTGGGGTGTAATTTCACATATAACCATGCCATGTTTGAACAATATATCATTTAGTGACAACTTTATGCAAAAAAAAAAGTGTAATTTTTCCTGAAACTTGTAACAAAATATGAAATATTCCATGGACTCAACATGCCTATCAGCAAATAGCTTGGGGTGTCTACTTTCCAAAAAGGGGTCATTTGGGGGGGTTTTGAACTGTCCTGGCATTTTACAAACAACATTTAGAAGCTTATGTCACACATCACCTACTCTTCTAACCACTTGAAGACAAAGCCCTTTCTGACATTTTTGTTTACATGAAATTTTTTTTTTTTTGCAAGAAAATTACTTTAAACCCCCAAAACCCCCAACCATTATATATTTAAAGCAAAGGCCCTACAGATTAAAATAGTGGGTGTTGCAATTTTTTTTTTCACACAGTATTTGCGCAGCGATTTTTCAAACGCAATTTTTTGGGAAAAAAAACACTTTTTTAATTTTAATGCACTAAAACACACTATATTGCCCAAACGTTTGGTGGAATAAAAAAGATGATCTTATGCCAAGTACATGGATACCAAACACGACATGCTTTAAAATTGCGCACAAACATGCAGCGGCGACAAATTACATATATGTTTAAATGACTTTTAAAGCCTTTACAGGTTACCATTTTAGATCTACAGAGGAGGTCTACTGCTAAAATTACTGCCCTCGATCTGACCTTCGCGGTGATACCTCACATGCATGGTGCAATTGCTGTTTACATATGACACCAGACCGACGCTTGCATTCGCCTTTGCGCGTGAGCACAGGGCGACAGGGTGCTTTTTTTTTTTTAATTATTTATTTTGCTTTTTGATTATATTTTTAAACTGTTCCTTTCATTTTTTTTATCATTTTTATTATTATCTCAGGGGATGTAAATATCCCCTATGATAGCAATAGGTAGTGACAGGTACACTTTTTTGAAAAAATTGGGGTCTATTAGACCCTAGATCTCTCCTCTGCCCTCAAAGCATCTGACCACACCAAGATTGGTGTGATAAAATGCTTTGCCAATTTCCCAATGGCGCTGTTTATATCCGGTGAAACCATGAATTCATGAAATGCTTGTAGCTTCCGGTTTCTTAGACCATAAGGATGATTGGAGCCATTCTGGTCTCTGATCAGCTCTATGGTCAGCTGGCTGAACAACCGGCTGCATTCTCGGGTTCCCTGTCGGGACAGGGGAGCCGGAGAAAACCATGGAGGACGGTGGGGGGGACGTTCCCTCTCACTGCTTATAAAAGCAGTCTAGAAACTAATTAACGACTAGGATTGCTTTTATATGAAAGCCGACCACTGGCTTAAAAGAATGATACCAAGATGATACCTAAACCTGCAGGCATCATTCTGGTATAACCACTCAAAGTCCAGCAACATACCAGTATGTTGCTGGTCCTTGTTGGGCATACATTGTAATGTTCTTTTTTTCATGCAGCCTGTGGGCTGAAGGAAAAAAGAGATTGATCGGTGGGTATACCCACCATTAGAATACCGCTCTTCATCCACCCACTTCTAATGATGGGCATACATGCACCATTTTTTTTTAACTGTGGTGGTAAAATCACCTCCGACAGTGCTGGAGTCACGGCTTTACGTATCGTGGGAGCAAACGCTGTTGCTGTCAAGATAAATAAACCCATGCTGCAGCTGAATGGCGTACCTGCTAAGCAAATGATGGTTAACAATAAAACAAACATTACAGTATAGCATACCATACCTGCAAAGCAAATACAATAAAACATTATAAAACAGTAAAAATAGAGACAACGATAGATGTAGAACAATAGTGAGCGAACAGTAGAGCAGACAGTAGAGAGCGAACATAAGAGAGAACAATAGAGAGAGAGGAGAAAAATACAACCACTAGCTAACTATTTTAGGATTTTTTATTTTATTTTTTTTTGAGTGGTTTTTTTCACTTTTCACTTTTAAAAAACTGTACAAAAAAAACTGTAAACTGAACGTTGCAGATTAGGGTCTCTCAAAATGTGATGGCCATCACATCAATCGAGACCCCGAGACCCTGTGTTAGTGTGCCTAAGACTGTGTGGTGCTGTACCCTATGCTAAAACTCCACTAGTGTGTGGTAGCGTTTGAAACATTCACCAATGCAGAGACTAGGTTGGTCAGGACAGGAGGGACAATAAAAGCGGGTGTCAAGCCTAAATCAGCATTTGCTGCAGACATGATATCTTTTTTGGGGGTTTCTTTGGCTAGGGGTACCAGGGATGACAAAAGGAAAATGCCTCTCATGCAGCCGGCTCACTGCATTTGGATTGGGAAGTTGGGCAAGAGCACCATCTGGAAACAGAAGGGCTCTGATGATCTCTTCCTGGAATTTAAGGAAGCATGCAGTCCATCCTGAAGCTCTGTATAGCACATGAGCGTTCAGCAAAGCCAATTGAAATAAGTATACAGACACTTTTTTGTACCAGCGTCTGGCCTTACGGCAATTAGGTATGGCGCCAACAACTGGTCGTTGAGGTCCACCCCACCCATGTTAAGGTTGTATTCGTGGACACAGAGGGGTTTCTCCACAACACCAGTCGCCGTAGGAATTTGGACTGCCGTGTCTGCGTGAAGCGAGGACAGAACGAAAAACATTCTATGAATCCCTCCAATTCACTGCTAACAAATTATTACACCTCAAGCAGGCTTTCTCCCCCCGTCTGTCGGGATTCTACAAGCCGTTGGGGGAAGCCCCGGCAATTAGATTGCCCAGTGTCACATGCGCCAATTCCATAATCAAACAAGTGACTAAAAAGTGGCACGCTCGTGTAATCATTGTCCACGTACAAGTGGTACCCCTTTCCGAATAAGGGTGACACCAAGTCCCACACTATCTTACCAGTGCTCCCTATGTAATCTGGGCAGTTCTCCGGCTCTACGTGACTATCTCTTCCCTAGTAAACCATAAAACTATATGTATAGCCTGTGGCTCTGTCACAGAGCTTATACATCTTGATCCCGTATCTGGCACGCTTGCTGGGAAGATACTGTTTGATAGACAAGCGGCCAGAAAACTTAATCAGGGACTCATCAGCGCAGACATCAGAGCCGATCAAATCCAGGGTCACCCCGAGGACGACAGAGTTCATTGTCGCTGAAGTGCATGAACCGCAAGATCTGCTCATATCGTGTCCTGTTGGAGGCAGAGAACACGGAGGCAGAGAACACGGGCATATGGTGAATTGGGTCAGTGGACCAATATGACCGCAACTCACTCTATTTGGTTATGCCCATGAGGAGGGATAGGCCCAGAAAGGTCTTAAATTCGGAAACTGTAATTGGTATAGAGATCTTCGGTGAAAAACAGCGAATAAAAATCAAGTGACGTAAAGTCCACTGTTTCCACCTGAATTCCGGGTTGGCCAGTGAATGGAGGAAGTACGGGTGCTGCAGAAGTGGTGGGTTCCCAATTAGGCGAATGCAGCAGGAAGGGCACTATGGGCTCGACGGGTCTGTGTTTGTCTTCTTCTTGGTGGCAGCGGGATGCTCCTTATGCTTGCCACCTCGCCAGCTTGAACTGCACTTATGGGACTCGCCACGTCACCAAGTGTTACTGCAGTGCTGGATGTATTACCAGGATGTACTAGGCTGCTGGTGCTTGCCAGTTCACCAGAAGAAATAGCGGCGCTAATACTGGCTCTCTGCTCCATACGAAAGCCCTGCGGTTCTTGTACCTCAACACCTCGACAGCAGAAGAAGATCAGGGTCTGGTACGCCAGAGCTATCTGTCAGGGTGCTGCTGTTGTCTACAGGATCATATTCTGAGCCTAAATCTGACAGATGAGTGACTTCCTCTTCACTATCTGTCATGCTCAGAAACGTGTAGGCCTCTTCACTAGTGTACCTTCGATTTGCCATTTTGGGCTCTAAATTCACTGGTACACTAGTGAGACTCACAGGTAAAAAAAGCTCCTGACTGTTAGTGACTGATTCAAACGCTACCAAAAAACTGTTAGCGTTAGCAGGGATCAGGCCTAACTCTGTGAATGCTGCAGTTATGTGTTTTGTAAGTGACAGTGATCGATTGCTACTGCACTTGGGTGGGCTGGGCGGAGGGGCTTAAAGCAGGTGCTAGCAGGTATCTGGGCTGATCCCACTAACACTGCATTTTTGGGAACCCTAAACTGCTGGGGACGCTAGTATAGATCTGATCAGATCAGATATCGATCCGTTCAGACACTATACTACTAAGGGAGGCGTATGGTGCGTGCGTGGGTGTTAGCGGTACTGGCACTAATCTGACACTGCCTGGGGTGATGTAGATCCTATCTGATGCTAAAAGCTAACTGATATCACCCGCTGGGTGATCAGGGGGTTAAACCTTTATTGGGTAAAATACGGCGAGTGCCCTGACGCTATAAAAAATAAACTAGCTAAACTGCCTCACCCGTGACACTTATACTGTGATCACAAGTGACAGGGGGTAATCAAGGGGTTAAACCTTTACTGGGGGGGTTAGGGGGGGTCCCTAGACCTATCTAGGCCTAAGACTAATTACTCTAACACTGATTTTTGTCACTAATGACACTAGTACAGCGATCAAAAAAAAATCTGATTGCTGTACTGGGTGACAGAGTGACAGGTGGTGAAGGGGTTGACTGGGGGGGGTGATCGGGGGTGAATTGTGTGCCTACGTGACCTGGTGTCAGTATAGTGTTGGTGCAACTCACTGTTTGATGCTCTCTCCTCTTGGTCTGGAACGAAAAGGCCGACACGAGGAGAGATGACATCACTTCCCCTGTCAGTGTTTACAGTTACACGACAGGGGAAGGCTATCATTCGTCAGGAGCGATCACCAGGTCCAGGCCAGATTTCATTGGCCTGGGCTTGGGGATTGATCAGCTCCTGATCGAATCCGATCGCGCGCGCCCTAAAGCCAGCCGCGCGCATCCTGTATAGTGACGTGATTTCACACAGCCGGACAAACCTGCCTCAGTAAAACTGTGTGCGGCTGGTCCGGAACCGGTTAAGGGAGCATCACATGCTGTCCTATACCCTGTAGTACCAGATTTTTGGCAAGGCCTGTGGGGTTGATGGAGCACTGGAAAGTTAAGAGCAAACTGGCAATTTACTTTTCTAAGTACATAGTGGCTTTAAAAGGTAGGCAGCTCTTGGTCACGTGGTCTAAAATATTGCATCCTTGGTAGGTACTTTTAGTGCACACATTTTGCATTTATGTGCATGCATTTTAAAGTAAACACCTGTTGATTTTGAAACAAATGCATCATCTTTTTAATTTCTGTAAGTTTACCTGGAAGAAAAAAAAATGTTATCTTTCTCGTTAAAACTACTAATCCCATCACCCCCATTAGAATGAGACAAACAAAGGTTGTCATGTTTGAAATCCAGCCTGAGTGGCAACCATGGCTCCTTCCATAAATAAGGAAGAGTGAATAAGCTAAGCCTGGAAAAAAGTCCAGAAGAAAGAAAACATGCGCTGACACCTCTTCTAAGGACTTTTGTTGTGTTAGTTTAGATACATTCTATTTTAATGACTTTAAAATAAAGATTATTTAAGGCAAGTATTGTCTCATTATTCAGATCTTCTCCGCAAATTCATAACACAGCAACCTGTCAATTATTACCATTAAATATTATAGAGTAGTTAGACCAGTAAAGGTGCTAGCATGCCAGTAATAAACATGTAGTCTCCAGCAATGGACATATAATTCACTGTGAAATGTTTTCTCACAGTCAATGATAGACTTTTCTTGCAACCATAAGTATAGATGACTTTGCACAAGATCAGATGGTTTATATGTGGTTTGGGTTTGGCTAGAATGGGATAGATGACATGGGACACATCCTTCCAGGGCTGCAGTTTCAGGGTGGTTGTTCCTTCATTTGGACCTTCCTGTTTACTGATGGTTGTAGCTGTCTGATGGATAGGGCACAGGACTATTGGTATACTGCCTTGCATGTGATCGTAAAGTGCTTAACAACAACAAACATTATTTTTCTTTCCTCTAAAGTTGCATTGGCTTGACCATGGCACTCAGTGAAAGACGGCATTAGTGAATTGTTCCCTTCCTCACCCATCAATAAATTGTTGCTTTTTGCCTTCCGGCTGCTAAAATGGGACATAGACTGCTGTAGATAATGACAACAGGGTGATGTAAGAAATAAGTAGCAGACATTTCCATAGTAAATATGTGCCTATTTTCAGACACGCTTTCATGTCTTTCTTGAAGATCATCTAAAAATAACAAAATGAAGCTATATATAGTTGCAAATGTGTTTTATTTAGTTGAAAAGCAACACAAACTGGGATGTTATTAGATTCAGAGAACCCAAGTAAATCAGTCCCACCACATATGTCAACTCAGGGCATCAACTCAGGGCATCAACTCAGGGCATCAACTCAGGGCATGTTGTTAAACACAATGATACTGAAAGATCTTCACCATGCTGTTTGTGACTGTGCTGCTTGGTTGCATCTACGATAACATAGGTGGTGCTCAACTATTAACTCTTAACTATTGTACTCATAGGCAACTGTAAATTACAAAAATGAGCTGTACATTAAAACTTTTACAGGATTTGAACAGTTACATTCATTCATTCATTCCTACAAGCCTGTTTAATGACAGGGTTTTCATTAGAATATTATATTTTAGCTAAACTGCGGATACATGAATAATGCCTAAAATATGTTGTGTCTTTTCTACCAGCAGAGGATAGTGGGTAACTTTTACAGCTGAACTGAAAATTGCTCATATTAAATTGACTGCACACTGTGATTTTCTCACAGTGTCAATTAAAAGCTGCAGCAAGTCTGATAGAGCCCACCTCTTTTCCTGGTTGGAGGCTATCCAGCAGAATCTAGCCATTTTCCTCCCTAGCCTTACTGTCCTTGGCTGCACCTTTCAGGCTGGGTTCACACTGGTCCGACAAACGCTCCGACATTGGGAGCTCATGTCGCATGACGTGTGAAATTCAATGTTTCCCTATGGGAGCCGTCCTAACTGGTCCGACACAAGTCGTTCCGACTTTAGAAATGCTCCCTGTACTACTTTGGTCCGACTTTGATCCTACTTCAGCCTATTGACTATCATTGAAGTCGGATCAAAGTCGGATTGCCGTCTTGCATGATCCGACTTCGGCACGCGACTTGTGCTCAGATGATCTTGAGGGGGAACTCTGCGCCAAATTTTAAATAAAAATCCGGCATGGGTTCCCCCTCCAAGAGCATACCAGGCCCTTAGGTCTGGTATGGATCTAAGGGGAACCCCCTACGCCAAAAAAATCGGCGTGGGGTCCCCCCTAAAATCCATACCAGACCCTTATCCGAGCACGCAGCCCAGCCGGTCAGGAATGGGGGTGGGGACGAGCTGGCGGAGGAGCCTGGTCTTCAATCTTCTGCCTTCTGCCTTCTGCCCTCTTCTCCTGATGTTGACACGACGCTCTCTGGGGCTAGAATGCTCTCTGTGCGCTCTGCTCTGACTTATATAGGCGGTGACCCCGCCCCCTTATGCCGTCACAGTCCCTGGGCATGCTGGGACTATGACGGCATAAGGGGGCGTGGTCATCGGGTGATGACCACGCCCCCTAAAACGTCACAGTCCCAGCATGCCTAGGGACTGTGACGGCATAAGGGGGCGGGGTCACCGCCTATATAAGTCAGAGCAGAGCGCACAGAGAGCATTCTAGCCCCAGAGAGCGTCGTGTCAACATCAGGAGAAGAGGGCAGAAGGCAGAAGGCAGAAGATTGAAGACCAGGCTCCTCCGCTTTAGCAAAAGAGTGGCAAAAGAGCAGAAGAGAGCGGAGGAGCCCGGCAGAAGATCCGGAGAGCGTGGAGAAGAACCGGAGAGACCCCCGAAGTCGGAAGAAGACCCCCGGAGCTTTCTAATAAAATGCTTTAAAAATCTGTGTAGTGTTTTTTTTTTAAATTGACACTTTTTTCCTAGGTGAATGGGTAGGGGTACGCTGTACCCCATACTCATTCACATAGGGTGGGGGGCCGGGATCTGGGGGCTCCCTTATTAAAGGGGGCTCCCGGATTCCGATAAGCCCCCCGCCCGCAGACCCCGACAACCAACGGCCAGGGTTGTCGGGAAGAGGCCCTTGTCCTCATCAACATGGAGACAAGGTGCTTTGGGGTGGGGGGGCCACACTGCGCCCCCCATGCCCCAAAGCACCCCCCCATGTTGAGGGCATGCGGCCTGGTACGGTCCAGGAGGGGGGGGCCGCCAGCTCGTCCCCACCCCCATTCCTGACGGGCTGGGCTGCGTGCTCGGATAAGGGTCTGGTATGGATTTTAGGGGGGACCCCACGCCGATTTTTTGGCGTAGGGGGTTCCCCTTAGATCCATACCAGACCTAAGGGCCTGGTATGCTCTTGGAGGGGGAACCCATGCCGGATTTTTATTTAAAATTTGGCGCGGAGTTCCCCCTAAAGATTCATACCAAACACAATGCCGAGCATTGGCGGGGATCCAAGTCGGATCCCCGTTCATTGAAAGTCGGACACATGCCGGCTTCATGTCGCAGGGCAAAGTCGGATCCAAAGTAGGACGGCTGTCGTGTCGCACCAGTGTGAACCCAGCCTCAGTCATTGGATAAAAGCTCTTTCAATCATGGAGACTCAGCATCACATGTGTGGAAAAAGGTAGGACAGTCTGCCTGCAAATGGATGGCCACTCCTTCTGACTGATACCCACCCATAAATAGCCAGCCCACTGCTTGCACCATGGCCGAGGGCTCTTAAAGCGGAGTTCTACCCAAAAATGGAACTTCCGCTTTAAGGGAAGGTGACCCCCTGACATGCCACATTTGGCAGGGGGGGAGCGGAAACCCTCTAAAAAGAAGGTTCCAGCTCCTACTTCCTCCCGGGGCTCCGCAGAGCTGAAAGTCAGTTCACCTCTCCCCCCTCCCTCTCGGCAATCATCTGGGACACGTCACAGGTCCCAGATGATTGCCCGGCCAGTCACAGTGCACCGCGCGGCTCGCTCATGCACAGTGCGTGCCCGGCTGTGGCTTCACAGCCGGGCACTCACAGTGACAATGCCGGCGCTGCAGAGAGGAGGGGGAGACGAGCGGGGCTTCCTTCCCCCACATCGCTGGACCCTGGGACAGGTTAGTGTTTGATTATTAAAAGTCAGCAGCTGCAGTATTTGTATCTGCTGACTTTTATTTTTTTTTTTAAGCGGAACTCTGGTTTAAGAGGACTACTGAGGTAGGCTGCAGTGATGTTTTCAGGAAGCCTTGTACGCTGTTGCCCCCTCCCACCAGCCATGATCTGCCTGCATTACATCATTACATAGAGAAGCACAGAGATGACATTACTAGGTCTAAAATAAGGTATGTAATAAAAAACATGTAGCACTACCCTCGTAGTGCTGAAGTCAGGGTTCCCCACTGCTGCACAGCCAGTCACACATTTCCTTAACCGGACACAGGAATCAGTCTTTGGCTTGTTTTTGTAGTTTTATTAGGGGATGATAACTTGGATGGAGTAAGGGATTATGGGATGCCCAGTGTGGAAACAACAACAATTCAGGGACGGCTCCTCCCTATTTGCAGACTCATTTACTTCCTTCCACCTGCACAAACTTGGTTCCTCTTTAAAAATCCTCTGCTGGCTCACTCCTGAGGGAACTAACAGTCTACCGACAGTTCAGCAATGGCCCATTAGAGGCAGGAACTCTCAGTCCCTTGGCAAAGTAACTCATTAAGAGTGAGCAGCATATCACATCACCTTCTGTTTCCCTGTGGCCACTGATCCCAGTTCCACTGCTTGCAGAAATTGCTAGCCCACCTGGCTGCCAACAGCTGCACCTGTCTGCTTTCTTCTTCCAAGTCCTCCTGACTGACATGCACATAGCAATTCACCAGGGCAAGGTTTGATAGAGACTTGGCACAACATTGCTACAGCTGACAGTCTCTATCCTTTTCTGTCCCTGCACCATGCTGATGTACTCAATATCTCTCCTTGATCTCTCCGCTGCCTCTCCAGCTTAAATCCCTCAAACTGCCTCCTATGGTAGGATCCTTCCAGGCCAGCCTCCCAAGCTTTAGCCTGAGGTAACCCCCCCCCCCAATAAGGGGTTCCTCAAGGGCCACCAACAGTCTCCCTCAGCACTGCTTCTCCATATTCCACCCGACTCTCTTGCTGACATGGCTCAGGTCTATTTAAGGGCTTCTTTAGCTCCCTGCCAGACCCCCAACCTGGATATTGGCTAAAGGCCCCTAAATATTCAAAGCAACCCCTCCTAGGCTTCGCCCACAATTTTCTAGAACGTTCTCCAACATTCTCGAAACAGGGGGAGGCACCAGAGAGCTTCCAGGATGAGTCATCCAGCCCTGGCCTCTAATAACCCTGACCCAGATTCAGTGACTCAGGTTTATTCCTGGGCCAAGCTATAGTTTGCCTACTCTCACTTCCAGTAGCACACTAGGAGGTGCTACAAACAGAAAATTTAAAAATTACAATGCTTGTTGATGAGGGTGGACATGAGGAACCAGGAAATGCAAAATATAAGCAGATTAAACTTTAGTTTTACAAATTTTTCAACTTGAATCCTATGGGATGTAAATACTATTGTTGCCCATTATACTAAATCAGTACAGTTTAGCAAGTTTCCTTTGCCTCTTTTTTTACAGGTATGTGAATAGGATAAAGTATACTTTGTAGGGGTGAGAGGATTGATCCACGTTATTTGAAAATTAATTTACTGGTCTCTAGTTCACAGCTATTCTAGCCACCTTCCTTCACTCACAAACTGTGAATCTTCAAAAAAATCCACATTTAAGGAGTCCGTTGTGTAATCTGTGACATCAACTTTCAAGTAAACAGATCTTAGTAATTAAAATGAGACCTAGGGGAAAAATTCACAAGCTTAGGTTAAACTTTGTGTGAAGATCTCAAGTCAAATTGATCAATAGTTATAGAGATATAAGCAGCTGAAGTGTTCTGAAAGTATCAATTTTTCTTGTAAAGAGTTGAGCATGGTCCCTCATGCACCTCTCCTCATTTCCTGAGCCCCTCTGTTTAATGGAACAAAACAGAGGCTTTGAAGACAAGGTAGATTTTTATCAAATGTGAATACAATTCCATGAAAGGGTGCCTTTACATTTTAAAGAAAACGCATTGTTCACCCATGTAGAAATAAGATATAAAATATAGCTGTGCTCAAACCCCAACAGCTTATAGATATATATACAAACCCTCAGGTGCTAAAGGGGCGTGACCACATTAACATTAACAATTCTGGATGAACCCTCGGCAGACTGCTATAGAGCCTTTCTAGCAAGCTGCACGAAAACAGGAATTTTTAGTTCACATACATTTCAATACATGTTTAAGCTGGCCAATTGTGTCAAAGTAATCCCTCTCTGGCCAGTCCCTACTCTACTCTGCAAAATGCAAATACTCCAGTAGATATAGTGCCAATATGGGACAAATAGAAACAAGTTGTAGGAGAGCTACAGATTCAGATCTGGCCTCTGACCTGTACTGCTATAGAAATAAGATGCGCTCAAATCCCAATAGCTTCACTCATTCGCCCATGTAGGGTAAAACAGCAAACTTACTTTAATGGTAGAGCCATCAGCTCTATAAAACTTATTATATTTGCTTTCCCACGCTGCTCCATTCCATTGCTGGGAGGGAATATTCCTGGTGCCTCCATGCCAGCATGCCTGTGACAAGCTCCACCTTGGCTCCTCCCTCAGGACCAGTGAAAATTATAAAAGAAAAGGATTAGTTGTATGTTCCACAGATGTCCCTCCCCTCTCCATTGTTTATTACTAGGGGCTTTCAACATGGCAGTCTGTTGTCATCTGAGGAGGTTGCTTATGCGGAAGCTCCTGGAGGGGACCCTGTTTTTTGCAGTAAATGTAATTTCTTTTTCTTTACTTAGGAATTCCGTTTCCTAGCTCCAGTTGAAATACCAGCCGCTAACTCCTTTATCTTTCTCTAGCTGCTTTTTCTGTCTGTTGCCTATAATAAGCAGTACGCCACCCAAGCAAGACCCTCTACAACATTTAAGGTAGGGACCGTCCAGGTGAGTAAAAAAAACACTTAGAACACTTAAAGTGGACGTAAACCCGAATTTTTTTTTATATCATACTGTAGAGTATAAGATTTCCTATCATTTGAGCCCAGTCTTGCCACATAGAGTTAATCCATCTCTGAGCAATCCTCTTTTATTGTTCAATGAGAAAAATCTTGACAAACTGAGAAAAACTTTGTCAAATACTCCCCCTTGCTGTGAGTGACAGCCTAAGACACAGGCATTATTTTTTAATTCCCTCCCCCACTCCTTTCTTCAGCAGCTCTGCAAGGATTGGCTGTTCCACACCTCAGCATGATTTGGCATGCTGAAGTCATGTGGTTACTTTCCTGTCTTTTCACTGGATGTTAGAGATCATAGCAGAAGTTCAGCAGAAGTTCAGTGTTAGAAATACACAGGAGAAAATGCATATTGACAAGGGGAGTGTAGAGGTGGGCGGGGAGTCTACTGACATCACGACTCCACCCACCGGGCTCCAGACAACAGACCCACCCACAGAATCTGCAGTTTTTCGGGTCTCATAACAGACAGAGGGGAGACATTTGACAGGTAAAGATACATTCAGGAGGCATGTAAATCCTTATAGATAACCCCTATGGCAGTAGTTTAGAAAGGATGACATTTGGTTTACATCCACTTTAAAGCACTTATGCTGATACATTTATGTATTTCAGCCTTGTACGCCAGAAGAAGTCCAAGCGGACATCAAACCTATGAAGGCCCCAACCAGATCAGGATACCATGCAAGCGGTGAGGGTTCATGAAAAGACATAGTTCTTCACATTCACCAACTCTCAAATCCCTAAATGCCGAGCATGCGGGGTCATCCTATTACCAGCCAATTGGTCTGCAAATGCTGTTTTAGAGTCTATGCAGCAGACAGAGTCAGAGGGTTAACAGGTAAGCTGTCCTACTCAAAAAATGGCCAGGGGATACATAGTGGAAAGAGCAACAGCAGTTCCATTGCAGCAATTATCTTCGAAAGAATCCTCTCACCACGCAGCAAGTATCCCTCCTAGACATCTGGATGATGGTGGGGCATCTGAGGATACCTCAGAAGAGCTTGGCCCCGGACTTCAACTTTTTCCTAGTTCAGCCCTATGTCCAGGCAGTAAAGCCAGCTATTGGCTGGAAGTAGTCAAAAGACGTACATCCCAATTCTGAAGAAGCAGGTTTCCTTCTTTTGGCTCGATTTCCACTAGTATGACTTGTCATGC
Source organism: Lithobates clamitans (assembly GCA_037952925.1). NCBI lineage: Eukaryota > Metazoa > Chordata > Amphibia > Anura > Ranidae > Lithobates > Lithobates clamitans. The sequence goes on from JBBGZY010000031.1 coordinate 75,757, forward strand.
GACTTGGGACTGCAGAGTCGCATGCCAAGTCGTACCCCATGATTTCCAATGAGTACCGTTTATCTGTGCGATTTCAAGTCGCAGTGACTTCAGCGTAGTCCCCACACTACTTTAGTTCCACTTTGATGCAAATTGAGGTCCATAGACCTCAAGAATACACAGGCATTGTTTTAAGTTGAATCAAAATCGTGGCAAAATTTTGCGACTTTCAGGTCACAATAGTGGAAACATAGGCTTACCCTGATAGATGATATCAGAGTTATTGTGGAAGAGGAAAGGAAAAAAGAAAAAAAATAATGTTTTTTACTCTCAATTGCCTAGGAAAACTTTATCCACGGCCGGAACAAGATTCTGCAATGCCAGACATTCCACCGGAGGTAGACGCGGCAGTGGTTTGTATAACAAAGAATTTCTTCTCACCAATGGATAATTCAGCCTCAATTGAGGATCCTTTAGACATATGAATTGACCCCAATTTAAAGGGGCTTACCAAATAGCAGGTAAGCGGGTGGAAGTCAGCAATTGCCTTATCTGTATCCAAAGCCCTGTGGGTATGGACCAAAAACGTGGAAGTGATTCATCAAAATGTTCCTAGGGAAAATATAGTCATGGCTTTGGACGAATTATGGCTCTCAGCAGACTTCACCGGTGAGATAGCGATGGATAAAATTCGTTACTTCGCAAGATCAATGTCACTACTTGTGATAGCCATATGGGTATTATGGTCAGAACTGCGGGCAGCTGACATTGTGTCAAAACAAAATTAGTATAAATACCCTTTTTTTAATGTAAATCACTCTTTGCAGAAAAGTTACAGAAAGCCATTTTCTGCGTCACAGGAGGAAAGTCAGACTTGATTCCCCAGAACTATGTACCCAGGGATTCAGGGATGCTTACTTGCACGCACCCATACTACAACTGTTACAGAAGCATCTGAGATTTTCGGTCACCCAGGCCCATCTACAATTCCAGAGTCTCCCCTGCACTTCCCTCAGAGCCCTCATGAGGGCTCGGATCACTATCCAAGGTTCTTTATGAGAACTGGGTCTCAGTTCTTATCACTATCCAGGTGATATCCTCCTTTTATCAAAAGATCCAGCTCAGCTAGTGGAACACATGTGGATGCTGTGGCCTACACTATCAAGATACGGTTGGATGGTAAATCATCAAACAAGTCATCTTTTCTCCAGTTTAGGCACCTTATTCAACACCGAAAAAGGGACAGTGTCCATGACATCTCAGGCAATCATTTAGAAAGTAAGGAGAAAACAAAAACCAAAAAATGTCCAGCGCTCTGAATATCACACAGACAAATAGCAGCAGTCCAAAAATAAAAGTTGAGAGATTTAATTAATGTATATAATAAAAACAATTGGTAAACAATGTATAAAATAGTCCCATGTAAATAGCACTATATTGCACTTGAATAGAAAGTATATAACAGCCAGAAAGTCCAATCAGCAACAGGCAGACTAAAACGGGAGATCCATCAAAAAAAACCTAACTCCAGGCTGTAGACAGATTAGAGGGGGTTGGAGGGGAGATGGAAGCCCCAGCCCACAGACCTAGGAGACTCACACTTTGAACAATGGCTATAGGATCCGGAGGGGAAGGCTCACCGGTTCCGGGGGACAGTTCTGTAGATGTAACATGAGGACAGGCAGGGAATCCACCGGGAGGGAAGTCTCACAGAGGCTCCGTGCAGAGGGGCGATGACGTCAGCCCAGCTGGAGGAAGAGGGCGCGGCTTCACACGGGGGAACTGCCAGAGAATCAGCTGATAGCGCTAAGCAGCTGAAATGCCGGTCTGTGTCCCCTCATGTTTACCATTGGACTTCCTGAGTGACACCACTCTTCCCTGAGGCTTATTCCATTTAGAGGGGACACAGACCAGCAAGTTATCTGTTCCACGTCCCCAGCTCACCCTCTGGTGGCTCCCCTGTCTATCATGTCACTCCCTGATAGTTTTATTACATTTCTACTGGCTTTACTAAAGTGACACTGCCTCTTACTGAGGCTTTTTACTCAGAGGGGGCACAGACCGGCATTTCAGCTGCTTAGCGCTATCAGCTGATTCTCCGGCGGTTCCCCTGTGTGAAGCCGTGCCCTCTTCCTCCAGCCCCTCGGCATGGAGCCTCTGTGAGACTTCCCTCCCGGTGTATTCACTGCCTGTCCTCATCTTACATCTACAGAACTGTCCCCCGGAACCAGTGAGCCTTCCCCTCTGGATCCCATAGCCATTGTTCAAAGTGTGAGTCTCCTGGGTCTGTGGGCTGGGGCTTTCATTTCCCCTCCAACCCCCTCTAATCTGTCTACAGCCTGGGGTAAGGTTTTCTTTTGGATGGATCTCCCATTTTAGTCTGCCTGTTGCTGATTGGACTTTCTGGCTGTTATATACTTTCTATTCAAGTGCAATATAGTGCTATTTACATGGGACTATTTTATACATTGTTTACAAATTGTTTTTATTATATACATTTATTAAATCTCTCAACTTCAGTTACGGTCAGTCCAGCTGCACTGATTTCCCTTCCCTTTCCCCCCCCTCCCCCTTTCCCTCCCCCAAGTTCAAGTCATGCTAGTTCACTCAGTACATGCTATGTATTACATGGATTGTTGACTACATATTATATGTTATTATTTTTTCACATGTCTTGATTGAGCTCCCCGGGTGCACACTCATTGGTTATTATTGTTTTTTTTTTGCTCAGAAAGTAAGGAGAGTGAGGACATGGTCCTACATAACAGCCTTGAGCTAACTCAACTTAATAGGGATTTGTGTCTTTTTGTATCCAGATGGTCAAATGGACACATGGATACCTCAGGCACCTTTTAGCTAGAATTCCTGAAGCAATGGAGCAAACCATCTATTCCAGTCCATATATCAAACAAGTTTGATGCACAGGGGTCTGCACTAGTGGACAAAGAGGGAGATGCCTGTAAAGCCACATCCATTAGGGCATGTCTTTTGGACCACAGTTACCACAGACACCAATGCAATAGGCTAGGAGGCACATTGTAACCTGATGTTGGTTCAAGAGTTATGGACAATCAATGCAGCAGACAACATCGCAAATATCCTGGAGCTTCAGGCGGTTTATCTGGCATCGACGGCATTTGTCTCTCAGATCAAGTACAAATCAGTTCTGATTCAGATAGACAATAGAGCTGCAATATACATACATCACCAAGGCGGAACCAACAACAATTCCTTACTAAGGGAAGTGGAACCCATCTTCATTTTGGCAGAGGGGAATCTGAAGGACCTAAGAGTAGTCTATCTTCCAGCCCACTTAAACACAGACGCCGATCATCTATCCCAAGGATTCCTGAATCCCAACAGATGTTCCCTACAACCAAAGTTATTCAGTTGGATTGTGGGCCAGTGGACCTTTCCTGAACTGCATCCTTTTGCTACAGCAAGCAATACCAAGCTGTGGAGGTTTATTTCATATCTACCTCACCCTTGGGCAGAAGCAATAGATGCCCTGTCAAGTCCTTGGGCATGCAATCTAATTGAGGCCTCCTCCAGCCTCCTACCTCGAAAATTCTCTCAAGACTTGCAATTTCAACAATAAACGGTGATAACTGTCCTGACATGTTTGCAGGTAGACCCATGATTCCCTAGGGCAGGGATATGCAATTAGCGGACCTCCAGCTGTTGCAAAACTACTAAGTCCCATCATGCCTCTGCCTCTGGGTATCATGCTTGCGACTGTCAGAGTCTTGCTATGCCTCATGGGACTTGTAGTTCAGCAAAAGCTGGAGGTTCACTAATTGCATATACCTGCCCTAGGGCAATATTTCTTAGTGTCTAGCCTCCGGTAAATATTACTCTGATACCCTTTACTCTGGCTCGAGGCATCACACCCATCAGAATCCTCACAGATTGAACCTTCACATTAGAAACTCAAACTCAAACTCAACAGATCAAAAACAGAACTTCTTCTCCTACAAGCTAACAAAAATTCCAAAATAAAGACTCCGTGGACACCTCCCACCATCCTCGGACAGACCATTTCTCCAAGCACCAAAGCCAAGAGTCTCGGAGTCATTTTTGACTCAGGAATGACAATGGATGCACAAATAGGATCAGTGGTGAGTGGATCCCACCATCTCCTCCGCCAGCTACGTAGACTCATCCCCTTCATCCCAGAAGAGGACAAAGCGGCAGTTGTGGGAACAATCATCAATTCCCGACTCGACTACGCAAATTCGCTCTACGTAGGACTACTCCAATATCGGCCTGCGCGCTTACAACTCATCCAAAACACGGCGGCAAGACTGTTAACAGGAAAAAAACCCTGGGAATCCATCTCCCCATCCCTAAAGAGCCTACACTGGCTAACCGTGAAGAATCGGATCACATTCAAGACCCTCTGCCTCACCCACAAATGCATACAAGGAAACGCTCCACTATATCTCCGTGAGAAAATAAAACACTACACACCGAATCACAGTCTTCGATCAGCCAACCAAAACCTCCTTATCATTCCCAAATACCTCTACAAAGCAAAGGGAGAACGAAGATTCGCAGTCCAAGGACCTCGACTATGGAATGCTCTTCCAACCAACATCCGAATGGAAGAAAACCACCAGGCCTTCAGGAAAAAACTAAAGACCTTCCTTTTCTAAGAAGCTGACAACAGAGAATGCATCCAGCGCCTTGAGGCGATTCAGTTCGCATTTGCAGCGCTTTACAAATCATTCATTCCTTCATTCAATGTTAAAACAGAGGCTTTAATCATTAGGATGTTCCTCCAGAGTTGTTTCAACTCTGCTCAAAGCACAGGAGCCTTCAATGAACAATACGTGTGACAAGGTTTGGAATAAGTTTAGATCTTTTGCAAATGGCAAAACTTCAGTCCTGATGTACCCTCTTCCTTCTAACTCCTTGACTTCCTGCAAGCAGACCTTGATTTAGGATTAGGATTAAGCAACTCAAAAGGTACAGCTGGTGACAATCTCTGCTGTGACAACAAGAGATGGGCCGAAGATCTTTTAATAATCAAATTCTTCAAGACAATCAAGAAGATAAGCCCACCCATTAATACAAATCTTTCCCACTTGGGATCTCTCTATCACTCTGGAGCCCTAATCCAAACAGCCTTTTGCCCCATCTGATTCAGCATCCTTGTGGAATCTCAATTGGAAACTTTTTCTTTGCGGCGATGGCATCGGGCTGGGGAGTATCAAAACTTCAGGCTCTGGGATCAGAAGACAATAATATTATTTTTTGTACTCAGAGTGGAACTTAGAACGGTACAAGGATTCATCCCTAAGTTCTCCTCTTCCTCTGCTATCTCCGAGCCTTGGGCCCTGCCAATCTTTTCAGATACAATTTTGACCTTCTTCACGAAGACGATATTACTTCGGTACTAAGACACTATCTTCAAGCCACAACTCCCTTCATACTTTCATCCAACCTATTTGTTATACTCCAAAAAAAAGACAGGGGCAAAAAAGCATCATCTGGGGCCCTCCGACAATTCCAGAACTACAGTATCCATCATGCCTAGTCATGTCTGTGAATATCAGAGCTTTACAATACCTCATGGGACATGTGGTTCTGCGGCAGCTGGGGAGCCATAGTTTGCAGATCCCTGCTCTAGTACAATAGTTTCATGGATAATCAAGTTGGTTTAGAAGGTGTACAGGGTTAGGGGACTGGAACCCCCTCTTCAGTTGGGCTGTATGCCACCCGGTTGTTTTCTGCTTCTTGGATGGCCAGAGCAGACGTATCCATCAAAACAATCTAAAGGGTAGCATCAAGGTCATCCCAACATGCATTTACAAGACGTTACAGAGTAGACCCGGCAGCTTTCTCATCTGTAGAAACTGGCAGACAAGCTATCAGGCCGGCATTTGCCTATTTTAAACTATTTTTCAAATAAATCTTTTACTATGCATCATCCCAACCATTTCAGCTAGTTATTTGTCACAGGTATGCTGCCATGGAGGTACCAGGAAAACAGAAAATTGTTTCATACTTACCGTAATTTTCTTTTCCTGGTGCCTATCCATGGCAGCATACAATCCCACCCTCGGTATGCTATATTACATAGAATGCTGGGAGTGCACTAATCCTTTTCTTTTATAATATTCATTGGTCCTGAGGGAGGAGCCAAGGCGAAGCTTGTCACAGGTATGCTGCCATGGATAGGCACCAGGAAAAGAAAATTACGGTAAGTATGAAACAATTTTCTGTTTTTTCTTCACTCTTGGCAGTAAAAAGGAACTCAAAGGGCAGGTGAAACGTTCTGCTAGAGGTTCACCAATAAAATTAACCTGGTGTATATTCAAGTAGTGGCGCCAAAAATTCACCTTATAAAATGATTGAGAGGAAAAAAATAAAAGTCCGGCACTAACTCAGATAAATCAATCAATATGAATATGAATCCATAGTCAACTATATATATATATATATATATATATATATATATATATATATATATATATATATAATCCAATCACCGTGGTGCAAGAATATTGTGCAGTGATCGCTTTATCTGTGCTCCACCATCATTCGTGTGTGAGAAATGCAAACTCACCAGATATCTAAATTAAACAAGCCTTGTAACAATCAGATTCCTTGAATAGCCCTGTATATCTAAAGAGGATGGAACTCAGCTCAAGATATATCTTCTTAATTTAATACCAAAGAAGCTCAGCAGAAGCACAATAGATATCATAGCGGAACAAGTTTATTGCAACAATAGTCCCAGCATAGAAATAGCAAATGTGCACTTACATTTTAAGGTGATATAAGTCAGCACCAACATATACAGCCTGCTGGATACAAAAAACGTCATCTCTTCAAGTTGCGGCGTGCGTTCCAAAGCACCGGAGGTTGGAACCACAAAAACCGGAAGTAACGTAGATACAGGCAGACGTTCAGCCTCAATGCATTTCGTGATCATCAGGAAGCTTGGAATTCTTCTTGAGAACATTCTCTTTTTTCACAATTTACTGAGTTTTTATTACGGAACATCATTTTTGGACTGAATGAATATATATATAAATATATATAGTTGACTAAGGATTCATATTGATTGATTTATCTGAGTTAGCGCCGAACTTTTACATGAAAATTAACCTGTTAAAGGGCAGACGCTTGTCCTCAGATAGATGCTCACAGGCATAGGATAATACAAACATGGTGAGCTGAAAAAGTTTTAAAAACAACATACTAAACTACTACTATACCACTAAATTTCTTGTATTGTGCAAGGCATTTAAAATGTTAAAGCTGCTAGTTTTCCAATAAATGTGTGATTGAACTTTCTTTTCAGGAAGGCCAGAGGATAACCTTGGACTAAAAAACAAATTTCCTGAAAATAATAATCAAAGTAGAAAAGAAACTAAACTGTTGACATAAACGTTACAGAAATTAGACATAGCAGCCAAGGAGGAAATTCCGCTTAGCGCTCTGCCATTTTTATGTTATAAACCAAAGACCGGTGAACTGCAGCAAAATAAGGAAATTCAGCAGCCTTTCATCCCAAAAACATCAGCAAGTGGAAGATTACTGTAGGGATGCATGTTAACCAGCATGGTAATTTATAGAACACCAAACTCTTTTAATATGTATTCTAACCTAATCTTATACTGCTGGAATTATGGTTATAACACGTATCACAATAAAGTCTTGAAAAAAACAAAAGATCAAACCTAGTACTGTTAAATTAGTCATCAACATTGATTTCATAGATCATATCATAAATTAAAAAATCAAAAACCGTTAATCCAAGAACACATTTTTAATTACATAGGGCCAAATTCAGTCACAAAATAAGTTGTTAAAAGGAAACAAAACAAAATCATTGTTTTAAATTGCAGATGGAAGAGTGCAGGGAACTTAAAGCGTTTGTTACCCCAACACTTCATATTCCTGATATATGCCTGCTGTACCCTGTACTTGTATGAGAAAGTCTCCTGTTCTCTTTGTATTGCTTCCTTTATGTGAAATCCCTGGTGTTCCTGCCAGTCCCTCTGCTTTATTATTAAAAACTGACCACACTAAACAGAAGAGCGTATCGTGGTCAGTTCTGCAGCTATGCTGGGAACTCTGTGTGCTCTCCTCCAATGATCGGACTTGTCCTGACACACCCCGCTGCACAGCCATTCACTGGGAAGCTCAGTGTGCTGCTGCTGCTTCTCCTCCTCTCCCCCCAGCTCTAATGCAGCTAAGAAGAGAGAGAATTTGATCACGTATAAAAAAGGTGAAAGGGGTAATTAGGTATTTGTAATTTTTTTATATCTATACAAAAATGTTTTGCCTTTCATTTCTATTTTAATCTGAATGGGTTGTTTTTAGGGCTGTTACTGATTAAAATTTTCACGTTCGATTGATCGATTTTTTTTTAAATCGATGAATCGACTAATTTCGATTAATTATAACGCACATACAGATCCAACTACTTTTAGCTGATCTCCTTGCATTGCAACTCTGCATTAGTCAGTGGTAAATGTGGTATACACTATATACAATCACCCGATGACTTAACACTTTTAAAAAAAAATCTTCATAATGCCTTCCAATGCTTGTTTATTCCCAGCAAGGTTCACGTATCATCAGCATGGGGCGTGTCCGGCCAATCACAAAACTGGCTCGCAGCCACACCTCTGCAATTCGCGGACACGCCCACTCGGTCGAAGCCTTTCAGGCCATGATTGGATCGGTCAGGCGCCTGCTGTATTCCATTACCTTACCATTGTCCAGCGTGGGCACCGTCAATAACTGGGGAAGGGGGGAGGAGTCTGGTGACGTCTATGTCTGTGATGTCACCGGATCTTCGACGGAACTCCCTGAAGACCCGGAAGCCGGCGGAGAGGTGAGTACCGATCAAAAGAATTTTGATCGATCAAAAAAATTTACGATTAATCGAGGAATTAATCGTTAATTTCCGCAGCCCTAGTTGTTTTACAAGGTGATCGTTTGCAATCACTTTAAGTCACTCAAGGGAGTGAAGGTCTGCTTTAAAAACAGAGGTTTTTGTGGCATACATTTTCAACTATATATCTAGTAACAGAGCTTCCATCTTGGGACATGGAGTAAATAACAATGAATAATTAACAGCAAGTTTGAGTGGAGGTAGCCCATTCTTCCTTAAGCAGATCAACTCCCACAGCTTTATACCCCTTATACTGTAGACCAAAATAAAACTTTTACATTTTTGTTAAGGGCCTATTTATTCATTGATAATTTTGTCTTACATAAAAAAGTAAGACATACATATTTTTTCAAGTCAAACAGGGCTTTCTTTTGATGGTATTATCTTGCAAAAATTATTTTATGTTTAACGAAATTTAGAGAAAGAAAACATGTTTAGAAAAAAAAATGTGTTACTGTAGATAGAAAGTATAAATTAGTACAAAAATATATATTATTTATTCTATTATCTGTCCTGTTAAAATAACACTAAAATTTAATTTCTGGTAGAAAGCATTGCAAATTAAATAATAATAACAACAATAACACTTTTTTTTTTCAATTTTGTGCTTTTTTGTTAATGCAACACTAAAAAATGAATGAACAAACTTAATGAAAAAAGTTAAAATATTATGGAAATAGAAAAAATAGCAGAACAATAATAGTTAAGGGTGGAAGGAGTTGACTAGGGTTCACTAATTAAGACCCCTTTCGCACAGGGCAGATTCCATTGCAATCAGCAGGGAATCTGTGAGCTGCTCCCCTGCTGATCGGAGCAATGCAGGAGGATGACACATCTGTGTCGGCTCAGTATCTTGCACAGCAGAAACGGGCAGAGCCAGCTCTGCTTTATGGGTAACCAGGAGTAAATGGACTCCGCTGTCTATTTACACCTGGCTACCTCCGATCCAACAGAGTTTTTTTTTTTTAGTGGGCCTGGTCGGACCCAGAGGTAGGCAGCTGTAAATCAACACACGTTCGGTTACACCTGCCTGTCCATAGGGATGAATGAACCTTCCAAACAGGTCCACTTGAAAAACTGACAGGCAGACCTGATCAGAATTCTTGTCTGAAAGGGGCCTAAGGGGTTCAACAGAAACAAGCTTTTTTTTACAAATTTCTTTTCGTGCAAGGTTGCTTCAACCGACATCATATGCATATTGAAGCTCATCCCTTTGATCTTCAGATTACTTTGTATCTCTGAATCATACTACTCAACAGCATTTACAAACTTTGATAAAAAAAGATCCCGAGCTAGAGCCAGCTGCTGTATTTATGCAGCAAGTCCTGGCTGCCATTTTGACAGCCATGAATTGCCAATAAAAACAGCAAGGGGAGAAGCAGCAATGTGTGAAGCATGCTCTGTGTTTTTTGATCACTTTTTTTGGCTCAAGGCTGGTTAAAGGTATGGGGACACACCAGCACACCAGGGAAATCCAGCACAGCTCAAGAGGGAGCTGAAAACCTGTAGTGTGCCCTTCACCAAATACAGCAAGCAAAACAAAAATGGACAGGTCATTTCACAAAAAAAAAAAATACTAAGCAAATTCTACACTCTGTCAACAATTTGAAACAAAACTGTTTTTATTGCATACATTTGCAAACATATGTGGAAGCCACACTGCCCCCTCAAGGCCCCTCTGTGAAGCATAAAGTAAGCACCCATTCTGCAAAGTAAAGCATCACTTTGGAAAGTAAACATTCATTTTGCTCAGTGAACAGTCTTTTCCTTCAGAAAATCCACCCCATTAGGTTCTGTAAACAAAAGGCTTCTTTCAGCATAGGTAACAACAATAATACAATGCTTTACATGAGCGCCACCTGTTGGCTGGATAGTAAATAGCAAATTATTAATATGAACTATTTCATAATTGCTTTACTAAAACCCCCAAAAAAGGAAAAAAATATGTTTTCAATTTTTTTCTACCATGTACAAAACTACTATACATTCCTTTAACTCGGAGTTGAGCAGTAAGCCTTTTATCTTTTCTGGCATCTGTTTCAGTTTCCCCTGATTCTTCTGAAGATTTCCCTGTGACCAAACTGGCCTGGATTTGCACTTCACATCCTCTGCCTCTGAAAACTTTGTTTTGGGATGCTCATCCTCCCTCTCTGTTTTGTCTTCCCTCTAACTGTGATCATCAGTCTCTTCTTATGACTATTCCAGAATCCTGCTTTGCACTCAATCACAAAACTACACAAGTAGGAGCTGTACTAAAACTTTTTACGTCTTGTAGTTTTATTTAAAAGTGAAATGTCCCCAATGATCTATGTTACAGTTGCGTTTGAGATTTATCACCTTAGTTGTATTGTGGTCTGTCATTGACTTCAAGTAAGTGACATCTCCAGGGATAGCACTGTTCTAAAATTTCAAACCCAACACTGACACTCCATTCTTTGTAAACAGAGTCATGGCTGAAATTAAAACAAAATGGATAATAAAGTGTACAGGAATTAAAGTAGGACTATAGGCAATTTTTGTTTTGTTTGGATAGAGTATGGGAAGGTTAAAGCTCCTGCCAGATTTTTTTCCGCAATCTGCGTTCCATTTTGTAGATTTCCAATCACTTCCTGTCCCATAGCCAAACAGGAAATGAGAGGAAATCTCTGCAAATGTAGGGAATTCCTTGAGGACCCCCAGGTCACCATGACTAGTGTCCTCGTTGGAAGATTTCCCCTCTATTACTTTTCTAGGGACAAGACAAAATTTGGGATTTTCTTTTACTTTTAATGATAATGGTAAACAGAACAAATAGAGAGGGTGAATCTCCTTAAAGGGAGCACAGACAGCAATAAAAACTATCAAGTGTTCCAATCTCTTTCCACCCTATCCAAAAGTAAAAAAAAAAAAAAAAATGTGCCTTTTGTTATACTTTAACCTCTCTGATTTTATACAAGGCAGAAAAATAATCAATTGTTAATAACCAATTTCTTACTGTCTTGTCCCATTATGTATGATTGTAACAACCTTTAAGCTGGGTTCACACCGCAGCACGCCGGCTCACAGCAGGAGTCTGGTGCGTCTCCAATCCATTCACAGTTTCAGGTTTGATTTCAGCCCAAATTTTTGGCTGAATTTAGACCTGAAATGGCCTAAAAGACGCTCAGGACTCCCGGGCAAGTCGCAGCGAAGCCGCTGAGGAGATGTGTAGACCATAGAGAGCCGATCACAGTCTCCTGCTATGTGAATTGGATGCGCAGAAACCTGCATTCAATTCGCATAGGTGTGAACCCAGCCTAAAAGTATAAATTGTGTCTTTTAGATCAGTGGTCATCAACCCTGTCCTCAGGGCCCACTACCAGGCCATATGTTATGTATTACCTTGGGGAGATGCAGACTAGAATACTGCAATCACTGAGCAGCAAATGATATCACCTGTGATGTATTTCAGTTATCTTACAAACATGGCCTGTTAGTGGGCCCTGAGGACAGGAGTTGATGACCACTGTAATATGCACCTTTTATTTGACATGGTACAGCTGGAGGCACACAGAATAATATTTTCAAATGTTACATAAACCGTCGTACGCAGGAATAGTCAAATATTACTGTGGTTGGTGTTGTAGTCCAAAAATTGTTTGATATTGGTTTCAAGACAAAGAAGTAAAAAAAAAATATATATATATATATATATATATATACACACACTATATTACTAAAAGTATTTACCAAAAGTATTGTGACACCTGCCTTTGCAGCTATAACAGCTTCAACTCTTCTGGGAAGGCTGTCCACAAAGTTTAGGAGTGTGTCTAAGGGAATGTTTAACCATTCTTCCAGAAGCACATTTGTGAGGTCAGGCACTGATGTGGACGAGAAGGCCTGGATCGCAGTCTCTGCTCAATTTCATCCCATCCCATTTTCTATCATGTTGAAGTCAGGACTCTGTGCAGGTCAGTCAAGTTCTTCCACCCCAAACTCGCTTATCCGTGTCTTTATGGACCTTTATTTGTGCACTGGTGCGCAGTTATGTTGGAACGGGAAAGGGCCATCCCCAAACTGTTCCCACAAATATGGAGGCATGAAATTGTCCAAAATGTCTTGGTATGCTGGCATCTTAGGAGTTCCCTTCACTGAAACTAAGGAGCCAAGCCCAACCCCTGAAAAACAGCCCCACACCATAATCTCCCCAGCACTAAATGATTTGGACCAGTGCACAAAGCAAGGTCCATAAAGACATGGATGAGTGAGTTTGGGGTGGAGGACTTGACTGACCTGCACAGAGTCCTGAACTCAACCCGATAGAACACCTTTGAGATGAATTAGAGCGGAGACTGTGAGCCAGGCCTTCTCGTCCACATCAGTGCCTGGCCTCACAAATGCGCTTCTGGAAGAATGATCAAACATTCCCATAGACACATTACTAAACCTTGTGGACAGCCTTCCCAGAAGAGTTGAAGCTGTTATAGCTGCAAAGAGTGGCCCAACTCAATACTGAACCCTGCGGACTAAGACTGGGACGCCATTAAAGTTCATGTGCGTATAAAGTCAGGTGTCGCAATACTTTTGGTAATATAGTGTATTTATATATACTGTATATTGTTACTGTAGAAACAAAAAACAAATTTCAATTTTGTAACTTATATAATGATTGTTATACAAAGCATTACAAACCTATTTACAAATCAATGAACAGCAATGAGATGAGAATACTGTGTTATAAATAGACAGCACATTGAAAAAAAGTCCAAAAAAAGTGTTAAAGTGAAAAAAATATATATATAAGTCCAATCTTGTAGATGGAAATCAATCAATCATCATCTGTTGTATGGAAGGCTGTTCAACAACTCGCACCATCCAGATGTAGCTGTAGTAAATAAAGCTCAACAGGAGCCAGATGAAGTCTCCATAGTGTAGCATTTATTGGAATTGTATGTCAAAAGATAAAATAAAATGCACTAGTGCTGAATTTAGGCCACTGTCCGATACCGGGTCATATTGTCATATGTTTTATGATTCATTTTATTTTGGCTTTTAACATACAATTCCAATAAATACTACACTATAGAGCAGGGGTAGGCAACCTTTTGAGCACAGTGTGCTAAAAAATGTTTTCAAAGAAACTGAGCGTGCCGATTTTATAACAAAAAAATGTCAACTTCACACTCTCAATCACGAAAGGGATTTTTTTATAAAATAAATGCTGTAACCTTTTTTAGTAGTGAGAAATTAACATTCTGCACTCTCACAGCTCAGATCAGCCCCAATTCATGCACCTTCACACCTCAGATTACTGTCCCCCCCACAAATCTGCCCCACTACTGTAACCCCCTGCACATCTGCCCCACCACTGTACCACCCTGCTCTTTTGTCCCTCCACTGTAACCCCCTGCTCATCTGCCCCACCAATGTTCCACCTTTCTCATCTGCCCCACCACTGTACCACCCTGCACATCTGCTCCACCGCCATACCCCCATGCTCTTCTGTCTCACTGCTGAACCATCTTTTCATCTGTCCTAACACTGAACTTATCTGCTCATCTGCCCCACCAGTGTAACCCCCTTTCTCCTCTGCCCCACCACTGTACCTTCTGCACATCTATCCCACCACTGTACCCCCTGCTCTACTGCCCCACCACTGTAACCCCCTGCTCATGTGTTCCGATGTACCTCCTTTCTCCACTGTACCCCTCTGCACATCTGCCCCACCTCTGTACCCCCTCGCTCCTCTGCCCCACCGCTGTAACCCCTGCTCATCTGTCCCACCAATGTACCTCCTTTCTCCTCTGCCCCAACACTGAACCTCCCTGCTCATCTTTCCCACCACTGTAACCCCCTTCTCATCTAGCCCAGCACTGAACCCCCTGCTCATTTGTCCCACCACTGTAACCCCCTGCTCATCTGCCCCATCACTGTACCCCCCTGCTTTTCTGTCCCACCACTGAACCCCCTTCTCATTCCTCCCACCACTGTACCTTCTACACATCTGCCCCACCACTGTACCCCCTTGCTCTTCTTTTCCCACCACTGTAACCCCCCTGCTCATCTGCCCCATCAATGTACCTCCTTTCCTCATCTGCCCCACCACTGTACCTCCCTACACATCTGTTCCACTGCCGTATCCCCATGCTCTTCTGTCTCACTACTGAATCACCTTCTCATCTGTCCTAACACTGAACCCATCTTCACCACTGTAACCCCCTATACATCTGCCCCACCACTGTACCACCTTGCTCATCTGCCCCACCAATGTACCCCCTTTCTCATCTGACCCACCAATGTACCCCCTTTCTTATCTGCCCCACCACTGTTACCCCCTGCTCATCTGCCCCACCAATGTACCCCCCTGCACATCTGCTCCACCTCTGTACCTCCCTGCTCTTCTGTCCCACCACTTTACCACCCCGCTCTTCTGTCCCACCACTGTACCACCCTGCTCTTCTGTCCCACCACTGTAACCCCCCCTGCTCATCTGCCCCACCAATGTTCCACCTTTCTCATCTGCCCCACCACTGTACCTCCCTGCACATCTGCTCCACCGCCATACCCCCATGCTCTTCTGTCTCACTGCTAAACCATCTTCTTACCTGTCCTAACGCTGAACTTATCTGCCATCTGCCCCACCACTGTACCTTCTGCACATCTGTCCCACCACTGTACCCCCTGCTCTTCTGCCCGACCACTGTAACCCCCTGCTCATGTGTTCCCCCCGATGTACCTCCTTGCTCGTCTGCACCCCTCCGCACATCTCCACAGCTGTAACCCCCTGCTCATCTGTCCCACCAATGTACCTCCTTCTCATCCCTGCCACCACTGTACCTCCTGCACATCTGCCCCACCTATGTACCTCCTGCACATCTGCCCCACCACTGTAACCCCCCTGCTCATCTGCCCCAACACTGTACCTCCCTGCACATCTGCTCCACCACTGTATCCCCATGCTCTTCTGTCTCACTACTGAATCACCTTCTCATCTGTCCTAACACTGAACCCATCTGCTCATCTGCCCCACCACTGTAACCCGTTTTCTCATCTGCCCCACTAATGTACCTCCTGCACATGTGTCTCACCTCTGTACCCCTATGCTCTTCTGCAACACCTCTGTTCCCCCTGCTCTCCTGCCCCACCACTGTAACCCCTGCTCATCTGTCCCACCAATACACGTCCTTTCAAATCTGCCCCACTGCTCTACCCCCTGCTTTTCTGTTCCACCACTGAACCCCCTTCTCATCTGCCCCAACACTGAACCCCCCTGCTAATCTGGCCCAACACTGAACACCCTGCTCATCTGGCCCAACACTGAACCCCCTGCTCATCTACTCCATCACTGTACCCCCTGCTCTTCTGTCCCACTGCTGAGCCCCCTTCTCATCTCTTCCACCACTGTACCTCCCTGCACACCTGCCCCACAGCTGTACCCTCCTGCTCTTCTGTCCCACCGCTAAACCCCTCCTGCTCATTTTTCCCACCGCTGAACCTCTCCTGCTCATCTGCTCCACCGCTGTACCCTCTTCTCATCTATGTAATGGGGGACATGCAGAGTGGTGAAAGGAAGCAGAGATGAGACACATCTACCTGTCCTGGCACACTCATCCTGCTGATCCGCCCACGTGCTTGTATGTGATGTATGTGATGTATGTGATGTCACATACAAGCATCTGGAATAGATGTGCAATGATGATCTCAGTTCAGGGGCATTTTCTGAAAGCAGTGGGCCTGTGTGCAGGATCATAAGTTGGGCCCCCACAGCTGAGAAAAAGTGCAGCTCTCTGAGCCACAGGAAAAGTTGGGTGCGATTTTCATTCCACTGAATACTGGCTGTGGATTAAAGGGACACAGAGTGCAGGGGTTCAGTAGTAAGTGACGCAAAGGTTTAGGAATATTTTCAACAAAGTTCCCAGAAGCTCAACAGTAATTCCACAAACTGTCACCTGATTGTGGTTTTCTCAATCAGTGAAATCCCTTCTTTCTGAGATTAGTATTGGCAACCAAGCAAGTCATCTTCCTCCAGATGATGGGCGGGGCTAGCAGGACTGTGGTTGGCTTTAGAAGTGGCCAATGACAGTCCTCCTCCTGGAAACAAGGACCGCCCCCCCTAGCAGAACTGCACCCAATCTCTTCCCCATTACAAAAGCTGATGATCGCAGCTACAGCAAAGTTAGAGAACCAAAGAATGTTTCCCATCGTTTACAATGTGTGGGGGCGCAGTGCCTCCCCTTCAGTGCAGGTGTGACATGGGGAATTCTGAAATTCGAATGCATTAGTGTCTCACTGACACTTCCCTGCACTGCTCTGCTGATGGGGATGGAGTTGAGTGCTGGCAAAAGAGGCTTTGTGTGCTACTTGCGCCAGTGCCGGGGGGTTGCCTACCCCTGCTATAGAGACTCCATTTGGCTCCCGGTGAGCTTTATTTACTACAGCTACATCTAGATGGTGCTAGATGGTATTTAAAAATAAAAAAGCATTCTCACACAAACTAAAACATAACAAAACATTTTTTTTAAGGGTCCTTTCACGTGGGCTTTCTGTTTAGGTCCGCCTGTCAGTTTTTCAGGCAGACCTGATCAGACCCTTCAGTCTCCCCTATGGAGCAGCAGAACCGATGACACCCGCCACAATCCAATCCAATCCTGCCCACAAAATCCAGATGGATAGTGGTCCTATTTTACATCTGTCTGGCGGATCGAATAGGATTGTTTGAAGACGGACAGGGGGTCTGTTTCCACATGATTTCCCTACAGAGGAGAGTGGGACTGTGTCCGTGTCTGCTCTGCATAGCGGAGCAGACAGGACCTGTCACCCACCTGCTCATCGGGAATCAGCAGAGTGATCACCTGCTGAGCAAGTTGAAGACAGAGGCGCTCGTGTGAAAGGGGCCTAAGGGACAAAAGAGCTAGCTGTGACCAGCTAGGGATTTTCAGGTTCTAGCTAAATAATGTATAAAGAAATGGATTGTAATTAGCAGCCCCTGATGGTTACACCTAATTACAGTACAATGTAGCAACTTTTAGCCTTGGTTCACACCAGTGCAACTTGTCATGCCCCTTGAAAGTTCAAAGTCACATGACATGTTGCACCTTATTTGGTGCAATGGAACCATTCAAATCACTGGGACTCAAGTTGCAGTGACTTTACATCTGTTAAATGAGGTCGCACAGATGTCAGCAAGCTGAACATAAAATCGCACTGATAGTCGGTTTTGAAGTCGCGCTAAAGTAGCGTGACTTCAGAGTCACACTGGTGTGAACCAGGGCTTAACATTGTAGTTAGAAACAGGCCCCTTACAAACTGGGCAGATTCCAATCTGATTAGCAGGGGATCAGCTCACAGATTCCTTGCTGATCTCGGCAGAGCGAGTTGATGACAAAGTCACTACTTAGTTTCTGCAGAGCAGACATGGACAGAGCCTGCTCTGCTCTATGGGTGGCAAGCAGTGTAGCCAACCTAACAGATTAAAATTTACTGACACAACACCCAAAATTTACTGACACCGCCACGTTTTTACTGGCATTTCCAAAAGTTACAAAATTACAGTTTTAAGTACAAATTTCACTATTTAGGCTACAAACAAATACAATATGTAATTAGCAAAGTGATTTAAGGTAGATAATAAGGCAAAAATATTTTTTATTTTATTTTCGATATAGTAAGTAAGTAGCTCAGGGACACAACTCAGGAGGGCAAGAAATTAGAATGGGTGCACACATACATGAAATTGTCTCTCACAGTGATATTGACAGCAGTGTGCAGCAGTACAGATTACCTCCTCCACCAGAGCCGCCCGAACACACTGTAGCAGGCACTCGTATGGTCTTGGCTGGCTCCGGGCCGAGCGCCAGAGCCATATATTTTTACTGATAACCTTTTCCGGAATGGAGGCATTTACCTCATTTAAAGTCCCAAATATTCCTTTTTGCTGCTTATGCTAATAGGGATGGAGACATGCGGTCTTTATGCGATGGATAGATTCAAAGCGGTTATTGACTGACTCACTATGTCAAACTGATCACATTATATCAGACAACAAGGCTTTTTCCTCTTTTTTTCTTTTTTAGTTTACATACCCCCTTTGGGGAAACATACACCAATGGGATTTCTGTTTTTCTTCTATTGTATCCAACATGTACTGACTCACACACAGTGTGATGTTTGTTTGTTTTCTGTTCTGGATCCGTGAGCCAATTGGCTCACTTCTATGTCCGGGAGCTGCGATGCGCACTGCGGGATCTCCCCTCTCCTCTTTGGAGCGGGTGGATACCTCCACGCTACGCATCGACGCCACGTCATACACGCCGTGCGTATGACGCTTTTGAGAGCGTCATCATGTTGGTGGTCTTTTTCCATCTACGGTCTTTGAGAGGGATCTCTGATGCCCATGCCAATGACGCATTGTCTTGGCAACGGCGCCGTCCCCCCCTTTCGACGCGTTCATGTAGCGTTAGGCGGTGTTTTGCGTGTGGGCCTCTCTTAATGGCCCCATATGTGGTGGACAGTCCACGCTGTCGGCTTTATTTTCATTGTCTGCATCAAATGCACATCCTGGCTACTTCAGGTCGAATATCAGGTAACCTAGGCAGCCAAATTCTTACATTTGCATTATCCTGTTCCTGTCCAAGTACAGATGCTGCCTTTTGATAATCACATTATATTTTCATTTATTTATTTAGATTTTTTTATATATTTTTAAATTTTAGAAACCTTGCAAGACCTAAGTAGCCATCATCCACAATCCTTTTTTACATAAGCCACCAGTGTTTGGGCGGCTCTCCTCAGATCATGGGGCCGTTTCTGCCAGGCTAGCTTATATTTTACCCTGCCACAGCTCCCGGACAAGACATCCCTTTGGGAGCATCCGGTTCTCGAAACTGCATTTCCACATTGTAGTCGTGAGTACTGCTTACAGCAATTCTTCCAATACATCCTATCCCTTGGCGTATTTTCCCCCTGAAGGCAGTGACTTAGACACTTTTCATTGTCCTTATTTCAGATTAAAGACATTGCTGCTCCTGATGAGTGAATTAATAAACTTCACGAAACGCGTAGAGCCTAGTATATGCAATGCTTCTATTGACTTTCTACCTTTATGTATTTTGCATTTGTACGGACATGTGCATTGGCATTACAAAGTTCAAGCTAATAGAAAGTTTCTCAGTGAATGTAACATAAGGGTTTACACATTGTCATGCAATTCATGTTCCTATTTGTATATATATGAATTTTGCTATTGTATCATGTATATTACTGTATGAATTTTTATTATGATTTATATTCAATATACTGCTTTCTGCACCCATCGCTGTTGACTGCATGTCTCATTTAAAGTCCCGCCCTATTCTTCCCCTCCTCTTGTGCCAAGAAACCGGGATGGAGGCATTTGCCTCATTTAAAGTCCCAAATATTCCTTTTTTCTTTTTACTGGCATTTACTGGCAGGAGAAAATTGCCTGTTTTTTACTGGCTGCCAGTAAAAATACTGACAGTTAGCAAAACTGGTGGCAAGGCGTGAACAGGCTCCACTGTCAGTTTACACCCGACTACCCTCCAATCCGCCTTAGCAGAACCGATCGGACCCAGAGGTAGGCGGGTGTAAATGGACACATGCCTGTTTACACCTGCCTGCCCTAAGGGATGAATGGACCTTCAGTTCAGGTCTGCCTGAAAAACAGACAGATCGACATAATTCGAACGGCAATCTGAAAGAGGCCCTAATTACACAGATTGTAACATAGTTGTTACAGTAATCCATGCAGAAAACCACTGATATTTTAGGAAGTACTAGATTTGCCCCGGAGGCAATCCGGGGAGTATCATATGGTCTAGTAGATCTTAAAATCCCTCAGGCATTTTTTTCTTTAGTTTGGATTAGAGCCTCTGTCAAGTTTATATTGCCGTATTGCTATGGTAGATCGCCTTTCAGAGTGCAGAGTAGCCACTGTCAGGCATTCAGGAGGCAATCCCGTCACCTCCTGAATGCCTGTTTTTATGATGAATGGAAATTTACAATGAAGGGTTATAATGCTGCAAATGTGAGCCTTTTTTTACCGTAATGCATTCCTTACATTAGGGTAAAAAATGTTTAGGTAAAATCAGAATTGTTCTGATTCTCAAAAGTATAGTCCTTACCTAATCCAGCACTGTACCCATCTACATCGGGTCTCTCCTCTCACTTCCCGGTCCCACTGGCTTTGCTGAGACAGCGGGAGCCATTGGCTCCTGCTGCTGTCAACCAAATCCTGTGACGAGTAAGTGGGGGCGGGGCTGAACTGCAGTGTCTGTGTCTATGGACAGAGGCAACGCAGCTTGGGATCGAGCCCACAGGTGTGTCACCATAGGGAGTCGCTTCCTATGGTGGCACACCAAGAGTAGGAAAAACTTTAAAAAAAAAAAACAATTTAAGTTTACAATGAATTTCAAATCTAAAGGCCTGCTTGCTTGTTCACTAGTGAATGCACACCTCCAAAAAAACGAGGGACACCTATTAACAAAAGTATGTTGGCATAAGACACACACCCCTGCCACGCCCCCTTAAAGGAGAATTATCCAAAAAAAGTATTAGTTAAACCCACAAGTGCTTTTTCTTTTACCACTACTATTCCTTTATATTGGCTTTTGAAATGTACAAATGCAGCAATTTAGAAATTGGATGAAAGGTTTAGCACTGGGAAACATTTTTTGAAAGCTAAAAAGTGCATTTTATATACAACTATATAAATCAGACCAAAATGAGGGACACATGAGGAGGAAAGAGGGACAGAGGGACTTTGTTCCAAATCAGGGACAGTCCCTCGAAATCTGGGACAGTTGGGAGCTATGTTGAATGGATCAGTGCTAACATTACTGGCTCAATAATAGTAGAATACTTGACTGACGTATAGTACATCCTTGTTAGGGTAATGATGTAACATAGTGGATCCGTATACTGATTGGGGCCCACTGTTGAGCGCTGTATAGGAAGTAAACTGATTTGTGCTATTTCCATCCACTCTACCAGTTTGCCCGCAAAGTGAATAGCTAATAGTTCTGACTTCCCTCATTCCTAATTAGGGGGAAAAAGCAATGTCAGGCAACCGTGATGGCTTCAGCAGTTTAATTATCCAATGTTTCCTTTCCTGAGTAACGGCTATTTATATAGTATGCAACAGAACATGAATTAAACTGCTGTAAATGTGCACAAGAACCATTTACTTTAGTGTAAGACTGAAACAAAAACCTATACCACAAGACATACTGTATGTAGGCTTGTTTGCTAAAGTGCAACAATGCATGGCAATCCATTTAACATTATATTCTTTTGCGGCCCATTCAGAATTTTTCTGCAGTGCGTTTTTGTAAGAGGTGCAGGCAGGTATGACTTTGGCCCCATAGACTTCAATGGGACTTTCTAAATTCCGGCCTCGCTCTGGATGACGTGAAATCTCTGCCATGTCTGTGGCAGCGTGTGTACACCTGGCTGTCCCAGGAGCTGTATGTACATCATGTGTACCAGGGCCAAATCTAAGTGGGTGCTTGGGTGGGCTGTGCTCCCTAGATTTTGGTCTTGCCCCTTCAAGACCAGTGACATCAGTAGGGTGGACCCTGTAATGAGGCACAGAAGCCCAGCCCAACCACTATGCACACATTCATAAAGATAAAATTGAAAGCGTGTTGATACTTTGCACCTCCACATCAGACAGGCTAGATCAAACCCTGTAACATAAGCCAATGATGCAAAATGTTAGGGTAAAAAACTGTGGCAAGTTTGTTTGCAGCTGAACCAAGTCTCAGTAACAAAACTACATCATGCAAGCTACTGTATCTTCTTTTTCTGATTCAAAAAAGCTCAGCTATGAATAATTAAGGAGTATAACTAAGAATTAATTGAAAAAAAATCTAGCAAGATCTTTTTCCCTCAAAAAAATACTTTTGTAGGTTCTATGGGGTTCTGTTGGATCATCATATTTGTTTGCACTTAGGCTAATAGGTCAGTAAGTGTTAGGTGCTAATATACAGTTGGTGGTTAGGAGGTGGTATATATAGTTTGGTGGTAATACATAGTTGTTGGTTGCACCATCAGATTGCAATATATGTGGTCAGCTTTAGTACAGTTCAAGAAGCAGTGAAATGGGCCACTATGGCCCACAGAAAACACGCAGAGCTAAATGCTCACACACACACCCTAAGACCATGAAAAAACTCCAAATATAACTGCAGCAACCTGCTAATGTGGTCAACACTTCAACAATTTTGAGGTCTTTGGGCAGTAAAGTCAAATTTAGGATTATTACCGACAATTTATGAGAGCGCAAAGTATGCTATACCTCATCAACCAATCCAACCTCTGCATCCTTTGTCAAGCTGGAGTAGACTGGTTGACGGGACCATCCATCAAAGCACATAGGTTGACCCAAGTACATTAAGTAGTTGTAAAGCCTGAAGGCTTTTTACCTTCATGCATTATATGCATAAGGTAAAAAAACTTCAGCATGCAGCTACCCCCATAGCCCCCCTTGGACTTGAGCCTGATCTTGATCCAGTGATGTGCATGAGTGGCTGCTGTCCCGGCTCTCTGTCTCCACATTGGCCCAAAGATAGCAGTGGGGCTATTGACTCCAGCTGCTGTCAATCACAGCCAGTGAGCAGGGAGCAGGGGCAGGGCCAAGTCCCATTCTGTATGTCTTATGGACACACAGAGCGGGGCTCTGGAGCAAGCGGCTTGCAATGGGGGGCACTCGGCAGGGGGGAGGTGCCCAAAGCGCCAGCACCGGACCCAAAAAGGAGAGGATCAAGGCTGCTCTGTGCAAAACCCTCGCACAGAGCAGGTAAGTATAACATATTTGTTAGTTTAAAAAAATTAAAATAAGCCTTTAGTAGTACCTTAAAGCCCAACAGAACTTTCAGTTCTAAATCGACTAAATACAAAATTGTACAAAGCCTTACAGCGCCCTTTATTAACCTTTTTACTATAGAGGAACCCTTGAAATTATTTTAGGTAGTAAGGAACCCCTATTAAAATTATTATATCTGCAGCTCATGGTACATCAGTAGTGATATGTCCCCTTACACTAGACAGGAGATCAATAAACAAGAGAGATCAATAAACCATTGCTCACTGCTCAAGGAACCCCTAACAACCTCTGGAGGAACCTAGGTTCCTCTGACAATTTGGTTTCCTTAGAAAACAGCCACAGTCTTATTATAAAACCCTCTCCCCCTGCCAGCATGCTGCCAAGAAGGATCCTAGCTCCCTGTTTAAAAGCATTGATCTTTCTGAAGGGGTTTCAACATGTTCTCTGCTCGGTTGGAGCTAGAGCTCTCCAATTTGTAGGCAATGCAAGTTTTGCTAGCTGGAGATATCAGTAGGTAGCATGCTGGACCTGTACAGAAAGACCACCGCTTCCCTACAGAGTACAAGGGCTCTTTCCTGCAGCCAGTGTGCTGTGGCTTCTTCTTAAGTAAACAAAAAGTAAGACGTTGCACACTTTTGGTTTCATATGTAAAACATGCTGTGCTAAGAAACTAGATTAAAATCTTAAAACATAATATTAAAATGTTACAATAAAACCAACCACAGACAAAGGTGCATAAGTGTATGTAACTCAAAAACATTAAAATAACTTATTAGAAAAAATTGATACACTTAGTGTATTTGAATAAAATCCAATATTACAAATAATCCCAAATGGTGCAGAAAAAAAATCATAAATGGAGCAGACAAAATCAAATTTCCCCTGTAGTTAAGTGTGCTCCAAATGAGAAAACCTCCACTGTCCCCCCAGAGACTAAGATCTTACTTCCAATAATGGCCCTTACTACAAAGGTCAATCTAGTATGTTGTCAGGAATAAGGAGCCAAAGAAAACTTGGACATGATATTGGAGAATGGACATCTTCAATCTGATCCAGCTCCTATGAATAACCAATCAGATGAACCAAAATGTCCAGCTGCACAACTACATTACATGGGCAGACCAACCAGAAGGAAAGACATCTCTCAAGCTACTCAGTTGCCAGTTTCAGCAACAGTTATTTTGATGTTTTTGATTTACACATTTCATTGTGGTTGGTTATATTGCAACATTTTAATATTATGATGTATTCATGCAGGGCCAGGTCTGGGGGTTGCTAGAGTGGGCTGTGCCCCCCCCCCCCCCCACCCAGATTTCAGTCATGCCCATCCAGGAATAGTGATGTTGGTATCAGGAAGTAGATGGGCTGGGGTGCAGTGCACAGCCTCCATGGCTGCACACTGTCTTGCTCCTATCTGCTGTATTGCATAATTCATTTCCATAGTGCAGGTGACAGACCAGGATGCACAGCGTCCTTCATTGCTATGATGATGGCAACTCCTTGCTTTTGTGTTAATCCAAAGTGGGGATTTAGAAGAGGATGGAAGTCTTGCTTCCATGCAGACCTTATCTGCCTGCAATGATGCTGCAGCTGCATTGAAGATTTGAAGGGGGGACCCTGAAAGGGGCTGACTCTGAAGTCACAGGGGCTGACACCAATGTCAACAGAGGAGGACTCTAATATGAAGGGAGCAATGCTGACATGATGGGGACTGGCTCTGATGTGATGGAGAAGCTCTGATATGAAGAGCTGGGGGGAATTCTGAGGGAGATGATAAAATTAAAGTGTGTTGACAGAATGCCCTCCTGACTTTTTTTCACTGTACCGGATTAGGCAAGCTAGATCTGACCCTGATTTGTGTGCATGGGGGCGCATACACACATGCCACTGGCGTCACTGTCAGGTCCTGGCACTGGCAGAGACTCACAGCTTCTGTGCATGATTAACAAAAGACAACACTGGACTCCATGATCCACTAATTATGTTTTTTTTTAAGTAAGACAGGGACAAGTGTTGGGAATTTTGCATTTTTTTGAGGGTTAGGTTATCCCTAAAACCAGGGATAGCCAAGCTACAAGCATTTTCATAGGATGATTAATGGCAGCTTCCCCATTTCTCTCAGTACAGGTTCCTTTGATGGAGGCCCTCTCCCATTCTCAGTGCTGACCCTTACTTGTCAAAATCAACATGGACCTCAGGTACAGTTGCCCCTTATTCTCACCTGCTAAATGATTGCTTTTGTTTTCTTTTAATTAAGACAGTTGAGACATACTTGAGGCATTATGGATACTAATTCCTCATAAAAACATAAGCACAATGAATGCTACCTATAGCCAAAATATAGAAAGGCCCGCAGCAACAGCATGTAATGCATAGTGGAGGGCATACATGACTGCGGTAACAGGGGAGTTAATAGTTTAGGGGTGGGTATTATGTAACCGAGGGGGAGGTATCAAGTAGGGCTTTATAGGCTAACCCCGACCAGGGGGCAGTAACAGTAGCTGAAGAAAGTTCCTGGAAGAGCATGGCTGAGCTGGATAGCCTGATGGAGCAGCTTAGGGATGAGGCCGCTGTTCGGGGGGCAGCATGGCTGCAAGACACTATAGCAGCGGCATTGCGCAGCAGTGAGCCGGAGGGACAAGGAAGATCGAGCGACGCCAGAACTCGGCGGTCCCGCCCGCCTGAGAGATTCTCCCCCGACCAGCGTGCGACCAGACAACGGCAGCCCGGGACTCCTAGGGGTCCCGTCGTCAAAACGGATGGCTGGAGCGGAAGGAGGGAGAGCGAGCGCGGCCGTGGCACGGCAGGACAATCGGATGGAAGGTACGGGAGCGGCGGTGCGGCCTGGCAGAGCGGGCAGAGTGAGGAGCGCGAGCCCCGCCCCCTGGAGGAGAGAGGCTGAAATGAGGGAGAGATCACGTGCAGCGAGCCCCTGGGCCTTCTGGTTCCACGGCAGGGGTAGACAGGAGGATCGAGAAGGGTCGGCCTAGCAGGGCATCACAGGTCCCATGAGGCAGGACTGAGGTAACGCACACCCGTCCGGGCAAGGCTAAAGGAAAATCAGCAGGCGGAAGGGACACGCGGAGGCGGGGGCGTCCGGCCACAGCCCCAGCGGCAACCTTGGCGGCCAGGCTGGGTGGGCCTTCATCAGAAGAAGAAGGAGGAAGAGGGTGTGATCGAGCAGGGGGATGGTCCGGGTCGGAGGAGGAATCGGTCCCCCCTCACAGGAGAACAGCAGCGGTGGAGATCCCTGTACCGGCTGATGAGGCTACGCCTGTGCAGCCTGGTGAGTCCAATGTTTTATTTTTTAAATCTAGTCAGGCTAGAGTGGGGGGGACGGGGGAGACAGTAGGGTGCCCGGTCAGCAGTGGGTTGGGGGCAGTAGGGAGCGGGGGGCTTCAGGGTTAGGGTTTTTTTAGCGGGCATTAGGGAGTTACTTCAGCGCTTTGAGGGAGCTGGGACGGGTTCCCCAGGCCCGGCAGTATCGTGGGTTCCGCCGACAGAGGGTCCCGGAGTGGTAATGTCAACGGGGGGGAACAACAGTAGGACCAACGGTCAAAGCAGCAGTTGCCTCGACTTCACCTGCGGCGTCAGGGAGTGCGGTGGCACAGGGGTCGGACAAGACAGCGGAGACCACAAGCAGGCAGGACATAACCAGATTGGCGGATGCAGCCAAGTGTGAGGTTTATGTGTGCAATGAGGGACCGTTAGGGTCCCACTTGAAACAGGAGGTGCGTGAAAAACTGTGGAAGGGTGAGTACATTGAAATTTTTTCCCTACTGCCTTTAGAAAAATTCAACCTGGATAGGGTGAAACCGGACGATTCGAAGAAGGAGGACGAAGAGAAGAGGAGGTACAGGCTTATCCCTAGAACATTTACAAACTGGTTGCAGGCATTTGCGATTATGGCTAGTGTGATAGCTGAGAAGTAACCCGAGCATTGCTCGGCGCTATTTTGTTATCAAGATGCTATTGGGGAGGCGTACAGGGTCTATGGGGGCACGGCGTGGCTGAGGTACGATGAGCAGTTCCGTCAACGGAGGGCGATTAGACCGGCGCTGTGTTGGGATCACAAGGACATCAGCCTGTGGATGAGATTGATGATGACGGCGAGGGCCCCCAATCAGTTTTTTCCAGGTGGGACCAGTGGACCTTCCACCCAGGGACATACGGTCGGAAACAAAAAGGGGGTTTGTTGGCAATACAACACCGGGACCTGCAGGTTTGGAGCCTCATGTAAGTATAAACACGAGTGTTCAGGATGTGGGGGATCCCACCCGGGGTCAAGGTGTTTTAAACAGGGAAAGGGTAGGCAAGGAGAAACTGCAAACAAAAGGGAGGACCCCGGTGACAGTGGAAAAGATGCGGCCATTTCTAAGTAGGTATCCAGACAAAAAAGCAGCGCAATTGTTGGATGAAGGTTTCTCAGTGGGTTTTAAGATACCGTGCACTCTGTCGGTCATCCCGCCAGTGTCACCTAATTTAAGGTCAGCTATGCAACACCCGGAAATAGTTTCAGAGAAACTAAGGAAGGAGGTTGCATTGGGACGGATGGGCGGTCCGTTTTCGGTGGCTCCGTTGGATAATTTGGTGGTGTCACCGCTGGGGGTGGTCCCAAAGAAGGAGCCAGGAAAATTCAGGCTAATGCATCATTTATCCTTCCCAAAAGGGGGGTCGGTCAATGATGCTATAGACCAGGGTGAGTGTCCCGTGACCTATACATCATTTAATGCGGCAGTGGGTTGGGTTCGTTGGTACGGGAAAGGGGCTCTCATGGCAAAGGCGGATGTGGAATCAGCTTTCCGACTGCTGCCGGTACACCCGGACAGCTTTCGGTTATTGGGGTGTCATTGGAACAACAAATTTTACCTTGACCAATGCTTACCAATGGGCTGCTCAATATCGTGTGCGATATTTGAGCAGTTCAGCTCATTTGTGGAATGGGTTGTCAGGGAGGTGTCGGGTGTGAATTTGATAATTCATTACCTGTATGATTTTCTCTGCATGGGCCCGGCTGATTCGAGGATCTGCGCGGTGCTTCTGGCGACGTTGGAACACATCGCGGATAAATTTGGCATTCCATTGGCGGCTGACAAGACGGAGGGACCGTGTACGGTCATCACGTTCTTGGGTATTGTGCTGGACACGGAGGCAATGGAATGCCGGTTGCTGGACGATAAACTTGAGGACCTGAAGAGTGAGATTGCGGGGCTAATGGGTTTGCGCAAAGTGCAGCTAAGAACGCTGCAATCGGTATTGGGCAAGCTTAATTTTGCATGCCGCATACCAATGGGAAGGGTGTTTTGTCGAAGATTGTCGGCTAGCATGAGCGGTGTCAAATCCCTGAGACACTTTGTGTGGTGTGAGAAACACATAGAGCGGACTTAAGGGTGTGGCACACCTTTTTGGAAGCTTTTAACAGTAGGGCTTTCTGGATGGCTGGTCCGGTCAGCAATTTTGACTTTGAACTATACACTGATGCCGCTGGTTCAACAGGGTTCGGGGCCTTTTTTCAGGGGCAGTGGAGCGCTGGGTCTTGGCCACAGTCGTGGGTGGACGCAGGTTTTACAAAGAACCTAGTGTTGCTGGAATTGTTTCCGGTAGTGCTGGCGGTGGAGTTATGGGGAGCATCATTCAGGGATCTGAAGGTGCGTTTCCACGGAGACAATCTAGGTGTGGTACAAGTAATTAATAGGATTACGGCATCGTCTCCGCCAGTGATTAGGCTATTGCAACACCTGGTACTACGTTGTTTGCAATTGAATGTTTTCATTCATGCTGTACACCTACCAGGGGTTGGAAATGTTATAGCTGATGCCTTGTCTCGCTTCCAGTGGGAAAGGTTCCGGGAGTTGGCGCCGGAGGCGGAGCAACACAGGGTTCCTTGTCCCGACTGGCTGTGGGAGATAGCATTGGCCTCATCGCTGGATGGATAAAGAACTCAGTAAGTGGGTCCACGTGGGCGGCATACACGAGGGTATGGCAAGAATGGATGGAGTTTGTGCAGAATATTGGGGAGGAGCCGGTCGGTAGAGAGGTGAGATTGCTGTTGATATACTACATTGCTAGGAAAATGGAGGAGGGTGTATCCGCATCAGTAGTGAACAGGAATGTAACTGGGTTGGCCTTTCTATTTAAGTTGCAAGGTCAGGTGGACTTTACGAAAGACTTTTGGGTACGGCAGGCAATGAAGGGTTACAGAAAGGCGATGGTTATACGGGATGCGAGAAGACCGGTGACATTTGAGATTTTGCAGGGTGTTATAGCACAGCTGGAGAGGGTGTGCTCCTCAGGTTACGAAGTGATGTTGTTTAAGGTGGCCTTTTTGTTAGCGTTTTTTGGGGCTTTTAGAATAGGGGAATTAGTTAGCCCTTCTAAGAGGGTACAAGGAGGGCTGAGTTATCAGGATGTGAAGTGTGAGGCGGAAGTTTTGCAGTTGTATTTGAGGAAATCAAAGACTGACCAACTGGGAAGAAGCAGAATCGTGCGGGTGTATCCGGTCATGGGTTCGCAGTTGTGCCCGGTTGGGGCGGTTAGGGAGTTTTTGAGTTTTCGCCTAGTGGGACTGGGCCCCTTTTTGGTACATTCAGGGGGTGAATTTTTATCCAGATTCCAATTTGGGGCAGTTTTTGCAAAATGTATACGGGGATTAGGGCTGACAGAGAAGGATTTCTCGTCACATTCCTTCAGGATAGGAGCAGCCACTGAAGCAGCCAGGAATGGACTGGGGGAGGAAACTGTGAAGAGGATTGGTAGGTGGGAATCCAAGAGGTTTCAATCTTATGTGCGGCCCAATCTGGTGATAAGTTTGTAGGTGAAGTATTTCATGTGTAATAGAGATATGGGTGCTGGGGTGTGGAAAGTGTTAATGGGGTTGTTTTTATAGTATGTTTTTTTCTGTGTTTTTCTATTTCAGATTCGCTGCCGGGGATGGTCTGGATCATGGGCCATTCCTATGTGGCATGGGGGGCTCGGAGAGGGGACGCCCGTTATGAGGGTAGGCAATTGGGCTTTAGCAGGAGGGAAGCGTGCATAAAGTGGTTGGGGATACCAGGTATGTTGTGGGGCAGATTGGTGTCGGAGGTGCATCGTTATGTGCAACGTGATAGGCCGCCGGATGTATTGGTAGTACATGCAGGCGGCAATGACCGGGGCATTAGAGCCATGTTAGACCTAAAGGATGTTTGGTGGTTAAGAGAAGCTTTTCCGAAAATAGTTATTGTCTGGTCAGACATGGTGGCCCGGACATCATGGAGGATGGCTAGATCAGTTGACGGGGTCAACAGGGCACGTAAAAAAAAAAAATAGGGAAGTGAGCAAGTTTGTAGTGAATAATGGTGGTCTGGCGGTTAGGCATTTGGAACTCGAGTTTGAGACATGGAGGTATTTACGAGCGGATGGAGTACATTTGAACGAGGTTGGGATTGATTTGTGGGCCTTGGGGCTACAAGACGGAATACAGAGAGCACTTCGGGTGTGGAGGGGCACCCAAGATTAAGATATTATTCTTGGGCGCTGTGGCGGGCGTTGGTCTGGGCAAAAAGAAGGTAGATGGCAAAAAAGTAAGAGTCTTTTTGGGAGCTAGCGTTGATATGGCTTATGATGGTGGTTCCCGGTTAACGGAGGTTAGCCGGGAAGTGATAATGGGGCACTGTGGTCATTGCTAGTCTCTGAGCCAGTTTGTCGGCTTGAGGCCTATTTGATAGATTTGATGGGACCGCAGTGCAAGTCCTGTTATGGACACAGAGGATTATTAAGATATTGCTCAGACCAACGCTTGATGATTAAACAGGTTGTTTTAACAGATGTTGTTTGTTTGTTGTTGATGTTTTTTCTATTTATGATAGATAATGTTTATATGTTATATTTTTATATTTAAGATTATTTGTTAAATAAATTAGGCCGCTACGGCCTTTTAATACTCCAAGCTCGGTGTGGTTTGAGTTATTGGGGTAAAAGTGTAAGTGGGGTGGTATTAGGGGTAAAATGACATCTGTATCCTTCAGTCAAGTTCATGACTTCCTGCGCCAGCAATTCTCTCCTTAGCTAAATATAGCCTATTTTAGTCTATTCTATGAAGTACTTCATTGTAAGATCTTTTCCCATAGTGTTATAATACAGGGGTTTCACCAGAATTATTTTTATGACTATTGGTATCCCACGGGACTCTATTTTTAACTCAGTATCTTTCTAACACAGGAGACTATCAACTTGTTTTGCTCATTACCTCCCAAAATAATAATCTTCTTGTCACAACTCAGATAAACTCCTACAGGCCTTTTATCTGTAGAGCAAGGCCAAAGCTATTATGATTAATTATGTTTTGGCTGCTTGGTCTTCATATTCTCGGCAATTAGAAAAGAAGAAAAGAAAAGCAGTTAAAACATTGAAAATGAAGCCACATGCAAAAATAACGTACCGTATAATCTGTGCAGTGAGCAGTTTTTCAAAGTTCATCGGCAATGCTGGGGGCCACATTTAGGGCCATGTCAGACAGGTGGTTTATTTGCAGCAACCTTTTTTTTTAAAAAAAGACTTCTTGCTAAGGAAATCATAGTTATTTTCAATAGAATCAAAAACGTTCTAATTTTACAGTGAATTGTATCTCATTTGCACAGCGATTGAGTTTTTGTAGCGTTTCATGTCAGGGACAAGATCAAGAGCAACAATCGCCCTGCATTCACCTATATGGTTTAGCTACACATCACTGAAGCGATTTGTAGCAGTGAATACTAATGTAATTAATGGGACCTGGAAAAACTTTTTAGTGCCGCTCCAAGCCTGAGGTGTGATATGCTGCCCGCTGGGACTCAGGGATGGGGGCCTGGCATCATTTAACTCATCCAGAGTAAGAAGTGTGGGTCGCTGCTCACCCAGCCCAGTGTATGCAAGTGTAGGCAACGGCCTCATCCAGTGCTGCCAGTGGAGTCCCACACTTCTTCCACTAATGTAATTATGTAGCACAAATTTCACCTGGAACTTCCAAAAATTGCTTCTTTGCAACAGATCACACTGACTCCCCTCTCTATTCCTTTTTGTCTTTTCAAATACAGTGCTTTGAAAAAGTATTCATACCCCCTGGAATCTCCACATTTTGTCATAACCCAAAACGCATTTTATTGGGA
Source organism: Lithobates clamitans (assembly GCA_037952925.1). Lineage (NCBI taxonomy): Eukaryota > Metazoa > Chordata > Amphibia > Anura > Ranidae > Lithobates > Lithobates clamitans. The sequence goes on from JBBGZY010000031.1 coordinate 108,578, forward strand.
TTTTATGTGATAGATAAACAATAAAGTGGCACATAAATGTGAAGTGGAAGGAAATGGATAAATTGTTTTCAAAATTTTTTACAAATAAATATCTGAAAAGTGTGGTGTGCATTTGTATTCAGCCTCCTTTACTCTGATACCCCTAACTAAAATCTAGTGGAACCAATTGCCTTCAAAAGTCACCTAATTAGTAAATAGAGCCCACCTATGTGTAATTTAATCTAGAGCTTGACAGCTCTTATGTAGCTGAGGGCAGGGCCCGTCACGTGACCCCGCCCCCCTCTGACAAGGGGAAACGCCGGGGTTTCCCAGTGACGTGTACGGGTGACCCCGCCCCCCTCTGATGCAATGCAGGATTCCCATTTCATCAGAGGGGGGGCGGGGTCACCCGTACACTTCATTGGGAAACCCAGGCGTTTCCCCTTGTCAGAGGTGGACTGGGTCACGTGACGGGTGGCCCCGCCCTCAGCTACATAAGAGCTATCAAGCCAGCGCCGTGTCATTGGCTGAGTGCCTCCGGTGGAGGCAGGATCCTGTTCGTGTTCCTCGCTGAAGTCGCTGGAGATCATCCATTGCTGGAGATCGAGAATTGGATTACATCGCTGGAGTAGGAGCATGGATTTACTGGGTTACATCGCTGGAATCTCTTTTTTATTTTTTTATTTTTAATAAAGGACTTGTCCCAAGCCGTCTCCTGTGTTTTTTTTAACATTTTGACACTCGCTTTTTGTGAAATGGTAGGGGAACAATGTACCCCTTACCAATTCACATGGGGGGGTCGGGATCTGTGTTTCCCCTTTGTTAAAGGGGGCTTCCAGATTCTGATAAGCCCCCATCCGCAGACCCCCACAACCACCGGGCAAGGGTTGTGGGGATGAGGCCCTTGTCCCCATCAACATGGGGACATCCTCCCCATATTGAGGGTATGTGGCCTGGTACGGTTCAGGAGGGGGGGCGCTCTCTCATCTCCCCCTCTTTTTCTGCAGCCTGCCAGGTTGCGTGCTCAGGTAAGGGTTTGGTGTGGATTTTTGGGGGAACCCCACGCCATTTTTTTAAATTTTGGCGTGGAGTTCCCCTTAATATCCACACCAGACTAGCACTTTTAAATGACTATTTTTTCCTTTAGAAATGTCATTTTGCTCTCGTGGGAAACATGCGCTACTTTACAGGCATACTATAGACACCCCCCAGGTACAAAATTTAAAGGAATATTTCACTTTTATTGTTTCACTTTAAACATTATTAAAATCACTGCTTCCGAAAAAATGGCAGTTTTTAAAACTTTTTTTGCATTGATACATGTCCCCTGGGGCAGGACCCGGGTCCCCAAACACTTTTTATGACAATATCATGCATATAAGCCTTTAAAATTAGACACCTGGGGGGTGTCTATAGTATGCCTGTAAAGTGGCACGTTTTTCCCGTGTTTAGAACAGTCCCTGCACAAAATTACATTTCTAATGGAAAAAAGTCATTTAAAAGTACTAGCGGCTATAATGAATTGTCGGGTCCCGGCAATACAGATAAAAGTCATTGAAAAAAAATGGCATGGGACCCCCCCAGTCCATTGCCAGGCCCTTTGGGTCTGGTATGAATATTAGGGGAACCCCCTACCATAAGTTTAAAAAAAATTGCGTGGGGGTCCCCCAAAATTCCATACCAGGCCCTCCTGAACCGTACCAGGCCACATGCCCTCAACATGGGGAGGGTGCTTTGGGGTAGCCCCCAAAGCACCTTGTCCCTATGTTGATGGGGACAAGGGCCTCATCCCCACAACCCTTGCCCGGTGGTTGTGGGGGTTTGTGGGCGAGGGGCTTATCGGAATCTGGAAGCCCCCTTTAACAAGGGGACCCCCAGATCCCACCCCCCCGTTTGAAATGGTAACGGGTGCATTGTACCCATACCATTTCACAAAAAAAATGTCAAAATGTAAAAAAAAAACACAAGACACACTTTGGGACAAGTCCTTTAATAAAAAATAAAAATGTCCCACAAAGTCCATTCATCTGCTTCTCTCGCTCCGCCAACGGACTGCAAAATTACAAAAAAAAAACCCCGCAGGCCGTGGGTGGCTCCCACTGTCTGATGCGTCCTCGCAGGTGACAGTCCTTATATAACTGAGAGCGGGGCCACACGGTGACGTACCCAGGTGACCCCGCCCCCTCTGACAATTGGGGACTTCTCCATAGCTTTCCCAGGGTGTCAGAGGGGGGCGGAGCCACCCAGTTACATAAATGGGTGGCTGTGCCCCTCTGACGCCACGGGGAAGCCATTGGATAAGTCACCGTGTGGCCCCGGCCTCAGTTATATAAGAACTGACAACTGCAAGGACGTGTCAGACGGTGGGAGCCTGATGAATGGACTTTGTGGGACATTTTTATTTTTTAATAAAGGACTTGTCCCAAAGTGTGTCTTGTTGTTTTTTTAACATTTTGACACTTTTTTTGTGAAATGGTACGGGTACAATGTACCCATTACCATTTCAAACAGGGGGGGATCTGGGGGTCCCCTTGTTAAAGGGGGCTTCCATATTCCGATAAGCCCACCACCTGCAGACCCCCACAACCACCGGGCAAGGGTTGTGGGGATGAGGCCCTTGTTCCCATCAACATGGGGACAAGGTGCTTTGGGAGGCTACCCCAAAGCACCCTCCCTATGTTGAGGGCATGTGGCCTGGTACGGTTCAGGAGGGGGGTGCTCTCTCGTCCCCCCCTCTTTTCCTGCAGCCTGCCAGGTTTTTTTTTTTTTTTTTGGGGGGGACCTCCACGCCATTTTTTTAAAATTTTGGTGCGGGGTTCCCCTTAAAATCGGTCTGGCATGGATTTTGAGGGAGACTCCCACGCCATTTTTTTATAATTTTGGCGCGGAGTTCCCTTTAAAATCCATACCAGACCTGAAGGGTCTGGTATGGATTTTGAGGGGGACCCCTACTACGCCATTTAAAAAAAAAAATTGGCGCAGGGTTCCCCTTAATATCCATACCAGACCTGAAGGGCCTGGTATGGAATTTAGGGGGACCCTCACGCAATTTTTAAAAAAAATTTTGGTTTGGGGTTCCCCTTAATATTCATACCAGACCCAAAGGGCTGGTTCGGGGTTCCCCTTAATATTCACACCAGACCCAAAGGGCCTGGTAATGGACTGGGGGGATCCCATGCCATTTTTTTCAATGACTTTTATCTCTATTGCCGGGACCCGACAATTCATTATAGCAGCGAATACTTTTAAATTACTTTTTTCCTTTAGAAATGTCATTTTGTGCAGGGACTGTTCTAAACAGGGGAAAAATGCGCCACTTTACAGGCATACTATAGACACCCCCCAGGTGCGAATTTTAAAGGAATATTTCACTTTTATTGTTTCATTTTAAGCGTTATTAAAATCACTGCTCCCAAAAAAACTGCGTTTTTTACATTTTTTTTTGCATTGATACATGTCCCCTGGGGCAGGACCCGGGTTCCCAAACACTTTTTATGACAATAACTTGCATATAAGCCTTTAAAATGAACACTTTTGATTTTTCATGTTAATGTCCCATATTGTTTGGTGTTCGCAGAACATCCGAACAACCAAAGTTCGGCCTGAACTTATGCTCTGGCCGAACCGTTCGCCCATCCCTACTTCCCAGTACTGCTTATACAGTACTTATCTACCCTTCCCTCCTCTACCACTTTATTCATCTGCAGGAGACACCCCACATAACAGTGCTGATGGATACTTTAAAAGGATCTCACAGGAGAGAAGTATGGTAATTGCCACTGTTGATTCTTTTTGAAGGTGCATGCTGTGGGGTGAGTCGCTGACCTGGAACAAATGTGCATATCAGGTGTCAAGACACTAAGTAATGGATAAGGATGGCATCCCCAGAACAGGCACTCAATATACATCAAAAACAAGTCAGAAGTGGCAACTCTTTTTTTTTTATCCAGACAGAGTAAGTTTCTTTAGGTAAATAACAAAAATCTTAAAAATAAAACCTTCAATATTTTTGTCCAATGCAGCATACCACAGCACCTAGTGTCTTCATATCTCTACATTGTGGTGCACTGAACGCTGGTGCATTGCATTTCCCCATTAAAAATTAACATATACTGTACCATGCGTTGTGGTGTGCATGCGTTAGTACAAATGTATGTATCCAAACATGTACAAGTGTGAAGAGAGCCTTAATGAGAAACTTCACCCCTGCCCATGAATTTTACTTTCCATATTCCACTTACTTTGATGCTCATTTATGCAGGATAAACATACATACAAGCCCAGTAAATCCCATGTTGTCCTATGTTTACCCTGCACTGTCCTATCCTGCACAGCAATTTTGAATTTCTCATAATCAGACATGCTGGGGGTCTTGAATGGGACTGAAGGGTCAAAAGGCTCAATAATAAATGTATTGATTTTTGTAATCCTGTATATGAATATCAGCCAACCAAGGAGGTCTTGAAGCGGGGGCGTCCAAACTTTTGATCTTCCTGGACCACATTGGAAGAAGAGGAATTCTTTTGGACAACACATAGAATACACTAACAATAAAGATAGCTGATGAGCAGAAAAAAAAGGGAGATCGCAAGTTAGTGATCACTGATATAGATAATGTACCTGAGTAATAAAACTTCTTTTTTTTGGAATTTTTTATTATAGAATTAAAAGAGGGCAGAATAAAACTAGTGGGATACCAGTGGCGGCAGGTGCTAAAAAAAGAACTTGCAGCTTTGGGTTTTAGCATTTTTTTTTCTTAAGCTGTGTACACACGAGCGGAATGTCCGACAGAAAAAGTCAGACGGAAGCTTTTTATCGTCTATTCCGATCGTGTGTGTGCCTCATCAGACTTTTCTTTTAGAAAATTCTGACCGACCTAGAAATAGAACATGTTCTAAATATTTCCGGAGGAACCAATTCCTATCGGGAAAACCGCTCGTCTGTATGCTGTTCCGACGGACCAAAAACAACGCATGCTCTAAAGCAAGTACGAGACGGAAGCTATTGGCTACTGGCTATTGAACTTCCTTTTTCTAGTCCCATCGTACGTGCTGTACGTCACCGCGTTCTGGATGGTTGGACTTTGGGTTGACCTTGTGTAGGCAAGACCACTTGAATGGAATTCCATCAGAGTTCTGTCGGAGAAACCTGCAGAGTTTATTCCAACGGCAAAACCGGTCGTGTGTACGCGGCATTACTGAAAACTTTTTTGGTGTATTTGTCAGTCATATGGATTAGCACTGTATAATAAAGCCATGGTGCCAGCCATAAAAGGTGATGTACACAAATACAGAGGGACATGGTCAATGAGGGATGCCATGGAAAAAGGAATCATTTATGACTGGGGAAGCTTTCAATCCCACAAGCTGTGGATATACCTGTATTTTGTTGCAGCAACTATAGAATATATTTTAATACTGGCTATGTGTGAGCAGAGAAGCTTCTTAGTCAGTAGAGGCTGGTGCTAAACAACCCCCCCAGGTCCCGGCACTCACCGCTCCACGGTCCCTGCACTCACCACTGCACGGTCTCTGCACTCACCGCTCCACGGTCCCGGCACTCACCGCTCCACGGTCCCTGCACTCACCGCTCCACGGTCCCTGCACTCACCGCTCCACGGTCCCGGCACTCACCGCTCCACGGTCCGGGCACTCACTGCTCCACAGTCCCGGCACTCACCGCTCCACGGTCCCTGCACTCACCGCTGCATGGTCTCTGCACTCACCGCTCCACGGTCCCGGCACTCACCGCTCCACGGTCCCTGCACTCACCGCTCCACAGTCCCGGCACTCACCGCTCCACGGTCCCTGCACTCACCGCTCCACGGTCCCTGCACTCACCGCTCCACGGTCCCGGCACTCACCGCTCCACGGTCCCGGCACTCACCGCTCCACGGTCCCGGCACTCACCGCTCCACGGTCCCTGCACTCACCGCTCCACGGTCCCGGCACTCACCGCTCCACGGTCCCTGCACTCACTGCTCCACTGTCCCAGCACCCCGAGGGCAGACAGAAGTAGACAGGCAGCAGAAGACAGATGACCTGTAAATCAGAGAACAGGGGGACCGCACCATTCCCTACCTTCCATCAATCACACCAATCCTCTCTGCAGTACTGGCACCTACCCAGACCCAGCACTGAGGAGATCCAGAGGTGTGTACGGCTGCCTGCATCCCATACTAATGGCAGCTGGTGGTGCTCCCGGATCTCCCCGTACATCCTCCCCCCTGCCCGGCCAATACGGTCGCTTCTCCCCTCGGCCAATCAGGTCTCAGAAACTGCATCCTGATTGGCCAGGAGGAGAAGCAGGAAGATAATTGCGAATATTAATTCGCTATTGTCCCACAACTGAGTGGGCTTGCGGCGCAGTGCTCTGCGCCTGGAGACTATCCTTTTTTTGAAGCAAATTAGAGCCTCAGGCTCTAATCATGTGCTTAAAAAAAAAACCATTGGAATCCTGCATGTAGATTAGGGGCCGGACTCATGGATGGGGGGCGGCGCCCCTGCGTCCCGTATGAACCGGCTGCCACTGTGCGATATTTAACACTGTTTTCGAAAACGAACGCATCAATATCTGGTTCTATGGATGTAGTAGCTATTCTCAATGAATTCTCAAGGCGCTCATCAGATGTTTTGTTTCCAATTTTGCCCTTCGTGTGCTTCATCCCTGAATATAGTTGCTCACAAATATAGAGTGCCTTGAAAAAGTATTCATACCCCTTGAAATTTTCCACATTTTGTTATGTTACAACCAAAAATTTAAATGTATTGTATTGGGATTTTATGTGATAGACCAACACAAAGTGGCCCATAATTGTAAAGTGGAAGGAAAATGCCATAGCCTTTCCATTTTCGGATGGTGGATTGAACAGTGCTCTGTGAGATGTTCAAAGTTTGGGATATTTATTTTATAACCTAACCCTGCTTTAAACTTCTCCATACCTTTATCCCTGACCTGTCTGGTGTGTTTCTTGGCCTTCATGGTGCTGTGTGTTCACTAAGGTTCTCTAACAAACCTCTGAGGGCTTCACAGAACAGCTGTACTTATACTGAGATTAAATTACAGACAGGTGAATTCTATTTACTAATTAGGTGACTTCTAAAGGCAATTTGTTCCACTAGAATTTAGTAAAGGGTATCAGAGTAAAGGGGGCTGAATACAAATACATGCCACACTTTTCAGATATCTGTAAAAAAAATGTTGAAAACCATTTATCATTTTCCTTCCATTTCACAATTATGTGGTACTTCCCAATAAAATACATTTTCGTTTTTGGTTGTAACATGACAAATTGTGGAAATTGTCAAGGGGTATGAATACTTTTTCAAGGCACTGTAGGTACTGCCGAAAACTGATGACATGAATAAGGCGTGATTGGGAAGAGCGGGATATTTTTCTTTGGGAAGATAAAACTTAGCCCAGTAAAGGCACACTGTCAAATGTTTCTTCAGCCGCATGTGTTCGATAAGGGTAAAAGCATTTTACAGAGATTTCCCACAAAAATCAACATTTTAAAGTAAGTTTTGGATTTTGTGTTTGGCTTCATTAGCTGTCTTGGGCCACATGTAGCTTTTGGACCGCATGTTGGACACCCCTGGCCTAAAGTATAATTTTACACTACAAACTTCAACATGTGTTAATTATCTCTACAGTGCCTTGAAAAAGTATTCATACCCCTTGAAATTTTCCACATTTTGTTATGTTACAACCAAAAACGTAAAAGTACTTTATTGGGATTTTATGTGATAGAACAACACAAAGTGACACATAATTGTGAAGTGGAAGGAAAATGATAAAGGGTTTTCAAAATTGTTTACAAATAAATATCTGAAAAGTGTGGCGTGTATTTGTATTCAGCTCCCTTTACATTGATACCCTTAACAAAAATCTAGTGGAACCAATTGCCTTCAGAAGTTACCTAATTAGTAAATAGAGTCCATCTGTGTGTGATTTAATTCCACTAAAAATACAGCTGTTCTGTGAAGTCCTTAGCGGTTTGACCTCAGTGAACAAACCGCATCATGAAAGCCAAGGAACACATCAGACAGGTCAGGGATAAAGTTGTGGAGAAGTTTAATCCCTTGCCGCCAAGTGCACGACGATGTACGTTGGCACAATGGCATGGCTGGGCAAATGGGCGTTCAGGTACGTCCCCTTTAAATCGTGCTATTGTGGGCACGCGCACCACCGGCGGGGCGCGCACCCACCGCGTACTCCGTGACCGTGCCCGTGGGTCTCACAGACTCCATGTCTGCCGGGGGCCCGCGATCTTCTCACGGAGCGGCAGAACGGGGAGATGCCTATGTAAACAAGGCATTTCCCTGTTCTGCCTAGCAATATGACAGAGATCTACTGCTCCATGTCATCAGGAGCAGTGATCTCTGTCATGTTCTAGGGAGACAATCCCCCCCACAGTTAGAATCACTCCCTAGGACACACTTAACCTCTTGATCGCCCCCTTCCCTGCCAGTGTCATTTACACAGTAATCAGTGCATTTTTAGAGCACTGATCGCTGTATAAATGACAATGGTCCCAAAATAGTGTCAAAAGTGTCTAACGTGACGTCAAGAAAAAAATCGCAGATCGCCGCCATAACTAATAAAAAAAATAAAAATGCCATAAATCTATCCATTTTGTAAACGCTCTAACATTTGCGCAAACCAATCAATATATGCTTATTGCTATTTTTTACTAAAAATATGTAGAAGAATACATATCAGCCTAAACTGAGAAAGAAATTAGTTTTTTTATATATTTTTTGGGGATATTTATTATAGCAAAAAGTAAAAAATATTGCTTTTTTTCAAAATTGACGCACTTTTTTGTTTACAGCGCAAAAAATAAAAACCGCAGAGGTGATCAAATACCAGCAAAAGAAAGCTCTATTCTATAAGTGGTCTGGTCAGGAATGGGGTAAATCCTTCTGGGGCTGAAGTGGCTAAAGCAGGGTTAGGTTATAAAAAAAAATATCTCGAGCTTTGAACATCTCACAGAGCACTGTTAAATCCATCATCCGAAAATGGAAAGAGTATGGCACAACTGCAAACCTACCAAGACATGGCTGTCCACCTAAACTGACAGGTCAGGCAAGGAGACCATTATTCAGAGAAGCAGCCAAGAGGCTCATGGTAAATCTGGAGGAGTTTCAGAGATCCACAGCTCAGGTGGGAGAATCTGTCCTCAGGACAACTATTAGTCGAGCACTCCACAAATCTGTCCTTTATGGAAGAGTGGCAAGAAGAAAGCCATTGTTAAAAGAAAGCCATAAGAAGTCCTGTTTGCAGTTTGCGAGAAGCCATGTGGGGGACACAGCAAACATGTGTAAGAAGGTGCTCTGGTCAGGTGAGACCAAAATTTAACTTTTTGGCCTAAAAGCAAAGCGCTATGTGTGGGGGAAAACTAACACTGCACATCACCCTGAACACACCATCCCCACCTTGAAACATTTTGGTGGCAGCATCATGTTGTGGGGATGCTTTTCTTCAGCAGGGACAGGGAAGCTGGTCAGAATTGATGGGAAGATGGATGGAGCCAAATACAGGGATATCTTAGAGGAAAACCTGCTAGGGTCTGCTAAAGACTTGAGACTGGGGTGGAGGTTCACCTTCCAGCAGGACAACAACCCTAAACATATAGCCACAGCTACAATGGAATGGTTTAGATCAAAGCATATTTATGTGTTAGAATGGCCCAGTCAAAGTCCAGACCTAAATTAAATTGAGAATCTGTGACAAGAGTTGAAATTTGCTGTTCGCAGACACTCTCCATCTAATCTGACAGAGCTTGAGCTATTTTGCAAGGAAAAATGGGCAAAAATTTCACTCTCTAGATGTGCAAAGCTGGTAGAGACATACCCAAAAAGACTTGCAGCTGTAATTGTAGTGAAAGTTGATTCTACGAAGTATTAACTCAGGAGGACTGAATACAAATGTACCCCACACTTTTCAGATATTGTATTTGTAAAAATGTTGAAAAACATTTAGTATTTTCCTTCCACTTGACAACTATGTGCCACTTTGTGTTGGTCTATTATATAAAATCCCAATAAAATACAATTACGTTTTTGGTTGTAATGTGACAATATGTGGAAAGGTGTAACACTACAGTGTTAAAGTGTCACACATACCCAGCAAGTTATAATAGGGTCTAATAAGTTGTCATATTTACTTTAACTATGGCCACCTTGTCATCTTTCCTCTTCTCATGATTAATAGAGGCTTTTATTTTATTAGATTTAATAGAGTGCCTTTTGGATTATTCTGAAATCCCTGCACTGACTCCCATACACTACGCCTGCACGCCTGCTAAACCACTTTTTAATTCTGTGGTCAGTTTTCATTGGTGTTTGGTTACGTTTGTGTTGAAATTATTCAGCTGCAGTGTGTTGGAAGTGGTCTACATCTAGAGTTTCGTAGGTTTAACCCAGCCAACCGTGTAAATAGTCCTTCTGTGTTACTGTCATCAAAACCTCCCCTGTAGCAGAAATTTGTCTGCCCTTCTGCTTACCTTTGACTTGCTAGAAATGTGGCCACTGTACTTAAAAGGGGAATTTGTCTATGCGAAGGTAATTAACCAAAATCAGCACAAGTACCAGAAGGTGAAGAAAGGTCTTCCTGAGGTCGGAATACAGTGACAGCCTGTGATTCTGCCCTGGTATACACTTCGCAGGAATCCTTTAAAAATGTTTCTTACTTATTCAGCAAGGCCATTGAACAGTATGCAAAATGCAGTAACTAATAGGACTCAGTACAAACTCCATTTTCCAGAAACTGAATCTGGCTGTGAAAGGCAGGACTGTTATTCATCAATGATCTTTAGACTGCTTTTTTAAAGTGGAACTCCAACCATGGAACTTTAATTTTGGTTAGAGTTAAAACCTCTTGTTTTTACATAGTTGCCAACATTTTCAAAAAAAAATTTCAGGGACATCTTTTTTTGTTATGTGTTCAGCAAGCCATTGTAGGCAGAGAATTACTTTAATTAGGGGCGGGGCATTCATATAAAATGGGCATGGTTTTACAAGAGGCATATCATTAATCTAGTGCCACATTTTAGCATATATAAGAGAGCTATAGTTATACGCCTAAAGAAATACAAACGTAAACAAAAAAATATGTAGTGCAGTAAGAAATGGTAGTGCAGAGCTATAGAGGGTATATAGCAGCAGGGCGGTCAGTGAGGAGCATGTAGTGACAGGGCAGTCAGTGAGTAGAATGTCAGACCTGTCAGTGAGCGGTATGTCAGGGCAGAGCAGTCAGTGAGCGATAAGTCAGGGGGGAAAGTCAGTGAGCAGTATGTCAGGGCAGAGCAGTCAGCCAGCAGTATATCAGGGTAGTCAGTGATGGGTGTGTCAGAGCAGTCAGTGAGCGATATGTCGGGGCAGTCAATGAGCAGTACATCAGAGTAGTCAGTGAGCGGTAAGTCAGGGCAATCAGTGAGCGGTACATCAGAGTAGTCAGTGAGCGGTAAGTCAGGGCAGTCAGTGAGCAGTATGTCAGAGCATTTAGTGAGTGGTAGGTCAGGGGGGAGCAGTCAGTGAGCAGTACATCAGAGTAGTCAGTGACCAGTATATCAGTGAGTGAGCGGTATGTCAGAGTAGTCAGTGAGCGGTATGCCAAAGCAGTTAATGATCAGTATGTCAGGGAGTCAGTGAGTAGAATGTTGGTTCAGTTAGTGAGCAGTATGTCAGAGCGGTCAGTGAGTGGTATGTCGGGGGAATGACAATAAGCAGTATATCAGAACAGTCAGTGAGTGGTATGCCAGAGCACAGAGCAGTCAATCCGCAGTATGTTAGAGTAGTCAGCGAGCAGAATGTCAGAGCAGTCAGTGAGTGGTATGTCAGAGCAGTCAGCGAGCAGTATGTCAGAGCAGACAGTGAGCGATAAGTTGGGGCAGTCAGTGAGCAGTATGTCAGAGCAGACAGTGAGCGATAAGTTGGGGCAGTCAGTGAGCAGTATGTCAGAGCAGTCAGTGACAGTGAGCAGTATGTCAGAGAAGTCAGTGAGCAGTATGTCAGGGCAGTCAGTGAGCGATAAGTCAGAGCAGTCAGTGAGTGGTATATCAGAGCAGTCAGTGAGCAGTATGTCAGTTCAGTTAGTGAGCAGTATGTCAGAGCAGTCAGCAAGCCATGAGTCGGCAAATTTAAAGGGATGTACAGGTACGCCAATTTGCCTGCCTGTGCCATTCTGCCGACTTACATCTGTGTGCGGCAGTCGGCATGCAGGTTAATATTGATCGGACCCTGGGCAAACATTTTTATTGGGCCCCACCATGCAATTTCACTCCCCACTTACGCTCCCTGATTGGTCGCTAGTGACTACTGCACATAATTACTGCTCACTCATTGGCTTTTGGAGCTGTAGGGGGGAGGGGGGTGTGATCAATGGCAATGGGGGGGGATTAGTGGAAGTGCTGGGGCGATGGGATGAGTTACAGTGCTGGTGGGCGATGGGATCAGTGGCAGTACTTGGGGGGGTGGAATCAGTGGCGGTGCAGAACCCCCCTCCTTACATCAGAGTCCCCAGAGTTTTCCCATCTGAAATCATGGTCTCAGAGTCACCTTTGTTGTATTAAGGTCCCCAGAGCTCCCAGACTTAAATCAGGATCGCCAGAGTTATCCTCTCCCAAAATTATCCGCTCTATATATCGAGGTCCCCAGTCCCCCCCTCCTTACTTTGGGGTCACCAGAGCCCCCCTCCTTACATCAGGGTCCCCAGAGCCCCTCTTCCCAAATCAGGGTCCCCAGAGCCCCCCTTCTTACATCAGTGTCCCCAGGGAGCCCTCCTTCTTACATCAGGGTCCCCAGAGAGCCCCTCTCTTACGTCAGGGTCCTCAGAGTCCCCCTTCTTACATCAGGGTCCTCAGAGAGCCTACTCCTTACATCAGGGTCCCCAGAGAGCCCCCTCTTTACATCAGGGTCCCCAGATAGCTTCCTCCCTACTTCAGGATCCTCAGAGAGCCCCCTCCATACATCAGGGTCCCCAGATAGGCTCCTCCTTATATCAGGTTCCCCAGAGCCCCCTCCTTACATCAGGTTTTCCAGAGAGCCCCCTCCTTATACCAGGGTCCCCAAAGAGCCCCCTCCTTACATCAGGGTCACCAGAGCCCCCCTCCTTACATCAGGGTCCCCATAGAGCCCCCTCTTTAAATCGGGGTCCCAGAGAGCCCCTCTCCTTACATCAGGGTCCCCAGAGAGCCCCCCAGGGCCCCCTCCTTACATCAGGGTCCCTAGAGACCCTCTCCTTACATCAGGGTCACCAGAGACCCCCTCCTTACATCGGGGTCCCCAGAGAGCCCCCAGGGCCCCCCTCCTTACATCAGGGTCCCCAGAGAGCCCCCAGTGCCCCCTCCTTACATCAGGATCCCCAGGGACCCCCACCTTACATCAATGGGTCCCCAGGGCCCCCCTCCTTACATTAGGGTCCCCAGGGCCCTCCTCCTTACATCAGGGTCCCCAGAGAGCCCCCTCCTTACATCAGGGTCCCCAAGGCCCCCCTCCTTACATCAGGGTCCCCAGAGAGCCCCCTCCTTACATCATGGTCCACAGATTTCCCCCCTTCATCAGGATTCCCTCCTTCTTATATCAGGGACTCCAGCCAGGTCTGGAGGGAGAAGCCCCATGCTCCTCCACTGAACACTGAGGAGTGGAAGGGCAGTGTCAGACAAGCCATGTGGCACTGGCAACAGCTGCACCAGCCCAGTCTGGAGCAGGAAATCCCGTGCTCATCCATTGAACACGGTGGGTGGGGGCAGAGTCAGATAAACCATGTGGTTGGTTGCTAGATGCTGAGTGGTCGTGACTTGGTAACTAACCACCACTGACAGCTGCAGGGGGAGCCTGGAGGTGCGGCAGCAGCCAGGACTGCAGGAGAAAGTTCCGATCTCTGCTGAATGAGGGGGCGGAGTCGGAGTCAGATTAGACACGTGGTTGGTTGCTAGACGCCGGGTGGTCCTAGCAACTAATCACTATTGCCGGCAGCGGCGGCAGCAGGAGCCAGGAGGTCGGACTTCAGCAGCGTCACTGTGGCAGGCAGAATGTCAGATCTATGGCAACACTGGCACGGGCTCAAGGGGCTGCTGCTTCGGGCCCCACAATAACTGGGCCCTGGGCAGCTGCCCCTTTTGCCCTGCGTTAAAGACGGCCCTGCATATAAGACTTAAATGTCAGATGATTCCTGACAATCAACAAAAATTGGAGCTGTGGGTGGCCCTACCGACACCACCTGGCTGAAAAGGTGATTGAGAAATTGATGGAGCCAAGCTGAAAAAAGTTGGCTTAACAGTGACTGTATCAAATCAGCAGACATTCACTGTTCAGGTATTCTATTAGTCATGGGTGCCGGATAGGGTTTCCACCTATCCAGGATAGTTCGGGTTTTGAATCATGTGTCCGGGTTTCAGTCCACCTGAAACCCGGACACATTATTCAGACCTAATTTCATAGGGATTCCCCCTATAATAGTCACCAGCTCTCCCCCCTCCCTCTGCACCTTTGGCTGCTCACAGCCCCTAGATCTCCCCCCTCCATTGGCTCTTTCAGTTTACACTTTACCCCCTGCACTATTTCCCTTCTCACTTGGCTTCTCCCGGAGCCTCTCCTGCTCCTCATCCATCCATGCTTTGGTCAGACTTCACTGTAACACAACTTACCTGCCTTTCATTTACATTACATGCTGCTCTATCTCTCACTCCCACTAGCAATGCCGCATCTTGCTTCAAAACTGCCGCTCTTCCATTTATTCAGCCTCTTCCTTCCCCTCACCACTGATTATCGCCTCCTTGCTCACCTCCATCCGCATCTCTCGCCTTATAGAGCAAGCTCCCTTCTCTCTGCAAGTCTCATTCCATTCCTTTCCTTTCCCCCGTCCTCATCCTTGTCTGCATCTCCCCCAACTCCACCAACCTGCCACCTATCTCTGCTGTATTCCCTCTTTCCATCCCCAGTCATCCCCCTCACTCATCTACCCCCCCCCCATCCACCCACCTTCCTGTCATTGGTCACCCCCCCCCCCACAGCCTCTTCTATTTCTTCTATTTATACTACCCACACCCCCCCATGTCCACCCCCTTATCCTTCCACATTATTACTCTCCTTGGTGCACCCAAAAGGTGTCCCAGGTCTTTTACTAATCCTATAGTGTATACTACAAAAAAAAAATGCTGTACACCGCTAAAGTGTTCGAGTTTGGCTTGAAGAAAAGGTGGCAACCCTAGTGCCGGCTGTCATAATAAAATAGCAAGCATAGGGTGATATGTCCATCCTCTGTTTGGCGTGGATGGGAAAATCTCTTACAGCATGAATGCCAGGTCACTATCATTTTTAGAAATAGATGTCAGTAATGACAGCCTTTTTAGTTCTGTCATGACAGGCTCTCTTTAATGAAGAAGTCTAGAATTTCCAAAGCAGGATCTAAGAGCGTATATTAACAGAAAGTTTCAAAAAAGGATTGCACCTTAGAAGATGTTTTAATAGGAGTATTTGTGAAAACATTGCTGCAGTCTTTATTGATTATTCATGAGTAAAAGCATGGGCAAGGCTTTAAAGGGAATCTGGGAACATTCTGTGCTTGTGTGCATATGGTCTGACCCAAATGATAATATACACATATTGGTAATTATGTGAACACAAGAGCTTCAGTTCGACAGACATGGGTTAGAAGAAGTATATTTTACAAAGCAAACCTTATGTAAAACAGGATGATCAGGCTCAAAAGCAAAACATCTGCTCATTTTAAGTTTTGACCTCTCATTAGTGCTACTTAAAACATTCAAATATTTGTATTTGATAGGGATATTATTTTGAATACTACAATTTGCAACAGTTGACTCAACTGTTTCCTGAGTCAAAAATGTATAAAAAAAAATATGATTACCATCATTATTCTAATATCTCTTTGCAGGGCCATCTTTAATATTGATTTGACCCTGGGCAAAAGTGTTCTTGGGCCCCCCTCCATGCAGTTTCCCTCTCCACCTGCTCTGAGACATACAATAAATAGCAGCTAAACTCAAAATCCATTTACTCAATCAGATCAGGCAGCGATTGTGATTGGTTGTCAGAGGTTACAGTGTATCATTACCGCTCACTGACTGGTTGCTAGAGGTTTCAGCACACATTACGGCACACTGAATAGTTGCTAGAGGTTGCAGCACATGATTTCTGCTTGTTGACTGGTTGCTATAAATTACTGTACATCAATACTGCTCACTGATTGGTTGCTAGAGGTTACTGCACATCATCTCCTCACTGTCTGCACACCATGGACTGGGGAGGTGAGGGGACCCATTAATAGACTGAAAACTCCTAGGGATCCTAGGACTCCTGGGATCATTGGCAGTGCTGGGGAGAGTGTGATCAATGGCAATGCTGATTTTTTTTTTTTTACCGACTACCAATATAAAGAGGAGTTTCAACACTAGCCACTAATGTAATAGGGGTTTACACTGACCACTAATGTAATAGGGGTTTACACTGACCACTAATGTAATAGAAGCATTCACAGTAACCACCAATGTAAGGACAGATTTACACTGACCACCAATGTAAGGGGGAGCATTCACACTGGCCACTAGGATTCTACACCAAGTACCAATGTAATGAGAAGATTTACATTGACCACCAATGTAACTGAGACAGTTAGCCTGCGTTCACATTTGTGTGTGTCGGGAAATGTGCTGTCCTTTAGCACAGTGGTCATCAACCCTGTCCTCAGGGCCCACTAACAGGCCAGGTTTGCAAGATAACTGAAATACATCACAGGTGATATCATTTGCTGCTCAGTGATTGCAGTATTCTAGTCTGTATCTCCCCAAGGTAATGCATAAAACCTGGCCTGTTAGTGGGCCCTGAGGACAGGGTTGATGACCACTGCTTTAGCAGATATACAGCAGTGCCATTAATTGTTAATTATACCCTCACGCATCTGCTGACATGTGCTGTGCAACCGATTTTGAAAAAGGGTTTGGGAGTTTCTTGCACATTTGTAGCACATAGAGCAGCCCACTGAAATGAATAGGCTGCCCTACACGTGGCCTACATCGTTATCCACCCTGTCAGTGCACCTTTGCATCCTAAAACCCATGCTAACCTCTGCACCCCAAACCTCCCCATCCTCTCCACTCCAATCCAATCTCCCCTTCAACTCTACCAGTAAATGTATATAACATTTTATTATAACAATAATTTAGGTTCTTCACCGCAGTCTTGCAAATATTCTGACCTTCAAAATTGGTGATATACCGTAGTAATGAAAATTATAATACGTTCCTACTATTCCAATATGCTTTGATAGAAAGTTAAAAGAGCTCTTTTGGCCATACTTCTCATGTAGGTCACTTACGTGTGCTCTCCTGTGACCTAGAATCAGCCGGAAGCAGGCTAAAGTTAAAACCCGTTGTTGGTTGACGTCACAGACCCTCTCCAGTCTCTGGAGGGATGCCAACAATAATGTCAGGATCTACCTAGATTCCTTAGGCCCCTTTCACACTGGGGCGGTGAGTGCGTTGTCGGTAAAGCGCCGCTATTTTTAGCTATTTTCAATATTGCAGCGCTATTCGGCTGTTAGCGGGGCGCATTTACCCCAGGCTATTGGCCGAGAAAGGGTTAAAAACCAGCCGCGAAAGGGTTAAAACCACCGCAAAGCGCTGCTGCAGCAGCGCTATGCCGGCGGTATAGCTGTGCTACCCCATTAATTTCAATGGGCAGGAGCGGTGAAGGAGCGGTGTATACACCGCTCCTTCACCGCTCCAAAGATGCTGCTAGCAGAACTTTTTTTTAGCTTCCTGCCAGCGCACCGCTCCAGTGTGAAAGCCCTCGGGGTTTTCACATTGGAGAGACAGCAGCGGCTCTTTCAGGGTGCTTTGCAGGTGCTATTCTTAGCACTATAGCGCCTGCAAAGCGCCCCAGTGTGAAAGGGCTCTTACAGGCAGCTGGCTAAGCCTCTCCTGACCGGCACTCCAGTGAGCACTGTAGAAGCGGAGCAGAGAGCCAGTGACTGACAGTCGCCGTTCTCTGCACAGTGAAGACCAAGAACTGAGCGATCAGCAGTCCCGTAATCACTCAGTTCTCAGGCTTAGAGCTGACGTGGGACAACTTGCAGCATCAGACCAATGCTGCAGCAGGTAGGTGAGTATATGTGTTTAATCTTTTCTTTAATTTCCGCACTTCTTCTTTAAACATTGACCATTTGTTGCAGTTGTGGTTCCATTATGGGACTCTTTTCTTTTTTATACCTGGACCAGGAGCAAGACAATCCAGGCTGAGCAATGGTACCTGAAACATTGCTTTTCTATGTGGCCATACAATAACAAAGAGTTTTCCGCTCTAAAACAAGCTTGTTAGTATGCTGAAGACATATTTTATCCTTGGCTTGGTTGGGGCTCATTATCGGCTGGGTGCATAATCACATCTCCGAAAACTGTCAAATATATTAAAGAAAGGTAGGGGTTTAGCAAAATGATTAAACTTATCTAACAGCTTTATTTAAAGAACAATTTCTTCTATGGAATTTTATACATAGTTACATTGCTCCAGCTTGAACCATACCTGTGGGATCCCTCTAAATGCTGGAAATCACTGTAGTAGCCACTGCTGCTCCAGTGATCTCCACTAGCTTCTGGGTTTCATCCCGAGCGCCTGCCCTGTTGGATTCTGAGCAAAGAAGGTCAGCCACTCGGTGTTGGCCGTTAAGAGAATGCTTTGTATTTTCTCAATAAGTGCAAAACATTCTGATAGGACAAGGTGGAGTGCATGACATCATAGCTTCACCTCTCTACCTCATCCAATCAGAAAACACTTTGCTGAGAAAAGAAAGCATTTTCTGAATGTCGCCCATGTCGAGTGCCCAACCTCCTGTGTTTACAATGCAGCAGGGCAGCCACTTGGCACAGGACCCAGAAGCAAGTGGAGATCACTGGAGTAGCGGTGTCTACTTCAGTGATTTCCAGCTTCTAAAGGGATCCCATGGGTATGGTATAGACATTAGTTAGATTAGTCCAAGCTGGACCAATGTAGCTTTGTAAAAATATCCATACCTGGAAATTTCTTAAGCTGTTCTCATAGCAATGTAGTTATCTGTCACAATATCAAAAGCTTGATAGCAAATACCTTGGCATTGTGGGCAGCAAGGTCCAAGAAGGCTTTATTTGATTTACCGCCCCAGTATTGTCTGCTGTGCCTTTTAGGTCATGTGACTTGGGATCATCGCACCATGCAGCATGCTTATTATTTTTTGCTTATTTACTTTTTTACACCAAAAGTTTCATAGACCTGTGACCTGTACCTGTAATAGAGCTGTGATGGTACAGAGTTCTTTTAGGATTGTAAAAGATTGGAGCACCCTAGGGCATACAAATAATAGAAAGTCCATAGTGTCCGTAGCATGCAATTGGAAGCAGTAGCTTGTCCAAATCACACCTAACAGTGGCTTAAGGGGATATGTTTTAACATAATATGCATCTACTTGATTTATATACTGCACACAAATGTTAGAATTCCAGCCTAAACCTAACTAGCCTTAAAAATGTCCCCTTCCTCCTAAAAAATAATAATCTCCTGCACTTGGGGGCTTAGTCTATGGATAAGTGGTGCGGCCAACCCTCAAACAGTGCCTGCAGTCTTGCTGCCCTCCTCAGAACAATGGGTATTCTTAAAACTGAAATATAACAAAAGTAAAGGAGGGCACACCGACCTTGTGCATTACCTATGCTGACTAACCTGTGTAAAAAAAATGTATATACTTACCTATTTTCAACCCATTTTGGTCCACTCAGGTGATTCCCTGTGTCAGCCAGCAGTGGCTGCAGGGGAGAGGAGCAAGCGCTCCAACAATGGCTGGTAAATCCTGGGGTGCTGATTTCATTTATAGGCTCCCATGTCACAGCCATTGTTGGCGCTCCCTCCTCTGCCCTGCAGATACTGTATTACCGCGGTATAGCTGCGCTGTCCCATTGATTTCAATGGGCAGGAGCGGTGAAGGAGCGGTGAATAGACCGCTCCTTCACCGCTCCAAAAAAGCGGTTTGCAGGACTTTTTTCACCGCCCTGCCTGCGCACCGCTTCAGTGTGAAAGCCCTCGGGCTTTCACACTGAACAAACAGCGGAGGCTGTTTAGGGGCGGTTTTCAGTCGGTATTTTTAGCGCAATACCGCCTGAAAACCGCTCCAGTGTGAAAGGGGCCTTACTCTTTAATTCCATGTAACAGACCAATCTGTCCAGGAAAAGTGGCAGTTACAGTTTTTTTTTTCCAAAAAGTGTTAGCTGAACTTAGGTTTTTCATTTGTTTGTGTTTTGCTTAAAGTGATCGTAAAGGTTTGCGTTTTTTTTTTTTCTAATAACAAACATGTCATACTTCCCTCCACTGTGCAGTTAGTTTTGCACAGAGTGGCCCCGAACACCGGCTTCTGGGGTCCCTCGGCGGCTCCTCCTCTTATCAGATAAACCCCTAGGAGAAGCTCTCTCCCGGGGGTTACCTTGCAGGCGCACTCCCGAGTCCAGCATTTGCGTCCATAGACATGAATGCTGTACTCGGCTCTGTACCAGGCGCCCGCGTCATTGGATTTGATTGACAGCAGCGGGAGGCAATGGCTGCGCTGCTATCAATCTATCCAATCAAGAGCTGAGAACCCTGGGCAAAGAAAGAGCGCGGCACCGCCAGGTGAAATTCCAGGGCTCAGGTAAGTAAAACGGGGGGGGGGGGGGGGGCTGGGGGGCCAGTGACTGCCAGGTGTTTTTTCACCTTAATGCATATGATGCATTAAGGTGAAAAAACACGAGGGTTTACAACCCCTTTAAAGTCCATCTACAAGCACATGATCATCTAAGACTACCCACAGGTTGACAACACTGCTGTTCAGTTTCCCTGTAGACAGAACAGCGTTATCACCCTAAAATGGAAAGTGCAAAAAAGAGTCGGATCTACTGCCAGGTTATAAAACAGATAGTAAAACTAGTTGCGGAAGGACTGCTGTGTTTTTTTATGTTGCCAATAGATAAACCTTAACCACTTGCTTACTGGGCACTTAAATCCCTTCCTGCCCAGACCAATTTTCAGCTTTTAGCGCTGTCGCACTTTGAATGACAATTGCGCGGTCATACAACACTGTACCCAAATGAAATTTTTATCATTTTTTTTCCACAAATAGAGCTTTTTTTTATGGTATTGATCACCTCTGCAGTTCTTTAGTTTTTGTTAAAAAAATTGAAAAAGACAGAATTTTTTTTTTTTAAATTAGATTTTTTTTATATTTTGTTATCAAATTTTGCAAACGGTTAATTTTTCTCCTTCGTTGATGTACGCTAATGAGGCGGCACTGATGGGCACCGATAGGTGGCAGTGATGGGCACTGATGGGTGGCAATGATGGGCACTGATTGCTTAAACTGATGGCAGCACTGCTAGGTGGCACTGATTGGCACCACTGGTGGGCATTGATAGGTGGCACTTGTGGGCATTGATAGGTGGCACTTGTGGGCATTGATAGGTGGCACTTGTGAGCATTAATAGGTGGCACTGCTTGGCACTGTGGGCATTGGCACATGGCAATGGCAGGTGGCAGTTGCAGGCACAGAGGAGGCATATGTGCCTCCTTCCTCTTCGGGACCGATGTCCCTTTGACATAAGCCGGTGATCTGCTTTTTTTTCCTCCTCACGCTGTCAGCATGAGGAGAAAAAAAAAAACGATCACCGAACTTTTGTTTACATCATGTGATCAGCTGTCATTGGCTGACAGTTGACCACATGGTGAGGGGCCGGGATCGGCCCCTTACTCGGATCTGTGATCATCCGAGTCTCTGTGACTCGGTGATCACAGCATGCACACTGCGCGTCCTGCAGGGTGCATGCGGTGCGCGTGCACAGGGGAGGAGGTCCCATGACGGCCTCCCGGAAATTGAGGTCCGCGCTGTGGCTGTCATTCAGCTATGGCCCGGACCTCAAGTGGCTAATGTAGAACTTTCGTCAGAAAATTATGTCCTGCTAGATCACTTCAGGCTGACCCCTTTTGCAGGTATAGCTATGTAAAACATTATAACAATAAGTGCCTATACTGTTTAAAATCCAGTAATAAACTGGGAATGAGTTACTAAAACTGGAGAGTTCAAAAATCTGGTGCAGCTCTGCATAGAAACCAAGTAGCTTCCAGGTTTTTTTGTCAAAGCTGAATTGAACAAGCTGAAGTTAAAAGCTGATTGGTTTCTTTTTTTTTTTTTCAAATATAAGTTTTATTATTTTCAAAAGAATGAAACAAAATAACAAAAACATACAAAGACAAAGAATAAGAGCCAAGAAAACAAAGCAAAACACAAATAAATAAAAGGAAAAGGATGGAAGCGGCAGATATTACTGTACGGTGCTGGCCTTAACAACTGGTGTTCACAGTTGGTAATATGCGGCTATGGTAACCTTAGCATCTGTACCAGCTATAATCGAGATAGGATTGATGTCTTCCAGATCTTCCATCTACAAGATAAAACGGTGTACAGTAGGTTTTACCTCGTCCCCGTGGCTGTAAATCTGTTTCTACTGCCTATTCCCTGAGTGACCAAAGAACATACAACCATAGGTGAGAGGTATGTTAAGGGAGAGGTAAGGCAAGTTAAAGCATGGTGGTTAGAAAGGAAGAAGAAAATGAAAAGAGCGTAGAAATTCCAGTGAGGTAGGAGAGAAAAAGGGAAGGGGGGAGAGGGGAGTCAGAGAGGGAATGAGGGAAAGGTTTAGGTAGGGAGGGGGAGAGAGTGAGTTTTGGGCCCGGGCGACATGGCACCCCATCTTCAGATCTATAGGGTTTTATTATTCATGTGGCAAGTAGCGCCATCCCTTCATCAGAAAATATAAACATCAACCAAAGCCTCCATGTCTTGGAATGTTTTTCTTGTTTGTTGTGTGACGTCAGGACTAGATCCTCCAACCTCCTGATCTCCTCCACTCTGCGTAGCCATAACCCAATGGACGGGGGTGTGCATTTCTTCCACATAAGTGGGATGCAATATTTAGCCGCATCCAGTAGGTGTCTGATTATGGATTTTTTGTATCTCCGTGCGGGTATTGAAGTGGCATGGAGGAGGATGAAAGCTGGGTCATCGCTTATCACGTGGTCTGTAAATTTTTGGGCGATCGTCCGGACTGTTGTCCAGAAATGCTGTAGCAGAGGGCAAGACCAGAAAATGTGGAGAAGTGTCCCAACGTCTGTCTGACATCTCCAACATCTGTCTGTAGTATTAGGGAAGTACTTATGCAGCCTTTGAGGTGTGTAGTACCATCTGGTCAGGATCTTATAATTGAGTTCTTGTATTTTTGTACAGATAGATGTTTTTAGAGAGAATCTAATAATCGTTTGAATTTGTGTGTTAGTAAACTTGCATTGTAAATCTGTTTCCCATTGCTGTATAAATGCCAGGTCAGGTTGTTCAATAGGGGAATTGAGTAATTCATATGTTTTAGAAAGTACCCGTGGCAATGTTCCCTCGTCTGTGCAGTACTCTTCAAAGGTCGTCAAATCTCGGTTAAATTGTGCTGGATTAGGGATCGAGTGTAAAAAGTGGTGTAGTCTAATTGCTTTCCAGAACGGCAGTTGGAATCGTCCCTCCACATCAGTTAGGTTTGAGATGGAGGGCCATTGGTTCTCAACTAGAAAATGTGATGCTCGGTTCCTGCCGGACATTGTAAGTGTCTTGTACTCTGATTGTTCTAAACCAGGGGGGAAAGACGGGTTTCCCAGTATCGGGTAAAGAGGAGAATCTCTAGATGAGATGGAGGTAGTAGAGAGAATAGAT
This sequence comes from Lithobates clamitans, assembly GCA_037952925.1. Classification (NCBI taxonomy): domain Eukaryota; kingdom Metazoa; phylum Chordata; class Amphibia; order Anura; family Ranidae; genus Lithobates; species Lithobates clamitans. The sequence continues at coordinate 132,326 of JBBGZY010000031.1, forward strand.
GTGCCTATTTTAAGGGTTGTGCCTATTACCGGGTGTGACTTCAGTTCTGGTGGGAGCTGGTCAAAGCACCACACTGCTCCCTTCAAGGGGACTGTGGACTGGGCTTGTTCCACTTGCGTCCAAAGTTTGTTTTGACCATGTCTGTTCCAGTCTATTGTCCTACCTAGGTGAACTGCCCGATAGTAGTTCCGCAAGTCTGGAAGAGCTAGTCCACCAAATTGTTTAGGTAGTGTCAAGTAACTCCTGCGCAGCCTAGGTTTTGAATTTGCCCAGATAAATTTAATAAAAAGGGAGTGTATTTGCTTAAAGTATTGGGGTGGAATCCTGACCGGCAGTGCTTGAAATAAATATAAAAATTTCGGTAGTATAGACATTTTTAGCAGGTTGCATCTGCCGAACCAGGAATGTAGCCCCTTGTTCCACTTTTCCAGAAGTACGCGAGTTTTTGTTAGTAATGGTGGGAAGTTGAGTCCGAAGGTGTGTTTCAGGTCGTTAGGTATCTGGGTTCCTAGATATCTGAGGGAAGCATCGGACCATTTAAATCTAAACTGTGCTTTTAGAGAGCTTAATCTAGGCGGAGCGATATTAATCCCCATTGCCTCTGATTTATCAAAATTGATTTTTAGGTTAGATAAACTGCCATATCTATCAAATTCCCTGAGTAGGTTTGGTAAGGACACTACCGGGTTGGTTAGGGAGAACATCAGGTCATCAGCATATGCTGAAATCTTGTATTGGGAGTCCCCTACTGTCACGCCCGAGATGTCCGGATTAGCTCGTATAGTGCATAGAAAGGGTTCTAGGGCCAGGGCAAATAGGAGGGGAGAGAGCGGGCAGCCCTGTCTGGTACCATTAGATATAGGGAATGGGTCTGAGAGTATTCCGTTGGCTTTGACCTGGGCGGTGGGGTTGGAATATAAGGTGAGTATCCATTGTAGCATCTTACGCCCCAGGCCGATCTCTTTGAGAACTGAGGACATAAAAGTCCAACTAACCCGATCAAATGCCTTTTCCGCGTCTGTACTAAGGAAGACGCATGGGGTTTTAGTAGTCGAGACTACATGAATGAGATTGAGTACCTTAGTAGTGTTGTCCCTCGCCTCTCGGCCAGGGACAAACCCCACTTGATCTGCATGAACTAAATCCGGAATGTGTTGGGTTAGTCTATTGGCCAGGATCTTCGTAAAGAGTTTGAGATCTACGTTCAACAGGGATATAGGCCTATAGCTTCCACATGCTGACGCATCTTTACCTTCTTTCGGTATAAGGGAGATGTGTGCCCTCAGAGTGTCTCTGGGTAAGGGGGTCCCTTCACCTAGACAGTTAAACATTCGAACCATATGAGGAGCCAGGAGCGGCAGGAGGGTTTGGTAGTATTGTAGGGTGAACCCATCAGGGCCCGGAGCTTTGCCGGGTTTCATCCCACCTACCGCTCGCTGTAATTCCTCCACGGTAATGGGGTCTTCCAAGTCTGTACTTGCTGTCGTCGCGATGTGGGGTATTTGAGCTGTCGATATGTAATCATCTATCGTCGTGTTGTTCGGGGGTCGAACTGGGAGGTTATATAGGGACGAGTAGTAGTCCCTGAATTCCTTCGCTATCTGGGTTGGAGTGGTCTTTTTCTGTCCCGAGGAGGCTGTGATATGGGGGATATATGTGGTTAATTTATGATTTCTAACTGCTTTGGCTAGTAATTTTCCGCATTTGTTCCCTGATTCGTAGGAGAGTTTTTGACATACCTGTAGTGCCGCTTTAGCTCTATAATGTAGTAGGTCTACTGTCTGCTTTCTGAGGGAGAGTAGTTCTGCTTCTAATGAGGGGACTGGAGTTTGTTTGTGTTGTGATTCAATTACCTGAATTTTACGAAGGAGTAGAAGTAGTTGTTGTTCCCTTTCTCGTTTGATACGGGCGCCATGTTTAATTAATACCCCCCTTATTACAGTTTTATGGGCTTCCCACAAAATTCCAGGGTCGCAGTCTTCGGTGTCATTAGTTTGAAAGTAGCATTTCAACTCATTTGTGACGTCTGTCATTACCTCTGGTGTCTGGAGCAAGCTTTCATTTAGTCTCCAAAATTTGGATCTAATGTTCAGAGTGGATGTCAGATTATAACGCAGAGTGATAGGCGCGTGATCCGACCATGTAATATTGCCTATTTCTACATTGTGGACAGCTTCTAGTTGGTTGTGGGGGATAAAGAAATAATCTATTCTCGAGTACACTTTATGCGGGGACGAGTAGAAAGTGTAGTCTCTGTCGCTTGAGTGTTGTAATCTCCAGATGTCCAAAAGTTGGGCATCGTGAAGATCTCGGATTATGCGTTTGTGTGTGCTCTTGCGTATGGATGAGGTGCCCGAGGAAGTGTCTACCGTAGGGACTAGTGGTATGTTAAGGTCGCCCCCCAGGATTAGTTGACCCTCTCTGAATTCTGCCAGTAACGCCAATATACGGTGCAGGAAGGTATCCTGTCTGTCATTAGGGGTGTATATATTGGCTAGCGTGACCTTCTTGTCTCCTATCCAGCCCTTAATGAACATGTAGCGGCCGTCAGGGTCCACCAGAGTGTCACTACATGTCCATGGCACCACTCCCGATAGTAGTATGGATACTCCTTTAGATTTGGCTGCTACGTTAGTGGCATGGTAGCAATGTGGGAAGAACCGGTTTTTAAGGCAGGGTGGGTTACCAGTCCTAAAGTGCGTTTCCTGAAGGAACGCTATGTCTGCATGTGCTCTTTTAAGATCATGTAGTAGCATGCGTCTCTTTTCTGGTACATTTAAACCCTTTGTGTTCAGTGAGAGGATGGTGATGGTGTCCATTGTCGCCCGGGTCCGGTGGTGTTAGTACAGAGGGTAGATTGAAGAGAGGGGGTGGGGAACAAATAAGGGGGGAAGGAATAAGTAGATGTCAGTAAGGATTAGATAGAGGGGAGGGTAGATGAGGAGGAAAGGAAGAAGGAGAGAAAAGGAAAGAAAAAAAAAGAAGAGTTGAGTACGTAACTGTCTAGAAAGACAGATAACTGACAGTTGAATCTAACTGTCGTATATCTAAATGCAAATAAACTTATTTGCTAAGAAGCATGTCCCTGGTTACGCCAGGGAGATGCTCCGTCCTAATTGGGAAGTGGTAAGAGCTGACCGAGAGGGAGTCTCCCGATGCGCTCCACGCCCCCCAGCTTAATAACGTAAATGAATAATTAACTCCTTAACAATTTAAATGTTTATAAGGGAAAGAGAAAACCAACCCCCTCCCCCCAAGAGGAGGGATAGGAGATATACTAAGAGATCCAATTAGACCTGGTTAGTTACTTATCCCCCCGACCATTTGCGTTAAAATGAACCTGAAAATTAGCAGTAGGGAACACAGCCGCGTTCTCCCCCTCTCTGGATAATTCTTACCCCGTCACCCCCTCCCCCGCAGATCCCCTAAGGTCCTCCGGGTACACTGGTGGCATTATGGGTATGGCTCACTCTGACAGATACTGTGCAAATCCTAGCTTTCCACAGTGGGTATGTTCTATATTATACAACTGCAGCAGTTTCAATATATCACAGTATAATCCCACAGCATGGTTCACCCCACATAATTTCAGTTCCCCGTGTTAGGTAAGCACATATATCAGCTAACTGTAAAATTCTACTATTCCAGTCCACTAGGTTAGGCATATATTCCTTGCGTCTTCAGCGTTGTAGGGTAAGCTTTTGTTTTTTTTTTTTTTTTTTTTTTTTTTGTTTTTTTTTTTTTTTTTTTTTTTGTTTTTTTTTTTTTGCACATTTGGCGTCACCTAGACTATGTTCCAAGATCTCCTGAGTGACTGCCAGAGTGTCCCCTTAGCCTTTCTATATAAGAAAAGTGTGTTTAAGTCCTGTGACAGCAGGCTTTGGTTGGAGATAGTCCGGGTGGGGTGGGGGGATGGGCGAATATTCAAAGGAGATGTGCAGGTTCTCCCCCAGTGCCCACAGCGAGCATGTGGAGGCAGCCTCCCCCCTCTCCGCATGCAGCCCCCTCCTCCAGAACCCTCTACAGATCGCTTCAATAGCATGTGTATCCGTACGGGTAGAGATGCCAAGAGCACTTAAACACACCTCCGCCCATGCAAAGATCCCACACAGCGAGCTCCCCCACCCCCTCCCCCCGCCAGCCGTCAATGCCTCCCCATGGCCGGTGACAACGAACACCAAAGTCAGGGGGGGGAGGCGGGGGCCGGCCAAACCACAAGGGGGATCCCCATGAGGCAGCGATGATCTATCATCCCGATAAAGAGGGACTGTCAGGGGGCGGGGGGGGGCCCACAAAATCCAGTGTAACACAAATGGGGGAGGTGGAACATCAGGGGGGAAGCTGGTCTTTAGGATCTCACCGCAGTATTGGTACCGCTCAGTCCTCTCTCGGCGCTTCTGCAGGATTGAGACGAGATCTGCGTTGGCTCCTCTGTGGTCTGGGTGATCTGGCTCTTCTTATGCCCGACATTCCGGAACGGGGATTGGAGCGCTGTAGCAGTTGTAGCCAGTCAGGCACTGCGATGGGTTCCATGTCCATAAAGGAGAACAGAGCAGGGAGGTCTGCAGGGGTCCGCAGAGTAAAAGATTGCTGGGCTTTCCTGAATGTGACCGAGATAGGGAAGCCCCATCGGTATGTGAGACCGCTGTGCCTGGCAGCTTCCAGGATTGGCTTCAACAGGGCCCTCCGCTGCAGTGTCGCTCTAGATAGGTCCGGCATGATGCGCACATGAGCGCCGTCGAATTCCAGATCTCCTCTCTCCCACGCTGCACGGAGTATTAGCTCCTTGTGTGAGTACTGGTGGATTCGGCAGATGACATCCCTCGGTCTGTCCGGGTCAGCTGAGCGCGGGCCGAGGGCTCTGTGAATTCGATCGAAGGACAGGTTAGGGGGAAGTGAGGTTCCTGTCAGGTCTCTGAATATGGCGAGGGCAGACGCCGCCAAATCCTCCGATCCAGTGGCCTCTGGCAGGCCCCTCAGGCGTAGATTGTTGCGCCTGCTGCGGTCCTCAATTTCTTCCATGTGAAGTTGGTGAGTGAGAATAGTCTCAGCCTGGGATGTTTGTGCTGCCTCTACTGCTGATATCCGCCGTTCCATTGCCGTCACTGAGGCTTCTCCGGTCTCCACTCGCTCCGATAGTGAGCGCACTTCTTGTCTCACTATAGCTATCTCCTTACGATGAGTTGTTTCCATTCTGCTGACTATGGCTTCTATGTCCGAACGGGTCGGAAGAGCTAGCAGCAAAGCTCTCAACTCAGCGTCAGCCTGTAGGATCAGTGGCGTGGGGGATTGCTGTGACTGTGTTGCGGTGTCCAGACGGAACACCTCTGGTATATTACAGTCCACGTCCAGGTTGTCTGGTCCCGATGGAGAGGTAGAGGGGGCCCGCGACTGTGCAGCAGAGGGACCAGGCCTCGTGGCATCCGCCATCTTTATGATCGGGGAGTCCCCTTGATTGTTTAAAAGGTATCGCTGTATGTCAGCGTTCCTGTGCGGTTTGGGGGATTCTCTCTTCCTCTGCTTTCCTCTCCGCTTCCCAGCGGAGTACATTCCAGGTGTACCGAGGAGTTATATAGTGAATAAAAGCTGGTTAAAGACGGGTCGGACCGGGAGCTCCTCAAGCACACGTCTTCACTCGGCCATGTCCAGACCACGCCCCCTCAGCTGATTGGTTTCTATGCAGAGCTGCACCAGATTTTGCGCTCTCTAGTTTTAGTAAATCAACTCCACTGTGTCACTCTGCTCTGTACATGCTCAGTTGCTCTCTATTTTTTGGCACTGTGCCAAAAATCAGAGCCACTAAAGGCTGATCAGCTGACAGCCTAAAGATTTACTGCTGCTCAGGGGCACTAGACTTCAGCATAATGGCAGCCCCCAGCAGGAAGTTACAGGAGCAATACTGGAGGCAATTTACAGCACAAACTAATTTTGGTAGCATAATTACTAATACCACGTTTCCAAAGAACATTATTTTTTATCATAAATATAACAAGTAAACCTGCGCGTCACTACTAGATACGTGTAAGAATGTAATGCCTTGTACACACAAGCTGACTTTTCGACCAGACTGGTCCGACGGACCGAATCCGACAGACAATCCGACTGTGTGTGGGCTTCATCGAACCTTCAGTGGACTGTTTCTGTCGAAAATCTGACGGACTTTAGATTTGGAACATGTTTCAAATCTTTCCGCCAGAACTCCGCCGGACCCAGTTCCTATGGAAAAATCCGCTCGTCTGTATGCTGGTCCGACGGACGAAAACCAACGCTAGGGCAACTATTGGCTACTGGCTATGAACTTCCTTGTTTTAGTCCGGTCGTACGTCATCACACACGAATCCGTCGGACTTTGGTGTGGTCGTGTGTAGGCAAGTCCGTTCATTCGAAAGTCCGTCGGAAGTCCGTCAAAAGTCCGTCGGAAGTCCGTCGGAAAGACTCTCAAACATTTGTTGCCGAAAAGTCCGCCCGTGTGTACAGGGCATAAGAATTTTAAAAATGAAAAGAAACTGAAAGGGAAAGCTGCTGACACTAATCACAAACCCATAGATGTGTAACAAAGATCATTAACAAACTGTGCAGCACTAAAATATCCAAAAAAACACTATCTTAGATGTAATGTGCAATCATTGCTGTGAACAAAAACAAATAATATAATGATACACACAAATAGACAAACAGCATCAAATATGTGTCACCAAAAAAACTATATAAAAAAAGTATATAAAAATATATAAAGTAAAAAATATGTCCATGCAAGAATAAAGGAAACGGGTTTGTCCACATAAATAGGGTTTCACACAGTGGTGTTTTTATTCCATCCATTTCCTTTCGTGCTCCTAGTAGGTGAAATAAATCACGCAAGGTGATCCCCCCCTCCAGGAGTATTCTTACCTGATGTAATGCGACCGCTACAGCTACAGTGTCCACTCTGGCTTACGCCTTTTTTAAGGGATAGGCCTTCTTGATCCCCTTCTAGCCCCTCTTTTTGCTCTGAACAAGCTATCCCTCGAAAGGTGTAAGCTAGATTGGACACTAAAGGGTCTTCCATGTCGTAATGGAGAGGTGGGGTTCTGGTTGTAGTCACACCCATGTTATATGACTTGCCAATTATTGGCATGCGTTTTTTTCCTATATATTTATTGTGGATGCTACGGGCCATCTGGGAGGAGTGGAGAGGAGGCTTGGAGTGTGCCATGTTGTAACCCTGGAGAGGCTAAAGAGCTGTTTCTGACCCTACATAGCTGTAGCCAGTGGCAGAATTACCAGGGTTGCAGCAGTCGCATTTGCAACTGGGCCCTTGAGTTCCACCACTGTAGGGGGGCCCACCTCCGCCGCCCGGGGGGTTGTACATTGGTCATTCAAAGAAGGAAACTGTCCCCCATAGGGGGTTTTCTAGGCAGCAAGAGATAAAAATATATCAAAGAATTTTATAGTAATTGAAATTCTTTATTTTTTATTTATATTGTAACAAAGTATCAAAAAGTAGCTGTTTAAAATATATATCGTCAACACATGAGCTGTGGTACATATATGAAAAGTAAAAGCAATGTCACTAACATGACGGTATACAATAATAATGCACCATAATCAAACACCATAGAGAAGTGATATATGTATCTTGTATTTGAAAACTGACGCGTTTCGACCCCAACGGGTCTTCTTCAGATGATTATGTAAACTGTAAAAACGTTAACATGTGTTGAAATTTTTAATTGATAAGGAAAAAAGGGAAGAACAAACAGTAATAAACAATTTCTCATATTTACCAATCACAATGTGTTAGGCCATATTCAGTGCTCTCTGTATGAAAATAACCCCCTTATACGTCTCTCAATAGTCGGCACAGTCAGCAAGAGGGGAACCCACCGCTCATGCGCACCTTACGAGGAGTCACACAACGGGAAATCCCAAACAATTGGGGAGGCTGAGGAGAGGGACGGGCGGCACCTGTAGTCAAGGTGTTATATATAGTATAATAAATGAACAGCTCAAGAGGATGGTGAGAAAGATGGAGAGGTGGGGTTCTGGCTTTAGTCACACCCATGTTATATGACTTGCCAATTATTGGCATGCGTTTTTTTTTTCCTATATATTTATTGTGGATGCTACGGGCCATCTGGGAGGAGTGGAGAGGAGGCTTGGAGTGTGCCATGTTGTAGCCCTGGAGAGGCTAAAGAGCTGTTTCTGACCCTACTTAGTTGTAGCCAGTGGCAGAATTACCAGGGTTGCAGCAGTCACACTTGCGACTGGGCCCTTGAGTTCCACCACTGTTGGGGGGCCCACCTCCGCCGCCCGGGGGGTTGTACATTGGTCATTCATGGCACATTCCCATTCCTCTCTGCCCATCCTCCCTGCCCGCTCCGCCCATCCTCTCCGCCGCCCGCACTCACGGGCACAGTCCTCGCCCGCTTCACCCATCCTCTCTGCCCACTCCGCACATCCTCTCCGCCCGCACTCACGGGTACTCACAGGCCTCCCCCCCATCCTCTCTGCCCGCCCAAGCATGACCTAGCAAGGAGGGGGAACCAAGTGATCTGCAAGTGAGTGGTACTGATCCCATCCCTCAATATCAACACTGCTACTGATTATCCGCCACACCACCACTACTGCCGCTGATTCCCCCCCACTACTGCCACTGATTCCCCCCACACCACCACTACTGCCATTGATTCCCCCCACGCCACCACTACTGCCACTGATTCCCCCACACCACTACTACTGCCACTGATTCTCCCCACACCACTACCACTGCTGCCACTGATCCCCCCACACCACTACCACTGCTGCCACTGATACCCCCACCACCACTACTGCTACTGATTCCCCCCCACACCACTACTACTGCCACTGATTCCCCCCACACCACCACCACTACTGCCACTGATTCCCCCCACACCACTACCACTGCTGTCACTGATACTCCTACTACCACTACTGCCACTGATTGCCCCCCCACACCACCACCACTACTGCCACTGATACCCCCACACCACCACTACTGCCACTGATTCCCCCCCACACCACTACTGCCACTGATTCCCCCACCACCACTACTGCTACTTATTGCCCCTCCACACCACCACCACTACTGCCACTGATACCCCCCACCACCACTACTGCTACTGATCCCCTACCACCACTGCCACTACTGCCACTGATCCCCCCCACACCACTACCACTGCTGCCACTGAAACTCTCCACCACCACTACTGCCACTGACCCCCCCCACACCACCACCACTACTGCCAGTGATACTCCCCACCACCATTACTGCTTCTGATTCCCCCCCACACCACCACCACTACTGCCACTGATATCCCCACCACCACTACTGCCACTGATTCCCCCCCCCACACCACCACTACTGCCACTGATACCCCCAACACCACTACTGCTACTGATTCCTCCCCACACCACCACCACTACTGCCACTGATACCCCCCACACCTCCACCACCACTACTGCCACTGATTCCCCCCCACACCACCACTACTGATACCCCCCCACACCACCACGACCACTACTGCCACTGATACCCCACACCACCACCACCACTACTGCCACTGATCCCCCCCACACCACCACCACTGATACCCCCCACACCACCATGACCACTGCTGCCACTGCTCCACCCCCCACACCACCATGACCACTACTGCCACTGATCCCATCCTGAAACCATCCTCCTTGTCACTGATCCCATTCCCCCCACCCCTGCCACTCATCCCATCCAATACCCCTTCCACTACCACTCATCCCATCCCACCCCTCCAACCACCACCCTCACCACTGAGCCCATCCTCCTACCTCCGCTGCCACTCATTTCATCCAATGCCCCCCCCACTGCTGCCACTCATCCCATCCAATCCCCCCTTCCACTACCACTCATCCCATCCCCCCCAAACACCTCTCTCGCCACTGATCCCATCCTCCCACCACCACTGCCACTCATTTCATCCAATGCCCCCCCCACCGTTGCCACTCATCTCATCCAATCCCCCCTTCCACAACCACTCATCCCATCCCACCCCCCCAACCACCACCCTTCCCACTGATCCCATTGCCCCCACCACCTCTACCACTCATCCCATTCAATCCCCCCTACCACTGATCCCACCCCCCCAACCACCACCCTTGCCACTGATCCCATCACCCCTCACCGCTGCCATTCATCCCAGGGGCGTAACTACACGGGCCACAATTGCAATGGCGCACATGTTGCCCCTGTACACATGGATGGGGGGAGCATATAGAGGAACAAATCCCCTCCATTTTTCTCCTGCAGCCGCTAAAAGCCTGCTTCTCCTCCTCTCCCTCCCATATGCATTCAGTGGCTAAAGGAGGAAAACAGAGGGGATTTGATCCTTCAAATGCTGTCCCTCCTATCCAGGTCCTGCTGCCCCCGGGATCAGTGGAAAGGGCCCTGGCCGGAGGTCAGGGGCGCCCTTCATGGTTTATTGCACCGGGGCCCTGAAGGTTCTAGTTAGGCCTCTGGCTTTAGCAGTCCATTACTTTAGGTAAGAATATTCCTGAAGAGGGGGGAGCACCTTGCGGTGATTTATTTGTTTTCACCTACTAAGAGCACAAAAGGAATGGATGGAATAAAAACACTACTGTGAAAAACACTACTGTCTGAAACACTATTTATGCGGACAAAGCCGTTTCCTTTATTCTTACATGGACACATTTTTGACTATATATATTTTTTTTGTTTTTGTTTTTTTGGTGATACATATTTGATGCTGTTTGTCTATTAGTGTGTATCATTATATTATTTGTTTTTGTTCACAGCAATGATTGCACATTATATCTACGATAGTATTATTTTGGATATTTTAGCGCTGCACAGTTTGTTAATTATCATTATTTTTATCATGTTGTTATGGGTAAAGTTCCATTTTAAGCCCACCTGGGTCTGTCTGGCAGAAGTGCCCATTTACAGGACTCCTGTACTTATTGAACGGGCACATAGAACAGTGGTGTGACTGGAGCATAATGGCATTACACCAGCATTATAATATATAAATTAGTGGATGGTCATTGCCTGGGGCCCTGGGTGCCTGGTGCTAGCAATGCCTATGGGTACCTGCAACTTACCATATCACTGTGATGACTGATTTTACCATATCATAGTGAAATGTTTAGTTCAGAGTATCACTTTTTTGGGAAAAAAAATCCCTTAAAAGCTGATCTCATAGCATTGTGTTTCCACGCATCACAGATACTTTAGGAACAATTTGCTCAAGGACTAAAGTATGTTAACTTTCAAAAGTTCCCTTAGCTTAGTGAAAAAGAGGAAGCTATGATCTTGGAATATCCAATCAAGGTGCAAGGTAAATTTAGAAAAAACAGTTTTTTTCCTTGCACATCATTGGATGATTAGGGGCTCATTCACATGTGCGCTTAAGGGTAGAATACATATTTTGGCAGGAGACTCAACAGGGTTTACATGAAGAATTGGGGCTAGAAAGCCCCATACAAAAGCAAGAGACTGGAAGCACCAGAAAGTATTTGGACATGCAGGAATTACTGGTGGATGATCAGCCCTGTAAGCAAACTGTTTAAGTCTAAGGCCGATCATCCACAAGTAAGCATTGCATATCCATTTACATGCAAATGGCTACAGGTACTGTCATCTTCTCACTGCTTTGTATGGGGCGTCCCACCCACAGATGTTGAATACCCCCAAAATGGGACTTTAAATTGGCAAAAACACTAATGGAATGAGTAAAATCGTTTTATTGATACAAATAGAAACTAAAAAATCATCATGCGATGATTACTAAAACAAACATGTACATAAAACACAAACATAATACAATATCTTGCAAATTTATACACAAGTACATATAACTTTCTCTATACATCCAGGGATGTGGCAAACTCACTAGTCTTTCTGGTATGGCAAAAACATTCATCCTTCACCCGCAGATGTTTGAGTAAATTCTGCAGTAATTCAAAGTCTGCAGCTAAACGCATGTGTGAATGTAGTCTAAGTGAAAAGAGCTTCACCCAAGTCACTAAGCTATGTCAGCGTTCTTTTTGCAAAGCGAACACTCTCTACTTCAGTACTAAATAAATCCTTTTGTCTTGGCTTTGATAAGATGTGAAAAGTCTTTACAAATAAAAGACCTTCTGATTTTTTACCATAGCTGGCACAAAAGATAAGATGCCTCTTTTGAACAACAGAGAATTGCTCTAGTACCAAAAGACGTGTGCATTACTGATATACAGGCACTCCAACATATTAAATAATAGGTTAGATCATAGTGCCACCTAGTGGTATCAAGTGAGAAGGTCACGTGTCACCTTGTGGCACCAACTGAGAATTGCATTTACAAAATATATATATATATATATATATATATTGATATGCACCCCACCCAGACACAATATAAACGATTACAATACAGACACAGCAAGCAGCAGTTCAAAAACACACGTGCAATTTATTTAAAATGACTATATTATACCAAGTACAGGGGAAAAATAGTAAAACAAAAATAAATTTGTTTTATTCTGTCGCCACACCCTACAGCACAGTTCCGGGCTGTGCTGTAGTGTGAATGAGACACACAGAAAAAAATTGTTTTCTGTGTGCCTTGGCAGTGACAGTTTTTTACAATTCAGTAAAATGCCTGTCACTGCACTGTGTGCATTAACCCTTAGGACTAGCTCACACTTGCTTTGGACGCGCAATTGCACTCTTCAGAGAGCATTTGAGAGCTAGTGCTAAGGTGTTGTAACACCTCTAGAGATAAGCTGAATATCCCCCGGTTCGGTTTGCAGCAGAACATGCGAACAGGCAAAAAATTTGTGCAAACATGCGAACACCATTAAAGTCCATGGGACGCGAACATGAAAAATCAAAAGTGCTAATTTTAAAGGCTTATGTGCAAGTTATTGCCATAAAAAGTGTTTGGGGACCCAGGTCCTGCCCCAGGGGACATGTATCAATGCAAAAAAAAAAGTTTTAAAAACTGACGTTTTTTCGGGAGCAGTGATTTTAATAATGCCCATGTGTATAACAGTACCACAGCAAAATGAAATTTCTAAAGGAAAATAATGTCATTTAAAACAGCTCGCGGCTGTAATGTATTGTCGGATCCCGGCAATATAGATAAAAAGCATTGAAAAAACGGCGTGGGTCCCCCCCCCCTCAGTCTAATACCAGGCCCTTTGGGTATGAATAATAAGGGGAACCCCACGCCAAAAATACAAATAAAATTGTCTTGAATGTCCCCCCGCAAAATCTATACCAGGCCCTTCAAGGTCTGGAATTATAGGGGGAACCCCGCACCAAAATTTTAAAAAATGTTATGGGTGTCCCCCATACACTATATACTCTAAACAGCAGTATATATACTATACGGCCTATATACTCTGCAGAAAAATTGGGCCTTAGGTGTTGGTAGTGCCAGAACACTGTAACCTCTCACAGTTACTCTTGTTGGGCACAGGAACGGCCCCAGCTGTGAAATATTGTATCAAAAATTGTAATTACATGGCCCTGTTAAACAGGGGCAGAAAAATTGGCCTTTGGTTTTGGTGGTGCCAGAACACTGTAAGGCCTCACAGTTATACCACATACAGACGATCTGAATTTCCAGGCAACAAATGTGCGATGTTAGCTTGTTACCGGAAATTCCGGCCGTGTGTAGGCTCCATCGGACATTTTCTGTCGGAATTTTCAACAACAAAAATTTGAGAGCTGGATCTCAAATTTTCCGACAACAAAATCTGTTGTCGGAAATTCCGAGCGTGTGTACACAATTCCGACACACAAAATTCCACGCATGCTTGGAATCAAGCAGAAGAGCCGCACTGGCTATTGAACTTCTTTTTCTAGTCCCGTTGTACATCACCACGTTCTTGACGTTTGGAATTTACGACAACATTTGTGTGACCGTGTGTATGCAAGACAAGTTTGAGCCAACATCTGAAGGAAAAAATCCATGGTTTTGTTGTCGGAATGTCCGATCGTCTGTACGCGGCATTACTTTTGTTGGCCGCTGGAACGGACCCTACTGTGAAATTTTATATCAAAAATTATAATTACATGCCCCTGTTAAACAGGGGCGAAAAAATTGGGCCTTGGTGGTGCCCTAAACCAAAAATATTGTTGGAAGCTAGCATCATCAAGATTGAGGAGGAATAGGATAGTCAGCATAGGCAGTCTTCAAGGGATCCCAGATCCATAGAAAATTCAATGAGTTACATCAGCATCAGGTGCTTAATAGCTGCTGCTGTTCCAAGACTGATTCATTTTTATGACTGTGAGAGTCTGTGGACAGGCGCACTCTTACAAACCCTCCAGAAGCACTGAATGTGCGTTCAGAAAGCATGCTGGATGCAGGACAGGCCAGTAGCTCAATTGCATATTGAGCAAGTTCTGGCCAGTGATCCATCCTCAGGACCCAGTAACCCAGTAGTTGCTCTGTTGTAAAGGTCTCCAAGTCTGCTCTTGCCCCTATATATTTCTGCACTATATAATGCAGACGCTGGCGATGGTTGCTTGAACCAATCAGACCTTGGCGCTCAAGACTGAAAAATTGTTTTAAGGCATCTGTCAGCCGGCCACCTTTTCCACCACTCTTCCTCTGACTGAAAGAAGCCTCAGCAACACGTTGTCCAGCACCAGAAAATGGTAGCCTCCCAGGGTCTGGAAATGCGTTACACAAACCTTTCTTCAAGGCCTCCTGAAGATGTTTCATCCTCTGCTCCCTCTGCAAAGGCAGGATGAGTTCTGCAACTTTACCCTTGTAACGTGGATCAAGAAGGGTTGCCAGTCAGTAATGATCCCTCTCCTTGATACCACGAATCATAGGGTCCTTTCACAGGCTTTTCAGAATCAGGGAGGCCATGCAGCGCAAGTTTGCAGAGGCATTCGATTCTGAGTCCTCTGGGTCACTAAGAATCACATTATCCGTAAAATCCCTTCTCCCAGCCAAGTACAACTCTTTGGGTTTCTGGGGACAGAAAACCTTCCCTTGAAGACTGCTGCTGAGTGTTATCCTCTACATCCATGCTGACACAATCCACCTCCTCCTCTTTTTCCTGTTGAATGCTATCTGGATAAAGGGGGCCTTGAGAGGAAAGGGAGGAAAGGAAGTCTGCCCCAAGTGCCCTGTCCATGATTCCACGAAGCGTGTGCTCGAACAGGAAGACTAGAGGGACAGTGTCACTGATGCATGCATTGTCGCTGCTCACCAGCCTTGTGGCCGCCTCAAATGGTGACATGACAGTGCATGCATCCTTAATCAGTAGCCACTGGCGTGGCGAAAGAAAGCCAAGCTCCCCTGACCGTGTCCTGGTGCCATACTCGCAAAAGTACTCATTGATGGCCCTCTGCTGTGTGTGCAGCCGCTGCAGCAATGCAAACGTTCAGTTCCACCTGGTGGGCATGTCACAAATGAGGCAGTTGGTGGGCAGGTTGCATTCCCTTTGAATGTCAGCCAGCCAAGCACTGGCATTGTATGACAGATGGAAATGACCACAGACTTCTCTGGCCTGCCTCAGGAGATCTTGTAAGCCTGGGTACCTGGTCAAGAACCGCTGCACCGCCAAATTCAGGATGTGTGTCAATCATGGAACATGGGTCAAGTGTCCCTGTTGGAGGGCAGAGAGAAGGTTGGTGCCATTATTGCATATAACCATTCCTGGCTGAAACTGGTGTGGCGTCAACCACCTCTGAGCCTGCCCCTGCAGAGCTGACAGAATCTCCGCCCCAGTGTGGCTCCTGTCCCCTAGGCAGACCAACTCAAACAAAGCATGGCATCTTTTAGACTGACTGCTTGCGTAGTCCCTTGAACGCTTACAGAGCACTGCTGGTTCAGAGGACAAATCTGCAGAAAAGGCCATAGAGGAAGAACAAGAGGAGGGGGTGGAGGAGAGAGCTGTAGCAGAATCACCACTAGCATTTTGGAGGCGTGGTGGCGGAACAAGCTCCAACAACACTGAACTGTCCTGTATCCTTCCCAGCTGCCAGCAGAGTAACCCAGTGCTCTATGAAGGAAAGGTAACGTCCCTGCCCATGCCTACTGGACAATGAGTCAGTGGTAATATGAACTTAACTGCTGACCGCCCTGTCCAACGAGGCCAAAACATTGCCTTCCACATGCCAGTAGAGAGCCGGAATGGCCTTCTGTGAAAAGAAATGGCGTTTTTGAACCTGCCACTGAGGTACAGCACATTCCAGAAATTCACAAAAGGAGGCAGAGTCTACCAGCTGAAAAGGCAGCAGTTGCAGTGCTAGCAATTTGGCTAAGCTAGCATTTAGACACCAAGCATCGATGAGACCGAATTTATTTTTACAGTTCAGCAACTCGGGTAGGGAAATTTGCCTGCTAAAATCAATTGGTGGTGTACTGCTAGCAGATTGGCTGCAAGTACTTGGGACACCTATTGCTATACCTTCATTCCTTCATTCCGCAGGTTTTTGAGAGGACTGGAGAAATCGTAGGGTTGGAGATCCCAGATGAGGAGCAAGGAGAAGTCCACCTTTTTCTATGATGTGGGTCTTTCAAGTGCTGTTGCCACTGGACTGCATGTCGGGTAGTCATATGTCTGGTCAAGCATGTGGTTCCCAAGCGGCTGCTGTTCTGGCCACGCTTGATCCGCTTCAGTCATAGGTTGAAAACAGCAACGGTGCGATCTGCTGCACACGTGTCGAAAAAGGTCCACACTAAGGAACTTTTAAAAGTCAGCAGGGAGTCAGCAGCACCCTGCACCTACGAAGCTCTGTGGTGTGATGCAATAGGGTGGCTGCCCTTAAGTTGCCCCCTAGAGGACATCCTGCCTCGTTGGAGTTGTGCCTCCTCCTCCTCCTCTCTTCTCTCAGACATCTAAGTACAGTCAGTGACCTCATCATCCCCTCCCTCCTCGTCACTGGTGCAAACTTGGCAGTATGCTGCAGCTGGGGGAACATAACTGCCAGTTACTTGTCCTTCTGTAGCACCCCCTCTCTCTAGCCTCACGTTATTCCCTTTCTCATCCTGTGAAACAACATCGGTGCCTTCAAATCACTGCGCATCCTCCAGCAGCATATAACCAACACTGTGGTCAAAAAATTCTAGGGACTCCTCCGTGCATGATGGTGGGGCTACGGAAGGAGTGACTGTGGACAATGAGCCAGTGGAATAGGCAGCTTTGGCAGCTGCATTGGAAGGCAAACTACTCTGAGCCTGGGTGACAGAGGATGAGGAGGATGAGGACGGCTTCGTTATCCACTCCACCAACTCTTCTGCATGTTGTGGCTCAATAACACGGCCCAGCAGAAAAAAGCAGCAGATATAGGCTACACTGAATGCATATATATATATTAGACTGTACATATATATATATATATATTAATATACTGCCTGAAGTGTATTAGAAACTACACCACGGAATGCACTGTATATATAGGCTACACTTAATGCAGAGTATATATATATATAATATATATATATATATATATATATACAGTGGAACCTCGGTTAGCGAGTAACGAGGTTAACGAGCATTTCGCAAACCGAGCGCTGTATTTCTAAAAATCCTAACTCGTCTTGCAAAACGAGCAGGATTCAGGCCAAAATCGGTGTGCAGTACTGCTTTTGGCCTTAGGTGAGGGGCGCTGGAGCCGAGCAGAGCCGAAAGTCGCCGATCGGCGCCGTTCAGAAATGCACGGAAAGGCCCAAGGACAGTTCGGCTGACCTCGGCAAACCTCGGAAAGGCTCGTTAATGCAGTGTCCCTCGGGCCTTTTCAGCTGTTTCCGAGGCTCTCCGGCGCCCCCCCCCGCCTCTGGCCGCATGTGGTATTGCATTCCATTGAAGTCAATGCTGAACAAATTATTTTCGTTTCCATTGACTTTAATGGGAAAACTTGCTTTGATATGCGAGTACATTGGACTACGAGCATACTCCTGGAATGGATTATGCTCGTAATCCGAGGTTTCACTGTATACAGTATCTCACAAAAGTGAGTACACCCCTCACATTTTTGTAAATATTTTATTATATCTTTTCATGTGACAACACTGAATAAATTACACTTTATTACAATGTAAAGTAGTGAGTGTACAGCTTGATACATGATAACGCCCCCAAACACACTTCCAAGACAGCCATTGCCTTGCTAAAGAAGCTGAGGATAAAAGTGATGAACTGGCCAAGCACGTCTCAAGACCTAAACCCTATTGGGCACCTGTAGGGAATCCTCAAATGGAAGGTGGAAGAGCGCAAGGTCTCTAGGGCCAATTTTGGACAGAAGCCAATTAACCTACCAGCATGTCTTTGGAGTGTGGGAGGAAACCGGAGTACCCGGAGGAAACCCACGCAGGCACAGGGAGAACATACAAACTCCAGGCAGGTAGTGTCGTGGTTGGGATTCGAACCAGCGACCCTTTTTTACTGCTAGGTGAGAGTGCTAACCACTGCACCACTGTGCCGCCCGTATAGATATATATACTGGACTGTATGTATATATATATATATATTATATATATATATATATATATATATATATATATATATATATATATATATATATATATATATATATATATATATATATATATATATATATTAATACACTGCCTGCACTGACTGAATATAGAGTAAACGCTGAGTATAAAGTCTATGCTAAATGCAGAGTATATATATATATATATATATATTTATATATATATATATATATGTCCACGCCAACAACACTACACACTACACACAGCCGCTATGTAGTGTGGGGCATGGACTTAGCTGCCTTATATAGTGTGGGGCATGGACTTAGTCCCCCTGAGCCATGATTGGCCAAAGCATGCAGGTCAGGTGCATGCTTTGGCCAATCATCATACAGCAATGCACTGCGATCTTACAGTGCATTATGGGGCGCTCGAATTTCCCGCAAGCGCCCCATATGTTCGGTTAGTTTTAGAACAAACGAACACCCGATGTTCGAGTCGAACTTATGTTCGACTCAAACCGCTGGCTCATCCCTAATCACCTCCTCACCACCTGCTTTAACCCTCTGCACGTGGTTGCAAGGGGCTTGCAGAGCATCCCCATGAACCCGTATGTGCTGCATTCAGTGGGCAATATGCCTGAAAGTGACAGGGAGTACAAGTCCTGCCACTACCTGAAAGCAAGGCATGTGTACACTGGTGAAAAACTACAAAGACCCCATGCTGATGTTATTGTTATGGTGTTTCTACTCCTTGGAAGCTGCTAGTACTGTGAACCATATATTCCCTTTTCTTAGTGGATAACAGTTATATTGTGACAAATACAATAAAGTGCTGTGCTTCCCTTATATATATATAAATACTGTGCTTTTAAAGTTAAAGTGAAACATGTAAAAAACATGTGATAAATGATCAATTTACTTAACGCGATAAGTATCCAATGAGAAACCATAACCATGACATGATGATCTTTTCTCAGTTTAGTAGACTTCCATCTTTTTTCTTTTTTTCATTAGCTTTTCCTGAAACCTTAATATAATTTTATTTGATACTGTTGACCACCCGCTCCTTCTCAATAAACTACATTCCCTTGGCCTCCGAGATTCTGCTCTATCCTGGTTCTCTGCCTATCTGTCACCTACAACTCTGTCTCCTCCTCTCCATTGCCCCTTTCTGTGGGGGTCCCCCAAGGCTCTATTCTTGGACCCCTTCTCTTCTCTATCTACACCTCCTCCCTTGGTCACTTGATAACCGCCCATGGCTTCCAATACCACTTATACGCCGATGACACCCAAATCTATCTGTCTACTCCTCCCCTCACTCCTTCAGTCTCCTCTCGCATTACTAACTTACTAACTGACATATTAGCATGGGTGTCGCTCCACTTCCTTAAACTAATCTCTCTAAAACTGAGCTATTAATATTCCCCCCTGTACGTGCCCCCCTCCATGACTTTTCCATCAAAATCAACAATGCAACTATCAGTCCCTCCCCTCACGCCAGGGTACTAGGTGTAATCCTAGACTCTGACTTGTCATTTCAGCCCCAAGTCCAATCGTTGTCAAAAGTTTGTAGAATTCACCTCCGTAACGTCTCTAAAATTCGCCCCTTTTTACCAAATGAAACCACCAAGCTCCTCATTCACTCCCCCGTTATCTCTCGCCTTGACTATTGCAGCTCCCTTCTCATTGGCCTGCCTCTACATAAGCTATCCCCTCTTCAGTCTATCATGAATGCTGCTGCCAGACTTATCCACCTTACCAACCGCTCAGTGTCTGCCAACCCTCTCCTCCATTCCCTACATTGGCTCCCAATCACCCAGCTAATTAAATTCAAAATCCTAACCACAACATACAAAGCCATTCACAACTCTGCCCCAAGCTACATCACCAATCTTGTCTCCAAATATCACCCAAATCGTCCTCTCCGCTCTTCTCAAGACCTCCTACTCTCAAGCTCTCTCATCTCCTCCTCCCATGCCCGTCTCCTAGATTTCTCCAGAGCCTCTCCCATCCTCACTACTAACTCACTACCTCTACTGGTCCAGGCTATCCCCTACTCTTGCTACCTTCAGGCGATCCCTGAAAACTCATCTCTTCAGGAAAGCCTATCACGTCTCCAACTAATCTCCTACCACTTCCATCAGCTCATTCCCCACAGTTACAACCTTTTGTACCACCTGCCCCACCCTATTAGATTGTAAGCTCTTCTGAGCAGGGCCCTCTTAATCCTCTTGTATTTTATTGTATTGTAACTGTATTGTCTCCTTTTATATTGTAAAGCGATACGTAAACTGTTGGCACTATATAAATCCTGTATAATAATAATAATTTAGTTGCATCATGGAAATGCTACACTGGATTTGTTGACCCTGTTCGTTGTACAATAACACCTACTTGCCTACCAAATGCCTGTAGTCCCTTTACTAAAATACAGGTTGCAAGCTCTCGTGCATAAAAAGAGGCATACACACAGGTTCAAATGATAATTTGATATTTGCAATCATTTATTTCCAACCATTTCTGACAACTGACTGCAGAGAATAATTGGATGAATAGTCAATTTGACTAGATCATGGACATTTTGTTTATTAACCTTCAGGCTAGGGCAGCGCGTAGAGATGTTTCCCGCAAATGTCTGTTTGTATGTTAACTTGTACTGTACATGTGCTTGGGGGCTGCAGGAATATATTAGGAAAAGTTAATTAACAAAGCCCTGCTGTTTGTACATGTCTGATAATAAAAGTAGCCAAGTCTTGCCCTCTTGTACGCAAGTGCAGTCTGCAGTCTCCACTGCAGGTGGCGCTTGGCTGTAGTGGCAATGCAGATCGGTGCGAATCTCAAGAGGAACTGGTTCCTCTATGATTTCCTCGGTCATGAAGGGGTCGCTATCTGATTGAAAGCCGGCTCCTCATGTGACTTTAGCGGCCATCTTGGATCAGGCAGAGTGTTACAATACACTGTTGTTACTAACCTGGACTCTGTGTGTTCACTGCCCGCTGCACAATGCTGCTCCTAATCCACCCTCTAGCAGGTGGGTATATAGTTCAGACGGTTAAACAACTGTTTACCCAGTCCTTTACTCTTATGCCCTGTACACACAACCGGTTTTGCCGTTGGAATAAACTCTGAAGGTTTTTACGACGGAGTTCCGACGGAATTCCACTCAAGCTGTCTTGCATACACGCGGTCACACCAAATTCCGACCGTCAAGAACGTGGTGACGTACAACACGTACGACGGGACTAGAAAACGGAAGTTCAATAGCCAGTAGCCAATAGCTTCCATCTCGTACTTGCTTCAGAGCATGCGTCGTTTTTGATGCGTCGCAAACAGCATACAGACAAGCGTTTTTTTCCGATAGTAGTTTGTTCCCTCGTAAAAATTTAGAACATGCGCTCTATCCAAGTCCGTCTGAATTTTCTACAGAAAAAGTCCTATGGGGCATACACACGGTCGGAATATATGATGAAAAGCTCCCATCGGACTCTTTTTGTCGGAAATTCCGCTCGTGTGTATGTGGCATTAACCACTTAACACTGCCTGGTGCAATGTTTAAAATTTTCACATTAAAGTTAAAATCTATACTTTTTAAAATTACTTGGAACCCCCAAACATTATAGGTTTTTTGAAAGTAGAGGGAGGCCCTGTAGAATTAAATGGTTGCAGTGGTTTATAAAAGATATATTTTCAGGCAAAATTGCTGTGTTTCAGTCCTTATTATGATAAATCTTCCTGTATATACTGTTGTGCCCACCAGGCCTTTATTCAGTTACTTGTATTTATGTGCTTAAATAAAATGTTGTTTTTTTCTTGATTTACGCCAAGCTAGTTATGCAGAGCACAGGTGCCACCTACTGTTCCCTTTCTGGTATAGCTTTAGCTGTTTGTATTAGTTACATATTGTAATTTCATAGAATGTGTTAATAAAGTTGTTAGGAACCATGCATTCTGGGAGAATTCTCTAGAGGAAGTGAGTCAGCCACCAATCTTCAGCAAGGCTGTAAGGCATGTTTCTCCCATCTCTCGCCATCACCTCTTAGTGAGCTTAAAAAATATGTTTTTGTCATCCCATTCTGTGTTATAGAGCATTATTTCTTTATTATATGCAATATTGTACTGATTGATGTTTGTTTTATCAATTTGTAGTTTCTCCTGGCTCGTTCTAATAAATTTAAGATAAAAAAATATGGTATCTGAAGTTTATGGAGCGGATAGGTTTAGCTCTATGTCCTACAGACAGAACATATACAGTATTTTAAAAATTAAATGTTACATACAGTAGGTAAAGCACTGCATAAACTGTAGGCTCTATATGTAGCGCTACCCCCATGAGGGCTGCTTAAAGATACTGTACCCCAGTGGTTGTCCTGACCTTGCAAGTCTCCTGACACCCTGGGTTCAGACATTTCAGCAAGGAAATATGGATGCAGTCCCAGATTAGTTCAAAATAAACCAGATACGTGTAGCACTACCCTCTTGGGAGCTGCTTAAAGGGGTTGTAAAGGTAATTTAAAAAAATAATAACAAACATGTTATACTTACCTTCACTGTGCAGCTCGTTCTGCACAGAGTGGCCCCGAACCTGGTCTTCTGGGGTCCCTCGGCGGCTGTTTCAGCTCCTCCCCACAAGAACTAAACACCTTAATGCGAGCTCCCTCGCATGGTGGTTAGTTCTTGCAGGCGCGCTCCCGTGATACAGCCGGCGGCTATAGCCGCTCACTGTATCACTCGGCCCCTCCCCCGACGCGCCGCGTCATTGGATGTGATTGACAGCAGCGCGAGCCAATGGCTGCGCTGCTTTCAATCCATCCACTGTAGCCAATCAGCGGCCAGGCTAAGCAGCGAAATAGATGTCGGGAGCGAGCGGCTGACTTTCGAGGTGTCAGGTAAGTAAAACGGGGGGGCTGGGGGCGGCGGTACTGTCAGAAGTTTTTTCACCTTAATGCATAGAATGCATTAGGGTGAAAAAATTTTTACCTTTACAACCCCTTTAAGTTTGTTCAGTCCGTTACTCTGCCCTTCAAACCAAAGATTCGTCTCAGCCCCTACTTGTACACCTAGCAAAATGGTTAGTATGATTAGTGGAATAGCACAATAAATGATACACAGACACATTTCAAACAATCTCTCTCAGATTTCAAGTCAAGAGAGGAAACTTAAAAGGATATTTTTTTGGAATAATCTTTATTTTAGTTTTCGAAAACATACAATAAGTAATAAAAAGAGAAAAAAGCACCCAAAAGGGCAACAGACCATAAATCACAAACATTCAAAATCAGCATCAACTGCATTGGTACGTGCAGTTGTGTACATCATATAATTCCACCATTTTATTCCCCAGTGACGCTAGGGGTTGTATTTATGAACTGTCGTACCAAACATGAGCTAAACACCCATATATACGACATCATGAACAGAATGTGACATGGGACGGAAATAGGGGGGGATGTAGGGAGGGGAGTGGGAGAGGGGGTTTAAGGTAAAGAAGCAAGTGAAAAAAAAAGGGGGGGGAAGGGAATAGGCTGTACACAAGATAGACAACAAAACTAACCTTTAAATAAAGCAAAAACAATCAGCACTATAACCAGGATGAGAAATAATGGTATCAAAGTGTTCTAGGGATCTTTAGCAAGCCCGCCTTATGGGATAGCATTATACTAAGTCAATGCAGTTTAGGTCCAGGTCCCCAATAATGAAGATAGAGACAAATAGGGTCCAGAGGTAACAGGCTAGGGCATCTGTATGGCACTAAAGGTATAATATATCCAGGTAGCCCAAACACTATAAAACCTCTCATGTCTATCCTTACACATTGCCACCCACTCCTCCGCTGCCATGATTTTATTGACCAGAGGAATCCAATAAGCCTGTCCTGGAATATGGGCTGACTTCCAATGGATGGAGATCAAACGTTTGGCTGCATTTAGGAGGTGGGGCAGAACCGATTTACGGTAATTACTGAGAGGGATGGATGGCACATGAAGCAAAAACTCCAAGGGAGAATCATTCATTTCGATATTTGGGCTCTAATATCCTGCCAAAAAGGCCTGAGCCTCGGGCACTCCCACCATATACAGTATCTCACAAAAGTGAGTACACCTCTCACATTTTTGTAAATATTTTATTATATCTTTTCATGTAACAATACTGAAGAAATTACACTTTGCTACAATGTAAAGTAGTGAGTGTACAGCTTGTATAACAGTGTAAATTTGCTGTCCCCTCAAAATAACTCAACACACAGCCATTAATGTCTAAACCGCTGGCAACAAAAGTGAGTACACCCCTAAGTGAAAATGTCCAAATTGGGCCCAATTAGCAATTTTCACTCCCAGTGTCATGTGACTCGTTAGTGTTACAAGATCTCAGAGGTGAATGGGGAGCAGGTGTGTTAAATTTGGTGTTATCGCTCTCACGCTCTCATACTGCGTGAAGTTCAACATGGCACCTCATGGCAAAGAACTCTCTGAGGTTCTGAAAAAAAGAATTGTTGCTCTACATAAAGATGGCCTAGGCTATAAGATGATGGCCAGGACCCTGAAACTGAGCTGCAGCACGGTAATCAAGACCATACAGCAGTTTAACAGAACAGGTTCCACTCAGAACAGGCCTCGCCATGGTCGACCAAAGAAATTGAGTGCACATGCTCAGCATCATATCCAGAGGTTGTCTTTGGGAAATAGACATATGAGTGCTGCCAGCATTGCTGCAGAGGTTGAAGGGATGGGGGTCAGCCCGTCAGTGCTCGGTCCATATGCCGCACACTGCATCAAATTGGTCTGCATGGCTATCATCCCAGAAGGAAGCCTCTTCCAAAGATGATGCACAAGAAAGCCTTGCTGAAGACAAGCAGACTAAGGATATGGATTACTGGAACCATGTCCTGTGGTCTGATGAGACCAAGATAAACCTATTTGGTTCAGATGGTGTCAAGCGTGTGTGGCAGCAACCAGGTGAGGAGTACAAAGGGAAGCGTGTCTTGCCTACAGTCAGGTATGGTGATGGGAGTGTCATGGTCTGGGGTTGCATGAGTGCTTCCGACACTGGGGAGCTACAGTTCATTGAGGGAACCATGAATGCCAACATGTACTGTGACATACTGAAGCAGAGCATAATCCCCTCCCCTCTGAGACTGGGCCGCAGGGCAGTATTCCAACAAGATAACGACCCCAAACACACTTCTAAGACAGCCACTGCCTTGCTAAAGAAGCTGAGGGTAAAGGTGATGGACTGGCCAAGCATTTCTCAAGACCTAAACCCTATTGAGCATCTGTGGGGCATCTTCAAACGGAAGGTAGAGGAGAGCAAGGTCTCCAACATCCACCAGCTCCATGATGTCATCATGGAGGAGTGGAAGAGGACTCCAGTGTCAACCTGTGAAGCTATGGTGAACTCCATGCCCAAGAGGGTTAAGGCAGTGCTGGAAAATAATGGTGGCCACACAAAATATTGACACTTTGGGCCAAATTTGGACATTTTCACTTAGGGGTGTACTCACTTTTGTTGCCAGCGGTTTAGACATTAATGGCTGTGTTTTGAGTTATTTTAAGGGGACAGCAAATATACACTGTTATACAAGCTGTACACTCACTACTTTACATTGTAGAGCAAAGTGTAATTTCTTCAGTGTTGTCACAGGAAAAGATATAATAAAATATTTACAAAAATGTGAGGGTGTACTCACTTTTGTGAGATACTGTATAGCAGTGATGGCGAACCTTGGCACCCCAGATGTTTTGGAACTACATTTCCCATTATCCTCCACTACACTGCAGAGTGCATGAGCATCATGGGAAATGTAGTTCTAAAACATCTGGGGTGCCGAGGTTCGCCATCACTGCTGTATAGCTATAGTGACCACTAGAGGCCCTCGCTGTCCTCTTAGAGGCTTATAGAGCTAAAGATACTTTATTACATTTATTATAATTGATTTTTCTATACAATTACAAAATAAGACCATCTAATATTAGAATATCTTATATAGAATATTATTTGATGATTGGATCTGTAAAACTAATAAAGATGGCTTGGGATTCAGCCCAGGCTGGTTGAAAATTGTGTTTATAAGCGGTAGACGTATCCGAGCACGTGACCACTGATGACATCAGACGTGGGCAAAAGAAACAAAGTTGGGTGAAGTTTTTTTAGATACGTCATTTGCGGTAGTTGGAGCGCAAGTAGAACGCAAATCGGTGTTCCCATTACTTTACATGCTGATCTTTACCTATATGTAAGTGCAATATTACTGGTTTTAAAAAAACCTTTTTTAATTACTACACTATGAGAGCCCTCTGCTCTCTCCCTCCTTACACTATTATGGAGCTATATTAGAGCGCTGAAGTGCAGTCATACCTGGATATTTGGATGGATGTCAGCTGTGATTTGGATTCAAATATATGGTGACCAGCCTGTGATCCTTTGGGATTATACCTCTTGCGCATTTGACTCCCTGTAATAGGGGTCAATAGAGTCCGGTGAGTGTGTGGTGCATCTGCATGATGGTGGAGAGGATACCTCGATCTTTATTCATGGTGGATGTTTATTACACTGGGATTATTTTTGGACTTTTATGGACTTTATATTTTGCATTTTTTTTGCCTATTGAATCTTATCTCTTTGGTGGTGTTTAAAAAATTGTATGTCATATGTATTACATATATGTGCTTTAATAGATCTTATATCACATTAAGAAGCGCGGTTATTTTATATTTTAAAAATTTGTGTGGGTGTTGTTACACTTTATAACGAGCAGCCTCTTCATTTATTTCACTATTACATTTTTAGTGTTTATTAGCACATCCATTTGCGCGAGTGTAGGAGGCTATTTTCAGGGTCTATTTGTTCTAGTCACATAAACAAGCACTGTAGAAAATAATGTGCTTTCCATGGTTGTGCATTGCAGTGTAACGGCAGATGCAGTAGAAATCACACTAGTGTGAGCGGTGCCTAAATCCCTACAGCATGGAGCATGAAAATAACTGTCTGATATTGTACTGCAGATAAACGGGTCAAGCACATATTTTACTCATGTAAGTACCTCAGTGGCAACTGGCAACTTTTTTTTCTAATTTTCAAAAGAAGCTGTACTCCAAAGATGCCGGAAGAGGAAAAAAAAACCCAGCCTTGACGTGTGCAATAATCATGCCAGTCCTCCGGGATTTCACACGTCAGAGTTTCACTTTCGTTTCTTTCTTCTGCTGTCAACAATGGCGTCTGCTGATTTGAAAGCAGAGCTGGAATGTTCCGTCTGTCTGAACATTTATGTAGATCCTGTAATGCTGAAGTGTGGACACAATTTCTGCCAGGAATGTATTGATTGTGTGCTGAAAACACAAGAACGGTCTGGATGTTATTCCTGCCCTGAATGCAGACAGATGTATCAAGAGAGGCCAGCAATGCACAGGAACATAAAACTGCGTAACATAGTGGAGAATTTCCTGTCTACTCAATCAGTCCAGGAGGAATCTGAGGTCTTCTGCTCCATCCATCAAAAGATACTGGAATATTACTGCACAGACGATGATACCTATGTCTGTGCATCCTGCTGTCTCATTGGAGAACACAAAGGTCATATATTTGAGTCACTGAAGGAGGCCTCTGGAAATAAAAAAAATAAAATGAGGAATGTTCTGCAGAAACTGCTGACAAAGAGAGAAGAGACGGAGGAAAGAGTCCAGAGTCTGCAGAAACACAGGGAAAAAATAGAGGAAAAAGCAGCTGGTGACACAAAAACAGTCACTGCCCTGTTTAGAGACCTCAGGAGACAACTGAAAGTCCTGGAGGAAAGATTGCTGAGCGAGATCTCAAAGCCAGCCAAGCAGTTGTCACACTCCATAATGGATTTGATCCGAGAGCTGGAATTAAAAAAGGAAGAGCTGTCCAGGAAGGTGCATCACATTGAGGAGTTGTGTAACATGATGGATCCACTGACTGTCCTACAGGAACCAGATATCTGTGATTTGTATGATACTGAGGATGGTGATAATAAGGACAGGAAGAGACTTGATGAACTCCTCCATGATGGAGAGCATCTGGATATGGCTAGGATTTTACAGACATTACAAACAGGTTTATTTGCTATAATGTCTGAGGTAAATTTGCAGAAACATACAGGTACACATTTGTATTCCCATTTTAGTACAGAGAACAAAGATCACAGCATAGCTACAGTGCCTTCCGGAGTCCCTCAACCAGCCTTAACCATACAAGGCACACATCACCAGCCTATGAGACCAAGTATTCAGTCTGTCCTTGAAATGTTGGGACCGTCAAAGATTACAGACATAAAAATGGATGTAAATACAGCTGGGAATGATCTTTGTGTATCAGATAACAGAAAAACTGTGTCCTGCTCAATTTTTACCCATAAACACCCAGAAAGACCAGAAAGATTTCAGTCTGCTCAGGTGTTGAGCACTCAGAGTTTCTCCTCTGGGCAACATTACTGGGAAGTGGATGTGGAGAGGTCCCAGATTTGGAGTATTGGGATGTGTTACCCTAGTATAAACAGGAGTGGGTGTCACTCAGAGATTGGATGGAATAACAAGTCATGGGGTTTGCATAAATCTTGGCTGAATAACCAGTATTCGGTGCTATATAATAGAAATTGGATCCGGTTATTCGGAAAAGTGTCCAGTAATAGAGTCAGGATATATCTGGATTATGAAGCTGGGCAGATCTCCTTCTATGACCTGTGTGACCCGATCCAGCACCTCCACACCTTCAATGCCACCTTCACTGAGCCTCTCCATGCTGTATTATGGGTAGGGGGAGGTTGTGTAAAGATTTGTAGGGAAAATCAGATATGCGAGGAATCCAACCAGTTAATGATGACATCATAGGTAATGTGACTGGTTTATTATTTAGCTTGTATAACAGTCTCACTATTTTGTTCAATTTGGTTTGTCTAGCTGTGTTTTCAGATTTTAAAATATAATATGTTATTAATTAAAGGAAAAGTATTAAGGTAATATTTTTTTCACTATTCTGTACATGCAATACTTTGTCACATGTTGCTAGGTGCTTCCTAAGCATTGCTTTGAGGTTGTATTGGGTGGGGAAAAATTTGAGCCCCTGTTAGATTTTCCTCACTTGCCGTCACAGTGATGGCAGCACAGACTGCAGGGGTTTTAGTCTTTATCAGATCAAAAAAATGTGTTGTCCTCTCTGGCCCTGTATTTCTGTCTCCATGGTGAAAGGTTTCAGCAGACAGGAATTGTGGGAAATTCTGCAAGTCTGCAAATCTCAATTTCTGTTTGCTGAAACCTTCCTCTTACGCTTTACCTCACTGTGGCGAGGTATGTCATTTCCGCCTGCCCATTGACTCCTGGGATATGAATGTAATCAATTCCAGGAGTCAATGAGCATCTGCCGCAATGAGTGCACCGCGCTTAGTACGCTATGTGCATGTGCGAGATCGGGAGGTGCATGCTGGCTATCCAGCAGCACCGTATCCTGGAAGGAACAACAAGTGAGCTTCAGATGCCCACACTGAAGAAGAGAGCGTGCTCGCTGAGGAGAGCAAAGTGAGTTTAGAAAATGAATAAGAAAACCTACTAGTATTATTTATTCCTTAAAGTGGTTGTAAACTTAAATTTTTGCCTTGTACCTATACGTAGGTAAGCCTATAATAAGGCTTACCTATAGGTACTGTATACTGTAGGTACTGTAAATATCTCCTAAACATGCACCATTTATGTAGCCGATTACATCATCGGTGCATGCGCTCTGAAGGAACGATGTCCCGTTCCTTCTGAATCCTGTGCCATAAACGGTGGCTCCCCACGCATGCATGCGAGTGACATCATTGCGACTCTGGCCAGTCAAACACCTGGAGTCCGCGGACCCAGAAGTAAGATGGATGAAGATGGAAGCGGTCTCCAGCGATGACAGTGCATCGCTGGAATGCTTTGTTTTCAGGTAAGTTTCAAATAATGTGCTAGTATACGATGCATACTAGCACATTATAGCTTTACCTTGCAGGTCTGAAAAAAAATAAAAAAGGCACCCAGCAGTTTACAGCTGCTTTAATGTATGGTATTTTATTACTTACGAACATCGAGGGGGTTTTAAAAAAAAAAAAAAAGCTGGAACTCCGCTTTAAAGGAACTGAAAAACAGCAGTAAAATCCTGAGAAAAAGGGAAGGTGGGACTTTGAATGAGGCTATTGATTTGTAGGGGTGAGATGATTAAAAAGTATATTTAATTGGCATATTGAGTCTGACAATACATAACAATGATGCACATAGTAAAAAAGGTTTAATATGTATACACACACATACATGGTATTGACCTCATGAATACATTACATTTACATATCAAAGGGACGGCATATAAAATTGACAAGAGGTTTAATATGGATAAAATGAATTATTGCAGATTCATATATGTACACGTCATCTAAATGGCACTATGCAGTGTAATCAATGGTAAGAAACACAGTATGGTCATTTGGTTGTAGATAATGAGTCTAAGTAGGTTCCCATCAGTAGGCATGAGAATGCATCCTAAAAGGCTGACGCGTTTTGTGGATAATACCACTCTTCAGGGGCAGATGCACGCAACTCTATAAAAAAAAAAACAAAACATGAGTAGCCCAGTATGATCAAACGTTATACCCTTCAAGAGAAAAGAGAAAAGGGAGAGACGTACTCATCCCCCTGTCTGTACCGGGAGCTGTGGAAGGAGCCCCCAGGAGAGGGAACGGGTGCACAAAACATCATCCCTAGGAAAAACAAAAAGCCAGAAATCCAGGTAGTGATATGAGTGGGCTTCATGTCTAAAAATATATATATTGGGTGTACTATAAATATTTTGGGAAGTAGCTAGAGCCCAATGCCAAAGTGCAGGTGGAAAAGTGAATGTGAAAAGAAGAAGTGTGTGAAGAGAGAAAAAAAAGATCAGAGATGAAAAAGAAAAAAGGAAAAAAAATAAAATTAAAAAAAAGCTGTAAAATCCTGACAGGGGGTTCTAATCGTTCTCCTCTCTATACTCTCAACAAAGCAACAGCTGACAAAGACATGACCCACATAAGCCCACATAAGCCATCATCATCATCACATATTGCAAAATGGAACCATCACTTTTCTTCCAAAGTGTGTCACTTGCCATACGGAGCAAACATTGCCCATGCCATATTTTAATAGTTTAGATGGAAAGTACAGCCCCCAGAAGAGCCAGATGACAGGTGATGGACCCAAGACATTACAGAAATGGAAATTGGCATCAGACTTTAAATAGAACTATCTTCCAGAACGTTAATCAGTATGTGGCACTCAAACAGCTGCTCCCAACAGTGTCTTCTACAGTATGCACAAGTCCCATATTTGACCACTGGTAATGTGGATCCAGGGCTTTTTTCCTCAGACAATATGTGCAGGAAACCCCCCCTTCTGAGTCAATCCATGTCTCTGCACCCTACACACTTCTGAGCTAGGGTTGCCACCTGTCCAGGATACACCCAGACAGTTTGGGTTTGGAATCATGCATCCAAGTTTCAGACTGCCTGAAACCCGAACACATTATTTAGACTGGACTATGGCTTCCCAGCAGGGTTGCTGGCTGCAGTTGTCTAAGCTGAGAGTGCCTGTTACACTCTTTAACACTGCCCAAAGCCAGCACTAACAATCCACCCCCCACCCCCCAAACACACACACACAGGAGAGGAGAGAGGGAGCAATCTGCGCCTCTTCCCCCCCCACCCCTACCCCTCTGTGTCTGACCACACTCCAATCCCTGGCGCTGTGCCTCAGAATAGGAAAGTAAGTTGGGGCCGGAAATTTGAAGTCCAGCAGCCTCAGATACATCTGGATGAGAAGTATGACTGCCAAGGGGTGAGTGAGCTTGCTATCCATCCCTGTCTGTGACTGAAGTCTCCCAATTCTCTCTCCTGCCTCTGAGTAAGTACACTAAGGCAAATCAGGGTCCTCAGAGCACCCCTTACATCAGATTTCCCCTTTACATCAGAGGCAGCAGTTTTTCCCCTTACATCAGAGTCTTCTCCGTACATCAGAGTTCTCAGTGTTCCCCCTTAAATCAGGGTTCCCAGAGGATCCCTTACATTAGAGTTCTCCCTTACATCAGAGTCTGCAGAGTCCCCTCTTACAGTGAAAGGGAACTCTGCGAGTTCAAACGTGAAAGGGGAACTCTGTGGACTCTGATGTAAAGGGGGACTCGTGTTCTTAACTTCATATGATTAGAAATGTTATTTAATAGCAAAATATATGTATAGTTTATACTATAAAAAAAAATTGCCATGCACCCCTAAAGTGTTTGTGTTTGACTTGAAGAAAAGGTGGCAACCCTACGTAAAAGAGGTAAAAGAGGGGAGTAGAGGAGAGCACTGGGAGCTCGTACGGTCCGGCTTGTGTCCACCCCCCCGTATACCATTGTCCCTGACGGAGACATGAGGAAAAACACAGACAGCTCAAGCAGGCTGAGCTGGTCGCATAAGGAGCTATGCAAAATGAAATAAGGTAGCATTGGAATGTTTAATGAAAACATTTTCTGCTGACTGGAGGCTGATAGCTTGAACTAGAACTTTTGATTGTCTGCTATCCCCACACTCCCCAGGTAAAAGGTCTCTGAAAAATCTCATAACGCATATGCTCATTTAAATTGGGTATAACATATACACCATGCAAAGTTGGAACTTTTTGTTGTGCTGCACTGCATATTATAAACGACCCACGGACGGTGCATTATATACAGCCTATTGTATGTCATCTGATGTGCAAAAGTATATTTAAATCGCTAAGAGACAAGACCGTGACTATGATACAATAAAAGCGATAAGAATTAAGATACAGGCAGACCACTGGGACATTTTATTTACGCAGAGGTGAAAAGGAAAATGTGTAGAAGCGCCCGTGGCATTATAAGGAAATATAAAGTATAAGAACTGTTCCTTTTTTTTCTTTTTTCCTTACCTCCTTTCGGGTTTGAAGCAAATATACATGCAGGTAAAAGGACAATATGTAAAGATATTGAGAAGTGCCTGTGAGAGCTGAAAGGAGGATGGTGGATTGTTTTGAGTACACACTGCAGGCCACTGCTTCTCTACCCCAACCCCATCCCACCTGTACTGTCCCATTGTAAGAGACTCTGGAAGTGCTTGCAAACTCTCAGTTGGCGATTGAGCTAATATTTCCCCAGCAGCGATTGGAGGGGAAAGTGAAGGGGGGAAGGGGGGAGAGGATAAAAGAGTAGCATACAGAGAACCCAAAGGAGGGATAAGGACTGTAGGTTGCTAAAAAGAGACAAAAGGGGTGAAAAGGGGTTATATCTTATTGATGCTTGTCTGTGTTTCCCACTGGCTCTACACCTTGCCCATCATGAGATATTCACCTACTGCTCTATTAACATAAACAAACCTATAAGCTGTTGGGAAGGTCTTCCTTAATCGCACGGAGTAGAGTGAACAACTAAAAAGATGGATTAAGATCTTAAGGCGGATCTGACATATAAGAGAATGTTTGTGGAGAATCAGAAACTCAATAACGATCAGAATGATCTCTACTTGAAGAGAAAAGGAATCTGAAAAGAGTAAAATAGTCGCAGAAGTGCGATACTACAGACAACAAAGTTAAAAAGAGGAGACCAACCTGGGGAGAAAGAAAACAACAGAACTTAATATGAGAAGCTGAACCCTAAAAGGGACGGAGCCCAAGACCTCAAAAGAGAGTCTAAATATGAGCACGATTCAGAGATACTTAACAAAAGACAGGAGTCCAAAATGCCTGGGAGTTGAAAAAAAAAACAGCAAGGGACTAAAGAGAAGAAAAAAGATTCAGGGAAACAGAAAGGTAAAGTAAGTGGATAAATCCAGAGAAGACACTAGTAGAGAAAGAGAACTGGAGTCAAGTAAAATGGAAGAACAAAGAAATACGTCTCAAATACCAACTAAAATAGAAATGATTGAAATGTTTGCAGGGCTTGAAAACTCTATTAAAATAGAGATAACCAATGTACGGACAGATCTGGGCCAGCTGCTGAGGCGAGTAGAGGAAGCAGAGGGGAAAACAGAAAAACAGGCCCAAGAAATAAAAGAATTAAAAATACAAGTAAGAGGTCTGCAAATTGATCATAGGGAAATTCAATATAAATTGGAAGATCAAGAAAACCAAAGCAGATGTCAAAACCTAACGATCAGACACTCCCAGAACAAAATGGGGAAGACTTGGAAAAATAATGAAAAAAATCTTTAGAGAAGGGGTAAATAATGTAATGATGGTGTTGGGAGGCTAGAGGTCTCAGGGGGACCTGTATCTTCTCTAGGCGTCAGCTCCGCTTCTCCCCCCCCCGACAATTTGGGGGGGGGGGGATGAAGACAGGCATTTGGGGTCTGAGCCACACCCTAGGATTTGAGATTCGCAGGGGGGGAATGGAGTGGGTCTCCACCTACTGCTCTAGGGCCGGAAAATGGCCAAGGGGTGGGGAGCTGGTTGGTGGGTGGGAGAGGAGGGGGGGAGGAGAGACACCTTAAAAGAAAGAACTGTAGTAACTTGGGACAAAACCTAGGTCCCCTAACATCAGGACCCAACACTGAGATAAATCCCTCAACTATAAAAATAGGTAGATAACAACCAAGTTATGACAACAATTAATTTTTTGACATTTAATGTACAAGGTTTAAACACACCAACAAAAAGGCATAAAATTTTGAAGGCGATTGAGCATTATAGGGCCGGGGTGGTCTTTTTACAAGAGACACATCTATTTCAGGAAACGAATGTAAAGCTGTAGTCTAGACAATTTCCAATATGGTACTATGGGGATTCGATGACAAAAAAGGCAAAGGGAGTAGCAATCGGAATAGGTAGAGGAGTGCGGTTCCTTTTGGAAGATAGACTAACCGACCCGGAGGGAGGGTTCCTCTACTTAAAGGGGAAACTATTTGTAATGGAGTGTACACTAGTAAATATATATTGCCCCAATAGAAATCCAACAAGCTATCTAAATGAAGTCCTGGGAAGGTTAATGGATTTTAAAAAAGGGAAAGTGATAATAGGGAGATCTGAATTTTTGTACAGATCCGAAGATAGTACGTCCCGGGGACAGGGGACTAGGAACGTTCAGTTAAAGGAAACTACATCACTGTCAGTTAGTAGATATGTGGCGAATACAACATCCTAAGATATGGGACTACACGTTCTACTCCCCTGTGCACGGGATGTATTCCAGGATCGACTATATAATGATTGAAGATAGGATGCTGGATATGGTAATGTCAACAAACATAGAAATAACTACCTTATCAGAGTTATTCATAGTTATTGGTACATGGGTACCAATAACTATGAAAATAAAGATACCAGGGGCTCAGAGACAGTCATATTCATGGAGATTAAATGAGGACCTGCTAGATAAACAAAGAGAAGAGATAGTAAAAAAGGAATTAGAACAATATTTTAGTTTGAACGATACCAACAAGATTGCGGAAGATACCCTATGGGAGGCTCATAAAGCCTATATTAGGGGAATCCTGATCTTGTTGGGAGCTAAGAAAAAGAAGGAAAGGACAAAAAATATGGAAAGATTAATAAAATAAATATTCCTACTAGAGCAGGGACATAAAAAATATAGAGGGCAAGATCAGGCACTGTTTCAAGAACTGGTAATAAAAAGGGGTGAATTAAAAGACCTATTAGAACAGGAGATGAGATAAACATTTAATAAAATGACAAAAGAAAGATATCAATGGGGGAAGAAAAATAGCAAATGCTTTGCAAGGAAGCTGAGGAAAAAAAAAAAAACAATAAACTATAGAAAAAATCCCAAAAAAAAGGGGGAAATGATCCATACAACAAAAGATATAGCAATGGTCTTTAGAGACTATTATGGGCTATTATATTCCATTAACCAGAAAGTACAACAGGAAGTAGGAAAAACGGAGAGGATTAAGGACTGCTTGAAAAAAGCTAAGCTCCCCCGGATTACTGAGGAAAGAGAAACTTCCCTAGAGACACCCATAACAGCAGAGGAGATCAATCGGGCATTAAAAGATTCAGCTTCAGGTAAAAGTCCAGGGCCTGAAGGCTCTACGACTCTCTACCCTAAAAAATGTCTTGAAATTTTAATCCCAAAACTATGTACATACATGAATGGCCTGGGAACAATGTATGAGATGAATAAAGAAGCCCTACTTGCATCAATAACAATTATCCCAAAAGAAGGAAAAGACACCAAAAAAGAAAAAAGTACCAAATGCTCAACTATAGACCTATAAAACTGTTAAATGCGGATACAAAATTGTTCGCGAAAGTACTAGCAACAAGAATGAAAAATCTAATGACTGAGTTGGTACATGCTGACCAAGGTTTTGTCCCAGGCAGAGAGGGGAGGGATAATGGAGTAAGAACACTCCTATTACTTAAAAAAATTAGAGAGGGAACGATCCCCGTTCTACGCTTGTCGATAGATGCTGAAAAGGCGTTTGACAGAGTAGACGGGATTTATGATGAATACACTGGACGGGAGCCCCAGAATGATGCAGTGGATACAAACATTATATAAAGGCCCCACAGCGACTGTAAAAGTGAATGGAACATCGTCA
The DNA here is from genome assembly GCA_037952925.1 of Lithobates clamitans. Lineage (NCBI taxonomy): Eukaryota > Metazoa > Chordata > Amphibia > Anura > Ranidae > Lithobates > Lithobates clamitans. The sequence goes on from JBBGZY010000031.1 coordinate 169,321, forward strand.
GCCCCCTTTAAAATGTACAATGGGACAAGACAAGGATGCTCCCCATCTCCGCTATTGTTTGTGTTGGCGCTGGAACCTCTTCTGGCGACGATAAGGGGCAACGCGGATATAGGGGGCTTCAAAGTTGGAGAAGAAAAACACAAATTAGCTGCATTTGCAGATGATATATTATTTTATATATCAAATCCTCCAATCTCAATGCCAAATCTCCTGAAGGCATTAAAGCAATATCGAGAACTTTCTAATTTTAGGATTAACCCGGGTAAATCCGAGATATTAAATATAAATGTGAACCAAAAATATGAACATAGTCTACAACAAGAGTTTCCATTCCCATGGAGGAAGACAGAAATAAAGTATCTAGGGGTAAAATTAACGACATTTTTGGGAGAAATATACCAAGCAAATTATATTCCACTATTGGAGGAAATAAAAATAGAAATAAAAAGAATAGCAGTACGTCCTCTCTCATGGATGGGTCGTATTAATGCTCTAAAGATGATATTGTTACCTAAAAATCATGTACAAGTTTCAGATGCTCCCCATATATATATACACAGGGCTTTTTTTCTCAGAGAAAAGGTGGTGGAACTCACCCCCCCTCCCCTGCCCACGCCTCTACCCACCCCTAGGACCGCCCCTTTAGAAAACAGGGATGCAAGTAAAATTTGGGAGGGCTATAAAAGTAGTTGTATGGAATTAAATAAAAAGCAATGCAGTAAAATGTGCAAAAAAAAATAATGGAATACTTACCAAAAGTAAGCTCAGAGATACTTCCAGATGATTTCAGCGTTCTTTTTTTTTTTTTTTTTTTTAATAGTTTTTATTCAAGTTTTGTCAGTTTACAAAGATATACACCATGCTTACATATAACAGTAGATATCATAAACCAAAATATAAACCATAGATGCTAACAGTTACTTATATCTTTACAGTCTTAATACAATTCCCTGAAATGTGAGGAATAAAACAAGGCAGAAGGGGCTGTATGCCTCCGCCAGCCACCCCATTTGGGAACTAACTGTGGCTCGACTGAAGCACAGCCTCCGCATGCCTCTGTGTTAACAGCAGTATTAACCAGTTTATATCTGTTAGCGTTCTTGTAACAAGAGCATATAGTTAGAAACTAATAAAAGAAACTAATGTGTATATAATACAGAATCATTTCAGAAGCCATATGGAAAGGGATGGTCATGGGTCTTAAAAAAAATAAAAAACATCAGATGTGGTGTCAATCATTTACGATAATTATCGTACCACTTTATCCAACTTTGCCAGCGTGGAAGAAATGCGTCATACTTTCCATTAATGGATGCTAGCATCTTTTCGTAAGTGTAATGCAAAGACAATGTAGTTACCGCCTCTTCTATGTCTGGAGGATGCAGCGATCTCCATTTTCTTAGTATTACTAATTTGGCTGCTAGGAATAAGTGAATAGTAAATTGTCTATGTAGTGGTGGGATATCTTCTATACCTATGTTTAGGATAGCTAATGATGAAGGGTTCCGTATAGTTAGATTCGTTATTTGACGTAGGATTTTGAGGATGTGGGACCAATATGACGTCAGGTGTGCACATCCCCATAGGATGTGATAGATAGTGCCCGGTTGCCCACAATTCCTCCAACAGGTGGAAGGTGTGGAGCAGTTGAATTTAGCTAGACGATATGGTGTTAAATACCAATGCTGTATGATCTTATGTGAGAGTTCCCAGAGGTTGGTGCTATTGGTAGCCGAGTGGATATATTGTATAGCCTTGTGCCATTGTTGTGGGGAAAAGGTGTCATTAAGATCTCTTTCCCATGCTAGCATGGATTTTGTTTTGATGAATATGTTTTTATCATGAAGATAAGTGTAAAATAACGATATACCTCCTTTACGAGGAATTTTGGCCGTGAGATATACGTGAATCTGCCAAAATAACTTATAATTAACTTTATGTTTTTTGAGGTAAGTAGCAATTCTAAAATGTTGAAAACCATCTGAAGAAGGCAGGTTATAAGTCGTTTGTAGAGTGTCAAACGAACTGACTTCAGTGTCGGAGTGTAAGTCCGAAACCCATTGTATTCCCTTCGCTGTCCACCTATTCAAGGGTATGTCTGGGACCAATAAAGCCAATGTTGACATAGGGATCGACAAAGATATAGTAGGAGATGATCTAGATTTAGTTGTTATCAGTGTTTTCCATGAGTTTAGTGTTGCTAGTATCGGGAGAGAGAGGTCAGAGGGTTTGGACTTTAGATGCATAGAAGCTAACAAATAATCATAGATGCTTCCTCTTGGTATATTATTTTGTTCAATAGAACACCAAAGAGGCTGTTGGAGATGCAGGAACCACCCTCTTAGTTGTGCTAGGATTGCAGCTAGATGGTAGTCAGCAAATATTGGGAGACCAACCCCTCCTGCTGTTTTTGTTTTACGGAGTTTGGTTAGAGCGCTTCTGGCTTTTTTGCCATCCCATAAATATCTAGAAAGTATGGATTGTAAGGTATGAAAGTGTTATCGTGGGACGGGGATGGGAACTGTACGAAATACATATAGTATTTGTGGCAGAATTTGCATTTTGAAGGCAGCCAGCCTGCCTGACCATGACAATGTGTGTTTGCTTAGGGATTGGAGACCTATGTGCAATGTACGTATTAACGGAAGGTAATTAGCGTGAAATAGTTGTGAGGGGTAGGAAGTTAGTTTAATCCCTAAGTAAGTTATTTCTTGTGAATCCCATACATATGGGTATTTATTTTGCAAAATTCTATCGGATGCTACTACTCCAAGATCCAATATGTAAGATTTGGTTTCGTTCACCTTGTAATATGATATCTTACGATAGTCATGTAAAAGTTGAGAGACGTGTTGAAGGGAAGACACCGGATTAGTTAACATGAGGATCACATCGTCAGCGAAGAGACTTATGACGTGTTTACGGTTATTGAAGATAAAACCTTGTATATTAGGGTTTTGTCTTATGCTGGCTGCGAGGGGTTCCATTAAGAGGTTGAAAATAAGAGGGGATAATGGACAGCCCTGGCGGGTGACATTTGTGATCTTGAAAGGTTTAGATAGCATACCAGAGGTATATACCCTAGCTGATGGTGAGGTGTATAAAGATAGTATTGCAGACAATATGTGACCTGTAAAACCAAATTTTTCCAAAATGGTTGAGAGATATGTCCAATGCACTCTGTCAAACGCCTTCTCTGCATCCAAAGCAAGAAGCAGAGAAGGCGTTTCTTGCTTTCTGGCTGTATGAATCACATCTATTATGCCCCGTACACACGGTCGGATTTTCCGATGGACATTGTCCGATCGGAGCGTGTTGTCGGAAATTCCGACCGTGTGTGGGCGCCATCGGACATTTTCCATCGGATTTTCCAAAACACAAAGTTGGACAGCAGGAGATAAAATTTTCCGACAACAAAATCCGATCGCGTCAATTCCGACCGTGTGTGGCCTGTTCCGACGCACAAAGTGCCACGCATGCTCAGAAGAAATTCCGACACGGGACAGCTCGTTCTGGTAAACTTAGCGTTCGCAATGGATACAGCACTTTCGTCACGCTGCAATGTAAAAAATGGTTTAATACAGCGCACTCTCTTCTTCTTTATAATGTGACAAGAATTAAGTAGTTTTGCTGCTCATATTCACACACACTTCTCACAAAGTTTTATTTGTGTTTTTTTAGTGGGATTCCCTCAATATATTGTTATTAGTTGTCACATCTGACAGTTTTATGTTTTTTATGTTTTTTTTTTTTTGTTTTTAAGCCTTTTTTTTTCTTTAATGTTTGGATTTTTTCCAAGGCTGATCTTTGTTCAATGTTATTTTTATTTTTACTCCAGAATATTTTTGTGTGTGTTTTGTGTGGCAAGTTACCCCAACACCAATGATATCTTTTATTATTTAATCTCCATGAGATTTTTTGTTGTTGGTGTCCCTTGTTCATTTCACATTGTATATTAGAAATGTACCTGAATCCTCACAAACAAACCATCATTTTTGAAGTAAAACACATAGGAGAGTATAATTCAAAACAAAAATCCTTTATTAAGGGCTCAGAACCAAACAAAGAGGAAGGCAACACTGGATCAACAGGAGAATTTAGTGAAGCCTGGGACCCCCACGGCAGACATCAATTCTTAAACCTCAAAATTAGTGGCCTGAGGAGTCCATATGTAAGGGAGGGCAGTCTGGTCCGGGATTCACAGAGATCCGGATAGCAGCAGATGACATCAGTGTCCCCAGGCTGTGGTACCACAAGAGGCTGCATCTTTTGGCCGACCAGACTGGATCCAGGGTCCTCACTGTCTGGTCTTCCTTTCACACTTCCTTCCGGGCTGTGGCTGTGCAGTTGGAGATGTGGCAGGAGGAGGAGTAGGACCTGGAGGAGGAGTAGGACCTGCAGGAGGAGGAGGAGGACCATCGCGAAGGTGTGTTTGAGGTGTAATTTGGCCCCTCATACCTTTCGCCAGAGCCTCTGATATGAGGGCCTGACACATGGCTTTTTGGCCCTCCTCCATCCTCTGCATTTTATAGGCTATGAATGCAGCAATGTTCTCCTGCCTGGTGTGTGGTGCTCCCAGGACCTCTGTAGCCCTACAAAAAATCTGATAGCAGCCTCCTCTAGGGTACTCCTCCTACTGCCACTTTCTGTTTCCAGGGGGGGTGGAGGGACCTGCAGATCAGCCAGCCGGCTCGGCCCGACCACCTCCTGGCTGAGACTTCCCTGTGTATGAAAAAGGGACATAGTTGTAATGTTTTGCATCATCAATCACAATCATAAATTAGTACTCCCAACTAACATCTAGTTAACATCATTGATTGGACAAGCAGAAATATTTAGAGGAATGCTATACCTGGCTCAATCTGGGCTCCTCCACGTGTGGCCTGGAAGGCCCAGGTTGGGCGTCAGAAGCCTCAGCCAGGGGGGAAGGAAGTGTGGAAGGAAGACTGGAGAGGGATGACCTGGGTTCAGTCTGACCTGCCAGAAAATGCAGCCTGTCGTAGTACAACATCCTGGGGACATAGATGTCATCTGCTGCTCCGGATCTCTGTGAATCCAGGACTTTATTGCGCTCCCTCAGATATGTGCTCCTCAGGCCACCAATGAAAATCTTTAAAAAAGTGATGTCTGCCGTGGGGATCACCTGCTTCACAATTTCACACAATTGCTCCAGTGCTGCCTTCCTCTTTGCTTGGTTCTTGTAATGGGGGTGTTTAATCTCCCACAGACAGGGCAGCTCCCTTAGCATCTCTATGAAGACTGAAATGAAGTCCTGATCTTTCAGTACCATATCCATGTTCACTGCAAGACACAACACAAGACAAAGCCTAATGTCACACAAAACTCTCCTAATCTTGTTACAATATAGGCCTCAATCTATAGAAGCAGTATAGGCCCAAGTTTGTCTCTTACCTTCGTTCTTACGATCGCCGTGTTCAATGCTCCTTTCTCCGCTCACAGATCAAACGTAATACGCACGCGTGTTACGCTTTATATACACTGCGCATGCGTGTAACTCCGCCCGCCCCTGACGTTCTTTCTAGTGTATTCCCCGCCCCTTTTCGTTCGGCGCAGTGGGGGAAGAGCATGATGGCGGACATACAGCAGGTGCGGGCTAATTGTAACAACGAGGAGGAGGAGGAAAGGGCGGATCCAGGCACATCCCGATCCAGAAGGAGACGTTTTAAGGCCACAAATATGTCGTTTGGGGAGATGTTGGAGATGGTCGACATCATGAGGAAGTCCGACTATGACGGAAAATATGGGCCTTACCCCAACCCCAATATCCGAAAGGCCAAAATCATGGCGAAAGTGGTCAGGAGTCTAGAGCGGAATTTCAGGGTACGAAGGTCTAAAGATCAGCTCAGGAAGCGGTGGTCGGACCTGAAGTTGAGAGAGCCAGAGCAGTACCGAAAGATCCGGAGAGTGCTGCAAAAAAGTAAGTAGTTGTGCTGTGTTCCTATTCTTTCTGTCTTTATTACGTTCGTTCTGCTCCATATGCTTTGATTAGTTGTAACGTTTCCAAAGGTCAACTTTAATGTTCATGGGCACATTATTCGTTCGTATCAAAAATTTTTCTTTCGGCCTCTAGAACACCATTGTTTAGGCCATATGCATTTTCACACATTTTTGGGGGCCTACTTGGATGCCAAATATTTGTTTGTGTAGATGGGTTTGTTACTAGAATGAAATGCAAACTAGATTGTGTGTAAGGAAAGGACACTGAGCAGCTGTTTTCACTTCTGGACACTGGAGCACTAGTGTGGGGCACAAGAACACCATTTTTATTAGGGGGCCACACAGGTGCTCCAGTGTATACTATAGGGGGGTCTCCATCTGTGAAGCTTGTACCAAACAGGTAAAGTATTGCAGCTTGACAAAGGGCAATAAAAAATATACATCTAGGAACTCGGCTAAAATAGACAATTGTACCCCACTTCCAAGCAATGTTTCCTATTTCTATAGTTCTGCCATCAAATATCTGTGTGCTAAGTATACCATTTTTGTTTTACATAGGGGAGAAAAGACTCGGACACCCCTCATCCCAGGAGACCACAGACCCCCCCACCTATGGAAGAAGGTGAAATACCAACCCAAGAAGCTGAGCAGGAGGAAGAAGAAGACGTGGTGGAGATTGGCACCACAACAGGTGAGTGTCTGCGACCACAGACTCAGGTAAAAGAGATGGCTGGTGGCAGATTTTTGAGACCTTTTTTTTTGTTCTTTATCTCTTTTTAGGTGATCGTGATGTGAGGGAGAGAGAACGTTTCACATCTGAAAGTGCCCAGATACTGATAGGGGAGATCATGGGGTGTAATCTCCAATTGCAAAACATCCAGCAACAAATCAGTGATGTTATTAAAAAAAATAATAACATCATTGATGTTTTGGGGCAAATTTAAACCCCACAAAATCACCTGTTTTATCGTACCAAACTTTTTTCAATGTTTAGAAAAGCCAAATTTGGAGGATGCACACAGTGTGCCAACATGTGCTATCTGCCATCACGGGAGATCAATGGACGCGTTTTGGGGGGGCAACCCCTTCCTCAATTATAAAGTAGCGTTGAGGAAGGGCTTGCTCCCCCCAAACACGTCCCTTGATCCCCCATGATGGCAGATAGCACATGTGGACATTTGTAAATTGGTGTGCATCTTCCAAATTTGGCTTTTCCAGGGGTGATTTCCCCCCATCTGAACGCTATATCAAACCCAGTTCCTAAATACTGATGTCTGATATAGCCTTCAGGTTTTACCATATGTGAACTTTGTAAGTTCAAGTTTTTTGGCTTTCTTGTTGGTTTTACACAGGCCTGTTTTATCTGAAATGGATATTTTGATTTTTCATAATGCTACTGCAAACATTGTTATACAACAAACATGTTGGTTTGTTTTAAAAACCTTTGGTAAATGCGCATGTGATTGTGCAGGTATAAAAAAGTGCCTTACTCAAGAATGTGTGGATTATTGTCTCAACACTACAACACTTTTGGGGTGATGTAATAGCTGTTTTATGCAAAAATGGGGGTTATTTCCTAAGGGCAAATCCTCTTTGCACTACAAGTGCAGGTTCAGTGCAGTTGCAAGTGCACTTGTAGTGAAATGTGTTTTTGCATTTAGGAAGTACCAGCCAACACTGTTTTTTATAAGGTTACCCAATCACGACATTTTCTGCACTCAACACATTTCTGTCAGGGTCAGCTAAAACAAACACAAGCAGTAAATGTCCACCAAGAATTTCTTTTGGTTGTTTTTTATTTGAAAAAGGTGTCACATATTGTCTGGCATATTGATAGCCCCCCTACCCGCAAAGAACTCCAGGTATCGTAACCGGACATCACGGGCATTCAGGGAGGGCAAGCCAGGACGGCCGCTTTCAAGTGCCGTCATTGTTGATGTATTTGGGATTCCGGCCTCAGGCCCAACTGAGCCAGCATAGTTGGCTGAATGTTTTCGTAGAAAATTATGGAGAACACAGCAGGCAAGTATTATATGGTTCAGTTTATACTCCGCCATATGGATGGGTGTCATAAATAATCGGAACCGGCTGGCCAGGATTCCAAATGTGTTCTCCACCACTCTTCGGGCTCTGGCCAGCCGGTAATTAAAAACCCTCTGTTCCGGGGTGATGGCTTGCCTCATGCAGGTATCCTGCCTGCTGATATAGGGGGTCAGCGAAGCCAACAAACGGTGAAATACGGGGTCCGTCATCCTGAGAAAGTTCCTGAAATCATCAGGATTATTCTCACGGATCTCACGGAGCAAAGGCATATGAGAGAACTGGTCACGCTGAAGCAACCAATTCTTGGTCCATGAACTCCTCCCCACCCTGTTCATGGACTGGACTTGTGTCAAGGTCAGGACCCCAACACCAAGCCCCCGCACAGCACGAACTCTACGAGGAGTACGCATACGCAACATGGCTAGAAAACGGTCGGCTGCTCAGAACGAAGTAACAGAACGCACTGAAGAACAGCAAGGCCTGTGAAGAGCGACCTGAAAAACAGCAACGAGCGGACAAGATCGCACAGAAAACTCCAATACGAACTGACTGCACGCACTGAAGAGCAGATACAAACCCACAAGCACAAACCCACAAGCACAAACTGAACGGCAGAAAACGATCTGAAAGCCACGAGTATGAAAAAGCGTGAATCGTCTCTCACCAAACTTTTACTAACACGAGATTAGCAAAAGGAGCCCAAAGGGTGCCTCGCTTGGTTCTGAACTGGCCTTTTCTAGTCTCGTCGTACGTGCTTGACGTCACCGCGTTCTTGGCGATCGGAAATTCCGACAACTTTGTGCGACCGTGTGTAGGCAAAACAAGTTTGAGCCAACATCCGTCGGAAAAAATCCGAGGATTTTGTTGTCGGAATGTCCGAACAAAGTCGGACCGTGTGTACGGGGCATTAGTCTTCTGGTAGCATCAGATGTTTGCCTACCTTTGGTGAATCCAGATTTATCTGGGTTGATTATAGTGGGGAGAATGTCAATAAGCCTCATTGCTATCATTTTAGCAGAAAGCTTTAGATCAGTATTCAATAAGGCTATCGGTCTAAAGTTTTGAGGAACATCCGGTGTCTTCCCTGGTTTAGGCAACGTGACTATTAATGCTTCTAACAACTCAGGTGGAAAACAAGACGAAGCAGCAGCAGCCTCAAATACTCTAAGAAGGTGCGGTCCTAAATAGTGTTTAAAAGTCTTATAATATTCCCCTGTCAAACCATCCGGTCCTGGAGATTTATTGATAGGAAGAGTGTCAATTACTGTCAGTAATTCAGATAGTGAGAAAGGGGAATTCAAGGCTTGAAGTTGAGAAGATTGAGCGGAGAGTTTAGGTAGATTAATATTTTCTAAGAACTCATTTATAGCTCTTTGTGATGGATGGACAATATGACTGTCATGATTAAGGTTGTAAAGGGACCCGTAATATTCGCTAAATGCATTAGCAATGCCTTGGGTGTAAAATACTTTTTGTTTGGAAGTAGGGCTAATGAGGAAAGGTATTTTAGTTTTGAAGCGTTGGCCTCGTAGTTTACGGGCCAGTGCTTTGCCAGCTTTGTTGAATAACATTTTTAGTCGTCGTTCCTTTTGCTCAAAGGAATGAAGTAATTCTAATCTGAGAGCGTGTCACAGGTCTGTCAGTTTTTTGCTAACCTGGCTTGTAGGGTTTTTTTTATCTAGATCTTCTAGAGCTTTGATATCTGCGTAAAGAGTATCAAGCCGCTGCTGCTTCTGTTTTTTAAGCTTTGTAGCTAATTGAATAAATATGCCTCTAATGTACGCCTTGTGGGCATTCCAAAGCACATACGGATCATTTGTGGAAGAGGAATTGATCTGGAAGTAATCAGACAAATGGTTTTCTAGCGATTTCTTAGTGGTTGTTGTTTGTATTACTTGAGGGCTTGCGCGCCATATGTATGCCCCATTAGTAGGATAATTATCTCCTAGCGTTAGGAGGATAGAAGCGTGATCTGACCAAGTAATATTATTTATTTTAATTTTAGTCACTTTTTGAAGCAACCATTTGTCCACTAGGACCAGATCGATCCTCGAATAAGTGCAATGCCTATGAGAGTAAAAAGTGAAGTCCCATTCATTAGCATGTTTACAGCGCCAGCTATCGAACAGATCATGCGATCTTAGGAAGAAATTCAAAGAAGGAGATTTTTTTGAATAAGTCGAGGTAGAGTCCATGCTGGGATCAGGAGTAATATTGAAGTCTCCACAAATTATAAGGGAACCTTGTTGGATTCTTTTCAGCTTCTTCATCAATCTGTTCAGGAAATTAATTTGTTTGGTATTGGGAACATATACATTCACAAGAGTATAATGGGTAGAGTTGATATCACAGATAATAATAAGGTATCTGCCCGCTATATTGGATATTTCGGAATGAAGGTGAAATGATATAGAGTCTTTGATAGCTACCATAACCCCTCTTTTTTTGGCATTCATATTGGAGAAAAAGTAGTGTTGAAAATTTCTGTGAGAGCATTTTGGTGGTGATTGCGCTGTGATAAGTGGGGAAGGAAGGAGGAGGCAGGGGAAGGGGCTAGCTCAAATGTATAGAGAGGTGACTGAAAAATGAAAAAATTATACAAAATATAAAGGTATAATGAGCATGAGGGCTAGTATCATACTAGCACATAAAAAATATCATGTGAATACTGAAACAGAAGAAAAGAAAAATCTCAGTGCAAAAGGGCTAGTACCATACTAGCACATATGTGGTAACTCAGCAAATACTTATCAAAAGAAAAATCTCAGTGCAAAAGGGCTAGTATCATACTAGCACATATGTGGTAACTCAGCAAATACTTATCAAAAGATAAACTCAGTGCAAAAGGGCTAGTATCATACTAGCACATAAGTAGTAACTCAGCAAATAATTGATGGTGACTCCAAGTAAATAACTAAATGGTGAACAATCCCACCGCCTTGTAGTACAAAGTGCTCAAACAATGAGTCATCAGTTCCAAACGGCAAAATGGAAAAATTATACAAAATATAAAAGTGTGATGAAATGTAATAAAGTGCAGTCTTCTATTGTGAAAAAAAAAAAAAATAAAGTGCAGTCTAATGAGCACTAAATCTGAATAAACTGAAGAAACAAAATAGTCTAAAGCGTATAAAAAGCTATGAAATGAGTGACAAATACAGTGTGGGTACAAAAAAAATAAAATATATAAATCAAACAAAGTCCATGTGCATGAGGGCTAGTATCATACTAGCACATAAAAATATTGTAAATACTGACACAAAAGAAAAGAAAAAAAATAAAAAAAAAATCTCAGTGCAAAGGGGCTAGTATCATACTAGCACATATGTGGTAACTCAGCAAATACTTATTAGTGACTTCAAGAAAAATAAATAAATGGTGAACAGTCCCACCACCTTGTAGTACAAAGTGCTCAAACAATGAGTCATCAGTTCCAAAAAGGCAAGTCTACAAGCCACAGGAAAGGGAAACAAAGTCTTCAGTGGGGACACCTCTGTGCTCGCAAGCAGCTCACCTTACTGTTGCAAGACAACAGCTTGTAATCCAGTAACAAGTCACCAGCAGGCAAGGGTCCCATCCAGTAGTTCAGGCGATTCGGGTGGTGGGTGTGCAGGATGGTATATAAAAAACATAAGCAGACAGTATATAGTATAACTCCGTGGCAGCCAAAGTGGAAAAAAGGGACATGACACAGAAGGGGGATGCACTCACTTTTGTAAAATGAGTGTGGGCGTCAATCCAACAAACGCCGAGTTCGTATACCTCAAAAAGGGTGTCTTCAAACCGTCCCCATTTCATAGAAAAGTAGATGCCACCCATCTTGTACTGGAAACTTGTCCTATTTTCAAAAGCTGCGTCTCTAGGGAGCTAGCACAGGCTTGCAGTTCTCTGCAGTTCTTGGGAGATGCATGATATAGTACATACAACTTATCAATAAAGGCCTTAAACCTATTAATTCCTGATGTTTGTTTGACTGTATCTCCAACTGACAATTCTAATCTGTGCACAGTGCCACAGAATAATTGAAGGAAATTTCTCCTTCAACAATGTCCCAACACTGCTCTTATTGCCTAACATCACGGCTGCACCATTACATGTAATTGATCAAATGTTGTCTTAAGTAGTCGTTCATTATCCCATAAGAATGCAGGCAGTTAAAGAGAGAAGTGCAAATTACTTTTGCATTCACGCTTTCAAGTTGAACCAAATCAAGTAAGAAATTTACTGGGCAATCCATTGCACTGTTTTTGATATAAAATTGTTGACTCAATAATAAGGGCGATTTTACTTTTTGATCTCATGACTTCATCAACCAAGTTTTTTCTCATTTCTTGTGCGATGTTATTCACAATATTAATGCAGGCATCTGTTGAGTGAAGAATGCGGCCCATATTAACGCCATTTAACTCCTGCAGATCTATTTCAGAGCAAAAACTATTGAAGGACTGGTTTTCTTTGGCTATTTTGTATGCAGTGCGAAAGATATTCATAGTTATTTCTTTCTCTTGGGCCAAGTGTTTTAACCAGTTGCCGACCGCCACACGCCAATGTACGTCGGCACAATGGCACGGCAGGCATAAGGGCTTACCTGTACGTCCCTGCCTGCCCGTGTGCGGGGGATCCGATTGGACCCCCCCCCGGTGTCTGCGGCAGTCAGATTAGCGTCAGGAGCGATCCGTGCTGTGGGGGAGGTCACTGATTCATGGCCACTCCCTCACGATCGCTCCTGGCGAATGACAATCTTCCTCTGCTGCTGTAATGTAAACAGCGTCAGAGGAAGTGATGTCATCTCTCCTCGTGAAGCCTTTTCGTTCCGGCTTCCGAGGAGAGAAGACATCAAGTAAGTTTGCACCAAACACTACACGTACAGTAGAACATGCAGGCACACTTTTCACCCCCCAATCATTCCCCCGATCACCCCCCTGCACCCCCTATCACAGTGACACCAATAGCATTTTTTTTTTTTTACTGATTATTGCATTGGTGTCATTTGTGACAGTTATAAGTGGTAGGGTAGGGTAGGCTGATCCCTGCGATCGCTAACAGTTTTTTTGGTAGCGTTTTGATACATTTACTAACAGTCTAGGAGCTTTTTTACCTGTGAGTCTCACTACTGTACCACTAAATTTAGAGCCCAAAATGGCAAATCGAAGGTACACTAGTGAAGAGGCCTACACATTTCTGAGCATGACAGATAGTGAAGAGGAAGTCACTCATCTGTCAGATTCAGGCTCAGAAAAAAAACCTGTAGACAGCAGCAGCTCCGTGACAGATAGCTTTGACAATGGAGTTGTGGTCCCTGCCAAGGTCAGGCGTACCAGACCCCAATCTTTTTCTGCTGTTGAGGTGCAAGAACCACAGGGCTCTCGTATGGAGCAGAGAAGTACTATCGCCACTATTCCTTCTGGTGAACTGGCAAGCACCAGCGGCCTTGTACACCCTGGTCATACATCCAGCACTGCAGTAACACTTGGTGACATGGCGAGTCCCATAAGTGCAGTTCAAGCTGGCGAGGTGGCAAGCACAAGTAGTGTCCCGCTGCCACCAAGAAGACAAACACAGGCCTGTCGTGCCCATAGTGCCCTTCCTGCTGCATTTGCCAATCCTAATTGGGAACCCACAACTTCTGCAGCACCCGTACTTCCCCCATTCACTGGCCAACCCGGCATTCACGTGGAAACAGTTGATTTTACGTCATTTGATTTTTATTCGCTGTTTTTCACTGAAGATCTCTATAGATCTATTGTGGACCAAAGCAATTTGTACGCTGGTCAACACATCGCCATTATTCCCCAGTCCTCCTTTGCCAGAGATTGGAAACCAATTATGGTTTCTGAATTTAAGATCTTTCTGGGCCTATCCCTCCTCATGGGCATAACCAAAAAGAGTGAGTTGCGGTCATATTGGTCCACTGACCCAATTCACCATATGCCCGTGTTCTCTGCTTCCATGGCCAGGGCACGATACGAGAAGATTTTGCGGTTCATGCACTTCAACAACAATGAACTCTGTCATCCTCGTGGAGACCCTGGATATGATCGGCTCTACAAAATTCAGCCCCTCATAAACCACTTCAACCAACGTTTTGCAGACTTGTTTACTCCCCATCAAGTTGTCTGCCTTGATGAGTCCCTGATTAAGTTTTCTGGCCGCTTGTCATTCAAACAGTACCTTCCCAGCAAGCGTGCCAGATATGGGGTCAAGATGTATAAGCTCTGTGACAGGGCCACAGGCTATACATGTAGTTTTATGGTTTACGAGGGAAGAGATAGTCACATAGAGCCGAAAAACTGCCCTGACTACATAGGAAGCGCTGGCAAGATTGTGTGGGACTTGGTGTCACCCTTATTCGGAAAGGGGTACCACTTGTACATGGACAATTATTACACGAGCGTGCCACTTTTTAGTCACTTGTTTGATCATCAGATTGGAGCATGTGGCACCGTGCAATCTAATCGCCGGGGCTTGCCCCAGCGGCTTGTAGATTCCTGTCTTAGGCTGAGGGAGAGAGCCTGCTTGAAGTGAAATAACTTGCTCACTATGAAGTGGAGGGATAATAAGAATGTTTTCGTTCTTACCTCCCTTTATGCAGACACGACTGTCCAAATTACTACGTGTTGTGGAGAAACTCCTCTGTGTCCACAAATATAACCAAAATATGGGAGGGGTGGACCTCAAAGACCAGTTGTTTGCACCATACCAAGTTGCCCGTAAGGCCAGATGCTGGTATAAAAAAGTGTCTGTATACTGTACTTATTTCAATTGGCTTTGCTGAACGCTCATGTGCTATACAGAGCTTCAGGACGGACTGGATCCTTCCTTAAATTCCAGGAAGAGATCGTCAGAGCCCTTCTGTTTCCAGACGGTGCTCCTCCTCACCTTCCCCAACCAAATGCAGTAAGCCGGCTGCATGAAAGGCATTTTCCTTATGTCCTCCCGAGTACCCCTACCCAACGAGCCCCCCAAAGAAAATGTTGTGTCTGTAGAAAGCACGGATATAGGCGTGACATCCGTTATTATTGTCCCTCCTGTCCTAACAATCCTGGTCTTTGCATTGGTGAATGTTTTGAGCGCTATCATACACTAGTTGAGTTTTAAAGTAGGGTACAGCATTGCACAGTCTAGGCACACTTTCACAGGGTCTCCCAAGATGCCATCGCATTTTGAGAGACCCAAACCCGGAACCAGTTACAGTTACAAAAGTTACAGTTACAAAAAAAAGTAATAAAAAAAAATATATATAAAATAAAAAAAACAAAAATAGTTGTTGCTTTATTGTTCGCTCTCTCTCTATTCTCTCTCTATTGTTCTGCTCTTTTTTACTGTATTCGATTCTGCAATGGGATACCACATGTGTGAGACTTTTTGGGAGTCTAGCCGCATACGGGACCCCGAAAACAGAGCATCACCTTCAGGGTTTCTAAGGGTGTAAATTTTTGATTTCACTCCTCACTGCCTATCACAGTTTCAGAGGCCATGGAATGCCCAGATGGCACAACCCCCCCCCATGACCCCATTTTGGAAAGTAGACACCCCAAGCTATTTGCTGAGAGGTATGGTAAGCATTTTGCAGACCTCGCTTTTTGTCACAAAGGTTTGAAAATTGAAAAAAGAAAAAAAAATACATTTTTCTTTTCTTTCTTCATTTTCAAAAATGAATGAGAGCTGCAAAATACTCACCATGCCTCTCAGCAAATAGCTTGGGGTGTCTACTTTCCAAAATGGGGTCATTTGGGGAGGTTTGTGCCATCTTGGGATTTTATGGCCTTCGAAATTGTGATAGGTAGTAAGGAGTGAAATCAAAAATGTATGCCCTTAGAAATCCTGAAGGCGGTGATTGGTTTTCGGGGCCCCGTACGCAGCTAGGCTCCAAAAAAAGTCCCACACATGTGGTATCCCCGTACTCAGGAGAAGCAGCAGAATGTATTTTGGGGTGTAATTTCACATATGCCCATGGTATGTTTGAGCAATATATCATTTAGTGACAACTTTGTGCAAAAAAAAAAAAGTTTGTCATTTTTCCGCAACTTGTGGCAAAATATAAAATATTCCATGGATTCAACATGCCTCTCAGCAAATAGCTTGGGGTGTCTATTTTCCAAAATGGGGTAATTTGGGGGGGTTTATGCCATCTGGGCATTTTATGAATTTCAAAACTGTGATAGGTATTGAGGAGTGAAATCAAAAATTTATGACCTTAGAAATTCTGAAGGCGGTGCTTGGTTTTCGGGGCCCCGTACGCGGCTAGGCTCCCAAAAAGTCCCACACATGTGGTATCCCCATACTCAGGAGAAGCAGCAGAATGTATTTTGGGGTGTAATTCCACATATGCCCATGGCATGTTTGAGCAATATATCATTTAGTGACAACTTTGTGCAAAAAAAAAAAGTTTGTCATTTTCCCACAACTTGTGGCAAAATATAAAATATTCCATGGACTCAACATGCCTCTCAGCAAATAGCTTGGGGTGTCTACTTTCCAAAATTGGGTCATTTGGGGGGGGGGGGGGTTGTGCTACCTGGGCATTTTATGACCTTCAAAACTGTGATAGGCAGTGAGGAGTGAAATCAAAAATTTACCACCATAGAAATCCTGAAGGCGGTGCTTGGTTTTCAGGGCCCCTTAAGAGGCTAGGCTCCCAAAAAGTCTCACACATGTGGTATCCCCGTACTCAGGAGAAGCAGCAAAATGTATTTTGGGCTGCAATTCCACATATAACCATGGCATGTGTGAGCAATATATCATTTAGTGACAACTTTTTGTAAAATATATATTTTTTTTTTTTTGTCAGTATTCAATCACTTGGGACAAAAAAATTAAATATTTAATGGGCTCAACATGCCTCTCAGCAATTTCCTTGGGGTGTCTACTTTCCAAAATGCGGTCATTTGGGGGGGTTTTACTGCCCTGCCATTTTAGCACCTCAAGAAATGAGATAGGCAGTCATAAACTAAAAGCTGTGTAAATTCCAGAAAATGTACCCTAGTTTGTAGACGCTATAACTTTTGCGCAAACCAATAAATATACGCTTATTGACTTTTTTTACCAAAGACATGTGGCCAAATACATTTTGGCCTAAATGTATGACTAAAATTGAGTTTTTGGATTTTTTTTATAACAAAAAGAAAATATCAGTTTTTTTAAAATTTTCTGTCTTTTTCCGTTTACAGCGCAAAAAATAAAAACCGCAGAGGTGATCAAATACCATCAAAAGAAAGCTCTATTTGTGGGAAAAAAGGACGCAAATTTAGTTTTTTTGTACAGCATTGCATGACCGCGCAATTAGCAGTTAAACCGACGCAGTGCCAAATTGTAAAAAGTGCTCTGGTTAGGAAGGGAGTAAAACCTTCCGGAGCCGAAGTGGTTAAACAAATCGTTTTAAGATTTTCATTTTTTCGTTCCAAAATCATTTTTAAGGCGGCCTTGTGTGCAGAACTTTCTTTGTGATCAAACATTTTTTTTCTTAAAGAAGTGAGCTGCTGTGATCGCTTGGTGCCATAACTGGTTACCTCATTATTTGCCCATTACTTTGACATCTTCATGCCATTTTTTTTTCTATGCCGAGAGTGCCAACTTTTCTGAACACCTTGCACCCAAGCTTCTGATCATGAAAGTCAAGTCAATTGTACTTCTCGCAAAAAGAGTTTTTTGTTCCAAAGTCCAGCAACTTGGCCAGGCAGTTTCAGGACTTTCAAGATAATCTGGATCAGTGCAAGAAGGACCATCGATTGTGTCTAAAGTAGAAGGCAGAACTTCATCAGAAGACACAGAATCTAATTCAATTGGTGAAGAAACACATGAAGATGCAGACTGTAAAACAGTTTGACTGCTCTGCGTTCCCTGTCCCGGTTCACTTATTCGTAATTTTTTATTGCCATGGGAAAAAAAGCTAGTTATCTTTTTCATGGTAAAAATTATTAAAAAAGTACTTCTTTTTAAAGAAGTCTAGTAGATGAATGGATGGGATGATGGATGAAGATGATCTGAAAATATAGATAAAAACTATAATGATGAACTATATTGAAGGTAATGGCTTCGTATATTGTAAAGCATTAAGTTGTCAGGTCATATGAATAAACTAAAAAAGGGTTATGTTCAGCGATAATAAAAAAAATAAATAAAAAAAATGTACAAAGTTATTTTAATCAGGTTTTCTAATGATTTATAATAAACTTGATCGCTTAATCTGTGTAATCGCATAGACTTCAAACTAAAAAAATTGCGATATTCTAACAATGTCAAGCTTAGCTTTTAGATCCTGTATCTACATTTTCACAACCCCCTGCGTTTACACATGCACCTCAGACCAGCCCCAATGCATGCTGGAATGTTATTGTGTTGTGCACTACTGTACAGTGCTGAAAAAATGAGTTGAGGGCTCATGCACACCATCACTTTAAACCATACAGAAAAAAAAGGGGGTGAGCGTACTTGGGAGCCCACAAGGCACAGGTACAGCTAGCTGCCAACACCCTGTAATAATCAATGCAAGACTAAAATACATGTGTGTCAACATTTGTATACAGCCACTGGCAGCTAGATGTACACAAGGCCTGCGACTCACATGGACCAAAGCATGCACCCCCATATATTGAGCAAAGAGACATTCCCCAATGTGCAGCAAAGAGACATTCCCAAATGTGCAGCAGAGACATTCCCAAACGTGCAGCAAAGAGACATTCCAAAATGTGCAGCAGAGACATTCCCAAACGTGCAGCAAAGAGACATTCCCAAACGTGCAGCAAAGAGACATTCCAAAATGTGCAGCAGAGACATTCCCAAACGTGCAGCAAAGAGACATTCCCAAATGTGCAGCAGAGACATTCCCAAATGTGCAAATAGACATTCCCAAATGTGCAGCAAAGAGACATTCCCAAATGTGCAAAGAGACATTCCCAAATGTGCAGCAAAGAGACATTCCCAAATGTGCAAAGAGACATTCCCAAATGTGCAGCAAATAGACATTCCCAAATGTGCAGCAAATAGACATTCCCAAATGTGCAAAGAGACATACCCAAATGTGCAGCAAAGAGACATTCCCAAATGTGCAGCAAAGAGACATTCCCAAATGTGCAAAGAGACATTCCCAAATGTGCAGCAAATAGACATTCCCAAATGTGCAGCAAATAGACATTCCCAAATGTGCAAAGAGACATACCCAAATGTGCAGCAAATAGACATTCCCAAATGTGCAGCAAAGAGACATTCCCAAATGTGCAGCAAAGAGACATTCCCTGCAAAGAGACCACCCAGCTTAGTCCAGCAAAGAGACCGCCCAGCCCAGCGAAGAGACTGTCAGCAAAAAGACCGCCCAACTTAGTCCAGCAAAGAGACCACCCAGATTAGTCCAGCAAAAAGACCGCCCACCCAGCAAAGAGACTGTCAGCAAAAAGACCGCCCAACTTAGTCCAGCAAAGAGACCGCCCAGATTAGTCCAGCAATAAGACAGCCCAGGAAAGAGACTGCCCAGCAAAAAGACTGCCCAGCAAAAAAGACTGCCCAGCAAAGAGAGTGCCCAGGAAAGACACTGCCCAGCAGAGACTGCCCAGGAAAGAGACTGCCCAGGAAAGAGTGCCCAGGAAAGAGACTGCCCAGGAAAGAGACTGCCCAACCCAGTCAGGAGACCACCCAGCCAAGTCCACCACACAGCACAACTCCATTGAGCATGATTTTTTTTACAACACACAGACCTGGCCCCTGGGCTAGTGAGGAGGAGTAGGAGACCGCCTGACAGGCTACTTACCGCCACTATCCACGATTCGCCAAACCGATCTCCCGCACAGCACTGAGGGGCGAGGCAGAGCCGCGGAGTACAGATCACTCCGCCTTCCGCTCTCACAAGCTCCGTTCGATCCCTCGGAGCAGTGAGCAGCAGACGGAGGAGCAGGAGGAGAAGCCAGCCCGGGACTATATAGAGGTTTTCCTGTGTTTGATCCCTCCGCGGGAGGCAGGGCGCAGGCTATACGGTTAGGATCACACAATTTTACGGACACAATGCCTGGCATAGGTGGCAGAACGTAGTTCCGGTGCGTTCCGCCAGAAAAAAAGCCCTGTATATACCCCCAGCCTATTTTAAAGTACTAAAAGCTTTAATCACAAAATTGATATGGCAAAGCAAGAAACCGAGAATAGCACTTGCAACTTTAAGGAAAGATAAGAACGAAGGAGGATTAAATGTGCCAGATTTCAAAAAGTATTATGATGCGGTTCTATTAACACGTATGGTGGAATGGGCTAAACTTGAAAGTGAGAAGACGTGGGTAAAGAATAGGGATGGGCGAACGGTTCGGCCTGAGCATAAGTTCGGGCCGAACCTTGGTTGTTCGGATGTTCTGCGAACACCAAACAATATGCAGTGTTCGGGGCAGATTTGAAAGCCGCCGGAGAACCATTAAAGTCTATGGGACACTAACATGAAAAATCAAAAGTGCTCATTTTAAAGACTCATATACAAGTTATTGTCATAAAAAGTATTTGGGGAAGTGGGTCCTGCCCCAGGGGACATGTATCAATGCAAAACTTTTTTTTTAAAACGTCAGTTTTTTCGGGAGCAGTGATTTTTTTAATGCTTAAAGTGAAACAATAAAAATGAAATATTCCTTTAAATATCGTGTCTGGGGGGTGTCTATAGTATGCCTGTAAAGTGGCGCATTTTTCCATGTTTAGAACAGTACCACAGAAAAATTTCAAAAAAAATTTCTAAAGGAAAAATTGTCATTTAAAAACTAATCGCGGCTGTAATGAATTGTCAGGTCTTGGCAATATAGATTAAACTCCCACCAGTAAAAGGCCAGTTCAAAATGACAATAGAAATAAGATATACCTGTGCTCAAATCCTATGTTTAGGCTGGCCAACTGCATCAAAGTAATCCCTCTCTGGCCAGTGCCTACTCTGATCTTCAATATGCAAAGGTACCAGTGGATATAGTGCCAATATGGGGCAGATAGACACAAGTTGTAGGATTGTACCTGATGGGTTATATATATGTTGTGGACAGGCACAAGTCAGGAAATGGATACAAAAAAAAAATCAAAGGCTTTATCAATGCCTAGAAGCACAGTGAAGTCTATTATCAAGAAGTGAAAGGTATTTGGTACAACACAGGCCCTCCCTGGATCAGGACATCACTCCGAACTGGATAAAAGAGCCAGGAGGAAACTGGTCAGAGAGGCTACCAAGGGGCCTACAGCAACTCTGAAGTAGTTGCAGGAATTTTTGACACAGAGTGATCCTTGTAAACATGTGACAACAATATTACAAATTCTCCACAAATGTGGCGTATATGGAAGGGTTGCAAGAAAAAGCCACTCCCCAAAAAAGGCCACATGCAGTCATGACTGAGCTTTGCCAAAAGGCACCTTGAAGATTCTGAGGCCACATGGAAAAAGATGTTATGGTCAGATGAGACTAAAATTTAATTATTTGGCTTTAACACCAAACGATATGTCTATTGGAAATCTAATACAGATTACCATCCAAATAACACCATTCCTACAGTAAAGCATGGAGGTGGTAATATCCTGTTATGGGTATGTTTCTCTGCAGCAGGGACTGGAGCATTTGTCAGGATAGAAGGACAAATGGATGGGGCAAAATACTATCAAATTCTTGAGGAATTTTCTTGTTAAAAAAAAAAAGTTCTTGAGGAAAATCTGCTGCCCTCTGCCAGAGAGTTGCCCATTGGAAGAAGGTTTACCTTCTAACACGACAATGACCTGAAGAACACAGCAAAAATGGCCACAAAGTGGTTGAAGGAAAAAAAGGTGAATGTCCTTGCATGGCCTAGTCAAAGCTCAGACTTAAACCCCATTGAAAATCTGTGGAATGACTTGAAGACAGCAATCCACAAACGGTCACCATCAAATTTAACTGACCTTGAGCAGTTAGGTAAAGAAGAGTGGGCAAATATTGCAAAGTCTAGATGTACAAAGTTATTAAAGACATATCCCAACAGCCTAAAGCCTAGTCCTCACTAGCAGTTTTTTTTCCATTCAACCAAGCAGGGCTGAATGAAAAAAAAAACCTGACAGCTCAGGAGGAGCCGCTGTACTAAAACCCCTTTCACGCTGGGGCAGTTTTCAGGCGTTTTAGCGCTGGAAATAGCCTCTGCTAAGCACCTGAAACCCGCCTCTCGTTCATTCAAGTGTTCGCTTGTGGGACATTCCAAAAAGTCCTGCAAGCAGCATCTTTGGGGAGGTTTGGGAGAGCTCTATTTAGGGCTCCCAAAATGCCCTGCCTATTGCCCTGCCCTTTGGAAGTGCCACAACATGGGCGTTTTTAACCACTTCTTTGGGGTTAAAAGTGACCCACTAGTGTCTGGAAAGCGGCGCTTAAACAGTGGTAAATCGCTGCTAAAATGAGCGGCACTTTACCACGAACGCGGCTGCAGTGTGAAAGGGGTCTAACTATCAGACTCTAGTACAGCGATCTCCCCTGCTGTTCTATTGTGTTCTGACAGGGAGACTGCCCCTTCGCCATAACACTACAGTCAGTGCTCTCAGCCAATGGCTGAGAGTGCTGAGTGGGACCCGGTCGGCAGACCTTTTTCAGTCATGCTCCTTTGACAGAAACCGGATGAACAGCCGGCTTCTGTCGGACTGACTCCAGTACACATGGGCCGAATGTTGGCCAGTTTTTATTGAGTCGGCCGATGCGCCCGACATTTGGCCTGTGTGTACTAGGCCTAAAGGCTGTAATCAAAGCAAAAGGTGGTTCAACAAAATACTGACACTAAAAATAAAATTCAACAAAATAATGAGAGGCTGATCCTTTTTCCAACTCAGTGATTCTGTTTTTTATTTTTTCTGACATGGTGTTACAGTATCTCACAAAAGTGAGTACACCCCTTACATTTTTGTAAATATTTTATTATATCTTTCATGTGACAACACTGAATAATTTACACTTTGCTACAATGTAAAGTAGTGAGAATACAGCTTGTATAAGGCCCCTTTCACACGATCGGACAGTCAGTTTTGACGGCGGACCTGAACGGGCGCTCCATGTTAGCCTATGGAGATACGGATGTCAGCGGAGACATGTCGGCTGACATCCAACCCCGTCCGATCCGCTAAAAGCAGATGGATGGCCCTACATCCGGATCCGTCGCTGGCGGATCGGATCGGGTGAGATCTGACGAAAAAGGACATGCTGTCCGTTTTCATCCAATCCCTCCATAGGCAGCAGCGGCGCCTGACAAGCCCCTCCCCGCTCAGTGAGCAGAGAGGGACCTGTCATCCGCCGGCTCAGCGGAGATCAACGGAGAGATCTCTTGCTGAGCCAGCGGACCGAGGTGGGCTCCGTGGAAACGGAGTCCGCCTCGTGTGAATGAGGTATAACAGTGTAAATTTGCTGTCCCCTCAAAAAAAGTCAACACACAGCCATAAATATCTAAACCACTGACAACAAAAGTGAGTACACCCCTAAGTGAAAATGTCCAAATTGGGCCCAATTAGCCATGTCCCTCCCCGGTGTCATGTAACTTGGTCTCAGGTGTGAATAGGGAGTAGGTGTGTTAAATTTGGTGTTCTTGCTCTCACTCTCTCATACTGGTCACGGGAAGTTCAAACATGGCACATCATGGCAAAGAACTCTCTGAGGATCTGAAAAAAAGAATTGTTCCTCTACATAAAGATGGCCTAGGCTATAAGAAGATTGCCAAGACCCTGAAACTGAGCTGCAACACGGTGGCCAAGACCATACAGCGGTTTAACAGGACAGGTTCCACTCAGAACAGGCCCCACCATGGTCAACCAAAGAAGTTGAGTGCATGTGCTCAGAGTCATATCCAGAGGTTGTCTTTGGGAAATAGACGTATGAGTGCTGCCAGCATTGCTGGAGAGGAAGAAGGCTTGGGGGGTCAGCCTATCAGGGCTCAGACCATACGCCGCACACTGCATTAATTTGGTCTGCATGGCTGTCGTCCCAGAAGGAAGCCTCTTCTAAAGATGATGCACAAGAAAGCCTGAAAACAGTTTGCTGAAGACAAGCGGACTAAGGACATGGATTACTGGAACCATGTCCTATGGTCTAATTAGACCAAGGTAAACTTATTTGGTTCAGATGGTGTCAAGCGTGTCTGGTGGCAACCAGGTGAGGAGTACAAAGACAAGTGTGTCTTGCCTACAGTCAGTCATGGTGGTGGGAGTGTCATGGTCTGGGGCTGCATGAGTGCTGCTGGCACTGGGGAGCTACAATTCATTGAGGGAACCATGAATGCCAACATGTACTGTGACATACTGAAGCAAAGCATGATCCCCTCCCTGCGTAGACTGGGCCACAGGGCAGTATTCCAACAAGATAACGGCCCCAAACACACCTCCAAAACGTCCCCTGCCTTGCTAAAGAAGCTGAGGGTAAAGGTGATGGACTGGCCAAGCATGTCTCCAGACCTAAACTCTATTGAGCATTTGTGGGTAGGGTTGCCACCTCATCCCTTTTAAATCCAAACACATATGAATTACACAGGTTCTGAGGCTAATTTAATTTAATGCAAGTGAGTTTAACCACTTGCTTAAAGGGCACTTAAAACCCCCTCCTATCCAGACCAATTTTTAGCTTTCAGCGCTGTCGCACTTTGAATGACAATTGCGCGGTCATAGAACACTGTACCCAAATGAAATTTTTATCATTTTTTCCCCACAAATAGAGCTTTCTTTTGGTGGTATTTGATCACCTCTGCGGTTTTTATTTTTTGTTAAAAAAATATAAAAAGACCGAATTTAAAAAAAAAAAATTTTTTTTTTTTTTTATATTTTGTTATAAAATTTTTAAAAAGGGTAATTTTTCTCCTTCATTGATGTACGCTGATGAGGCTGCACCAATGGGCACTGATAGGTGGCAGTGATGGGCACTGATGGGTGGCAGTGATCTGCACTGATTGGTGGCAATAATGGGCACTGATCTTGTACACTGCTAGGTGGCACTGATTGGCACCACTGGTGGGCATTGTTAGGTGGCAATGGTGGGCATTGATAGGTGGCACTTGTAGGCATTGATAGGTGGCACTTATGGGCATTGATACGTGGCACTGGTGGGCACTGTGGGCACTGTGGTGTGGCAATGTCAGGTGGCACTGGCAGGGGGTACTTGTGGTACAATTGAGGCATTATTGCCTCCTCCTCTTCAGGACCGATGTCCCTTGCTGGTGAGCCGGTGATCGTTTTTCTTTTCTCCTCGCACTGTCAGCGCGAGGAGAAAAAAAAACGATCACAGAGCTTTTGTTTTGGTCATGTGATCAGCTGTCATTGGCTGACAGCTGATCACATGGTAAGGGGCCGGGACCGGCCCCTTACTTGGATCGGTGATCACCCGAGTCTCAGTGACTCGGTGATCACAGCGCGCTCCACGCACGCCCTGAAGGGCGCGCGCAGGGCACGTGCACAGGGGAGGCCGTCATATGACGGCCTCCCGGGAATTCAGGTCCGCGCTGTAGCCGTCATTCAGCTATAGCGCGGATGTCAAGCGGTTAATTACCACCTTAATCAGCCAAAGAAACTGTATCATTCATATGTGTTCGGTTTTAAAGGGATGAGGTGACAACCCTATCTGTGGGGCATCCTCAAACGGAAGGGTTAAGGCAGTGCTGGAAAATAATGGTGGCCAAACAAAATATTGACACTTTGGGCCCAATTTGGACATTTTCACTTAGGGGTGTACTAACTTTTGTTGCCAGCGGTTTAGACATTAATGGCTGTGTGTTGAGTTATTTTAAGGGTACAGCAAATTTACACTGCTTTACAAGCTGTACACTCAATACTTTACATTGTAGCAATGTGTCATTTCTTCAGTGTTGTCACATGAAAAGATATAACGTGTTTACAAAAATGTGAGGGGTGTACTCACTTTTTGATCGCATGGGTGTTCTCACCCATGCGATCCGATTCCTGTCTAAATCCACAATTCGCACTGGGATCTGCGAACCGATCTGGGGGTGTCATTAACATTGTATTGACACCCGCATCGGTTCACAGAAGGCAGTGTGAACTGCCTGCGGGAGAGATGCGATTGCGGGAACCGGCGCTGGAATCGCACTGGTTCCCGCATCACTACAGTGTGAACCCAGGCTTAGAGACAGAAGAAAAACCTTCTGTTTTGTGTTTTTTGAGAGCATTGTTCTGGCAGAAAAAAAAACACTAAATGCTCCTAAATGCTTGTACAAAAATGCTCAAAATTAGCATTTTTTTCTGCCAAATGCACTGACAGAAAGTCACCGGCTTTTTGCTCTGACCCCCCCCCATGCTCATCAAGGGGCAATCAATTGGGTGACACCTGCTAACAAAATTGTGCCCAACCTCAGCATGGGTCAGCAGGGGGTGCAATGTGCGCCACAAACCCAGAAGCAAGCCAGCTGAGCCTGTAGCTGCTGCCCAGTCACAGTAAATTTATTGTGACTGAGCGGAAAGTGGTTAAAGTGTGTGAAACGGTGATAAATAGAGGAACACACAACTAAAATGATCCAGGCAAACATTGCATCACAATGCAGCACATTACAACACACAGCAATGAGTCACAACATCCTGCTGCGCATTGTGTTGAATTCATGTATTTATTCATTTTCTTAAATCACACCAGCTCTCTGCTCTGCCCACCCCCACTGCTGCGATCACTAGAGCACTGGGCTGTCAAGGGGGGGCGGGAGCGGCTGGCTCAGGCTCTCAGCAGCTCACTGAGAGGCTAAGCCTGGTGCTGGTCCAGGTATCTGGGCAGCTCCCAACCATGTGATCTTTGCACAGCCTGGACTGGCTCTCTGATGTCAGCCGACAGCGGGATTCAGCTGGTCTTGGTTGTGGTCTTGGTTGAATTCCACAACACCCATCATCCTTAGCATCTTCTCAGCTCCAAAAACTATTGTCATTCAGCAACAAATTAGCAACCCCCCCCACCTACTAGAAAAGTCACAACATGGATTATAAGTCTGTAGCACCCTGATGTTTAGGCAGGGTGGCTACTAAACTTATCTGCCAAATGATAGTTGCCTTGGCCAATTGATAGGAGGTCAGTTGATTTCACCCTAATTCTGGAATTGCTGCACTTCTCTCTTCTGTCACTAGATGGCTGAGTATCTGGTGGCATTAGCTAAGACAAGGGCATTGCAAGGACAGATTAGGAATGAATGGGGTGTCTCAGCCAATGGGCAGGATTTTCCCTTGGCCTGCTGAGAGAGCCTATTTATTTGGGTGGAGTCAGGTGATCGCTGTTCTGTGCCACCTGGGTGGCTGTCTGTGTAGACATGTGTCGTATTGCCCCAGGCTGCTAGGCCAGAGACCTGAGGCCTATCCCGAGGGCATCTGGCTGCCAGGCTGTCTGAGGGCCTATCTGGAAGCAAGAGAACAGCATAGGGTTGGGATTGCGGCTTGCAGTCCAACTAGAAGTAACGGTTCTGCCGGAGAACCTGCCGTGGTCGGAGGTAGAGGGGAAGCTGTCGCCACTAAGGGTTCATCCACCTTATTATCAGGGACCACTGTGAGTAGCTGAAGCAAGTACCAGAAAAGTATTCTCACCAACCGGGGACAGTGAAGAATTGGGAAACCTCAGCATATGTCAAGCCAGGGAACCAGCTAGTGGAGGTGACGCTTGCAGAGCATTATTGTGCACCAAGCCAGGGACCAAGCAGGCCAGTGGGGAGACGCTTGAGGAGTATCGTTGAGTGTCAAACTAGGGACCCAACAGGGATGCGGGGTGATGCTTGAGGAAGATACTGGGCATGAAGATTGGAAGAGCTCAGTGCATCCAGTGGCAGTGGATCAGCAAGTCTAGTGAAAGACTGGGAGCTCAGTTGAGTGAAGATCTACAAGAGGAGATTGTAGAAGAAGTGAAGGAGTTCATTACAACCTTTGTTAGAAACTGTTCAAGATTGTTGCCATAGGAGACAGCAGTCCTACTCATGCAGATGTGGTGTCTAGCTGCATGCCTTTCCCTGCATGGCTGTATGCCTATAGAAGTCTATAGAGGCCTGCCCCCCACCCGCTAGTTTCAGTGGCGCTTTACCGTTGTTTTAGCTGCACTTTTTGGCCGATAGCGGGGCGATTTTAACCCCCGCTAGCGGGCAAAAAAGGGTTAAAAAAAGCGCCCGCAATGCGCCGCTGCTGAATGGCTTTGCAGCCCATTGTTTTCAATGACGGGGCGGTTTAGGAGCATTGTACCACCCCAAAGATGCTGCTTGCAGGTCCTACAAGCACACCACTCCAGTGGGAAAGCACTCGGGCTTTCACACTGGGGCTGCAGAAAAAGCAGTTTACAGGTGATATTTTTAGCACAAAAAATGCCTTTAAAACGCCTAATTGTGAAAGTAGCCTAATAGGACAGATTCTATAATTAGCACACCCACATGAAAAGTTACCTGGGGGGGGGGGGGGTGAGTAGATACATAAATTGTGAGATCAAAGTAATTCAGACACTACCTGTAAGACCCCTTTCACACTGAGGTGCTTTGCAGGCGCTATAACGCTAAAAATAGCGCCTGCAAAGCGCCCTGAAAGTGCCACTGCTGTTTCTCCAATGTGAAAGCCCCCCGAGGGCTTTCACACTGGAGCGGTGCACTAGGAAAAAAAGTCCTGCCAGCAGCATCTTTGGAGCGCATTAGGAGTGATGAATACACCTCCCCTAAAGCGCCCCTGCCCATTGAAATCAATGGGCAGCGCAGCCGAACTGCCGGCAAACCGCTGCTGCAGCGGCACTTTGCGGGTGGTTTTAACCCTTTCTTGGCTGCTAGCGGGGGTTAAAAGCACCACGCTAGCGGCCGAATAGTATGACAAAATTGACGGTAAAGCGCAGCTAAAAATAGCAGCGCTTTACCGCCGACGCACCCACCGCCCCAGTGTGAAAGGGGCCTAACATTAACATTCCACTTAGTACATGTGTGTACACAGACACAGCTACTCACCAGCATCTGTAGAGGGGAGGAGCCAGGAAATCGATGCAGAAAGGGGTAGAAAGGAGCCATGTCATTGCATGTTGATGACTGGAGGGGCGTGTCAGGGAGAGCTCTTCCTGCCAATCACCTCTGATCCCTCCTCAGCACTCTGCTCCCTATCTCCTCCATCTGCTGCAGGGATGAGCTCAGTGGAATGTAAGCAGCAATCTCTGTCTTCTCCTCCTGCCGCTCGATCTCCTAAATGTCTGCAGACTGCAGCTGTACCACTTGTGATGTGAGGGAAATTAGGCACTGGGGGGAGCCGCAGGAGGAGAACATCAGATGAGACCAGCAGAAGCCCCCCCCCCTTCAGTCCACTTCCTGTGAGACCCTCCATACATTTGGTCACTCTGACACACTTCCTGGTTGCTGGGGCAATGCCAAACTCACTCCTCACAGGCGCCTCAGATTAGAAGCCTCTGGATGCACTTCTGCTGCGATTGGTGGAGGGGGAGGTGGGCAGAAACTTTTCCGCCCACCTCCCTCTCCACCAATCCCAGCAGAAGTGCATCTCAAGGCGTCTAATCGGCAGCGCTGTGAGGAGTGAGCTTGGCGTTATCCCGGCAACCAGGAAGTGTGGCGGAGTGACCAAAAGTGGCTGTCAGGCAGCGGGTGGCAATACCTTGGGGGCCCGAGTCGCTCGAGACATTCGGGCCCCTTGGGATGACCGGGCCCCTTACATGAGTGTGGGCAGTACCCCCCTGATGGCGGCCCTGCTTAAGGGTGTCCTGGCCCTAACCCTCTCTCCCACAGTTCTGTTCAAAAGACATTAAATCTCTTTGCATTCAAGAAGTGTCTGGCGCCCATGAATTCACCTTGCATCACACCCACCATGCCTTGTAACCCACTCTACACAGAAGGATGTCGGCTGTCCCTAACCCTGGAGGTCACCCTTAGGCCTCAGGGGCCCCAGGACTTAGCTACAAGTCTTTCATGGTATGGTAAAGTTTAATCAAAATGTATTTTTTCTCTGCAGTCACATCACTTACCTGTAATGAAGTATATCCCATGCCGTGCAGGAAGCTGAATCCTGTAGAAATATTCTGCACATTTTTTTGCAGGTAAAAAAATGTGCATTTATTATTTTTTGTTGCAGGAGCCTGTAAATCAGTGAACCAGCGTTTAGCAGATCACTGGTGCCATGCAGGTCTCCTGCAGTCCTGTCAGTGTATCCGATTCCTCGCAGCAGACCATGCGCTGCCACTTTTTCTTTTTTGACAGCTAGTGGATAGAGAGGAACCCCTGCAAGCTGGCACAGCAGGAATCGCGGAGGTGCGGGGGCTGGTGCATTCATAACATGTTACACCCCGAATATGGGTGTAACATGTTAACCACTAACCGACCAGCGCACGGCTATTTACGTCGGCACAATGGCACAGCTGGGCAAATGGGCGTACAGGTGGGGCTTTATTACAATGGACGGCCACTGAACAGACTGCATGACACAGCGGGAGACACCCGCTGATTTAGTTATCAAAGGTACAGCTGCAGATGGGCACAGTGAGGCTGCAGAAGGGCACAATGAGGCTGCACCCTTACTCGAGACCCTCACTCCAGTATGAGCCGAGAGGGGGGGGTTTCAGCCTAAAAAACCCGGCTTGTACGGCTGCAGATGGGCACAGTGAGGCTGCAGATGGGCACAATGAGGCTGCAGATGGGCACAGTGAGGCTGCAGATGGGTACAGTGAGGCTGCAGATGGGCACAATGAGGATGCAGATGGGCACAGTGAGGCTGCAGATGGGCACTGATGATACAGGCGGGCACAGTGAGGCTGCAGATGGGCACTGATGATACAGGCAGGCACAGTGAGGCTGCAGATGGGCACTGATGATACAGGCAGGCACAGTGAGGCTGCAGATGGGCACTGATGATACAGGCAGGCACAGTGAGGCTGCAGATGGGCATTGTTTACCCAGTAGCTGCTACATTTCCCACCCTAGGCTTATACTCGAGTCAATAAGTTTTCTCTTTTTTTGTGGTAAAATTAGGTGCCTCGGCTTATATTCGTGTCGCCTATACTCGAGTATATACGGTAGCTCATTTGAGAAAAAAATTAATCCTGCTCCTTTACACTTTCTCCTCACTAGAGGAGTAGATACTAGAGGAAATAGGTGGCGGCTTCCCTTCTGTGAGAGATAAACTATAAGTGCCGGTTCACACAGGGGCGACTTGTCAGGCGACCTAGTCGCCTCCCGTTCTGTACAATGGAACCGTTCTAATAGGAGCGATGCAAGTCGCTCCGACTTAGAAAAAGGTTCCTGTACTACTTTGGGGGCGACTTGAGGCGACTTGCATAGACTTCTATACAGAAGTCGTTTTGCAAGTCGCCGTGGAAGTCGTGTGCAGGTCGCCTCGGTGAGGCGACCTGCAAGTCGTGCCGCCCCTGTGTGAACCGGGGCTTAGGGAACATCTGAGAGGAGACTAGGCAGACTATATTATCCTTTACAAGAGAAAATTTCATTTTTTTTTAATATAAAGATTTTTTAATCAAGATTCAAAAGGGTATTAAATGTCACACTATCTGCTTTGACTTATACGGATTAGGAAATTAAATAATTTTAAAAAAAGTGCGTAGATTTGACCCCACTAATGATTAAAAAAAATTGAACGAACATTCTTAAAACTACAAATTTTGACCAAAGTTCTACTAGGGTAAGGTCAGCTTAAAAACCAGCAAGGATTGGAGACTCCACAGTAGGCAACTGAGCTCAGAGTCGGTAATCTAAACTTTCCATTAGGCATCATGGGTACCAACATGCGGTGAGTAAATAGTTGAAAATGATTTACAGTGCCTTGAAAAAGTATTCACACCCCTTGAAATTTTCCACATTTTGTCATGTTACAACCAAAAACGTAAATGTATTTTATTGGGATTTTATGTGATAGAACAACACAAAGTGGCACATAATTATGAAGTGGAGGGAAAAATGATAAACGGTTTTCAACATTTTATACAAGTAAATATCTGAAAAGCATGGCGTGCATTTGTATTCAGCCCCCTTTACTATGATACCAATAACTAAAATCTAGTGGAACCAATTGCCTTCAGAAGTCATCTAATTAGTAAATAGAGTCCACTTATGTGTAATTTAATCTCAGTATAAATACAGCTGTTCTGTGAAGCCCTCAGAGGTTTGTTAGATAACCTTAGTGAATAAACAGCATCATGAAGGCCAAGGAACACACCAGACAGGTCAGGGATAATGTTCTGGAGAAGTTTAAAGCAGGGTTAGGTTATAAAATAATATCCCAAGCTTTGAATATCTCACTAGGGATGGGCGAACGGTTCGGCCTGAGCATAAGTTTGGGCCGGACTCTGGTTGTTCGGAGAACACGAACAATATGTGGTGTTTGGGGTAAATTCGAAATCCGTCGGAACACCGTTAAAGTCTACGGGACACTAACATGAAAAATCAAAAGTGTTCATTTTAAAGGCTTATATGCAAGTTATTGTCATAAAAAGTGTCTGGGACGTAGTTTCAGGTGTTTCATCAGATTTGGAGACACGTCAGAATGTGTAATGGAAGTGACGTTCTGTCACCGGCCATCTTGCTACACCCCGCACTCCTCCATAGTAAGGATACACTGAGAAGGGGGCAAGTAGACATCCTGTTACACCCACTGGAGTTTTGCATTTCATACTTATTTTCAACTGTAAACTGAGATTATATACTGAAATACAGTACTTAGAATGCCATCTGACAGTTTAGATGTCAAATTTTAAAAGCAGCAAACTTCTGTCAGATTGGCAAACCTATGAGATGCTACTGCTTTTAAAATTCAACATCTAAATAGTCAAATGGGGTTCTAAAGTACTGTATTTCACCATATAGCCTCAGTTTACTGTTAAAAATAAGTGTAAAATGCAAAACTACGGTGGGTGTAACAAGATGTCCGCTTGCCTCCTTCCCACTCTATCCTTACTATGGGGTGTACTTACTAGCGGGGTGTAGCAAGATGTCGGCGACGAAACGTCACTTCCGTTACACATTCTGACAGGTCGCCAAATCTGATGAAACACCGGAAGAACAAGATACAGCTAACTAGTTCCGATATGAACGAAGGTTAAAAGCTGCAGATGTGGGGGGAGGGAGGAGGAGTCTAATACGTGGAAGTGTCCCGGGCAATATCGGGAAGTCAATCTATATGTCATGTGTTCATGTAGTGTGGAAACAGGCAGCTGGGTGTAAGTGAGGCGGCGGCGGCCATGTTGCTCCTCTCAGGCACAGGAGTGAGTGTCATCGCTGCTTTGTGGCTCTTTTTAGATTTCGCCTTCCTCATAGCTCTGTTCTTCCATGTACTGGGGGACTGTGCCCGCC
Organism: Lithobates clamitans; assembly: GCA_037952925.1. Classification (NCBI taxonomy): domain Eukaryota; kingdom Metazoa; phylum Chordata; class Amphibia; order Anura; family Ranidae; genus Lithobates; species Lithobates clamitans. The sequence goes on from JBBGZY010000031.1 coordinate 202,557, forward strand.
GGAGCTCCCCATTGTGCGCCATCTTCCAGGATCTCATCCGCTATGGGAAAACTAAGACCGGCCGGCCCGCATGGCTGCACTGCTTCGATCTGCCGAAGAGGTGAGAGGGGACACAGGACAGGCACACTGGGGGTTGTCCATAGCAACCTGGTGGCGATCTAGGCTTCTGGGCGGAGTCCAGGATTCTGATTGGTGGGGATGGGCGGGAAGCCCCTCCCTTGTTGGTGCAATTATATAACATGATTCATTCATGTCATTATGTGTACACTTGTAGTTGTAGGTGTGCTGACTCTCCATTACCGCTGGGGGCGCCTTTCTCCCGGCTACTATGTGCTGTATTTATAAAACTGCTGCTTTAGCCCTCATGCATACTATGCTGCTGTTGGAGGCCTATAGCAGGTTTATTCCTCTGCCTCTATACACCCCTCTGGTTTAGCATGTGTGTCTGTCCATGAGAAGCAAAAGAAGAAATAAGAGAAGCATTTGGGCAGGAAAAAAATGCTGAAAGCACCTAAACATGTGTGAATGCTGGGCGTGTTTAGTAGGGTTGTCACCTCATCTGTAACGTGTTAATTACACAGGTTCTGGGGCTAATTTAATGCCGATAAGTCACTGAATTAAAGCACTTCAATACCGGGCACTTTCACCCCCTTCCTGCCCAGGACAATTTTCAGCTTTCAGCGCTGTGGCACATTAAATGACAATTGTGCGGTCATACAACACTGTACCCAAATGGAGTTTGTATCCCTTTAACACAAGCCCCTTACCGGCTCTCTTCTCCTTTCCTCAAGCTGTCAGCGTGAGCAATGGAAAGCCGATAACCGCCTTGTGTTTACATCTGTGATCAGCTGTCATTGGACACAGCTGGTCACATGGTAAAGTGGTTGGCTGCTGTGATTGGCTCTTTATCCCGATCTGTGATCAGTGGAGTCCCACAATCATGGGAGGATGTCAATAGATGCCCTCCCAGCAAAGGAAGCCTGCTGTAGCTGTCTTTCGGCTATAGTGTGGGCAGAAAGCGGTTAATTACCACTTTAATCAGTCACAGAACCTGTGTAATTAAAGCTGAGCTCCACCCAAATAGGGAAGTTCCGCTTTAAGTACTAGTTCCCCCTCCCATGCCACATTCGGCATGTCATTTTGTTGGGTGTGTGAGCGGGTATCTAGTTTTGACAGGTACCCGCTCCCACTTCTGTAAGAGCTGCCTAGACAATCCGAGCGGAAGTTTTCCTCTCTTCCTCCCTGCAATCTTCTGGAACACATTACAGGTCCCAGAAGATTGGCCGACCATTGAGGCGCAGCATGACTCGTGCATGCACAGTGCGCACCAGGCTGTGAAGCCACATGCTGTCACAGGCCGGGGAGAGGAGAGAGAACCGAGGGTTCAGACGGCCACATTCCTGGATCCTGGGACAGGTACGATACGGCACTGTGTCGCTTTGACAATTGCGCAGTTGTGCGATGTTGTACCCAGACAAATTTGATTTCCTTTTTTTCCCACAAATAGAGCTTTCTTTTGGTGGTATTTGATCACCTCTGCGGTTTTTATTTTTTGCTCTATAAACAAAAAATAGGGACAATTTTGAAAAAAACACAATATTTTTTACTTTTTGCTATAATAAATATCCCCATTTTTTTTAAAAAAAAAAGCAAATTTTTTTCCTCAGTTTAGGCCAATATGTATTCTTCTACATATTTTTGGTAATAAAAATCGCAATAAGTGTATATTGATTGGTTTACGCAAAAGTTATAGCGTCTACAAAATAGGGGATAGATTCAGGCCTTTTTGTTAAAATTTTTTTTTTTTGCTAAAAATGCACTGATTACTGTATAAATGTCACTGGTAGGGAAGGGGTTAATACTAGGGGGCGATCAAGGGGCTGTGTTCCCTAGGTGTGTTCTAACTGTAGAGGGGATCTGACTGTAGGAGAAGAGAGAGATCGGTGTTTATACTTATTATGAACACACGATCTGTCTCTACTCCCCTGAAAGAACTGGGATTTGTGTGTTTACACACACAGATCCCAGTTCTCGCTCTGTCACGAGCGATTGCTGTTTCCCGATGGTCATCACGCCCGCTGGGCACTCGCATCAGCTGCAGGCGCGCGCTCGCTCCTAGTGGCCAAAATGCGAATCGACGTAAGGTAACCATGCCATTCTGCCACAGTAAAACTGCAGCAGCTGGTTGGCAAGCAGTTAAAGGGATGAGATGACAACCCTAGTGTTTAGCCTATGAGCATTCATTTCAGTGGCCGGAATAAGATAATATTCTGGCCAGTGGAATCAACGAATGCCTAAAAATGTGTGCCAGACGCCGCTTTAGGTGCATTTTCCTTTCTTTTTCTTTTTTTCCCAAGCAGTTTATTAATTTGCAGAAATAGTCAAAATACAGAAAACATGTCGCTGGTAGACAACAAAACATATTGTGAAAGGTACAATCAAATCATTATGGATAAGAAAGGATATGACCCAGATTTCAGTACATCGTATAGAAAAGAGTCCAACAGAAACTACATTATTAGAAAACATTGGACTTGGTGTCCAAAACTATCATGACAGAAATGCTAATACTGAACATAAAAACATTCCGAAGTCTGCGGGTGAGGTGCTTTTTTTTTTTTTTTTTTTTTTTTTTTTTTTTTTTTTTTTCTTTCTTTCTTTTTCCTTTTTAGTTGCTTTTTTCTCGCCAGGAGTAAAGGTGTCCAGAAAAAGAACATAACCTGCTTTGGCATAGTACAGCTTGGGAAGACTCTCCACTTTGGCTCAGACATGTACAGTTGCATTCACACCAGATCACGGTGCCGTAGACCCGCATTCCCTTCACATTTCCCACATCGTCTTCAAAACGCACTGGGTGTGCAATCTGCTGCAGGTGTCATTATTTTTCTAATGACACCCCAAATGCTGGTGTGAACAGGCCCTATGTGACATGGAAAATGACATCTGTTGTAATCGGTCGTGTTGAGAAATGATTTCCTTTTCCCGATGAGGAAGCAGTTTAGGAGATGTGAGAGAATACCAAACCCCACTCCCTTTACCCTCTTATTCATATCTGCATTTAGTTCCCTGTTTGTGTAATTCTCAACTGTAAAAAAAATGCAAAGCTACCACAAATCTGATATAGCTGCTCTACATAGTGATTGTTGCACGGAAAATCACACCGCTGTTTTCAGTTTTCTCTCTTTTATCAATGTGAATCTATATTTAATGCAAGTGTAATTACAACCTAACTAAGCTCCCGGCTATCTCCTCAGTCCTACACTAATTACTCTGTAGACCTAAGATGCATATACTTCTTTTCTGGTAGCTCCGGTGATCAGCTCCCGGCAGGCAGCTTCAGAGGTGAAGAGGGAAAGCCGACAACAGGTGCCGCATATTAAAGTGGAGGTCCACCACAAAAAAAAAAAAAAAATCGCACCAAAAAAAATCCCTAAAAAACTGGAGGAAAGAAAAAAAAAATGTTTAAACTCACCTGAAATGGCTGTTGCTAGGCAGTCTTCCTAATCTGCCTCTTCCTATGCCGCGGTGATGTTCTGTCTTCTCCTCCCCATGTTGTCTTCTGGGGAATGGGGCGCGGTGTGTTATGGGAACTGTGTGTGTCCCACAACACATCGCGTCCCATTCACAAAGCGCTGCGCGACTCGAGCATGCGCAGTAGGAAACGGAGCCTGTTTCCCTTAGTTAGGATGGCGGTGCCGGGACCTGAGAGCTGAGGGACGGGTCGGCCTCGGGTAGCCGACATCGCAGGCACCCAGGACAGGTAAATGTGCTTATTTAAAGTCAGCAGCTACAGTGTTTGTAGCTGCTGACTTTTACATTTTTTTTTCGCTGCCGGAACCCTGCTTTAACTCTATTGGTGATGTCACTGTTCAGACATTTCATTGTTGGCCCTCCCTTTCCCTTGAAGTTGGCTGCTAGGAAGATCATGTAACCGGACCAGAGCGCCTTCAGAATAGGTAAGTAAGTATATGCATGTTCCTTTTTCCAGGGTATTTAGTATAGGAGGTTAGGGGGGAGGTGGGAGCTGTTTTAGGGCTGTTTCATACTGCTGTGTTGCAGGTTGGCCGCAGCATAGGTGTACCCGCAGTTCTCATGTGGGTTAGCTGCAGTTTCCCATAAACTTTCTATTATGTCCTGCATTTTTGGTCCGTTTTCTGAAAGTGCACCAAAAGTGCTGCATCTTTGTTGCACTTTCAAAAAACACGTCGGAAATGCTGGACATAATAGAAAGTCTATGGGACACCGCAGCTAAACTGCAGTGAAGCACTATGAAACCTACCATTTAAAGCTGTAGTAAACCGCCAGAAAAAAAAAAAAAACTGGATACTAGCACATGATGGATTTGCCTGTCCAAGGAGCCCTCCAGTGCAGTGCTGTCATGGCTCCCTGGCGCTTCCATCATCTTTCCGGGTTTGCGTGCTCCAGCTGTATGTATGGCCAGGGCCACGATGATGTCACTTCTGGGCATGCACGCGGAAGCCCTTGCCTCTGGCGTGGAGCTCTCAAGCTCCAGCACAGTATGCTGTCCCTTCAGAGCACATACGCCAGTGACGTCCCTGGCTGCATATCGTGTGACGATCTCCTAACAGTTCAAGTTCAGGAGATGTTTACTGTACCTACAGGTAAGCCGCCTTATAGGTTTACCTGTAGGTACAAGTTCAAAAGTGGAGTTTACTACCATTTTAAGCTTAGTTAGATTTGGGCTGGAATACCACTTTGGGGGTTGGTTAACATAGTGTGGAGACTGGTGTTTTTCCGCACTGGAAGAATGTCAGTCGCCCCTAGGGCACATAGAAAACAATTGTTTCATTTTCCTGGAATGCTTCTTGTGCGCACAAGTATTTACCTTTTAATGGCAGATTCCCTTTGAAAGTACAGAACTATCTTTATAAACAAACATTAAAGGGTAACTCCACTTGCATGGGTGAAATAATAGCAAAAAATAAAATAGTACAGCTTATACAATTGCTACACAAGTCCTTTTGTAATTTAATGTTGTTAAAAATTACCTTTCCTTTTCAATCTGCAGCTCTGTCATTTTCTGTAAGATGCAATATGGCTACCTGGTGGCAGTCTGTACACAGATGGTGTACAGAATGCCCCCCAGAAATGTCATTTTCTGCTTTTCGGTTGGCTTGCTGATTCTTCCAGAAGTCTGATACAAGTCAGATTTTGGACAAATGCAACAAAAATGTCATTTTTGGTGTGATACTTCCAAAGGGAAATCACATCTAAAAGGATGCAGACCCTGCAGCTTTGCTCATTAGAGCCCTGCAAGTGCAGCAGCTGACTAATAGTTATGAAATCGCTCCCATTCACATTCATTTTTTACATTAACACAGAAAATGTATATAGATCACCCAGAGGGAAGTGCTTTTGATTTCTCAACAACCCCCCCCCCCCACCCCCCAGACCTTCTAACAATCTATGTAAACCTCCCTAATTCCACTCCAACTGCTTACTTACCTCTTTCATGGTAGCAACTTTCTCCAATGTTTACAGCCTTTCTTTAGAAATTATGTAATTACCGCGCTAATCGAGTGATGATATAAAAAAAAGTGAATAAAGAGCAGCGGCTCAAAGTGAGATACATTTGCAATAAAAGAAAAGAAGGGGGAGCCACGCTAATCAGTGTTACAAATTAGTGACATACATATACAAATTGATTAACAATTGAAAGAGACCAATAAATGAATATATACTTGAATTATAAATTGTACATACAGTCAGGTCCATAAATATTGGGACATCGACACAATTCTAATCTTTTTGGCTCTATACACCACCACAATGGATTTGAAATGAAACGAACAAGATGTGCTTTAACTGCAGATTTTCAGTTTTAATTTGAGGGTATTTACATCCAAATCAGGTGAACAGTGTAGGAATTACAATAGTTTGTATATGTGCCTCCCACTTTTTAAGGGACCAAAAGTAATGGGACAGATTAACAATCATCCATCAAACTTTCACTTTTTAATACTTGGTTGAAAATCCTTTGCAGTCAATTACAGCCTGAAGTCTGGAATGCATAGACATCACCAAACGCTGGGTTTCATCCCTGGTGATGCTCTGCCAGGCCTCTACTGCAACTGTCTTCAGTTCCTGCTTGTTCTTGGGGCATTTTCCCTTCAGTTTTGTCTTCAGCAAGTGAAATGCATGCTCAATCGGATTCAGGTCAGGTGATTGACTTGGGCATTGCATAACATTCCACTTCTTTCCCTTTGAAAAAGCCATTGGTTGCTTTCGCAGTATGCTTCGGGTCATTGTCCATCTGCACTGTGAAGCGCCATCCAATGAGTTCTGAAGCATTTTGCTGAATATGAGCTGATAATATTGCCCGAAACACTTCAGAATTCATCCTGCTGCTTTTCTCAGCAGTCACACCATCAATAAATACAAGAGAACCAGTTCCATTGGCAGCCATACATGCCCACGCCATGACACTACCACCACCATGCTTCACTGATGAGGTGGTATGCTTTGGATCATGAGCAGTTTCTTTCCTTCTCCATACTCTTCTCTTCCCATCACTCTGGCACAAGTTGATCTTGGCCTCATCTGTCCATAGGATGTTGTTCCAGAACTGTGAAGGCTTTTTTAGATTGTTTGGCAAACTCTAATCTGGCCTTCCTGTTTTTGAGGCTCACCAATGGTTTGCATCTTGTGGTGAACCTTCTGTATTCACTCTGGTGAAGTCTTCTCTTGATTGTTGGCTTTGACACACCTACACCTACCTCCTGGAGAGTGTTCTTGATCTGGCCAACTGTTGTGAAGGGTGTTTTCTTCACCAGGGAAAGAATTCTTCGGTCATCCACCACAGTTGTTTTCCGTGGTCTTCCGGGTCTTTTGGTGTTGCTGAGCTCACCGGTGCGTTCTTTCTTTTTAAGGATGTTCCAAACAGTTGATTTTGGCCATACCTAATGTTTTTGCTATCTCTCTGATGGGTTTGTTTTGTTTTTTCAGCCTAATGATGGCTTGCTTCACTGATAGTGACAGCTCTTTTTGGATCTCATATTGGGAGTTGACAGCAACAGATTCTAAATGCAAATAACACACTTGAAATGAACCCTGGACCTTTTATCTGCTCCTTGTAAATGGGATAATGAGGGAATAACACCCACCTGGCCATGGAACAGCTGAGCAGCCAATTGTCCTATTACTTTTGGTCCCTTTAAAAAGTGGGAGGCAGATATACAAACTGTTGTAATTCCTACACCGTTCACCTGATTTGGATGTAAATACCCTCAAATTAAAGCTGAAAGTCTGCAGTTAAAGCACATCTTGTTTGTTTCATTTCAAATCCATTGTGGTGGTGTATAGAGCCAAAAATTAGAATTGTGTCGATGTCCCAATAGTTATGGACCTGACTGTAAATGAGTTCATCAACCACAAGTGAATGAGCATAACTTTGAATAGTTTAAATGACTTGAAACAACTCCCAAACACCGCTACAGACATGTGAACCTCCACCACATAGAGTGCGTGCTTATTGGAAGGCAAGCTAAATAGCTGGTGGCTATGAACCCAGCCAGGGCCTTTATCCAGGGGATGTTGGGATACCAGCTCACAAATGGATTCCTTGCATATAATGGGCAGGACACCCACCAACCACACCAGGGAGACTGGATGATCCAGTTACCATGAACATGGGCCAGGCAGGTTTACCCAAAAAGGAAAGAACTCACCAAAGTGTAAATCAAAACACACAGGTTGTATTAAGATTAAAGGTTGCACTTACATTGGAAGCATAACATGTAGCTTCAAGTATAAAAAAGCTGACCAGCTAGCAAACACCCATCCTCCCGGGATCACATCGCGATGACGTCAGCACGCCACTCCTCCCGATGCACGTTTTATCACAAGCTGACGTCCTGGGGCACGGGCGACGCATTGACTCATCGCGTTATATAATAGACAGGAAGAACCACGCCTCAATATACGGTAAGTCTTGGGTGGCGGATCTCCATATAGGAGACAGAATTGCCAGTATTGTAAAGGAAATAGATATACTTTGCATTGAAAAAGTAAAAAAAAATGGGAATATACCAGGATAAATTCTGGCAGACAATGTTGCCTACCCACTATCATAAGTATGTGACAGCTACCCCAATTAATATATTCTTAATCTAATCACCACTTACTGCCATATTAAAGAGTTTAAAACCATATGGTAAGCTGACATGCTATTCAAGATCACCATATTAATTACCATTAAAAGGAGAGCCCTAACCAGAGGGCACACAGATGAGAAAATGAATTAACCATAAAACCCTGTAGAGCAGTGGTTCTCAACCTTTCTAGTGCTGTGACCCCCTTGATAAAATTTCCCAAGTTGTGGGGACCCCTAACGGTAAAATTATTTTCATAGCGTGGGTTGTCAGCACCCAAGGCAAGACAAGTAATTTGTGCCCCTAATCCATGGATATTTAGCGCTCCCTGAGTCCCTTCTACTCGTACAGTATTAAAACTCCTTATGGTACATTTTAGGATGTACCACTCTTTCTCTTTGTTCTCATTTCTTTCCCTTTCATCTCTCTCTATGCTAATTTCTTGTTTTTTTCCCCCATCCCTCTCTTGCCATCTTTCTTGTTCTTTCTCTTATTCTTTCTCTTCCTTTTTCTTTGTCCCCCCCCCCCCCTTTTCCTCTCCCTTCCATGTATTCTCTATTTGTATTCCTCCTCTTACTCCTTAGGGGTGGGGGAGTTGGAATGATTGGCAGTGCTGGTGGGGGGTGGGATCAGTGCCAGTGCAGGGGGGAGTTCTGATCAGCCAACTTAGGTCCTCTTGATCAAGGCCATCTGCTGATCTGAGAACTGTAGTGGGGACTTTTAACTGCAACTATAATCACAGGTAGTGTTGCTCACTGTGTCTTCGGCTTCACTGTGTCTCCGACATCTCGTGGCAGTGACACCTTTGCCGAAAAAAGGAAATAGGGTCTCCTCCAGCCCCTCCCACTTCACATTCCTCACCAGTCAGCTGACCTCTAGTATCTGCCCCCCAGCCATACCGCAAACTGGACGGCTGCAAAGAGGCTGAGTGGGCGGCCACGGGCTCCAGGAACAGCCCAACTGGGCGGCCACAGGCTCCAGGGACAGCCCAAAAGATCTAGGACAGCAGTGCGGGATTCAGGAACAGCCCAGGATTCTGTGACCCCTGGCAAATCATCATTCGACCCCCCGAGGGGGTCCCGACCCCTGGGTTGAGAAACACTGCTGTAGAGGCTCAATCCACCGGATGTGAGCCAGAAACAAACATGGGGTCAAGGGAAAATTAACTCAACAGTGACCCCTAGAGTATAGAATAAAAATCACTGGAAATAATATAAATCACACTCCTAACAGACTGACGTCCTCATTACCCATATTTCTACCTAATCCCCACAATTTTGAGGCTTCATTCAGTAACTCTTGTACATTACCCAAGGCCCCAATATAGTTTGGCTTAAAAGGTGACCCTATTCTGACAGAACAAATAAACAAATATTGTCTAAATACAAGAGTCATGTGTATTCTTCTTTGAATCTTGGTGTACTTTGTGTATTTCTTCCAGATCTGTGCAGTATTCCAGCATCAAATTCCTGAGCTCTGTCTTTGTGCTGGGATTTCCCTTTATTAAGACCAGTCACTGCTGGTCTCTCTCCTTGCACAGGATGACCGGTCTTATCTCCGCCCTCTTCTTGTATTTTTCTGCAGGCAGCCTGTAGTGGGTGGACCTGCTGGGTCCCTCCCAAAGCTCTGCTGTCTGCACAGGCTATGTATAGCGCAGCGATGATGCCTATGTTGCTTTTACAAAGTAACATCTGGGTTTAGAAATACATTTGGTGCACACAAGGTGGATTTATATCCCTTTTAGCTGTTGAGGAATCCATTTAAAATGTAATCCTTTTTTTTTTTTTTTTTTTTTTTTGTGCCCAGAGTTCAGCTTTGATATTGTAAACTCACACTAAAGGAAGAGGTGTCCCTGGATTAGAAATGCTTTGGTTAAGGGACCAACAAGAAGTGGCACAACATATGCTAGTAGATGAATTTTAGGGATTCCTGTGGAATCAAATCACTTCATCTCCTGTATACCCGCTGTGTTGGATTAATCATCTATGTATTAATGTTTTCCCTTTTTTTTATCCACAGGTGGTTCTCACACTTTTATTATTTGTCCGTTTTCTGGAACGGGGCACTGCTTTGGTTAGTTGTGCAGTCACAGCTGTTTGGAGTAGAAATACCACAGTGGCTGCAGTCACTACTTCATTTCTTCAACAAGGCGCCACAACAAAAAATATCAGGTGAGCAATAAAATGACCATGTAAATTGTACATGGCACGTGAATTCTAGTTTAGTTTGCATATGAGGATTTCCAATTTATTGGGGCTCCAGGACTATAAATGTGGCAGGATATTCTTTTCCTATAGTCCAATCTTTTCAATTTGTAACTTGCTATGTACTGTCTGTAAAAAGAAAAACTCTTAGCTGACTATGCACATAGTTATCATTGCAGAGATAGTGCATCCTGAGTGGCATTAAACATTCCAACTTGCCTTTTAAAGCCCAACTCCGGGCAAATAAACAAAATTATCCTTTTTGCAGTGGGGTTGTGCCCGCACTGCAAGGGTTAATTGTTCATTTATGTTTAGGGAAAAATTTAAGGTGATACATTTTCCTGATCCTTCACTCCTCCCCTTAGACTGATCCCAGCAGCTGCTGCACCCCCACAGTCTAGGGTTTTGATGTCATCAAGACCAGAACAGGGTCCATAGCCCCACACTGGACGTGAGCACTCAGAGGAACAGCCCACTTCCATATTGGGAGGAGTGAAGGATGAGGTAAGTAAAATGGTTTCTCCTCTTCCCTAGACAAAACGAGCTATTAACCCTTGCATTTTAGTCGACTAAAATCTCCATTACACAGCTGAACTTCTGTTTTTCTCGGAACTCCACCTGTCTGTTAAAGCCCCAGTCCAAACCCCCTGACTTTATCGGCCAAATATATTGGCTGACAGATGCAGGCTCCTGCTGTCTGCCTGCTGCCTAAGCAATGTCCTGCAAACCACAAAGAGGAACTCCTCTGTTGGATTCATGTCTGGATGTGACGTGGTGAGTGTTTCCCCTCCCAGCAAGGTAGCAGTACTTAGCACTGTGTAAAATAGCAGCCTCCCCAGACCATCCAGTTCTCTACCCTGTGCACTCCCTCACTCCCATTTACTTCCCTATCTCCACTTGCAGCCTGTCATTCCAGCCAATAGACTTTACGTTTTTTTTGTTTTTGTTTTTTTTGTTTTTTAGATTTTAAAGTCGCATTTCCATTTGTCAAAAAGCAATATTTTTGTTTTATGAAATTTGGTGTTATGTAAAAAGACGTTCTATATCACAATAGCTAAACCTGTGTCTGTAATGCATGTTCAAACTTTTTAAAGTGATTAAGTCTTGTTTTCAAGACCGAGTACAAGCAAGTACCGATGCTTCTTTTTAATGTCATGTGACAGTGGCACTAATATGCAGCTCTGATGACGCGTGGACTGTCAGTATTTTTTTATTTTTACATTTTAACCTTTTTAAATTTTTTACAACTACTTCTTTTTTTTTTTTTTTTTAAAGCCCTGTTGGGGGGCTCTGCTGAGATATCAGGGGTCTTAGCAGACCCCTGACATCTCGCTTTTAAGACAGAGAAAGGGACTGAGGACACAGATTCTCCAGTCCCTTTCTCTGAAGCCTCAGCTGCACTGGAGATGAATGGACAGGAGACAGAGGCTCCTCTCCATTCATAAACTGAAGCATCGTAACACAGTTTACAATGCTTAGTTATGAATGGACAGAAGCAGTGATCACTGACTCTGTTCATTTGGAAAAGGAAGGAGCTGGTAAATGACAGATTTACCGGCTCCTTCCTCCGCTCTCCATCCTGACAGATCAAGGACAAACGGACCCGAAGTGGAGCACGGAGGAGGAGGACACAGGGGGGACTGGAGGAGGATACAGGGACAGTCGGGTGACTGCTGCGGGGGTGGCGGGAGTTACAATCACCAAGCCCCGTGTATAGATTTCAATAAAGTAGCTGAAACCTGCAGGAGGGAGAGGAGGAGAAGCGGCTGTCAGAAATCTATACAGGGAGATCGGTGCTTGTAACTCCCCCTGACTGCCAAGGTATCGGATCAAGCATCGGAGCATTTGCCCGAGTACAAGTACTCAGGCATTATCGACTGCACTAGTATCGGTGCAACCCTAATAACAAACATGTTCTACTTCCCTCCTCTGTGCAGTTGGTTTTGCACAGAGCAGCCCAGATCCTCCTCTTCTCGGGTCCCTCTTTGCTGCTCCTGGCCCCTCCATCCGATTGAGTGCTCCCTCAGCCAGCAGCTTTTTATGGGGGCACTTAAGCCGAATCAGAGCTCCGTGTATCCATTCACACATGGAGCCCTGACCTGGCCCCGCCCCTTTTCTCCCCTAATTGGCTGACTGACTTTGACAGCTGCGGGAGCGCATGGCGCTGCTGCTGTGTCTCAGCCAATCAGGAGGAGCGTCCCCGACAGCTTAGACATTCGTGGACATCACTGGAGGGAGAAAGGGGCTCAGGTAAGCAATTAGGGGGTTCTGGGGTGGCTGCTACACACAGGAGGTTTTTTTTTTTTTTCATGTTGATGCATTAAGATAAAAAAAAAAAAAACTTCTGCCTTTATTTATGGTATTAAAGGAGTTGTAAAGGCAGAAGGTTTTTTTTATTTTTTTATTTTTTATCTTAAATCTTAATGCATTAAAAAAAAAAAAAAAAAAAACCTTCTGCCTTTACAACTGCCTTTTAATACCATAAATAAATATCTGATATAATAATATATAATGAGTTTCTAGAGAAATGCTTAAAGCAGAACTACACTGCACCTAAGCACCACAAACCAAAAACACTATTTAATTAATTTTTCAAAGCAAACTACCCCATCCATCCATGTCTCTATGCTTTATTTTGTGGAGAAATCACTTTGGAAAACACCTCCTAGCATTTCTGGCTGTAGCCATCTTGAGTAAAGGCAAATGATTCATGTAGCATTTACTTCCTGGAATTCATCTGCCCCAAGCTCAGACATGCAAATAGGAGGGTGTGCTAGGCTAAGAAATACCCTCCTTCCTTCCGGAAGACTCCTGGGATATATTACAAAATGGGCCTAGGCCTGGAAACCCGGATGTAACTGAAGAAATGCAAAAAAAAAAGTTTAAAAACGGTAAATATGATATACTTTCCTATCTATTTACTAATGATTGCAGTATAAGGATTAACAATAGCCAATGTTTATTGAGAGAGTAAAAATCCACTTTAAAAAATGCATTGCAACTAAACCCATTCAATTTTAGTCGACTCACTGAAAAGTGGAATTGATTTTCGTCATAGTTTTCATCAATTGACTTCATTCTAATTTTATTTTCCTTTAGTTTTGCAGCTGATGAAAACTATAATTTAAAATATTTTCGGTGCTGAAATGAACACTGCAAGGGTTAAAAGGCAATTTTCCAATCCAGTGAACCAAGTAGAGAAAATGTACCTTTCCCCTTTGTGTAAGTTAGTTAGTCATTTTATTCTCCTTGATGGGTCTCACCTACTGAGTTCTGGTGGCCTGTGCTACACTTTCTTGCCTCAAAATTTGTTGGCTCTAAAGTCTATAGAGAAATCTGACTGCTAGAGGGATGTGAAAACAGGCTCCACCAGTACCTTCAAAAGGAGTATTAGTCACATGATGGTGACAATGTAGCCTATACATTATGCTTGTCTTACAGGTCCATGTTTCATAGGTTGATGGACCTCCAGTTTAGTATTAATTACATGTACAGTATCATGAGAATTGTGGAAGAGCCAGATGGATGACGTGCCTCAAGCAGTACAGCTGGTGTGTTACATTTTTAGTCTCTGCTCATTTAAAAGCATCTGCTAAATTTCAGAATTCTCCATTTTGGTCCACTTCTGATTACAGCAGAATATGACATCTTTCTATATTTAAGTTGTATCTGTAGCATTGTCCTTATGAATGCAATTTTATGTATTAAAATCTAGGTGGCGAGGTTTCCACTATTTTGGCTCTATCCTTGATATGGCTGCACAGCCTGAGAAGACTAGAAGAGTGCTTGTATGTCAGCATCTATTCCAGTGGGGTTATTCACGTGGCTCAATATGGTCTTGGAGTTGCCTACTATTTTCTTATCGGGATAACATTACTTGATTATGCCAACTTAGATCCAAAAAACGGTAAGTGTGCAAGGGAATGGGTGGATTTGCAAGGCAATGCACTTTGGAGCATACATTTCCATCAACAAAAGGATGGTCATTTTGCTAATGCTTCCAGATATTGTGACCCTTTTTCAGCTGCGCGCACACACAAGTATTAATGACGTACAGAATAAAACCAAGCGATTGGAAAGCAGGCAGTCACACCCAGAATATGTCGCATCACATTCACCTCCAACTTTTCACCCAATACAGGCTTGATTTAAAGGGGGGGGGGGTCCTAGGTGGGGCTACAGTGTGCTTGTCCTGCTTTATTAAAGTTTGATGTGCCACTACTGCTTTCCTGCTTAGTTTGTGAAGCACGATTGTTTTCTTCTAGGATTGCTCTGTATTTGGCGCCATCCATCTTTCCATCAACTCTGACCAGCTTCCCTGTTCATGATGAAAAAAAAACGTTCCCACAGCATGATATTGCCACCATCCTCTGTCACGGTGGGGATGGTGTGTTCAGGGTGATATGCTGTGTTTGTTTTTCTGCCACACATATCGTTTTGCTTTTAGGCCAAAAAGTTCCATTATGGTCTCTCTGACCAGAGCACCTTCTTCCACATGTTTACTGTGTCCCCCACATGGCTTCTCGCAAACTGCAAACAGGACTTTTTATAGCTTTCTTTCAACAATGGCTTTCTTCTTGCCACTTTTCCCTAAAGGCCAGAGTTGTGGAGTGCATGATTAATAGTTGTCCTGTGGACAGACTCTCCCACCTGAGCTGTGGATCTCTGCAGCTCCTCCAGAGTTACCATGGGCCTCTTGGCTTTCTTTCAACAATGGCTTTCTTCTTGCCACTTTTACCTAAAGGCCAGAGTTGTGGAGTGCATGATTAATAGTTGTCCTGTGGACAGACTCTCCCACCTGAGCTGTGGATCTCTGCAGCTCCCCCAGAGTTACCATGGGCCTCTTGCTTCTCTGGTTAATGTTCTCCTTGCCCGGCCTGTCACTTTAGGTGGATGGACATAAATTTGTAGGTTTGCAGTTGTGCCATACTCTTTGCATTTTTGGATGATGGAATGAACAGTGCTCTGTGAGATGTTCAAAGCTTGGTATATATTTATTTTTTATTTTTTTATAACCTTACCCTGCTTTAAACTTCTCCAACTTTTATCCCTTACCTGTCTGGTGTTCTGGTGTGTTTTTTGCTCTTCATGTTGCTGTTTGTTCACTAAGGTTCTCTAACAAACCTCTGAGGGCTTCACAAAACAGCTATATTTATACTGAGATTAAAATACACACAGGTGGAATCTATTTACTAATTATGTGACTTCTGACAGCAATTGGTTCTACTAGATTTTAGTTAGGGGTATCAGAGTGAAGGAGGCTGAATACAAATGCACGCCAAACTTTTCAGATATTTGTCAAAAACTGTAAAAACCATTTATCATTTTCCTTCCGCTTCACAATTATATGCCACTTGTGTTGGTCTATCACATAAAATCCCAATAAAATACATTTACGTTTTTGGTTGTAACATGACAAAATCTGGAAAATTTCAAGGGGTGTGAATACTTTTTCCAGGCACTGTAACTGGTAAAGCTGGCCAAAGATTGATCGAAATGTGGCAGGATCAGCAGGGACTGTACACTTTATAATCCATGTTTCAGTTCAAAAGGAGACCTAATTGACTCTTCTCAAAGGCACTGTTGACAAATTTTAAGTCCCTGCTGTTTAAAATACAGTAGCATAGCAGCGAGGATTCTCAATCCACCTTGTGTGGATGGAGCGTGTGGAAAATGGACTTGCACAGCTAGTGGTGCTGCATGGTGGCCCACCTGTGGTCAGCAGCACTGCTATATTAGCTGGTTCTGAAATGGTAGGCGGTGTCTTAGGGACTTTTTCTCACCTCGTCTTTGAGGACAGCACCTGGAGAGAGCGTGGTTCCACCCACTTCCCGGAAACACTGCAGTCGTTTCTTTAGAGCCTGGACACTTCCACCATGGCCTCAGTTTTAGTGTTTCCTCCAGCCATGGTGGAAGTGCTGCAGTGGACCAGGGGTGTGGTTCGCTCTCTCCAGGTGGAGAAGGTTCAGGCATACCTGGTGTTGCTTTCTTGTTCTGCCTTTCCTCTTTTCGAACTGGCGAGGGTAGAGGCCGGCGGGGGGACTGCATCAGGCAGTGCGGCATTCCTGTTTCCAAGCCTGCGCTCTCTTCTGGGTCCCGAGTGGCGGGTGACATCACTGCCGGACGGGGTGGGACTTCCGGTGGTGCCCAGTGGCTTCCGGTTCTGGCCGCTGTAACGCAGGAGGGGGAGGCGGCCTCAGGGGTGCAATCTCTGATCCTCGCAGCGGCGAAAGGACAGTAAAAATTCAAATAAGAAACTGCCAGACGTCTGCTGGAACCCTGGGAGAGAGAGCTAGAGGAACTGGTGGTGGGAGCAGGAGCCACAAGCACCAGCCAGACCCAGGTAGGAGAGGCAGTGGCCACTGTTAGTTTGACCTGTGCTATTTTTGTTTTTCCCTCTCTTCCTCCCCTGAGGAGGGGGGAGGAGCCTGCATCACACTCCTCAGGTGACGTCTATGGGTAAGTGTGATTTACAGCAGTGATTTTATGGGGTATATTTTGTATCACTGACTGTTTGTTTATGGGTGTGCTGGGGGGAGAAGGGCGCTGAACTATTTAGAAAATTTGGGATAGCTTCTGAACAAGGAAAAATCAAACCTCATTCCTTCTCAGAGGACCATTTTCCTGAGGTATGTCATCAACTCGTTGCAGAAAAAGATTTTCCTCGCCAGAGGAAAAAACTATAAAGGTGCAGGCGGCAGTGAGTACATACAAATTTATCTGTTACAGTTCGGGCAGCCATGTCCATGCTGGGGCTTCTCAGAGCCTCAATCCTGGCTGTTCAGTGGGCCCGCCTCCATTCAAGAGGCCTCCAGGCGATTCTGCAGAATTAAGATCCCTTCTCCAGTAAAAAGGAAGTTATGGTGGTGCAGGAGGCAAGCAAATTTGAGCAAGGATTTGTTTTGGACCTTTCCCACAGCGAAGATCTTGACAACAGATGCGAGTTCCTGGGGGTGGGGTGCGCATCTCCAAAGACAGATGGCCCAAGGGTACTGGACAGTAGAGGAATCCAGGAGGTCCTCCAACTGGAGGTAACTGTGGGCCGTTTTCCTGGGGCTTTGGCCTTCAATCAGATAATCGGGGGCCCACACATCCAGGTATTATCAGACAAGGCCACAGCAGTGGCTTACATCTCAAGACAAGGGGGCACAAGAAGTAGGTGTCTGCTAGACTTGTCTCTACAGACTCTGACTTAGGCAGAACACAACTTGGCATCCTTTATAGCGGTACATCTGAAAGGCAGCCTAAACCAGATAGCGGACTTCTTAAGCAGAAGAAGGGTACTAGAGTCTGAATGGAGCCTAAGCCCGGATGTTTTTCATAGGATAGTAGACAAATGGGGGGGCTCCCCAGGTCGACCTTTTTGCATCGTAAACGAATGCAAAAGTACCAGTCTACTTTTCTCTAAACAGGCAGGACCGAGCGGTGGGTCTGGAAGCACTGGCTCAGCCCTGGACCTTCTGCTTGTGCTACGCCTTTCCCCCTGTGCAAATGATCCCTTTTAGTGCTCAAGAAACTGCAGGGGAAAAAAGACAACCTTAATTTTAGTAGACCCGTATTGGCCCAAGAGGGCTTGGTATACAGTTCTACTTAAGTTAGCTGTAGAGCCCCATTGGTTGGTTCCGGTTCGAAGGGACCTGCTGACTGAGGGTCCCCTACAGTGCATTGCAAATGTATTCACCCCCTTAGCATTTTTTGTGTTCTGTTGCCTCACAACCTGGAATTAACATGGATTGTTCGATGATTGGATATAGTAAAAAATGGGAGATTAGAGCGCTCAAAACTTCATAATAGCAAAAAGTCTCTACAAAAGTCCAATCATAATGGTAGTGGCGATGATATGGAGAAATCTTCAACACTAATGGCTGCAGCTTGGCAGAATGAAGCAGGATCTATGAAAACACAAGCAATCAAAAGCGCCTCTAAGTACAGAAGAAAACATATTTTAATATCCCAACAGGGTTAAGGACACTTACAGGATGAAGAGAGAAAACAGGCACATCACAGGAGTGTATGAGTAGATACATTCTGCAGCATTGGAAGGGGTCACGGCGGGAAGAAGTCTTCAGACTAATGGATGTGTGACACACTGGAGCGATCAGTCTGCAGCAGGATGAGACGCTGAAACGCTGTAGGAACTGACGTCATCCACGAGGATAGGAGAAGGACCCGGAAGTGATGTCAATGCTAGAAGACAGCAAACCAGCCTGGACCGCAGCGCAGAGTGGAGGAAGTGAGGTCATAAGAAAGGGACGCGTTTCAGAACTCTGGACGGTTCCTTTGTCAACCTATGACCATAGAAATAACTGGGCACAATATATATGCAATGGGCTGGCCATGGGCGGATACAATACAGAAACAGGAAGTGAACAAAATAAATAGCGTTGTGAAGAAAAATTTATAATAATTTTATATATATATTATATAAAGAAAGCCTTCGGCAATCGGTAATAAAATGTAGATGTACCACAGAAGACTACAGAAGACTTTGCCATAGAGAAATGTACTGGATTTTTTTATTAAATGTTTTGGCCCCCGGAGGGTTAAATGAGGACTTTGAAGTCAGTGCTATACTTTGAGATTACATATACTCTGCACCTTTTTCTCTTGTTCCTTCCTTAGAGGTATTTTATGATCTAGCAATTATGTGATATTACCCATTTTATTATATCCAGCGTATACACTCATTTATGCTATTATTTAGTGTATACATCCATCTATATGCATTTATATATGTGTGTGCACGCATAAACAGTCTTTAAGCACAGTGGTGTAGTGGATAGCACTTTCGCCTAGCAGTAAGAAGGGTCGCTGGTTCGAATCCCAACCACGACACTACCTGCCTGGAGTTTGCATGTTCTCCCTGTGCCTGCGTGGGTTTCCTTTGGGTACTCTGGTTTCCTCCCACACTCCAAAGACATGCTGGTAGGTTAATTGGATCCTGTCTAAATTGTCCCTAGTATGTATGAATGTGAGTTAGGGACCTTAGATTGTAAACTCCTTGAGGGTAGGGACTGATGTGAATGTACAATCTATATGTAAAGCGCTACGTAAATTGACGCTATATAAGTACCTGAAATGAATAAAAATAAGCCTGCACAACGCATTGGTTCATATACATCTACATTTTATTATTGATTGCCGCAGGCTTTCTTCACATATATGTATCTTTTAATTTTAATCTTTTAAGTTTTTACATTTTTTTTATAATTTTTACATCTTTTCATGTTGCTACTCTTTTTAACTATTTTGTCCTATTTCTACAATTTTCCTTCTTGCCAAGTGCCATATACACCTTTTCAATCCATACATCTTTCTCTATATACAAAAATTTTTCTTCAGAACGCTATTTATTTATGTTGTTCACTTCCTGTTTCTTTATTGTATCCGTCCATGGCCGGCCCATTGCATATATATATATATTGTGCCCAGTTATTTCTATGGCCATAGGTTGACAAAGGAACCATCCAGAGTTCCGAAACGCTCCACTCTGCGCTGCGGTCCAGGCTGGTTTGCTGTCTTCTAGCATTGACATCACTTTCGGGTTCTTCTCCTCTCCTCGTGGATGATGTCAGTTCCTACAGTGTTCCAGCGTCTTATCCTGCTGCGGACTGTGATCGATCCAGTGTGTCACACATCTATTAGTCTGAAGACTTCCTCCCGCCGTGACCCCTTCCAATGCTGAAGAACGTATCTACTCATACACTCCTGTGATGTGTCTGTTTTATCTCTTCATCCTGTAAGAGTCCTTAACCCTGTTGGGATATTAAAATATGTTTTCTTCTGCACTTAGTCGCCTTTTGTTTGCTTGTATTGTTCGATGATTTGCATCATTTAATTTACAGAACATCCCCACAACTTTGAAGATGGTGTTTGTTGCTTGCTTTACAATAAAAAAAAAAAAAAAAAAAAAAAGACAAAATAACTGAAAAAGTAAATGTGCATAACTATTCACTCCCCTAAAGTCAATACTTTGTAGAGCCACCTTTTGCAGCTATCACAGCTCCAAGTCGCTTTGGATAAGTCTCAATGAGCTTGCCACATCTTACCACTGGGATTTTTGCCCATTCCTCCTTGCAAAACTGCTCCAGCTCGTTCAAGTTGGATGGTTTGCGCTTATGAACATGCACAGCTCCGTGTGCGTTTTGCAGAGCATCTCAAAAGCATTTGACTCAAAGAAGATACCCCTATAGCTCAGCATTTTGTATTATATCATCAGGGAAAAACCCATGGTTTGAGAGTTAAGGGATTCCTTTCCCTTAATCTCTTTGCCAAGAGGGGAGACTTTGATACGGTGCTTCTCAGAAAGGAAAAATTCTGGATCTTCAGGCTCAAAACCATTCAGCCACTAGGCTTAAACAAAGAATTGAGCATGAAGATCTTTCTTGAACCTTAAACATTTTAAAACCTGGCTTAATCTTTTCCTCCCTCCTTTCCTCCCTCCTTCCCTTTCTCCTTTCCTCCCCTTCCCTCTTATCCCCCCCTTTTTTTTTTTTTTTTTCTTTTTTTGTTATCCTCGCCATGATCAGGACAGCACCGATGACCCTCTCTTGTTCTTGAATGTTAATATGGTGTTTTTGCTATGTTTTATGCTTATCGAGTACCTCCAGTCATGCTGAAATTATATAACGACTGAGGCCATGGTGGAAGTGTTCAGGCTTTAAAGAAATAACTGTTTCCCGGGAAGTGGAAGGAGCTGCGCTCTCTCCAGGTGCTGTCCTGAAAGACTAGTAGAAATACCGTTAGTCTGTTTTGTTTTTTTTCTTAATTTTGTTTTATTGGGTCATTCAGCATACAGGTCATATACCGCAAAAGAAAAAACATAAATATGAATAACACAAATTCTAGATTCAAAGCCAAGTACAACAATTGTTCCATTCAATTGTCGTTTGTAACATATGAGAAAAGCGTAGTTAAAGGAAACATACTAAAGCAATATAATTTCAAAACATAACAAGGATGGATAGACTTTTAAATCCTGAGTTGTTCCACACATAGGTGATGCTCCTGTTCTTAGGGACTTTGATGTTTCAAGCAGAGTTGTCCAGTTCTCAGGTATACGCCTTTCTTTATTTAGATATAGGGTTGTGTTATGCAAATAATATTCTATTTTTGAGTTCTCAAACACTGCAATATCTTTATGGGGTAGGGGAACCATCCGGGGCCTACTGCCGTGGCCAAAAGTTTTGAGAATGACACAAAAATATTAATTTTCGCAATTTTCATATACTCCAGAATGATATGAAGAGTGATCAAATTAATTGCAATTAATTACAAAGTCCCTCTTTGCCATGAAAATGAACTTTAATCCCATACAAAACATTTCCACTGCATTTGTGAAGAAGGATTCAGGACGCCCAAGTCCAGCAAGCACCAGGACCGTCTCTTACAGTTGATTCAGTTGCAGGATCGGGCACCACCAGTGAAGAGCTTACTCAGGAAGGGCAGCAGGCAGGTGTGAGTGCATCTGCACACACTGTGAGGTGAAGACTTTTGGAGGAAGGCCTGGTGTCAAGAAGGGCAGCAAAGAAACCATTTCTCTCCTGGAAAAAACCTCAGGGACAGACTGATATTCTGCAAAAGGTACAGGGGTTCGACTGCTGAGGACTGGGGTAAAGTAATTTTCTCTCTTGAATCCCGTCTCCAAATGTTTGGGGCATACGGAAAAAAATACTTGTCCGGAGAAGAAAAGGTGAGAACTACCATCAGTCCTGTGTCATGCCAACAGTAAAGCATCCTGAGACCATTACATGAGTGGGGTTGCTTCTCAGCCAAGGGAGTGGCAACAGCCATTGGCTCCTGCTGTCACAATTTTGCCTAAGAACACAGCCATTTAATAAAGAATGGTACAAAAAGAGAGCAACTTCTCCCAACAGTCCAAGACAAGTTTAGTGAGGAACAATGCCTTTTCCAGCATGATGAAACACCTTGCCATAAGACAAAATTTATAACAAAGTGTCTTGGGGAACAAAACCTCAAACATTTGGGTCCATGGCAAAACTTCCCAGACCTAAATCCCATTGAGAGCTTTTGGTCAATCCTCAAGAGACGGGTGAACAAATTTTGATGCACTCCAAGCATTGATTATGCAAGAATAGGCTGCCATCAGTCAAGATGTGGCCCAGAAGTTAATTGACAGCATGCCAGGGCAAATTGCAGAGGTCTTGAAATAGAAGGGTCAACATTGCAAATATTGACTCTTTGCATAAACTTAATGTAATTGTCAATAATAGCCTTTCACACTTATGAAATGCCTGTAATTATACTTCAGTATACCGTAGTAACATCTGACAAAAAGATCTAAAACCACTGAAGCAGCAGACTTTGTGAAAATTAATATTTGTGTCATTCTATAAACTTTTGGCCACGGTTGTACACCTTACAACCAGATTACCATACTTCAGATCACAATGCTTTGTCAAGCTTAAGGCATTGCAGTACAGCACTAACCCTATGACTCCTCCTGTAGAAGTTAGGCGTTACAACTCAGCAACGTGAATTTTTGCGGGTGTTATACTGTGTTTAATGCACTTGATGCCAGTAGGCTATCGATTTTGCATTTGCATCATATTTCACCTCCACTGCTGCCCCAGTGACAGCATGATTACTAGAACAGAGTGTGAGGGGAAGTGTCCCTTTTATGAGGTCACAGATAATTCAAAACAAAGTTGGTATCAGCAGCCTTTGGTAAACTTGAGCATTAATCACGGGCTCAATGTTTGTGCAAATCTGCAGCAGGAAGCCAAGAAAGTGAAAAATGACATAGCTGCACATGCTTTTTCTCCATTATCTGCAGCCTAAAGGCTGTTATAGTTACTGTTTCCTTTTGGGTAATGGCTTTCTATAACTACAGCTGTATTATAGCAACATTTACCATTAGCCCGGGTTCACACAGGGGCGGCACGACTTGCAGGTCGCCTCACCGAGGCGACCTGCACACGACTTCCACGGCGACTTGCAAAACGACTTCTGTATAGAAGTCTATGCAAGTCGCCTCAAGTCGCCCCCAATGTAGTACAGGAACCTTTTTCTAAGTCGGAGCGACTTGCGTCGCTCCTATTAGAACGGTTCCGTAGTACAGAATGGGAGGCGACTTGTCAGGACATTTACTGTCCTGGAATAAAGTTCTGTTATCCAATGTAGGTTGTCGCATACAGTATTTGTACAAAGAATTTGCAATATGTATATTTGTTGTGCACATACGTGCACCTGTATCTGTTTTTTTCAGAAATTTTGGTTGTTATAAGCAATATTGTATATTTTTAACACTTTACAATTTGTGTTTTTAGTTTTATCACTCAACTGTACAGTTACATGTGATTTTTTTTTTTTTTTTTTTTTTTTCCCCCTTAGGCTAAGTTCTAAGGGTTCATTTAGGTTTAGCGCTAAACTTTTCCCCTTTTCGTGTGTGTGTGTATGTATGTAATATGTGTGTGTGTATATATATATATATATATATATATATATATATATATATATATATATATATATATATATATATATATATATATATAATAGATGACACACACACACTATATTAAATACATTTTTTTTCATACATTTTTATTTTATTTTATTTATTTTTTTTCCCCTCTTCTAGTCACTGTTTCAGACCTGGCCCTTCAAGTTTATTGGTACCATATCGTTGGATTGGCACTATACATCTGGGCATCAGTGCATCAGCACAGATGTCATGTCATTCTTGCCAATCTAAGGAAAGATAAATCTGGTGAGTATTAGTTCTGAAAATATTAACATCCTAATCAGCCAAAAATGGATACTCTTCTGTGTATTTCCCAGTGGAGTTTTCACAAAACTGTATTTAATATATTTTTAAAGCAGAACTCCAGACAATTTTTTTTCCATGTTCTTGTTGCTGATCACCTACCTTCACCAACTTTTCCATCCATGTTCTTCTGATCTCTAGTTCCTCTGTAATTTGCTGCTGAACTTGCTGAAAAAACGATTTTTGCCTGCTGACAACCTGTTTGTAAGACCGCTGGCTGCTATCCCTCTCCTCAGCTCAGTCAGTGGTCTGGCACGCCCCCTTGTAGTCCTCTGAAAGCCAAGCAGGGAGTTCTATTTACTGTAGTGGGCAGAGGGGTCTCACAGCCCCGGTCCGTGCAGCCCATGGAGGAGATCTTCTCCTCCTTCTCCTTCTCCTCCTTCTCCTTCACCTTCTTCCCCTTCCCTGTAATGTTTCTTTTTTTTTTTTTTTTTCTTTTTTAAAAAAATCTGCAAAAATGTCAACAATTCTGTGTTTTTCTGTCAAAATGTGGTGCTGTGTGTATATTGATGAGGAAAAAAATGAACTTAAATGATTTTAGCAAATGGCTGCAATATAACAGAGTGAAAAATTTAAGGGGGTCTGAATACTTTCCGTCCCCACTGTATATACACACATGGCATGTGCATGATGGATACAAATGTTTCAGCTTAGCAGCACATGAGAAGTATTGAATATTGATAAAAAGGTACAAATATGTAACGTGTCATAGAAACGGCATTTGGCAATAAGGTGAGAAATATCAATCTTGAGCATGATTAATTGTACATATAATACAGGATATTTTTCACTATGTGTTTTACACCAGGGAGGTAGCACAAACAGCTCATTCACTGGATACACACAGATACCACTACATTTGCAATCATCCTCACACATGTGGAATGTGTTGTGGCGATCAAGTATGCTATGTGGATGCTTTCTTGGCTGGGGCTGGGTCCGTTGCCTCAGCTCCGGAACAGACAACCATTTTGGGGTTCCATCTCTCTTGATGCTAGCCAAGCACAGTGCTTTAGCCAACTTTTTATTTCTGTACCCAACTCCTGATGAATGGCATATAGCCATGAAAAGCGTAGAGTTTCCATGGGGTGCTCAGTCAAGTCTGGCTCATGATCTGGCCCATACATACCTTTCATACATCCAAATTATTGAATATTCTGTAACTATCTATGTGTATGTTTGTTTTTATAGCAGCTCTGTTGCATATGGTGTACCAATGCCTGTTAACCACTTGACGACCGCCTCACGCCGATGTACGTCGGCAAAGTGGCACGGACAGGCAAAATCACGTACATGTACGTGATTTGCCTTCCGCGGGTGGGGGGTCCGATCGGACCCCCCCCCGGTGCCCGAGGCGGTCGTCTTTTGTCCAGCGGCGATCGGTGATGAGGGGGAGACCATCCGTTCGTGGCCCCCCCCTCGCGATCGCCGCCGGCCAATGGAATCATTCCTTTGCTGCTGTATGCTAAACAGCAGCAAAGGAAATGATGTCATCTCTCCTCGGCTCGGTAATTTCCGTTCCGGCCCGAGGAGAGAAGACTTCACTGTGAGTGCACCAAACACTACACACACAGTAGAACATGCCAGGCACACAAATCACCCCGATCCCCCCCCCGATCGCCCCCCGATCCCCCCCCAATCACCCCCCCCCCCTGTCACAAACTGACACCAGCAGTTTTTTTTTTTTTTTTTTTTTTTTTTTCTGATTACTGCATAGTGTCAGTTTGTGACAGTGACAGTGTTGGGACAGTTAGTATTACCCCCCTTTAGGTCTAGGATTCCCCCCTAACCCCCCCTAATAAAGTTTTAACCCCTTGATCACCCCCTGTCACCAGTGTCGCTAAGCGATCATTTTTCTGATCGCTGTATTAGTGTCGCTGGTGACGCTAGTTAGTGAGGTAAATATTTAGGTTCGCCGTCAGCGTTTTATAGCGTCAGGGACCCCCATATACTACCTAATAAATGTTTTAACCCCTTGATTGCCCCCTAGTTAACCCTTTCACCACTGATCACCATATAACCGTTACGGTTGACGCTGGTTAGTTTGTTTATTTTTTATAGTGTCAGGGCACCCGCCGTTTATTACCGAATAAAGGTTTAGCCCCCCGATCGCCCGGCGGTGATATGCGTCGCCCCAGGAAGCGTCAGATTAGTGCCAGTACCGCTAACACCCACGCACGCAGCATGCGCCTCCCTTAGTGGTATAGTATCTGTACGGATCAATATCTGATCCAATCAGATCTATACTAGTGTCCCCAGCAGTTTAGGGTTCCCGAAAACGCAGTGTTAGCGGGATCAGCCCAGATACCCGCTAGCACCTGCGTTTTGTGCCTCCGCCCGGCCCAGCCCACCCAAGTGCAGTATCGATCGATCACTGTCACTTACAAAACACTAAACGCATAACTGCAGCGTTCGCAGAGTCAGGCCTGATCCCTGCGATCGCTAACAGTTTTTTTGGTAGCATTTTGGTGAACTGGCAAGCACCAGCCCCAGGCGTCAGGTTAGCGCCAGTACCGCTAACACCCACGCACGCAGCATACGCCTCCCTTAGTGGTATAGTATCTGTACGGATCAATATCTGATCCGATCAGATCTATACTAGCGTCCCCAGCAGTTTAGGGTTCCCAAAAACGCAGTGTTAGCGGGATCAGCCCAGATACCTGCTAGCACCTGCGTTTTGCCCCTCCGCCCAGGCGAGCCCAGCCCACCCAAGTGCAGTATCGATCGATCACTGACACTTACAAAACACTAAACGCATAACTGCAGCGTTCACAGAGTCAGGCCTGATCCCTGCGATCGCTAACAGTTTTTTTGGTAGTATTTTGGTGAACTGGCAAGCACCAGCCCCAGGCAGCGTCAGATTAGCGCCAGTACCGCTAACACCCACGCACGCACCGTACACCTCCCTTAGTGGTATAGTATCTGATCGCATCAATATCTGATCCGATCAGATCTATACTAGCGTCACCAGCAGTTTAGGGTTCCCAAAAACGCAGTGTTAGCGGGATCAGCCCAGATACCTGCTAGCACCTGCGTTTTGCCCCTCCGCCCGGCCCAGCCCAGCCCACCCAAGTGCAGTATCGATCGATCACTGTCACTTACAAAACACTAAACGCATAACTGCAGCGTTCGCAGAGTCAGGCCTGATCCCTGCAATCGCTAACAGTTTTTTGGTAGCGTTTTGGTGAACTGGCAAGCGCCAGCGGCCTAGTACACCCCGGTCGTAGTCAAACCAGCACTGCAGTAACACGTGGTGACGTGGCGAGTCCCATAAGTGCAGTTCAAGCTGGTAAGGTGGCAAGCACAAGTAGTGTCCCGCCGCCACCAAAAAGACAAACACAGGCCCGTCGTGCCCATAGTGCCCTTCCTGCTGCATTCGCCAATCCTAATTGGGAACCCACCGCTTCTGCAGCGCCCGTACTTCCCCCATTCACATCCCCAACCAAATGCAGTCGGCTGCATGAGAGGCATTTTTATGTCCTCCCGAGTACCCCTACCCAACGAACCCCCCCAAAAAAGATGTCGTGTCTGCAGCAAGCGCGGATATAGGCGTGACACCCGCTATTATTGTCCCTCCTGTCCTGACAATCCTGGTCTTTGCATTGGTGAATGTTTTGAACGCTACCATTCACTAGTTGAGTATTAGCGTAGGGTACAGCATTGCACAGACTAGGCGCCATTTCACAGGGTCTCCCAAGATGCCATCGCATTTTGAGAGACCCGAACCTGGAACCGGTTACCGTTATAAAAGTTAGTTACAAAAAAAGTGTAAAAAAAAAAAAAAATATGAAATAAAAAAAAATAGTTGTTGTTTTATTGTTCTCTCTCTCTCTATTCCCTCTCTCTATTGTTCTGCTCTTTTTTACTGTATTCTATTCTGCAATGTTTTATTGTTATTGTTATTGTTATTATGTTTTATCATGTTTGTTTTTCAGGTGTGTAATTATTTACACTTTACTGTGCTTTATTGTTAACCATTGTTAACCATTTTTTTGTCTTCAGGTACGCCATTCATGACTTTGAGTGGTTATACCAGAATGATGCCTGCAGGTTTAGGTATCATCTTGGTATCATTCTTTTCAGCCAGCGGTCGGCTTTCATGTAAAAGCAATCCTAGCGGCTAATTAGCCTCTAGACTGCTTTTACAAGCCGTGGGAGGGAATGCCCCCCCCCCCCACCGTCTTCCGTGTTTTTCTCTGGCTCTCCTGTCTCAACAGGGAACCTGAGAATGCAGCCGGTGATTCAGCCAGCTGACCATAGAGCTGATCAGAGACCAGAGTGGCTCCAAACATCTCTATGGCCTAAGAAACCGGAAGCTACGAGTATTTCATGACTTAGATTTCGCCGGATGTAAATAGCGCCATTGGGAAATTGGGGAAGCATTTTATCACACCGATCTTGGTGTGGTCAGATGCTTTGAGGGCAGAGGAGAGATCTAGGGTCTAATAGACCACAATTTTTTCAAAAAAGAGTACCTGTCGCTACCTATTGCTATCATAGGGGATATTTACATTCCCCGAGATAACAATAAAAATGATTAAAAAAAAAAATATGAAAGGAACAGTTTAAAAGTAAGATTAAAAAAGCAAAAAAATAATAAAGAAAAAAAAAAACAAAAAAAAAAACACCCCTGTCGCCCCCTGCTCTCGCGCTAAGGCGAACGCAAGCGGCGGTCTGTCGTCAAACGTAAACAGCAATTGCACCATGCATGTGAGGTATCACCGCGAAGGCCAGATCGAGTGCAGTAATTTTTCCAGTAGACCTCCTCTGTAAATCTAAAGTGGTAACCTGTAAAGGCTTTTGAAGGCTTTTAAACATGTATTTATTTTGTTGCCACTGCACGTTTGTGCGCAATTTTAAAGCATGTCATGTTTGGTATCCATGTACTCGGCCTAAGATCATCTTTTTTATTTCATCAAACATTTGGGCAATATAGCGTGTTTTAGTGCATTAAAATTAAAAAAAGTGTGTTTTTTCCCCAAAAAATGCGTTTGAAAAATCGCTGCGCAATTACTGTGTGAAAAAAAAAAATGAAACACCCACCATTTTAATCTGTAGGGCATTTGCTTTAAAAAAATATATAATGTTTGGGGGTTCAAAGTAATTTTTTTGCAAAAAAAAAAAAAACTTTTTCATGTAAACAATAAGTGTCAGAAAGGGCTTTGTCTTCAAGTGGTTAGAAGAGTGGGTGATGTGTGACATAAGCTTCTAAATGTTGTGCATAAAATGCCAGGACAGTTCAAAACCCCCCCAAATGACCCCATTTTGGAAAGTAGACACCCCAAGCTATTTGCTGAGAGGCATGTCGAGTCCATGGAATATTTTATATTGCGACACAAGTTGCGGGAAAGAGACAAATTTTTTTTTTTTTTTTTTTTTTTTGCACAAAGTTGTCACTAAATGATATATTGCTCAAACATGCCATGGAAATATGTGAAATTACACCCCAAAATACATTCTGCTGCTTCTCCTGAGTACGGGGATACCACATGTGTGAGACTTTTTGGGAGCCTAGCCGCGTACGGGACCCCGAAAACCAAGCACCGCCTTCAGGCTTTCTAAGGGCGTGAATTTTTGATTTCACTCTTCACTGCCTATCACAGTTTCGGAGGCCATGGAATGCCCAGGTGGCACAAAACCCCCCCAAATGACCCCATTTTGGAAAGTAGACACCCCAAGCTATTTGCTGAGAGGTATAGTGAGTATTTTGCAGACCTCACTTTTTGTCACAAAGTTTTGAAAATTGAAAAAAGAAAAAAAAAAATGTTTTTTCTTGTCTTTCTTCATTTTCAAAAACAAATGAGAGCTGCAAAATACTCCCCATGCCTTTCAGCAAATAGCTTGGGGTGTCTACTTTCCAAAATGGGGTCATTTGGGGGGGTTTTGTGCCACCTGGGCATTCCATGGCCTCCGAAACTGTGATAGGCAGTAAAGAGTGAAATCAAAAATTTTCACCCTTAGAAATCCTGAAGGCAGTGATTGGTTTTCGGGGTCCAGTACGCGGCTAGGCTCCCAAAAAGTCCCACACATGTGGTATCCCCATACTCAGGAGAAGCAGCTAAATGTATTTTGGGGTGCAATTCCACATATGCCCATGGCCTGTGTGAGCAATATATCATTTAGTGACAACTTTATGGAAAAAAAAAAAAAAAAAAAAAAAAGTGTCACTTTCCCGCAACTTGTGTCAAAATATAAAATATTCCATGGACTCAATATGCCTCTCAGCAAATAGCTTGGGGTGTCTACTTTCCAAAATGGGGTCATTTTGGGGGGTTTTGTGCCACCTGGGCATTCCATGGCCTCCGAAACTGTGATAGGCAGTGAAGAGTGAAAGCAAAAATTTACACCCTTAGAAATCCTGAAGGCGGTGATTGGTTTTCGGGGCCCCGTACGCGGCTAGGCTCCCAAAAAGTCCCACACATGTGGTATCCCCATACTCAGGAGAAGCAGCTAAATGTATTTTGGGGTGCAATTCCACATAGGCCCATGGCCTGTGTGAGCAATATATCATTTAGTGACGACTTTTTGTAAATATTTTTTTTTTTTTTTTTTTTTTTGTCATTTTTCAATCACTTGGGACAAAAAAAATGAATATTCAATGGGCTCAACATGCCTCTCAGCAATTTCCTTGGGGTGTCTACTTTCCAAAATGGGGTCATTTGGGGGGGTTTTGTACTGCCCTGCCATTTTAGCACCTCAAGAAATGACATAGGCAGTCATAAACTAAAAGCTGTGTAAATTCCAGAAAATGTACCCTAGTTTGTAGACGCTATAACTTTTGCGCAAACCAATAAATATACGCTTATTGACATTTTTTTTACCAAAGACATGTGGCCGAATACATTTTGGCCTAAATGTATGACTAAAATTTAGTTTATTGGATTTTTTTTATAACAAAAAGTAGAAAATATCATTTTTTTTCAAAATTTTCGGTCTTTTTCCGTTTATAGCGCAAAAAATAAAAACCGCAGAGGTGATCAAATACCATCAAAAGAAAGCTCTATTTGTGGGAAGAAAAGGACGCAAATTTCGTTTGGGTACAGCATTGCATGACCGCGCAATTAGCAGTTAAAGCGACGCAGTGCCAAATTGGAAAAAGACCTCTGGTCCTTAGGCAGCATAATGGTCCGGGGCTCAAGTGGTTAATAGGAAGTATCCTGTATTATATCTACAATGAATCATGCTCAAGATTGATATTTCCCACCTTATTGCCAAATGACTTTCTATGATGTTTTACATATTTATTTGTACTTTTTCTGTTCATGCCATGTGTGTATATATATATATATATATATATATATATATATATATATATATATATATGTGTGTGTGTATATATGTGTGTGTATATATATATATATATATATATATATATATATATATATATATATATATATATATATATATATATATATATATATATATATATATATATATATATATATACTTTTTTACTTGTTTCATACTCTTGTGTTACTGATAAACAATGTCTACCAACCACTCTACCTCAACAAGTCAATTGCCTCATTTAAAGTCCCACATTCCTTTCTTATTTACCTGAATCAGGGATGGAGGTACATTTTATTGTGCCTCATATAAAGTCCCAAACTCCCCCACCCCCTTTTCACTATTTATAGTGATGATCGATATGGGCATAACTTATGGGGGACAGTTTACTTCCTCTTAAACTGAGTAGCATAAATCTGGTTTACGGATTGTTCAGATTGAAACAACTGAGATCAGTAAAGTGAAATACTAAAGCTGGTCATAGATGGGTAATTAAATTTTTTTTTTCCTTTAGCCTTTTGGGCTAAATAGGGAAAAAAATGTACAGGTTCCTTCTGGGGCATTGTGTGCTGGCAGAATACACCGATCAGCACCTGTAGCCGATTGGCTGCAGACTCTGATCAACAAAATTTTTATATCGTGTGCGTTTTAACAGGCCTTGATCTAATGATCAACTTTTGTCGAATGGGGTGGCCACACACTGATTGAAATTTGGCTAGTCCCTGCTGAACTGGTCAAATTTTGTTTCATTTATGGCCAACTTTAGAGGGATTCACAAAGTATACTAGTATGCTATAGAAGTTTAAATACATGCTGGTTTAACCAACTCCACTAAACACTGCTAAAGTGGAATTGAAAGCATGTGGGTCCCCATGACTCTTGCTGGGATGCCATGATTGTACACTGAATTGCACATTCTAGCAGACGAGGACATTTTTTCATCTTCCAGGCTAGCCCATGAGCTATCGAGCTCTTCCCCCAAGAAACAGGAAACCTATTGCCACCAAAGGGTTTACAAGGCTGTCCTCCAGTCAATCTTCAGTTTTTGTGTTTTTCCTCTGGCCTGAGGGGGCGCATTACCATTTGCAGAAACACCTTTTAAACCCTTTTAGGGAGGGGACCATTGCTTGGGTTCCTGTGAGGACTGTTGCATGGGATAGATCTAGGGATTGTTCCCCTGTACCTTCCTCTCTGGCCTATAGTTCCCTCCTCTTTACGGATATGAGGTGGCCTGTTCACTTTCCTCATGCGTACCCAGCCCAGTGGGGTTCATTGTGGTGGCAGTGTAAGTTCTCAGGGCATCCTCATCGGCTGCAGGATTATGGCAACATATTTTCCATTTTTGGCCGGTAAGCTTCAGGCAGGCTTTGCACGCTCTGTGAGCGGGAAAGGGGGTGTTTTTGGCCGCATAGGGTTACTGTTTACCGACGCCTCTCTTCTGCCACTGGGACTTGCTGCAGTTCTTGCGGCAGCCAGATTGACCTGGAACCGTAGCATTCAGTGACGTCCCTTCCTGAGGATGCGCAGCATCTGGAGGTGCAGGGGAGGGAGCAGGACTTTAGTTGATGCATTTATTAGGCGTTTTTCCAACCCAGCAATGGCTATTGAGATGCCAGCGGTAGGAGCAGCGGGAGATTGAAGGTTCACTCCAGCAGGCTTCAGTGGAGGCAGGCACCATCTTTGTATGGGTAAGGGCTGTCTCTGGGTAGCCTTTGTTATCCTTGTAGCCTCCTTCCTGTCACCGTGAGTCACAGGCAACGGGATATATGGCTGATGCCTCAGCAGAAGCTGTAAAACCTCTGTATTGGTGATATTCTTTTTATTTATTTTTTTTTTTAAAAAACATTTTATTAAGAGATAACCATATGTGGTACAAAAAAAAAAGCACACGACTTGTATCAAAGACATCAACTGAGTAATATACAGCTCAAAATAAAACATATGTTCCACAATGACAAGATGAACAGGTGAATGCAGCAAGAAGAAAAACATTCAAATGGGTTCTCCCCCACCCCCCCCCCCTAACTAACTAGCCGCTGGACTGCTTCTAAAAGCAGCGGGAGAGGATGTGTCGTTCACCCCCCCTTCCTAAAAAGGGCTAACTTTACTGTTGTCTTATTTTTTTAATTCAAAAAAGTGTATTTTTTCCAAAAAAAAGTGTGCTTGTAAGACCGCTGCACAAATACAGTGTGACAAAGTAATGCAATGACCACCATTTTATTCTCTAGGGCATTGATAGCGAACCTTGGCACCCCAGATGTTTTGGAACTACATTTCCCATGATGCTCATGCACTCTGCAGTATAGTGGAGCATCATGGGAAATGTAGTTCCAAAACATCTGGGGTGCCAAGGTTCGCCATCACTGCTCTAGGGTGTTAGAACTCCCAAACATTATACTTTTTTTTTTTTTTTTTTGGTAATTTTCTAGCAAAAAAAAACAGTTTTTAACTTGTAAACAACAAATCTCAGAGGCTCAGTCTTTAAGTGTTTAAAGTGCCTCCGCCCCCCCATGCTCGTGCGCAACGGTGAATGCGCGCGTCTGTCCTGCACGCGTGCAAACGGCATTCGTCCCACACATGAGGTATCAAAGCGAACGTCAGATCGTGGGCAGTAATTCTAGCACTAGGCCTCCTCTGTAAGTCTAAAGTAGTAACTTATAAAGGCTTTTAAAGCATTGCCTATGAACAGTAAAATGTACATCGAGAGAGAGAGAGAGATTCTCTCTCTATCTACTCTTGGCATTAAAATTCAAAAACGTGTGTTTTGTAAACCCACTAATTTTATTCTCTAGTGCATCTGCTTTAACCACTTCCCCGGGTAGATGTAATTTACTTTGAGTGAAGATACCTGGATGATGCCTGCAGCTACAGGCATCATCCAGATATCTTTTTTTTCAGCCAGCGGTTCCCTACAGTGTCAAAGCCCCATCATAGTGGCTGTTTAGCCACTTGATTACTTTTACAGGCGGTGAGAGAAGACATCTCCCCCCCCTCCCACTACCCTCCGGTCTCTCCTGTGCAATCGCAGAGCCGGAGAATAAATCTGCAAGCAGCAGCGGTTTACTATAGAGTTGGCTGGAGAACAGATGGTCCCCCGGCCATCTCTGTCCCTCTGAGGCCAAAAGCGATGTCATGATGTCACTTCTGGCTCTGGCAGGTGTAAACACTGCCAATTTTTTTCTGGAAAGCCCCATTATGTTACTGGCTGATTAATCGATTATGAAAATGGTAATCGATTCATTTCATAATCGATTAGTTGTCGATTAATCGATTAGTTGTTTCGGCCCTAGTCCACTGTGTTTTATCAAGTCAAAAGGCAGCACAGCCTTCTACCAGGAAATTCTAGAGCACTTCTTGCTTCCTTCTGCTGACCAGCTTTATGGAGATGCTGATTTCATTTTCCAGCAGGACTTGGCACCTGCCCACACTGCCAAAAGTACCAATACCTGGTTTAATGATCATGGTAACACTGTGCTTGATTGGCCGGCAAACTCCCCTGACCTAAACCCCATAGAGAATCTGTGGGGTATTTTTAAGAGGAAGATGAGACACACCAGACCCAACAATGCAGACGAGCTGAAGGCCGCTATCAAAGAAATCTGGCCTTCCATAACACCTCAGCATTGCCACAGGCTGATTGCCTCCATGCCACGTCGCATTGATGCAGTAATTCATGCAAAAGGAGTCCCAAGTGTTGCATGCATACTATACTGTACATGGACCTACTTTTCAGTATGCTAACATTTCTGTATTAAAAACACTGTTTGTTTTTTGTTTTTGTTTTTTTTTTTTTTTTTTTTTATTGGTCTTCTGTAATATATATTCAAATTTTCTGAGATCTCTGAATTTTGGGTTTTTGGGTTTTTCACTAGCTGTAAGCCATATTCATCAAAATTTAAAAGAAAGAAATGCTTGAAATATATCACTCTGTGTGTAACACATCTGTATAAAATATGAGTTTCACTTTTTGAATTTATTTCAGTAATTCAACTTTTTGATGATATCTAATTTTCATATGTATATATGTTTTGGGAGTAATTTTGTAGCAAAAAAAATGTATTTTTGTAGTAGAG
This sequence comes from Lithobates clamitans, assembly GCA_037952925.1. Taxonomy (NCBI): domain Eukaryota; kingdom Metazoa; phylum Chordata; class Amphibia; order Anura; family Ranidae; genus Lithobates; species Lithobates clamitans. The sequence goes on from JBBGZY010000031.1 coordinate 238,018, forward strand.
AAATGCCAAAATTGGCTTGGTGTCAAGTGGTTAAAAAATATGTAATGTTTGGGGGTTATATATAATTTTCTAGCAAAAAATTCTGATTGTACATTTAAACACAGTGCCAGAAAAGGCCTGGTCTGGAAGTGGTTAAAGCAATAAATTCTTATATAGTGATGGCAAATTTTCTTGTTTCCTACCACATAAATAATTACACTCATGAGTATATACACAGAACCATGGTGTAATCTATACATATAAAGGGTTAATGATCGATTAGTGTCAGAAGTTGTATTTTGACAGCCACCTACAGGGACCTGAATATGATGGTGCTACCAGAGGTTGATCTTGGGCCCCCTTCAGGTGCTTATGATAGACGCACACTTATTATTTTATAAGACTGCAGAGAAATTTGTGCTCATGTTCTGCTTCCTTCAAGACAAACTTGATGTTTACAGCAGATGAGCTCACAATTTACTAATGTATGTTTGTTTTTGTTGCAGGAAAAGTTGTAACCATGAGCCACATTCTGCCCAATGGAGACTGGTTTGAGAGGGTGTCTTGTCCACATTATTTTGCAGAGCTGTTGATATATGTATCTATCGCTCTTCTGTTTGGATTGGGTCATACATCATGGTGGCTGGTGGTTATGTTTGTGCTGTTTAACCAGTCATTGGCTGCTATTTTATGTCACGAATTCTATCAAGAGAAGTTTGACAATTTTCCTGCTCACAGGAAAGCTTTCATACCATATTTATTTTAAGACCCCTTTTACACTGAGCGGGCATCAGCGTTAAAGCGGTGCTATTCTTAGCGCCGTTTTAGCAGGGCTATTCGGCCGCTAGTGGGGCGGTTTTAACCCCCGCTAGTGGCTGAAAAGGGGTTAAATCAGCCCGCAAAACGCCGCTGCAGCGGCGCTTTGCTGGTGGTATAGCGGCGCTGCCCCGTTGTTTTCAATGGGCAGGAGCGGTGGAGGAGCGGTGTATTAACCGCTCCTCTACCGCTGCAAAGAAGCTGCTGGCAGGACTTTTTGTGACGCCCTGTCAGCACAGCGCCCCAGTGTGAAAGCACTCGGGCTTTCACACTGGGTTTGCAGCTGAGACTTTTTTCAGGCGCTATTTTTAGCGCTGTAGTGCCTGAAAAACGCCTCAATGTGAAAGGGGTCTAAGCGACCATAAAACTGTTACACATGCAGACAAGTATTTAAAGCTGACCTTAGCCAAAACTTTTTTCCAAGACAAAAGAGTGGTGGTGAAGAGTTAAAACCTGTTGGTGTTTATTGTCATGTGTTACAAAATCTATTTGCAATTTTTGTCCCCACCATGTGGTCATCAGCACAAGAATGTAGGTGGAAACTCTCCAGCAGGACATGGCATTAAAAACCTGACAAAGATTCTAACCCCCCCCCCCCAATTATATAAATTTATTTAAAAAAATGTTTTGTCTATGGTTGGACTTCCCAAAAAAGTTCCATGACGATCTGATGTATAGATCTCTGGGGAGGGGTAAATGTCAGAATATTGCTTTTATTATACTTCTGACTGAAAAACTGCTAGCGTGCTTCCAGTTCTGGCACGCTTTCACCCTGCATTGTATGTAAGTATTAATTTAGTGAGCTCTAATGTCGAGCATGCTGCAGATGTGATGGGTTACAGCAGTTAAGGAAAGTACCTCCCCAGATCGAAAACCACATATTTATGGAGTTTTTTTTTTTTTTTCCATATTATTCTGTTACATCAATGAGTTCCATAAAGCAAGTAATCTTTTCCACGGGTAAATGTTGACATAAACACGAGGGTCAGAATGCACACATTCAGGTTTATGGAAACTAGAAGAAATGGCGTCCATGGTTGTTTTCCCCAAAGTGCCACATGACCTCTGAAATGTTAGAGAGCACTTGTCAGTTCACACTGCGGCGACTTGAGATGTAGACTCACATCATGTAATTCCAAGAATTAAGCCATTAAACATCTGAAATAAAGGTAAACCAATAAATTCACAATTTGTGCTAAATATTTAAACTACGTCATAACGTTTTACTTTGTCAAATCTACAAATATCCTTTAAAGTGGAACTTAACTGTACCTGAGCACCACAAATTGAAAATATTGCTGTTTAATTTAATTAATTCTTCACGTTCACAGCAAACTCCCATATCCATCCTTGTGCCTGTTATTTTTTTGTTGAGATATCGCTTTGAAACCACTCTGCCTCTAACCCCCCCCCCCCCCCCCCAAGCATTTCTAGCAGTGAGCATCTTGGGTAAGGGCAGTTTTGTAACATTTACTTTCTGGAATCCATCTGCCCTTAGATCGGGCATGCAGGAAGAAGGGTGTACTTAGCTGAGAAGAACCCCCATTCCCTCCTCTGGATGAAAGAAAAAAATTCCCATGAAGACTGGGGTGTATGACATTATTTTGGCATGGCTTTGCCCCACTCCCTCCTCGCTGGCTGCAATTGACAGCAGCGAGAGCCAAGGGAGAGCCGCTGATCACATGCACCCCACTGGATCGAGATCAGGCTCAGATAAGTATAAAGGGGGGTTCTGCACTCAGAATTTTTTTTTACCTTAACCACTTAAGGACCAAGCCTCTTTCTGAGATTTGGTGTTTACAAGTTAAAAACTGATTTTTTTTTTGCTAGAAAATTACTTAAAACCCCCAAAAATTATATATATATATATATATATATATATATATATAATATAATATTTTTTTTTTGAACACCCTAGAGAATAAAATGGCGGTCGTTGCAATACTTTTTGTCACACCGTATTTGCACAGCGGTCTTACAAGCGCACTTTTTTTGGAAAAAGATTCACTTTTTTGAATTAAAAAATAAGACAACAGTACAGTTGGCCCAATTTGTCGCACTTCAAAGTTGCGCCCACTCGTGAAATGGCAACAAACTTTTACCCTTAAAAATCTCCATATGTGACGTGTAAAAATTCTACGGGTTGCATGTTTTGAGTTAGAGGAGGAGGGCTAGGGCTAGAATTATTGCTCTCGCTCTAACGATGGTGGTGATACCTCACATGTGTGGTTTGAACACCGTTTACATATGCGGATGCTGCTCACGTATGCGCTCGCTTCTGCACGCGAGCTCGGCGGGACGGGGCCCGTTTAAAATTTATTTGATTTTTTTTTTTACTTATTTAACTTTTTAAAAAAATTTTTTTGATTTTTACACAGTTTAAAAAAAAAAAAAAATCACTTTTATTCACGTTTAGTTTATAAGGAATGTAAACATCCCCTGTAATAGGAAAAAAAGCATGACAGGACCTCTTAAATATGAGATCTGGAGTCAAAAAGACCTCCAATCTCATATTTACACTAAAATGCAATTAAAAAAAAGTCCCTTTTTAAGAGCATTGGGCGGTAGTGACGTTTTGAAGTCACTTCCGTCCTGCAATGATGTGGAGACGGGTGGGGGCCATCTTCCCCTCACTCGTCTCCATGTCAGGCTGGGGAGAGGATCAGATCGCATCTGCCACTACCGGCGGTTTCGGTAAGCGGCAGAGGTCGCCGGAGAGCGGCAGGAGGGGGGCTCCTCTCCCGCCGCCGATAAAAGTGATCTTGCGGCGAATCCGCCACAGAGACCACTTTTATCTTTAAAGTGGACTAACCGCTCTTGAAGAGGATACCGGGGTTATTGTAGCTAGCTGCTACCATGACAGTATTCCTCTTCATAGTAGTGATGTAAAACGACGGCGGGCGGTGCGGAAGAGGTTAATGCAGAGAATGCATTAAGGTAAAAAAACCCTCAGCCTTTAGAACCACTTTAATGAAATAAAGGTCATCGTGCTTGTGTACCCATCATGCTTTTTGGGAGCTCACTGCTTGAAAATATTTCACTGCCTAGAATTAAGTGTTAATAACACCAGTGTTTTCAGAAACAAAACTTGTACTTTTTATAGTATTTGTACATTTGCATTGTATGTATCTTTCTCTGCTTTGGAATGTGATTTTTTATTTTTAATAATAAAGAAAAAAATCTGATCTAAAACTATGCGATAGAAAATATTTTGTCTCTTTTTGAATGGCAGGGTGCTGGCCTGGGAACATTAAAATTAGGGTTGCACTGATACCACTTTTTGATGACCCAGTACAAGTACCGATACTTTTTTTTAATGTCATGTGAAAGTGGCAGTAATATGCAGCACTGATGGGGCGTGGACTGTGGACAGAGAGCTGGGAAGGGGGGACGGGGTCCGGAGGAGGACGACATTTGAAGCCAGAGGAGGACTCGGGGGGTAATCGGTGCGGCAGTGGGGGCAGTTGCAAGCACCGATCTCCCTGTATAGCCTTTCAATAAAGCAGCTGACAGCTGCTTCTCCCCCTCTCATGGCTGTCAGCTGCTTTATTGAAAGGCTATACAGGGAGATCGGTGCTTGCAACTGCCCCCACTGCCGCACCGATTACCTGGGAAGCTGCCTGGCCCCTCCTGCTACATCGAGGATGCCTGGTCCAGTACAACAGGTATCAGAGCATTTGCACGAGTACTGATGCTTGGTACTAACATTGGTGCAATCCTAATTAACATATAAGCCAAATGCATTGGGCAAATATGCAGTAAAGTTGAGTGTGTTTGTTATTTAAAAAAAAAAAAGTCATACTTGCCTCCTCTGTGCAAGGGTTTTGCACAGAGTGGCCCCGGTCCCCCCAGCGGCGCTCCTGGCTCCCCCCCAGTCCCCCCACGGAGAAGCGCTTTCCCTGGGGGCACTCATGTGGGCGCGCTCCTTTGTCCTGCTGCTGCGTCCATTGACAATGACAGCAGGACTCTGCCCTGTGGCTCCCACGTCATTGGATTTGATTGACAGCAGCGGGAGCCAATGCTTCCTGCTGCTAACAATCTATCCAATGAGGACCCGAGACACCGGCTGGAGCTGGTGTGCTCATCCCCGTTGCTGGGAAGACGGGGCTCAGGTAAGTAAGTGGGGGACTCTGGGGGGCTGCTGCACTAAAGGTTTTTCACCTTAATGCATAGAATGCATTAAGGTGAAAAACATAGAGGGTCTACAACCCCCTTTAATAGAAAAAAGGTGTTGAGCCAAATAAACATCATGAATCCCAGAATCCTTTGTAGTGCATTATTTGAGAGAGAAAATTGAGTACTGTCCGTGATACTTTTTTTATTTGCACTAACATACAATTTTTCAGGACAAGCTTTCGGGGGAAGTGTCCCCTTCTTCAAGGTCCAAGCAGTACTGATTCACACATTTTTAAGCAGAATGTTAAAGAAGAAGGGAAAAAAAAAAAAAAAAAGAGAAAACCAAACACATACAAATCAATGGTAATAAAGATAGCAGCAGAGTTAGTGAAATAAGACAGAGGGAGAGCTAGGGGGGAATGCAGGGGGGGGGGGGGGATACTAATCACAGAGCAGTCGTAAAACTTTAGCATAATGTGTAAGGAAACCAATATCTAAATTCAGGCCATTATTCTTCGTGTCAAAAAGAAGTATCATTCTTAGTTCAAACGTTTTCCTTTCCTGGATAGTTCTGAATTTCCCTTTTAAGAACTAAGACATTGTTGTCTTCTATGGTGTGGTCCGATTGTGAGAAATGATGTCCCACAGGTGTGCATAAACTGTCTTCTTTATGTTCTTTGATGGTATGTCTGTGCAAATTCATCCTCGCTTGCAACTTCTGTCCTGTTTCACCAACATAAGATCCTTTGCTGCACCTTTTGCATTGGATGAGGTACACAACATTACTTGAGGTACAGCTGTAAGATCCCATGATATTGAAGGTCCCATTTGTGTGTGTAACACTCTTGGATAGATTTATCTGGTTGCATAGTTTGCAGCGTTTTTTATTGCAGGGTTTGCTACCATTATTTGTGACTTCATAATCAGAGTGAAGTTTCCTGCTGATTAGTTTCTGTCTGAGGTTGGGTGGTTGTCTGAAAGCCAATAATGGTGGTTGTTGGAATATTCCTTTCAGAGTTTCATCCTCTGTTATAATGGGTTGTAAATCTTTGATTATCTTTTTGATCCCTTCAAGTGCTGGGTTGTATGTGGTGACTAGAGGTACTCGGTTATTTGTTTTTTTCTCTGTGTATTGGAGGAGATTTTCTCTTCGGGTTTTCAAGGCTGTGTTTATGCTGTTGTTGATGGTTTTGTCTTTGTAGCCTTTCTTATGGAAGGAGTCTGCCAGTGTTCTGAGATGTTTATCTCTGTCTTTTGGGTCTGAACAAATTCGGTGGTATCTGATGGCCTGGCTGTGTATGATGGCCCGTTTAGTGTGTTGGGGGTGAAAACTGGAACTTTGAAGATAGCTGCATCGGTCAGTTGGTTTTCTGTATATTGACGTGTGTAGCTTGTCATCCCTGATGTATACTGTAGTGTCCAGGAAGTTGACATGTGTGTTCGAATAGTCCATTTTTAGTTTGATAGATGGGTGAAAAGTGTTGATCAATGAAAAAAATTGGTTTAGATTTTCTTCACCTTCAGTCCATATCATGAATATATCATCAATATAGCGATAATATCTGTATGGCTTTTGTTGTATGCTGTTCAGAAATTTGTCCTCCAGGTCAGCCATAAATAAATTTGCATATTGGGGTGCCATTTTGCTTCCCATAGCAGTACCCATACACTGGAGATAGATGTCATTACTGAAAGTGAAGTAGTTGTGTGTAAGAATGAATTCAATGAGCTGTGTCACATCCTCAGCAGTGCATTTGTGGTTTGGTGAGGATGATAAGAATCTGTGACATGCCGCCAACCCATCCTTGTGAGGGATGTTACTGTACAGAGATTCTACATCCATAGTGATTAGAAGTGTATTAGGTGGTAATTGTTGTATATTGTTAAGCTTGTTCAGAAAATCAGTGGTGTCTTGCAGGAAACTTGCAGTGTTTATGACTAAAGGTTTTAACATGTTTTCTACAAGGCCTGAGATATGTTCGGTAAGTGTATTCATACCTGTTATAATGGGTCTGCCTGGATTTCCTGGCTTGTGGATCTTGGGCAGCATGTAGAAGTCTCCAATTTCTGGATTATCCGGAATCGCATTGATGAGTTCTGAATGTAGGTGGCTTGGCATTGTCGCAATGAGACCTTTTAATTGCTGAGTAAAATCCTGGGTCGGATTATAATCCAATTTTTTGTAGTAAGTAGTATTTGCCAGCTGCCTCTGGCCCTCTTGTATATATTTGTCTGTATCCATCACAACGACTGATCCCCCTTTATCTGCTGGTTTGATGGTTATGGCATGTTTATTGCGCAGATCATGTACAGCTCTTCGCTCCAGTGGTGAAAGGTTGTATAATATTTTCTTTTGCTGGGTGGATATCAGGGATGTAACTCGCAGCCTGAAGCTGTCAATATAGGTATCCAGTTTGGGGTTGCGTCCTTGTGGAGGTGTGAAGTTGCTGTTCTTTTTCCTTTTGTAACCTCCTATTGTCCTAGGATTCCTTTCCTTACTGTCAAAATATTCTTTGAGCCTTAGTCTCCTAAAGAATTCCTCCATATCTGACCATACCTGTAATTTATCCAATTTGGTGGTTGGGCAGAATGTGAGGCCTTTGGAGAGGACTGTTGCTTCTGGTGTAGTAAGTTGATGATTTGACAAATGTATTATTCCGAGTTCCTCTGTTATGTCCACATTTTCTGTAAAGTCAGCATTTACAGAAGGGATACCTTGGGATTCTGGATTGGCTTCCAGGTTGCTGATAGCAGGAGTTCTAGGAGTTGTGTTTGTTTTGTTTTGTGTTTAGGTTGTATCCAAAAGGTCTGCTCTTGGTGTAACTTTTGGAGTTTTTTTTGCTTCCTGTTCATGGCAAGTTTTTGCAGTTGTCTTTGTAAGGTTTCAATTTCATTCTTAATTTGGTTGATGCTTGTGGGATCCAATGGTGCTTTTGTTTCCGGATTGTTTCCCTTTTACCATAGAGTTTATGAATGAGGTTGTTCCTTAACCTTTCACTGGTACGTCTGCAGAGTCCTTCTGCATGAGGAGAGTTCAGTGTATTTGCACAAGGATTTTTAATCCGGAGACCCTGTGGTATGAGATCCCACAGGGTCTGAACTAACGTTTGAACTAAGAATGATACTTCTTTTTGACACGAAGAATAATGGCCTGAATTTAGATATTGGTTTCCTTACACATTGTGCTAAAGTTTTACGACCGCTCTGTGATTAGTATCCCCCCCCCCCCTGCATTCCCCCCTAGCTCTCCCTCTGTCTTATCTCACTAACTCTGCTGCTATCTTTATTACCATTGATTTGTATGTGTTTGGTTTTCTCTTTTTTTTTTTTTTTTTCTTCTTCTTTAACATTCTGCTTAAAAATTTGTGAATCAGTACTGCTTGGACCTTGAAGAAGGGGACATACCCCGAAAGCTTGTCCTGAAAAATTGTATGTTAGTGCAAATAACAAAAGTATCACGGACAGTACTCAATTTTCTCTGTCACAATTGCACTAATACGGCTACAATCGAATCAAGTATAGTGTATTATTTGAAAATGCGTAGAAATTTGCACCACTTATGCATTTCTGTTTGTAGCACTAATTCTTTTCCTGTAAACACACTGATTAAGGAATGTGTGGATGCCTACTTAGGAGGCCTTCTGAGCCACCACCAGCATTGGAATGGGCTTGGCAAAACTGACAGTGCAAAAGATCCCAATAGTACAAAGTTTGGGTGAGATGCTTGACAAAACAGCCAAGGGTTTGTTGGCATACCAGGGCCACTACTGCTATGGTTCCATGAAAGCAGAACTTTACTAACAAAGTGAACTTGCCATAGGGGCTTTCTAGCACTACAATAGAAACTAAAGTACAGTGTACAACTATTAAATGGACATTGTGTAATTTCATGCAACATAACCAGGAAGAGAAGCCGGGAAGTGACTATATAGGCATTGGCCTCAGTGTGCAGAGACTGATAGCATAGCTGCCTATAAATACAGTCAGGGGGCTCTGTGGACAAAAATAACATGTACACTGGAAATGGGAGAAGTTATCATTTTTGTTTTTAAATCTTATACTCCTAAGCTCCATTTCATCTGTTAACAGTGTACCGGGCAACCTATGTCCCACCAACAGATGTCTACATCTAAACTTTAAAGCTTTACTTAAGCACCTCAATACTGGGCTCTGTTACCCCTTTCCTGCCCAGGCCAATTTTCAACTTTCAGCGCTGTCACGTTTTGAATGACAATTGCGCGGTCATGTAACACTGTACCCATATGAAAATGTGTATCTTTTTTCACACAACTAGAGCTTTCTTTTAATGATCTTTAACCACTTCAGCCACGGAAGGTTTTACCCCCTTAATGACCAGAGCATTTTTTGCGATTCGGCACTGCGTCGCTGTTTCTAAACAAAATTGACGTCTTTTTTTTTTTTTTTTTTTAGAGCTTTCTTTTGGTGGTATTTGATCACCTCTGCGGTTTTTATTTTTTGCGCTATACACAAAACAATGTGACAATTTTGAAAAAACAACTATTTATTTTTTGCTATGATAAATATCCCACGGTAATTTTTTTTAAAAACAAATTTCTTCATCAGTTTAGGCCGATATGTATTCTTCTACATATTTTTGGTAAAAAAAAAAAAATGCAATAAGCGTATATTGATTGGTACAGTGGGGCAAAAAAGTATTAAGTCAGCCACCAATTGTGCAAGTTCTCCCACTTAAAAAGATGAGAGAGGCCTGTAATTGTCATCATAGATATACCTCAACTATGAGAGACAAAATGTGGAAACAAATCCAGACAGACAATCGCATTGTCTGACTTTGAAAGAGTTTATTTGCAAATTATGGTGGAAAATAAGTATTTGGTCACCTACAAACAAGCAAGAGATCTGGCTCTCACAGACCTGTATCTTCTTCAAGAGGCTCCTCTGTCCTCCACGCATTACCTGTATTAATGGCACCTGTTTGAACTTGTTATCAGTATAAAAGACACCTGTCCACAACCTCAGACACACTCCAAACTCCACTATGGTGAAGACCAAAGACCTGTCGAAGGACACCAGAAACAAAATTGTAGACCTGCACCAGGCTGGGAAGACTGAATATGCAATAGGCAAGCAGCTTGGTGTGAAGAAATCAACTGTGGGAGCAATAATTAGAAAATGGAAGACATACAAGACCACTGATAATCTCTCTCGATCTGGGGCTCCACGCAAGATCTCACCCCATGGGGTCAAAATGATCACAAGAACAGTGAGCAAAAATCCCAGAACCACACGGGGGGACCTAGTGAATGACTTCCAGAGAGCTGGGACCAACGTAACAAAGGCTACCATCAGTAACACACTACGCCGCCAGGGACTCAGATCCTGCAGTGCCAGACGTGTCCCCCTGCTTAAGCCAGTACATGTCCGGGCCTGTCTGAGGTTTGCTAGAGAGCATTTGGATGATCCAGAAGAGGATTGGGAGAATATCATATGAAACCAAAGGAGAACAACTCGTCGTGTTTGGAGGAGAGAGAATGCTGAGTTGCAACCAAAGAACGCCATACCTACTGTGAAGCACAAATCACCTCCCCTCAGCAAGGGCATTAAAGATGAAACGTGGTTGGATCTTTCAGCCTGACAATGATCCCAAACACACAGCCCGCGCAACAATGAAGTGGCTTCGTAAGAAGCATTTCAAGGTCCTGGAGTGGCCTAGCCAGTCTCCAGATCTCAACCCCATAGAAAACCTTTTGGAGGGAGTTGAAAGTCCGTGTTGCCCAGCGACAGCCCCAAAACATCACTGCTCTAGAGGAGATCTGCATGGAGGAATGGGCCAACATACCAGCAACAGTGTGTGACAACCTTGTGAAGACTTACAGAAAACGTTTGACCTCTGTCATTGCCAACAAGGGATATATAACAAGGTATTGAGATGAACTTTTGATATTGACCAAATACTTATTTTCCACCATAATTTGCAAATAAATTCTTTCAAAAATCAGACAATGTGATTGTCTGGATTTGTTTTCACATTTTGTCTCTCATAGTTGAGGTATACCTATGATGACAAGTACAGGCCTCTCATCTTTTTAAGTAGGAGAACTTGTTCTAGTAGGTCTTTCCTGGCATTTTCTTAGTCACATCCTACAGCAAAAGCCATGGTCCGCAGAGAGCTTCCAAAGCATCAGAGGGATCTCATTGTTAAGGTATCAGTCAGGAGAAGCGTTCAAAATAATGTCTAAGGCATTAGATATACCATGGAACACAGTGAAGACAGTCATCAAGTGGAGAAAATATGGCACAACAGTGACATTACCAAGAACTGGATATCCCTCCAAAATTAATGAAAAGACGAGAAGAAAACTGGTCAGGGAGGCTGCTAAGAGGTCTACAGCAACATTAAAGGAGCTGCAGGAATATCTGGCAAGTACTGGATGTGTAGTACATGTGACAACAATCTCCCGTATTCTTCATATGTCTGGGCTATGGGGTAGAGTGGCAAGATGGAAGCCTTTTCTTACGAAGGAAAACATCCAAGCCTAGCTAAATTTTGCAAAAACCCATCTAAAGTCTCCCAAAAGCATGTGGGAAAATGTGTTATGGTATGATGAAACCAAGGTTGAATTTTTTGGCCATAATTCCAAAAGCTTTGTTTGGCACAAAAACAACACTGCACGTCACCTAAAGAACACCATACCCACTGTGAAGCATGGTGGTGGCAGCATCATGCTTTGGGGCTGTTTTTCTTCAGCTGGAACAGGGGCCTTAGTCAAAGTAGAGGGAATTATGAACTGTTCCAAATACCAGACAAAAAAGCTTCTGCTAGAAAGCTGAACATGAATAGGAACTTCATCTTTTAGCGTGACAATGACCCAATGCATATATCCAAATCAATAAAGGAATGGCTTCACCAGAAGAAGATTAAAGTTTTGGAATGGCCCAGCCAGAGCCCAGACTTGAAACCCATTGAAAATCTGTGGGTGATCTGAAGAGGGCTGGGCACAGGAGATGCCTCCCAATCTGACAGATTTGGAGTGTTTTTGCAAAGAAGAGTGGGCAAATATTGCCAAGTCAAGATGTGCCATGCTGATAGATTAATACCCAAAAAGATTGGGTGCTGTAAAAAAAAAATCAAAAGGTGCTTCAACAAAGTATTAGTTTAAGGGTGTGCACACTTATGCAACCATATTATTTTATTTCCCTCCACCTAAAAGATTTCAGTTAGTTGCTCAACTGAATTGTACAGTTTATAGGTCACATTAAAGGTGGAAAAAGTTCTGAAATGATTTATCTTTGTCTCATTTTTTTACATGACAGAAACCTGACATTTTAACGGGGTGTAGACATTGTATATCCACTGTGTGTGTGATATAGATATATATATATATATATATATATATATATATATATATATGAGTACACCCCTCACATTTTTTAATAAATATTTTATTATATCTTTTCATGTGACAACACTGAAGAAAATGGCACTTTGCTACAATGTAAAGTAGTGAGTGTACAGCTTGTATAACAGTGTAAATTTGCTGTCCCCTCCAAATAACTCAACACACAGCCATTAATGTCTAAACGGCTGGCAACAAACGTAAGCCGTGGTCACTATTGGCCTTCAGTCTGTTATTATTATATTTGACTGCAGAGTGTTTTGGTTCTTTTATCACTTGTTTTCTTCATAACAAACGTGAGCACACCCCTAAGCGAAAATGTCCAAATTGGGCCCAAAGTGTCAATATTTTGTGTGGCCAGCATTATTTTCCAACACTGCCCTAACCCCCTTGGGCATGGAGTTCATCAGAGCTTCACAGGTTGCTGCTGGAGTTCTCTTCCACTCCTCCATGATGACATCACGGAGCTGGTGGATGTTAGAGACATTGCGCTTCTGCACCTTCCGTTGCCCCACAGATGCTCAATAGGGTTTAGGTCTGGAGACATGCTTGGTCAGTCCATCACCTTTACCACCAGCTTCTTTAGCAAGGCAGTGGTAGTTTTGGAGGTGTGTTTGGTGTCGTTATCATGTTGGAATACTGCCCTACGGCCCAGTCTCCGAAGGGAGGGGATCATGCTCTGCTTCAGTATGTCACAGTACATGTTGGCATTTATGGTTCCCTCAATGAACTGTAGCTCCCCAGTGCCAGCAGCACTCATGCAGCCCCAGACCATGACACTCCCACCACCATGCTTGACTGTAGGCAAGACGCACTTGTCTTTGTACCTGGTTGCCGCCACACACCCTTGACGCCATCTGAACCAAATAACTTTATCTTGGTCTCATCAGACCACAGGACATGGTTCCAGTAATCCATGTCCTTAGTCTGCTTGTCTTTAGCAAACTGTTTGCAGGCTTTCTTGTGCATCATCTTTAGAAGAGGGACTGGCCATATCACCAGGGATTTCACATAAAGGAAGCAATACATTGGTTGCTGATCCTATGAAGCAATCATAGGATCAATTTAATCTGACCTGGGGAATGGGATCAGTAACAGTGCTGGTGGGGAGGAGGGTTGGGATTAGTGGCAGTGCTGGTGGGGAGGAGGGAATGTGATTGGTGACAGCGAGGGGCTTTTGTCCGCTGAGGGGAGAGAAGGCAGAGGCAGAGCTGAGACTATGGATCGCCGCGCCTATCCAGAGAGAATGTAGGGAGGCGGGGCAGACACTGAAAAAGAAAGTCAGCTGACCAGTTGATACCAATTGAGTGAAGGGGAGGAGCTCTCCCCTCTGTGACTGCGTGGAGTCCCCATGAGGCAAAGGCATCCCTGGAGGCACGGTGACAGACTTCTGAGGGGGAATCGATTGATTAACCCAAGTAAGTGACAAATTGCCAGTGCAATCGATCCCAACCTCCACCACCTCTGCCTCTTACTGATCACATCCCCCCACCACCACCGCAGATCTCATACCTACCCCCTCTCATCTCTAAGAGGCAGAAGTGGTGGTGGGAGAGGATGGCATCACCGCTGCCACTGATGCCACCCCATCAACTACCACCGCTGCCACCCCCCTCAACACCACCGCTGCCACCCCCCTCAACTACCACTTCTGCCATCCCCCCTCAACACCACCGCTGCCATCCCCGCTCAACACCACCGCTGCCACCCCCTCTCAACTACCACCGCTGCCACCCCCTCTCAACTACCACCACTGCTACCTCCCCTCAACCACCACCGTTGCCACCCCCCTCAACTAACACCGTTGCCACCCCCCTCAACTCCCACCGCTGCCACCCCCTCAACTGCCACCGCCGCCACTGATCCCACCTCCCTCACCATCACCGCTGTCACTGATCACTTCCCTCCCTCCCCACCAGCACTGTCACTGATTCTATCCCTCCTCCCCACCATCACTGTTACTGATCCCATTCCCCAGGTCGGATTTAATTGATCCTATGATTGCTTCAAAGGATCAGCAACCAATGTATTGCTTCCTTTATGTGAAATCCCTGGTGATATGGCCAGTCCCTCTGCTTTCCTATAAAAAAACTGGCCACACTAAGCAGGCGCACAGCATGGTCAGTTCTCTAGATAGGCTGGTAACTCAGTGTGCTCTCCTTCAATGATCAATATTGTCCTGACACATCCTGCCTGCATAGCCATACACTGGCAAGCTCAATGAGCTGTTGCTTCTCCTTCCCCCAGATCTTATGCAGCTGAGAACAGAGGGAATGTGATCATTTGTAAAAAAAAAAGGGAAAAAAGGTTTTGTTTTTTTTAATATATCTGTATACAAATGTTTTGCCTTTCATTTCCATTTTAAACTGAATGGGTTGTTTTACAAGGTGATCGTTTACATATACTCAAGTAAGCAACTTCAACTCTCTGCCTTCCAGTTGGAGGTTAAGGTGGACCCTCACAAGCCTCTCAAAGACTTGCAACTGGCAGCTTTGTAGGTATGATGAACCAATATCCGTACCAGATTCATATGTCAATGTCAGAGACTTCCATTTCTAAGGCCACTTTGTGAAAGCCCTAGTGCTTCAACACTGGGGCGGTTCGCTTGCAGGACGGGAAAAAAAGTCCTGCAAGCAGCATCTTTGCGGCAGTGTGAAAGCAGTGTATACAGCGCTCCTCCACCTCCCCTGCCCATTGAAATGAATGGGTGCTGCTTTCAAAGTGCCTTAAAAGTGCTTTACCGATAACGGACCCGCAGTTTAAGTGTGAAAGTGGCAGTTTATACACAGTGCATATTTCTTTGCAGGAAATAAATGTGCACGATTCCTCCATCAACACGGACAGTGCTGACAGGGGAATCCCTCCTGCCGAGTAATTGCCTTCTCTCGGCTGGAGGGGGGAGGGCTAGGGGCAGGCAGGACAAAACAGTGATTATTGCTAGAGGCTATAGCAGCCGTTAGAGATAATTGGAAAATAATTCAGCAGGCTGGTTGTACTCAAGTTGATCGATCGATCAACTTGGTACATTCGGGCTGCCCATTCGAATCTCGTCCAGTCCCCGCTGAACCGGCCAGGATTAAAACAGTCTATGGCCTGCCTAAGACTAAAGCCCAGTAAACATGATCAGAAAATCATATGAAAAATACCGCTTTCTAAGCGATCGTACGATAATCAGATCATTAGTACAGAGCTTTCAAGAGCAGATCATGACAGTTCATTCAATATTAAATTGGACATGCATGAAATATTTTTGTCGTACAATACCAGTTTGTACGATTTTCATTTAATCAGTACAGTTGTTGTTCGAAAATGCAATACAAATACATTACAACTAGGGGTGCACCGAATGGGTTTTTTGGTGCCGAATCCGATACCGAAAATGAAAAATACACTAGGACGAAAACCGATACCGAAAATGACCCATACCGAAATGTATTTTTTTAAAAATATTTTTATACAGGAGATGGTCTGAGACTGGGGACATGTTACAGGAGATGGTCTGAGACTGGGGACATGGTGCAGGAGATGGTCAGAGACTGCGGACATGGTACAGGAGATGGTCAGAGACTGCGGACATGGTACAGGAGATGGTCAGAGACTGCGGACATGGTACAGGAGATGGTCAGAGACTGGGGACATGGTACAGGAGATGGTCAGAGACTGCGGACATGGTACAGGAGATGGTCAGAGACTGCGGACATGTTACAGGAGATGGTCAGAGACTGGGGACATGTTACAGGAGATGGTCAGAGACTGGGGACATGGTGCAGGAGATGGTCAAAGACTGGGGACATGGTGCAGGAGATGGTCAGAGACTGCGGACATGGTACAGGAGATGGTCAGAGACTGCGGACATGGTACAGGAGATGGTCAGAGACTGCGGACATGGTACAGGAGATGGTCAGAGACTGGGGACATGGTACAGGAGATGGTCAGAGACAGGGGACATGGTACAGGAGATGGTCAGAGGCTGGGGACATGGTACAGGAGATAGTCAGAGGCTGGGGACATGGTACAGGAGATGGTCAGAGGCTGGGGACATGGTACAGGAGATAGTCAGAGGCTGGGGACATGGTGCAGGAGATGGTCAGAGACTGCGGACATGGTACAGGAGATGGTCAGAGACTGCGGACATGGTACAGGAGATGGTCAGAGACTGCGGACATGGTACAGGAGATGGTCAGAGACTGCGGACATGGTACAGGAGATGGTCAGAGACTGCGGACATGGTACAGGAGACGGTCAGAGACTGGGGACATGGTACAGGAGACGGTCAGAGACTGCGGACATGGTACAGGAGACGGTCAGAGACTGCGGACATGTTACAGGAGATGGTCAGAGACTGGGGACATGTTACAGGAGATGGTCAGAGACTGGGGACATGGTGCAGGAGATGGTCAGAGACTGGGGACATGGTGCAGGAGATGGTCAGAGACTGCGGACATGGTACAGGAGATGGTCAGAGACTGCGGACATGGTACAGGAGATGGTCAGAGACTGCGGACATGGTACAGGAGATGGTCAGAGACTGGGGACATGGTACAGGAGATGGTCAGAGACAGGGGACATGGTACAGGAGATGGTCAGAGGCTGGGGACATGGTACAGGAGATGGTCAGAGGCTGGGGACATGGTACAGGAGATGGTCAGAGGCTGGGGACATGGTACAGGAGATGGTCAGAGGCTGGGGACATGGTACAGGAGATGGTCAGAGGCTGGAGACATGGTACAGGAGATGTTCAAAGACTTGAGACATGATACAAAAGATCAATGCAGCCTCACCAGTGCCCATCAGATGCAGCCTCACCAGTGCCCCCAGTGCAGCCAGCCAGCCCGTGTCCCCAGTGCAGCCAGCCAGCCAGCCCGTGTCCCCAGTGCAGCCAGCCAGCCAGCCCGTGTCCCCAGTGCAGCCAGCCAGCCAGCCCGTGTCCCCAGTGCAGCCAGCCAGCCAGCCCGTGTCCCCAGTGCAGCCAGCCAGCCAGCCCGTGTCCCCAGTGCAGCCAGCCAGCCAGCCTGTGTCCCCAGTGCAGCCAGCCAGCCTGTGACCCCAGTGCAGCCAGTTAGCCAGCCTGTGTCCCCAGTGCAGCCAGTTTGCCAGTCTATGTCACCAGTGCAGCCAGTTAGCCAGCCTGTGTCCTCAGTGCAGCCAGCCTGTGTCCCCAGTGCATCCAGTTAGCCAGTCTGTGTCACCAGTGCAGCCAGTTAGCCAGCCAGCTAGTTTGTGTCCCCAGTGCAGCCAGACAGCCAGCCTGTGTCCCCAGTGCAGCCAGCCTGTGCAGGGGAAGAGAGAGGAGAGCCGCCCCCGCCACCTGCTTGATTAGAGCGCCGGGAACATAACAGCTTTCATTTCAATAGCTGTGTGTTCCCCGCCGCGCGCCGTCACATACAGCCCCTCCTCTTTAAAAAACAAAAATAGTTGTGCTCTAAATTCCAAAACGTGATAAATAAATGTTCAGTGAATGAAATTAATAATTGGTCCCACAAATAGATAATAATAAACTCTGTAGGTGTTCAGTGTGACAATGTAGATGAGTACCAAAAAAAAAGCCAATCAATTTTCAATAGTCAACCGATGATGAATGGTGGTCAATTTGTGATCAAATCCAGAAAATTAATGTGACTTTACTTGACAAACCCACCACCATAAGAAGTGTGCGCTTACCAACTGCACAGACAGATTATGCCTGTGGCTAACACCCAGTCAGGGCCTTTTCATCAATTGGATTGATCGTCACATCTATGAGGGGTCCTCTAGTCGGAGTTTAAGACGGCACGAATCCTCCGCTGGAAACTTGTTGCAAATCCTCCGCTGGAAACTTGTTTCAATACAACGAATGTTGGTGCAATTGTGGCTCAAAGAAAAAATATTGAGATGGCCATAGGTAAAACCCCCTGGGTATTAAAGTTAACCACTTGAGCCCCGGACCATTATGCTGCCTAAGGACCAGAGGTCTTTTTCCAATTTGGCACTGCGTCGCTTTAACTGCTAATTGCGCGGTCATGCAATGCTGTACCCAAACGAAATTTGCGTCCTTTTCTTCCCACAAATAGAGCTTTCTTTTGATGGTATTTGATCACCTCTGCGGTTTTTATTTTTTGCGCTATAAACGGAAAAAGACCGAAAATTTTGAAAAAAAATGATATTTTCTACTTTTTTGTTATAAAAAAAATCCAATAAACTAAATTTTAGTCATACATTTAGGCCAAAATGTATTCAGCCACATGTCTTTGGTAAAAAAAATGTCAATAAGTGTATATTTATTGGTTTGCGCAAAAGTTATAGCGTCTACAAACTAGGGTACATTTTCTGGAATTTACACAGCTTTTAGTTTATGACTGCCTATGTCATTTCTTGAGGTGCTAAAATGGCAGGGCAGTACAAAACCCCCCCAAATGACCCCATTTTGGAAAGTAGACACCCCAAGGAAATTGCTGAGAGGCATGTTGAACCCATTGAATATTTATTTTTTTTGTCCCAAGTGATTGAAAAATGACAAAAAAAAAAAAAAAAAAAAATATTTACAAAAAGTCGTCACTAAATGATATATTGCTCACACAGGCCATGGGCCTATGTGGAATTGCACCCCAAAATACATTTAGCTGCTTCTCCTGAGTATGGGGATACCACATGTGTGGGACTTTTTGGGAGCCTAGCCGCGTACGGGGCCCCGAAAACCAATCACCGCCTTCAGGATTTCTAAGGGTGTAAATTTTTGCTTTCACTCTTCACTGCCTATCACAGTTTCGGAGGCCATGGAATGCCCAGGTGGCACAAAACCCCCCAAAATGACCCCATTTTGGAAAGTAGACACCCCAAGCTATTTGCTGAGAGGCATATTGAGTCCATGGAATATTTTATATTTTGACACAAGTTGCGGGAAAGTGACACTTTTTTTTTTTTTTTTTTTTTTTTTCATAAAGTTGTCACTAAATGATATATTGCTCACACAGGCCATGGGCATATGTGGAATTGCACCCCAAAATACATTTAGCTGCTTCTCCTGAGTATGGGGATACCACATGTGTGGGACTTTTTGGGAGCCTAGCCGCGTACTGGACCCCAAAAACCAATCACTGCCTTCAGGATTTCTAAGGGTGAAAATTTTTGATTTCACTCTTTACTGCCTATCACAGTTTCGGAGGCCATGGAATGCCCAGGTGGCACAAAACCCCCCCAAATGACCCCATTTTGGAAAGTAGACACCCCAAGCTATTTGCTGAAAGGCATGGTGAGTATTTTGCAGCTCTCATTTGTTTTTGAAAATGAAGAAAGACAAGAAAAAACATTTTTTTTTTTCTTTTTTCAATTTTCAAAACTTTGTGACAAAAAGTGAGGTCTGCAAAATACTCACTATACCTCTCATCAAATAGCTTGGGGTGTCTACTTTCCAAAATGGGGTCATTTGGGGGGGTTTTGTGCCACCTGGGCATTCCATGGCCTCCGAAACTGTGATAGGCAGTGAAGAGTGAAATCAAAAATTCACGCCCTTAGAAAGCCTGAAGGCGGTGCTTGGTTTTCGGGGTCCCGTACGCGGCTAGGCTCCCAAAAAGTCTCACACATGTGGTATCCCCGTACTCAGGAGAAGCAGCAGAATGTATTTTGGGGTGTAATTTCATATATTTCCATGGCATGTTTGAGCAATATATCATTTAGTGACAACTTTGTGCAAAAAAAAAAAAAAAAAAAAAAAAATTTGTCTCTTTCCCGCAACTTGTGTCGCAATATAAAATATTCCATGGACTCGACATGCCTCTCAGCAAATAGCTTGGGGTGTCTACTTTCCAAAATGGGGTCATTTGGGGGGGTTTTGAACTGTCCTAGCATTTTATGCACAACATTTAGAAGCTTATGTCACACATCACCCACTCTTCTAACCACTTGAAGACAAAGCCCTTTCTGACACTTATTGTTTACATGAAAAAGTTTTTTTTTTTTTTGCAAAAAAATTACTTTGAACCCCCAAACATTATATATTTTTTTTAAAGCAAATGCCCTACAGATTAAAATGGTGGGTGTTTCATTTTTTTTTTTCACACAGTAATTGCGCAGCGATTTTTCAAACGCATTTTTTGGGGAAAAAACACACTTTTTTTAATTTTAATGCACTAAAACACGCTATATTGCCCAAATGTTTGATGAAATAAAAAAGATGATCTCAGGCCGAGTACATGGATACCAAACATGACATGCTTTAAAATTGCGCACAAACGTGCAGTGGCAACAAAATAAATACATGTTTAAAAGCCTTCAAAAGCCTTTACAGGTTACCACTTTAGATTGACAGAGGAGGTCTACTGGAAAAATTACTGCACTCGATCTGGCCTTCGCGGTGATACCTCACATGCATGGTGCAATTGCTGTTTACGTTTGACGACAGACCACCGCTTGCGTTCGCCTTAGCGCGAGAGCAGGGGGCGACAGGGGTGTTTTTTTTTTTTTTGTTTTTTTTCTTTATTATTTTTTTGCTTTTTTAATCTTACTTTTAAACTGTTCCTTTCATATTTTTTTTTTTAATCATTTTTATTGTTATCTCGGGGAATGTAAATATCCCCTATGATAGCAATAGGTAGTGACAGGTACTCTTTTTTGAAAAAATTATGGTCTATTAGACCCTAGATCTCTCCTCTGCCCTCAAAGCAAATGACCACACCAAGATCGGTGTGATAAAATGCTTCCCCAATTTCCCAATGGCGCTATTTACATCCGGCGAAATCTAAGTCATGAAATACTCGTAGCTTCCGGTTTCTTAGGCCATAGAGATGTTTGGAGCCACTCTGGTCTCTGATCAGCTCTATGGTCAGCTGGCTGAATCACCGGCTGCATTCTCAGGTTCCCTGTTGAGACAGGAGAGCCAGAGAAAAACACGGAAGACGGTGGGGGGGGGGGGGGCATTCCCTCCCACGGCTTGTAAAAGCAGTCTAGAGGCTAATTAGCCGCTAGGATTGCTTTTACATGAAAGCCGACCGCTGGCTGAAAAGAATGATACCAAGATGATACCTAAACCTGCAGGCATCATTCTGGTATAACCACTCAAAGTCGTGAATGGCGTACCTGAAGACAAAAAAATGGTTAACAATGGTTAACAATAAAGCACAGTAAAGTGTAAATAATTACACACC
This sequence comes from Lithobates clamitans, assembly GCA_037952925.1. NCBI lineage: Eukaryota > Metazoa > Chordata > Amphibia > Anura > Ranidae > Lithobates > Lithobates clamitans. The sequence continues at coordinate 259,427 of JBBGZY010000031.1, forward strand.
TGAAAAACAAACATGATAAAACATAATAACAATAACAATAACAATAACAATCAATAACAATAACAATAACAATAAAACATTGCAGAATAGAATACAGTAAAAAAGAGCAGAACAATAGAGAGAGAGAATAGAGAGAGAGAGAACAATAAAACAACAACTATTTTTTTTTATTTCATATTTTTTTTTTTTTTACACTTTTTTTGTAACTAACTTTTATAATGGTAACCGGTTCCAGGTTCGGGTCTCTCAAAATGCGATGGCATCTTGGGAGACCCTGTGAAAGTGTGCCTAGTCTGTGCAATGTTGTACCCTACGCTAATACTCAACTAGTGAATGGTAGCGTTCAAAACATTCACCAATGCAAAGACCAGGATTGTCAGGACAGGAGGGACAATAATAGCGGGTGTCACGCCTATATCCTCGCTTGCTGCAGACACGACATCTTTTTTGGGGGGTTCGTTGGGTAGGGGTACTCGGGAGGACATAAAAATGCCTCTCATGCAGCCGACTGCATTTGGTTGGGGATGTGAATGGGGGAAGTACGGGCGCTGCAGAAGTGGTGGTTCCCAATTAGGATTGGCGAATGCAGCAGGAAGGGCACTATGGGCACGACGGGCCTGTGTTTGTCTTTTTGGTGGCAGCGGGACACTACTTGTGCTTGCCACCTCACCAGCTTGAACTGCACTTATGGGACTCGCCACGTCACCAAGTGTTACTGCAGTGCTGGTTTGACTACGACCGGGGTGTACTAGGCCGCTGGCGCTTGCCAGTTCACCAAAACGCTACCAAAAAACTGTTAGCGATCGCAGGGATCAGGCCTGACTCTGCGAACGCTGCAGTTATGCGTTTAGTGTTTTGTAAGTGACAGTGATCGATCGATACCGCACTTGGGTGGGCTGGGCTGGGCCGGGCGGAGGGGCAAAACGCAGGTGCTAGCAGGTATCTGGGCTGATCCCGCTAACACTGCGTTTTTGGGAACCCTAAACTGCTGGTGACGCTAGTATAGATCTGATCGGATCAGATATTGATGCGATCAGATACTATACCACTAAGGGAGGTGTACAGTGCGTGCGTGGGTGTTAGCGGTACTGGCGCTAATCTGACGCTGCCTGGGGCTGGTGCTTGCCAGTTCACCAAAACGCTACAAAAAAAACTGTTAGCGATCGCAGGGATCAGGCCTGACTCTGCGAACGCTGCAGTTATGCGTTTAGTGTTTTGTAAGTGTCAGTGATCGATCGATACTGCACTTGGGTGGGCTGGGCTGGGCCGGGCGGAGGGGCAAAACGCAGGTGCTAGCAGGTATCTGGGCTGATTCCGCTAACACTGCGTTTTTGGGAACCCTAAACTGCTGGGGACGCTAGTATAGATCTGATCGGATCAGATATTGATCCGTTCAGATACTATACCACTAAGGGAGGTGTATGGTGCGTGCGTGGGTGTTAGCGGTACTGGCGCTAACCTGACGCTGCCTGGGGCTGGTGCTTGCCAGTTCACCAAAATGCTACCAAAAAAACTGTTAGCGATCGCAGGGATCAGGCCTGACTCTGCGAACGCTGCAGTTATGCGTTTAGTGCCTTGTAAGTGACAGTGATCGATCGATACTGCACTTGGGTGGGCCGGGCGGAGGGACAAAACGCAGGTGCTAGCGGGTATCTGGGCTGATCCCGCTAACACTGCGTTTTTGGGAACCCTAAACTGCTGGGGACGCTAGTATAGATCTGATCGGATCAGATATTGATCCGTTCAGATACTATACCACTAAGGGAGGCGCATGCTGCGTGCGTGGGTGTTAGCGGTACTGGCGCTAATTTGACGCTGCCTGGGGCGACGCATATCACCGCCGGGCGATCGGGGGGCTAAACCTTTATTCGGTAATAAACGGCGGGTGCCCTGACACTATAAAAAATAAACGAACTAACCAGCGTCAACCGTAACGGTTATACGGTGATCAGTGGTGAAAGGGTTAACTAGGGGGCAATCAAGGGGTTAAAACATTTATTAGATAGTATATGGGGGTCCCTGTCGCTATAAAACACTGACGGCGAACCTAAATATTTACCTCACTAACTAGCGTCACCAGCGACACTAATACAGCGATCAGAAAAATGATCGCTTAGCGACACTGGTGACAGGGGGTGATCAAGGGGTTAAAACTTTATTAGGGGGGGTTAGGGGGGTACCCTAGACCTAAAGGGGGGTAATATACACTGTCCCAACACAGTAACTGTCACAAACTGACACTATGCAGTAATCAGAAAAAAAAACAAAAAAACAAAAAAAAAACTGCTGGTGTCAGTTTGTGACGGGGGGGGGGTGATTGGGGGGGGATCGGGGGGCGATCGGGGTGATTTGTGTGCCTGGCATGTTCTACTGTGTGTGTAGTGTTTGTGCACTCACATACTTGTCGTCTCTCCTCGGGCCGGAACGGAAAATACCGACCCGAGGGGAGATGACATCACTTCCTTTGCTGCTGTTTAGCATACAGCAGCAAAGGAGTGTTCTCATTGGCCGGCGGCGATCGCGAGGGGGGGGCCACGAACGGATGGTCTCCCCCTCATCACCGATCGCCGCTGGACAAATGACGACCGCCTCGGGCACCGGGGGGGGGTCCGATCGGACCCCCCACCCGCGGAAGGCAAATCACGTACCCTGTACGTGATTTTGCCTGTCCGTGCCACTTTGCCGACGTACATCGGCGTGAGGCGGTCGTCAAGTGGTTAATAAAACACAAATGCCTAAAATGCGTAAATAAAGCTAAAAAAGATAAAATGTGAGGCTGGCTGGCTGCAATACACACGCCCGTGCTACAAACAACGGGACGTAGGGCTCGGTGACGTCAGTACGTCGCTCCTCCCAAAGGACAAGTTGCAAAAAGTTTGCAGCGGAGGATTTGCAACAAGCTTCCAGAGGAGGATTCATGCTGTCTTAAACTTCGACCAGAGGACCCCTCATAGATGTGACGATCAATCCAATTGATGAAAAGGCCCTGGCTGGGTGTTAGCCACAGGCATAATCTGTCTGTGCAGCTGGTAAGCGCACACTTCTTATGGTGGTGGGTTTGTCAAGTAAAGTCACATTGATTTCTGGATTTGATCACAAGTTGACCTAAGCACCATTCATCATCGGTTGTCTATTGAAACTTGATTGACTTTTTTTTGGTACTCATCTACACTGTCACTGAACACCTACAGAGTTTATTATTATCTATTTGTGGGACCAATTATAAATTTCATTCACTGAACATTTATTTATCACGTTTTGGAATTTAGAGCGCAACTATTTTTGTTTTTTATTTGTATTTGTGTGTATTTCACTTAGTGTTGCAGCTATTTTTAGTTTATTTTCTGTCCAGCGCAGTTTTTCTTTTTTAGCCCCTTCTCTTTGTCCGGGCACTTTGATAGACAGATCACCCGTCCAATCCTGGGACAGTGATCTGTCTATCAAAGTTCCCCAGACAAGGGGAAGGGGCTGTATGTGACGGCGCGCGGCGGGGAACACACAGCTATTGAAATGAAAGCTGTTATGTTCCTGGCGCTCTAATCAACCAGGCGGCGGCAGCTCTCCTCTCTCTTCTGCGCTATAGGACACCCCTGTAATGGGTGGCACCAATGGTGGTGGGGTGGAGCCCCGCCCCATTTTCAGCTCCATTATCAGCCATTTTTCTCTTTCAGCAAATTGTCGAAAAGGCCGTTTTCGGCCGATATGTTTTGGCGGCATCCCTAATTACAACACATGACATCACTTCTGAAGTCTTCTGTCAAATGAGAATTTTCGTAATTTAAGTAAACTTTTCATTTTTGATATGAGATTGGCATGCAAAAAAAAAAACGGACAATCATTCATCCGACAATCTCATCGTGTGCACCAGGCATAACTATGGTTCCTGAAATATGATGCCATCTCAGCTAATAAGGGTCCTTTCACATGAGCAGTCTGATTGGGTCCGCCTGTCAGGTTTTCATTTGGACCCTCCATTCTCCTCTATTAGGGTGTGGGTGTAAACAAACTTAACCATTTGCTTACAGGGCACTTAAACCCCCCTCCTATCCAGACCAATTTTCAGCTTTCAGCGCTGACGCACTTTGAATGACAATTGCGCGGTCATACAACACTGTACCCAAATAACATTTTTATCATTTTTTCACCACAAATAGAGCTTTCTTTTGATGGTATTTGATCACCTCTGCGGTTTTTACTTTTTGTTAAAAAAATTTAAAAACCAGCATTTAAAAAAAAAAAAAAAATTTGTTTTTTTATATTTTGTTATAAAAAATTTAAAACGGGTAATTTTTCTCCTTCATTGATGTATGCTGATGAGGCGGCAGTGATGGGCACTGATAGGCGGCAGTGATGGGCACTGATGGGTAGCAGTGATGGGCAGCCCTGGCAGGTGGCACTGATTGGCACTACAGGTGGGCATTGATAGGTGGCACTTGTTGGGATTGATAAGTGGCACTTGTGGGCACTGTTAGGTGGCACTTGTGGGCACTGTTAGGTGGCACTGTGGGCACTGTTAGGTGGCACTGATGAGGCAGATGTTGTGCTTCAACTTCGGGACCGATGTCCCTGACACCTGAGCCGGTGATCGGCTTTTTTCTCTACTCGCGCTGTCAGCGAGAGTAAAAAAAAAAGCAGATTACCGATCTTTTGTTTACATCATGTGATCAGCTGTCATTGGCTGACAGCTGATCACATGGTAAGGGGCTGGGACCGGCCCCTTACTCGGATCGGTGATCAGCCGAGTCTCAGTGACTCGGTGATCACAGCGCGCCCGGCGCACGCCCTGCAGGGCGCGCGCAGGGAGCGTGCACAGGGGAGGCTGTCATATGACGGCCTCCCGGGAATGCAGGTCCGCGCTGTGGCCGTCATTCGGCCATAGCGCGGATGTCTAGTGGTTAAACACCAGGGGTGCCAAATGTCGCCTGCCGAGCCCTCCGATGTAGCCCACGACCTCCTGATCTGGAAAGGCGGGTTAGCAAGCCCAGATCGCAGGTTTCCGACCCGTCATACCTAGGGGTGCAAAGGATCGTCGCCGATCCGTGATCTGTACGGATCAACCTCCGCGGATCGGCACACCCGCGATCCGCGGAGCACTCTGCGGCCTCGGCCATAGAAAAGGCCGCGGCTTCAGCCTAGCTCCGGAGCGGCGGCCATCTTGGTACACCCGGAAGCGGCCGCTGTCTCGACATGAAGTGACGTTTCGTCACCGCCATCTTGCTACACCCCACACTCCTGCACAGTACAGTAATGATAGAGTGAGAAGGGGGCAAGCGGACATCTTGTTACACCCACCGGAGTTTTAGATTTAAAAGCTGTTAAATGTGAAACTCAGAGGTGTTCTGTCACATTAGCAACCATGTAAGGTCAGCAGGTTTGCTGTTGCTTTTAAAATCTAACATCTAAACAGTCTGTCCGATCTACAAATACTGTATTTATGCATATAAGCTCGGTTTTGTGTTGAAAATAGCTCCTAAATCTAAAACTCCGGTGGGTGTAACAAGATTTGTGTGTTTTTTTGTTTTGTTTTTTTTTGCTGATCCGAAAATGATCCGATTCGTGACTCTGATCCGAGGATCGATCCGATCCGTGAGTTTTTTGATCCGTTGCACCCCTAGTCATACCACAGCATTAGTGTTGTGAATGAAGCTGGTGGTAGAGGAAGAAAGCGGCTGCAGAGCAGAGCCCCATAAGCCAATGCTTCCTGTACAGCGCCAGCTTTTGCCACAGGCAGAGTCTATGGCAAAGTTCAGTTAACCTGCAGGATAGACACAGGTGCACTACGCTGCACCCACGGTGTAGGTAAACCACAGCACATCAGTGTGAAAGCAGTTTAGCCCCTTTTCACATCATCCGCCCTACCCAATCGGACCCTCAATTCACCTCTACAGAGCAGCAGATGTAAACAGACTTTTGTCCATTTACTCCCGCCTACCTCCAATCCAATCCTCTAAAAAAAAAAAAAAATAGAAGGGAATTCATCCCCTTCCATCTGGGTGGATCATTGTGGCCCGCGACTGGTTACCAAGTTGCTTAAGTGGCCCTCGCTCTTAAAAAGGTTGAGCACCCCTGGTTTACACCCACTTACCTCCAATACGATCCACCAAAAACAAACAGAAGAAGATATGATCCCCTTTGCCTGGGTGGACTGGATTGGAGGGCAGTCAGGTGTAAACCGACAGGTGGTGGTAATTCTCAGACTTATGCCCCGTACACACGGTCGGACTTTGTTCGGACATTCCGACAACAAAATCCTAGGATTTTTTCCGTCGGATGTTGGCTCAAACTTGTCTTGCATACACACGGTCACACAAAGTTGTCGGAAAATCCGATCGCTCTAAACGCGGTGACGTAAAACACGTACGTTGGGACTATAAATGGGGAAGTGGCCAATAGCTTTCATGTCTTTATTTATTCTGAGCATGCGTGGCACTTTGTCCGTCGGATTTGTGTACACACGATCGGAATTTCCGACAACGGATTTTGTTGCCGGAAAATTTTATCTCCTGCTGTCCAACTTTGTATGTCGGAAAATCCGATGGAAAATGTCCGATGGAGCCCACACACGGTCGGAATTTCCGACAACACGCTCCGATCGGACATTTTCCATCGGAAAATCCGACCGTGTGTATGGGGCATTAGTCTGCAGGTATATCCCTGTATTGGTAATTTACTTGTGTAAACAATTCCAGTTTGTATTTGGTTTCTGTTTTGTGTTTTTTCATGTTTTACATTGGAGAAGGTAGAGAAGTCAGACGGAGCCGGGTCAGAACAGCAATCAGCAAACGGATACAGGTAACACTGGTACAGAACTGCAGACAAAAAAGCGCAGCACAAGTGTAGCTGAGATACCTTTAAAGACTCTTTGGCGCCAAACAGCGCTAGTGAGCGCACGCACGTGCGCACCCGCCGAGCACACGTGCACGCCTGGGTAGAGCGCCGGTGCACACTGCTAGGCACACATTGTTGCATAGTCCGGGAAGAGCCCCGCGTGCCCCTGGTCAGTTCTGGCACATCCCTGACACAAGCAGAAAGTGTAAATATCTCATGGATCAGTGAGGTGAAAGTCTGTGAAGAAACTTGCTCTACTGAATTTTCACTAGAAGATGACAGCAGTAATCCACTTGAAGGCTGTAGCACAATACAAGACCAACCTCTTGGCACCACCACAAGTACTGATGAAGATTTAGATTTGGTGAGCAGTAGAGCATCTTCAGGTGGTGCTATTGAAAGTAGTATTGTTGGTGAGAAATATGTGACTGATTAGGGACATTACTCAGTCACAATAAGACATCCAAATGTTAAAAGGTTTATATTAGCTCATGGCCCATGCAGACCTCCAGGACCTATCCCCCCGTGATAATGATACTAAAAAAGATGCTTTTCTAAAAGTTATTATGAGCGAGTCACCAAGACAGGGCTTAAACTACCTTTTTAATGTGGCTTTGTTACTCTCCAAAGCTTAATGCAGCATATTGTGAACCATGATGATTGTTTGCAGACCGTAAAAAATAGGATTTGAACCTGCATGGGCAAAAGGGATCCAGAATTAGCAGAGGCTGTCTGCTAAAATTCAGATCCATGAGTCTTCACAAACTCACATGGAAGCATGTGTACTTTATGATCAGTGGAGGCATAATAAAACAATTGATGAGGAAAATTAAAAACATATTTGACAGGGAAAAAAACTTTTGGAGGTAGGTCCTACAAAGAATTGTTAATGTAACATTAACCACTTCAGCCCCGGAAGGTTTTACCCCCTTCCTGACCATAGCACTTTTTACAATTCGGCACTGCGTCGCTTTAACTGCTAATTGCGCGGTCATGCAATGCTGTACCCAAACGAAATTTGCGTCCTTTTCTTCCCACAAATAGAGCTTTCTTTTGATGGTATTTGATCACCTCTGCCGTTTTTATTTTTTGCGCTATACACGGAAAAAGACCGAAAATTTTGAAAAAAAATGATATTTTCTACTTTTTGTTCTAAAAAAAATCCAATAAACTCAATTTTAGTCATACATTTAGGCCAAAATGTATTCGGCCACATGTCTTTGGTAAAAAAAATGTCAATAAGTGTATATTTATTGGTTTGCGCAAAAGTTATAGCGTCTACAAACTAGGGTACATTTTCTGGAATTTACACAGCCTTTAATTTATGACTGCCTATGTCGTTTCTTGAGGTGCTAAAATGGCAGGGCAGTACAAAACCCCCACAAATGACCCCATTTTGGAAAGTAGACACCCCAAGGAATTTGCTGAGAGGCATGTTGAGCCCATTGAATATTCATTTTTTTTGTCCCAAGTGATTGAATAATGACAAAAAAAAAAAAAAATTACAAAAAGTTGTCACTAAATGATATATTGCTCACACAGGCCATGGGCATATGTGGAATTGCACCCCAAAATACATTTAGCTGCTTCTCCTGAGTACGGGGATACCACATGTGTGGGACTTTTTGGGAGCCTAGCCGCGTACGGGGCCCCGAAAACCAAGCAACGCCTTCAGGATTTCTAAGGGCGTACATTTTTGATTTTACTCCTCACTACCTATCACAGTTTTGAAGGCCATAAAATGCCCAGATGACATAAAACCCCCCCAAATGACCCCATTTTGGAAAGTAGACACCCCAAGCTATTTGCTTTGAGGCATGTTGAGTCCATGGAATGTTTTATATTTTGACACAAGTTGCGGGAAAGTGACAAATTTTTTTTTTTTTTTTTTTGCACAAAGTTGTCACTAAATGATATATTGCTCACACAGGCCATGGGCATATGTGGGATTGCACCCCAAAATACATTTAGCTGCTTCTCCTGAGTACGGGGATACCACATGTGTGGGACTTTTTAGGAGCCTAGCCGCGTACGGGACCCCGAAAACCAAGCACCGCCTTCAGGATTTCTAAGGGCGTACATTTTTGATTTTACTCCTCACTGCCTATCACAGTTTCGGAGGCCATGGAATGCCCAGGTGGCACAACCCCCCCCCAAATGACCCCATTTTGGAAAGTAGACACCCCAAGCTATTTGCTGAGAGGCATGGTGAGTATTTTGCAGCTCTCATTTGTTTTTGAAAATAAATAAAGACGAGAAAAAAAAATTTTTTTTTTCTTTTTTCAATTTTCAAAACTTTGTGACAAAAAGTGAGGTCTGCAAAATACTCACTATACCGCTCAGCAAATAGCTGGGGTGTCTACTTTCCAAAATGGGGTCATTTGGGGGGGTTTTGTGCCACCTGGGCATTCCATGGCCTCCGAAACTGTGATAGGCAGTGAAGAGTGAAATCAAAAATTTACGGCCTTAGAAAGCCTGAAGGCGGTGCTTGGTTTTCGGGGTCCCGTACGCGGCTAGGCTCCCAAAAAGTCCCACACATGTGGTATCCCCGTACTCAGGAGAAGCAACAGAATGTATTTTGGGGTGTAATTTCACATATTCCCATGGCATGTTTGAGCAATATATCATTTAGTGACAACTTTGCGCAAAAAAAAAAAAAAATAAATAAAAAATTGTCTCTTTCCCGCAACTTGTGTCACAATATAAATTATTCCATGGACTCAACATGACTCTCAGCAAATAGCTTGGGGTGTCTACTTTCCAAAATGGGGTCATTTGGGGGGGTTTTGAACTGTCCTGGCATTTTATGCACAACATCTAGAAGCTTATGTCACACATCACCCACTCTTCTAAGCACTTGAAGACATAGCCCTTTCTGACACTTATTGTTTACATAAAAAAATATTTTTTTTTTGCAAGAAAATTACTTTGAACCCCCAAACATTATATATTTTTTTTAAAGCAAATGCCCTACAGATTAAAATGGTGGGTGTTTCATTTTTTTTTTTCACACAGTATTTGCGCAGCGATTTTTCAAACGCATTTTTTGGGGAAAAAACACACTTTTTTACATTTTAATGCACTAAAACACACTATATTGCCCAAATGTTTGATGAAATAAAAAAGATGATCTTAGGCCGAGTACATGGATACCAAACATGACATGCTTTAAAATTGCGCACAAACGTGCAGTGGCGACAAACTAAATACATTTTTAAAAGCCTTTAAAAGCCTTTACAGGTTACCACTTTAGATTTACAGAGGAGGTCTACTGCTAAACTTACTGCCCTCGATCTGACCTTCGCGGCGATACCTCACATGCATGGTGCAATTGCTGTTTACATTTGACGCCAGACCAACGCTTGCGTTCACCTTAGCGCGAGAGCAGGGGGGACAGGGGTGCTTTTTTTTTTTTTTTTTTTTTTTCTCTTTATTATTATTATTTTTTTATCTTATTTTTAAACTGTTCCTTTCATTTTTTTTTTTTTAAATCATTTTTATTGTTATCTCAGGGAATGTAAATATCCCCTATGATAGCAATAGGTAGTGACAGGTACTCTTTTTTGCAAAAATTGGGGTCTATTAGACCCTAGATTTCTCCTCTGCCCTCAAAGCATCTGATCACACCAAGATCGGTGTGATAAAATGCTTTCCCAATTTCCCAATGGCGCTGTTTACATCCGGCGAAATCTACGTCATAAAATGCTCGTAGCTTCCGGTTTCTTAGGTCATAGAGATGTTTGGAGCCACTCTGGTCTCTGATCAGCTCTATGGTCAGCTGGCTGAATCACCGGCTGCATTTTCAGGTTCCCTGTTGAGACAGGAGAGCCAGAGAAAAACACGGAAGATGTTGGGGGGGGGGGGGGCATTCCCTCCCACTGCTTGTAAAAGCAGTCTAGAGGCTAATTAGCCACTAGGATTGCTTTTACATGAAAGCCGACCGCTGGCTGAAAAGAATGATACCAAGATGATACCTAAACCTGCAGGCATCATTCTGGTATAACCACTCAAAGTCGTGAATGGCATACCTGAAGACAAAAAAATGGTTAACAATAAAGCACAGTAAACGGTAAAGTATAAATAATTACATACCTGAAAAGCAAACGTGATAAAACATAACAACAATAAAACATTGCAGAATAGAATACAGTAAAAAAGAGCAGAACAATAGAGAGAGAATAGAGAGAGAGAGAACAATAAAACGACAACTATTTTTATTTTATATTTTTGTTTGTGTTTTTTTTTTTTTTTTACACTTTTTTTTGTAACTAACTTTTATAACTGTAACCGGTTCCAGGTTCGGGTCCCTCAAAATGCGATGGCATCTCGGGAGACCCTGTGAAAGTGTGCCTAGTCTGTGCAATGCTGTACCCTACGCTAATACTCAACTAGTGCATGGTAGCGTTCAAAACATTCACCAATGCAAAGACCAGGATTATCAGGACAGGAGGGACAATAATAGCGGGTGTCACGCCTATATCCGCGCTTTCTGCAGACACGACATCTTTTTTGGGGGGGTTCGTTGGGTAGGGGTACTCGGGAGGACATAAAAATGCCTCTCATGCAGCCGACTGCATTTGGTTGGGGATGTGAATGGGGGAAGTACGGGCGCTGCAGAAGCGGTGGGTTCCCAATTAGGATTGGCGAATGCAGCAGGAAGGGCACTATGGGCACGACGGGCCTGTGTTTGTCTTTTTGGTGGCAGCGGGACACTACTTGTGCTTGCCACCTCACCAGCTTGAACTGCACTTATGGGACTCGCCACGTCACCAAGTGTTACTGCAGTGCTGGTTTGACTACGACCGGGGTGTACTAGGCCGCTGGCGCTTGCCAGTTCACCAAAACGCTACAAAAAAAACTGTTAGCGATCACAGGGATCCGGCCTGACTCTGCGAACGCTGCAGTTATGCGTTTAGTGTTTTGTAAGTGACAGTGATCGATCGATACTGCACTTGGGTGGGCTGGGCCGGGCCGGGCGGAGGGGCAAAACGCAGGTGCTAGCAGGTATCTGGGCTGATCCCGCTAACACTGCGTTTTTGGGAACCCTAAACTGCTGGGGACGCTAGTATAGATCAGATCGGATCAGATATTGATCCGATCAGATACTATACCACTAAGGGAGGCGTATGCTGCGTGCGTGGGTGTTAGCGGTACTGGCGCTAATCTGATGCTGCCTGGGGCTGGTGCTTGCCAGTTCACCAAAACGCTACCAAAAAAACTGTTAGCGATCGCAGGGATCAGGCCTGACTCTGCGAACGCTGCAGTTATGCGTTTAGTGTTTTGTAAGTGACAGTGATCGATCGATACTGCACTTGGGTGGGCTGGGCTGGGCCGGGCGGAGGGGCAAAACGCAGGTGCTAGCAGGTATCTGGGCTGATCCCGCTAACACTGCGTTTTTGGGAACCCTAAACTGCTGGGGACGCTAGTATAGATTTGATCGGATCAGATATTGATCCGATCAGATACTATACCACTAAGGGAGGTATACGGTGCGTGCGTGGGTGTTAGCGGTACTGGCGCTAACCTGACGCTGCCTGGGGCTGGTGCTTGCCAGTTCACCAAAACGCTACCAAAAAAACTGTTAGCGATCGCAGGGATCAGGCCTGACTCTGCGAACGCTGCAGTTATGCGTTTAGTGTTTTGTAAGTGACAGTGATCGATCGATACTGCACTTGGGTGGGCTGGGCTGGGCTGGGCGGAGGGGCAAAACGCAGGTGCTAGCGGGTATCTGGGCTGATCCCGCTAACACTGCGTTTTCGGGAACCCTAAACTGCTGGGGACGCTAGTATAGATTTGATCGGATCAGATATTGATCCGATCAGATACTATACCACTAAGGGAGGCATATGCTGCGTGCGTGGGTGTTAGCGGTACTGGCGCTAATCTGACGCTGCCTGGGGCGACGCATATCACCGCCGGGCGATCGGGGGGCTAAACCTTTATTCGGTAATAAACGGCGGGTGCCCTGACACTATAAAAAATAAACGAACTAACCAGCGTCACCCGTAACAGTTATACAGTGATCAGTGGTGAAAGGGTTAACTAGGGGGCAATCAAGGGGTTAAAACATTTATTAGGTAGTATATGGGGGTCCCTGTCGCTATAAAACACTGACGGCGAACCTAAATATTTACGTTCCTAACTAGCGTCACCAGCGACACTAATACAGCGATCAGAAAAATGATCGCTTAGCGACACTGGTGACAGGGGGTGATCAAGGGGTTAAAACTTTATTAGGGGGGGTTAGGGGGGTATCCTAGACCTAAAGGGGGGTAATACTCACTGCCCTAACACTAACTGTCACAAACTGACACTATGCAGTAATCAGAAAAAAAAAAAAATACTGCTAATGTCAGTTTGTGACAGGGGGGGGGTGATTGGGGGGGGATCGGGGGGCGATCGGGGGGGGATCGGGGGTGTAAAGTATGCCTGGCATGTTCTACTGTGTGTGTGTGTGTGTTGTGCACTAACTTGTCTTCTCTCCTCGGCGCTGGAACGGAAACTGCCAGACCGAGGAGAGATGACATCACATCCTCTGCCTGTGTGAAACGACACACAGGCAGAGGAGGATTCCCATTGGCTGGGAGCGATCGCGAGGGGGGGGCCACGATCGGATGGTCTCCCCCTCGCCTCCCGACGCTCCCAGTCAGATGCCGACCGCCGATGGCACCGGGGGGGGGGTCCGATCGGACCCCCCGCCCGCGGGAGGCAGATCACGTACGGGTACGTGATTTTGCCTGCCCGTGCCATTCTGCTGCAGTATATATGCGGTAGGCGGTCGGCAAGTGGTTAACAATGGCAATGGCTAATCTAGCCTTTCATGGTCACAGAGCCCACCTGGGAGAGGTTAACAATGGAAACTTTCTCTCCATCATAAAGCTACTTGCTGAATATGATTCAATTTTAAAGGAACTTCACCAGTTACCCCAAGACACATTTAAATATTTGAGCCCCAAAATACAAAATGAGTTCATAGAAATTCTGTCCAATAAAGTGCAAAGTAAAATTGTTTCTGAAATTAAAAAAAACACAATTTTATTCTATATTAATGAACACAACCCAGGACATATTCAGAGTAGATCAGATGAGTCAGATTTCAATATGTGTCTGTGGAAAGAGATACAAATCGGCGAGCCTGCAGTATAACAATAAATTAGTCTTTCTTAGGGTTCCATGCCATTGAAGATCAGAGTGCAGCACAGATTGCTAGCAATATTGTTGCCTGCATAGAGAGCAAGGGCCTTGAAATATCAAAGTGTCATGGTCAGATGTATGATGGTGCAGCAACAATGAGTGGTGTTTATTCTGGTGTGCAGGCTCGGATAGCAAAGATGGAAAAGAATACCCTCTATGTTCATTGTGCAGCACATAATCTAAATCTTGTCATTCAGGATGCTGTTTCTGACATACCGGAAGTTTCTGGATTCTTTGATGTGGTGCATAATTTATAAACCTTCTTTTGGGAAAGCATACGCAGATGGGCTTTTCTCTCATCATTGACATCTGAATCCTCTGTCACACTGAAATGGCTTTGCCTTTCACGGTGGTCTTCTAGACATTTTTCACAATTCCCTGCTTGCACTTACTTTCCGTTTTCTACACATCATGCAAGCTTTGTCAAAAATAATCCTTCTTTCATCAAAACCAAAAGAAAGAGATGACGCTGCTCTAAAAAAGAAGATTGAATCTTTTGAGTTTGAGCTTCTTGTGCCCAGCAAATGCAGCCAGCCGTGTCCACCAATTGCAGCCTCTGTTCCCATAATATGCAGCCACTGTGCCCCATCAATTGCAGCCTCTGTGCCAATAATATGCAGCCATTGTGCCCCCCCGCCCGCTCGCCCGCCTGCCCGCTGTCTGCCCGGCTCTTACTGCATCATGGTGGTAGGTCAGGCGGCGAGCTGTGGGACAGGTAGCGTGGCAATGGCTCCTTTGTTCTCCGTGCTTCTCTTCTTCCTGTTCTGCTAGGCGGCCAATGGGATCGTCTCTGCCTTCAGCCAATCAGGTGACCGGTATTACATCTGCGCCTCATGATTGGCTGAGAGGCGGTTCTGTGTTTGCGAAGCAAATATTCGTTTGCTTTGCTAACACATCTGGGTGGACTGCGAGCGCAATGGTTTGCGCTCGCAGTTAACCTTTTTGGAAGCCTATGGCTCTAATCAGATGCTTCAATAACACCCCCTCTCCGCTGTAATTCAGGCGCCCGGTGTCCGAAAAGGAGCCGGACGCCTGAATAGGGGGTTGCGGCGACAGCCATGGATAGATTCATGTGATGCATGAATCTATCCATACTACACAGAGGGGGCGGCGTTGTGCGCCCTTAACCACGTTAGCCCCGGAAGATTTGGCTGCTGAATGACCGACCCGGTTTTTGTGATTCAGCACTGCGCAATTGTGCGGTCATGCGACGCTGCACCCAAACAAAATTGACGTCTTTCTTTTCCCACAAATAGAGCTTTCTTTTGGTGGTATTTGATCACCTCTGCGGTTTTTATTTTTTGCGCTATAAACAAAGAAAGAGCGACAATTTTGAAAAAACACAATATTTTGTACTTTTGCCATAACAAATATCCCCTTTTAAAAAAAGAAACCTATTTTTTTCTCAGTTTAGGCCGATATGTATTCTTCTACATATTTTTGGTAAAAAAAAATTGCAATAATTGATTGGTTTGCGCAAAAGTTATAGCATCTACAAAATAGGGGGATAGATTTATAGCATTTTTATTATTATTTTTTTTTTTTACTAGTAATGGCGGCTATCTGGGATTCTTCATTGGGACTGCGACATTATGGCGGACACATCGGGCACTTTTGACACATTTTTGGGACCGTTGGCATTCATACAGCCATCAGTGCTATAAAAATGCACTGATTACTGTACAAATGTCACTGGCAGGGAAGGGGTTAATACTAGGGGGCGATCAAGGGGTTAACTGTGTTCCCTATGTGTATTTCTGACTGTAGGGGGGAGGGGACTGACCTAGAGAAAATGACAGATCATGGTTCCTAGATAATAGGAACTCACGATCTGTCACGCCTCACAGAACAGAACAGGGATTTATGTGTTTACACACACACACGTCCCTGTTCTACCTCTCGTGCCCGCGATCGCTGGCAGTCATGGCGACCATCGGCCACGAGCATCAGCACCCCCACTTTGCAGCGGGCGCGCGCCTGCTATCCCGATCCCGTGAGCCGACGTATAGCTACGATGGCCTCGCGAAATCGTTCCAACCTGCCTGCGGCTGGTTGGCAAGCGGTTAATGGATTGCTTGTCGCCCTGCAAACTAAGATCTTGAAACATGTAAATGCAATTTCAAAAGCCTTGCAATCAAAAGACATGGAACTGTCTGGAGCAGTGCAGCTCATTCAAAATGCTGTTACAGCCCTTTCCAGCTACAGGAACAGTGTTGCCAACCGCCAGTATTTTTACTGGCAGCCAGTAAAAAATGGGCACTTTTCTCCTGCCAGTAAATGCCAGTAAAAGAAAAAGTTTGCCAGTAAAAAAATATGGCTGTGATGCTTGGCTGAGACCATCTGAGTACCTGCTACAGTGTGTTCGGACTGTGCCGGCAGTGTGTGATGTGAAGTCATGGTGCAAGGGAACGGAGCAGCCGGAGCCTCATGTGCGGGTCTATAGAACGGGAGGAATGCAAGCCAGGAGTGGACAGAAGGGACCACCTGGCATGGAGAGAGAGAGGGTCACTGTGACTCAGGAGGGGACATGGCATGTTGGTGAGGTGCCATCATCATCTGTGCTGCTGTCAGTGTCACTGTGAGAGTCAATTTCATGTGCGTCTGCCGACCATTCTAATTTCTTTCCCTTCTCGAATCCTGTCCCTGAGCTACTTATTTACTATATTGAAAATAAAATAAGAAATATGTTTTTGCCTTAATATCCACCTTAAATCACTTTGCTAATTGCATATTGTAATTTGTTTGTAGCCTAAATACTGAAATTTGCACTTAAACTGCAATTTTGTAATTTTTGGATATGCCAGTAAAAACTTGGCTGTGTCAGTAAATTGTAGGTGTTGTGTCAGTAAATTTCAATCTGGTAGGTTGGCAACACTGTACAGGAATCGTTTTGAGGAAGCCAATGAAACTGCAGTGACACTTGCAGAAAAGTAGGGAATTGAAGTAAAGTTTACAAATAAAAGATTTAAAAAAGAAAGGCGCCACTTTGATGAGCTGTGCATGGATGAAAGATTATCTGATCCAGAGGAACGCATTAAAACAAATGTATTTTATAGATGTTTGAATATGATTATAAACCAGCTGTCAGACCGATTTACAGGAATGAATGCAGTCCTTCAAAAATTTGAGATAGTTCAGCCTGCCATTCTTGCTTCTCAATCTGATTGCAGAAGCATCAAAACTGCATGAATTTTACAAAGAGGATCTATTACCAGATTTTCCTGGGCAGCCTCTTTCATTCCATGCAGCGTTTGAAGAAGAGGTTCACAGTTGTTCCACTGTAATGGATGTTGCTCACCTACTACTCGTTGAAAATAGTGCACTGTCTTCTACTGTCCCACATGTCTGCATAGCATTACTGCTGTTCCTCACACTCCCAGTAACCGTAGCAACTACAGAAAGGTAATTTTCAAAATTAAAACTAATTAAAAGTTATTTGAAAAACACCCTGTCTCAACAAAAACGCACTGAACTTGCTTTGTTAAGCATAGAAAATGAGAGAGCTAGAAGATTCAACATTGAAAGCATTGTAGAGGACTTTTCTGAAGCAAAAGCAAGGCATCATAACTTTTAATGACCGTAGTAAGTTTGCAGTTATATCTGTTCTGTTACAAGTTACACTAAACCAGCCTTTCTCAACCTTTGTACCCCAGAGGAACCCTTTCATAAATGTTCAGGTCTTGGGGAACTTTTACTATCCATCAGGGTTCAATGGGAGGAATGAAGTCTACATTGGTGGTCAGTGGGAAGAATGCCTTTATTACAGTGGTGGTCAGAATGCCACCTTTCAGACAGCTAAATAGATCAAATTGCCCTGGATCAAAGCAGATGCCATCAGATAGGAGGTCAATCAGCCGCAGCTCATCGAACCCCTAATAAACCTCTGTAGAAATTCTAAGGTTCCTCTGAACCTTTGTTGAGAATGGCTGCCCTCAACACTTTTTCAGTTTTGTTACCAGTTACACAAATCTATTTTTATTTGCAATAGGTTTTTATTGAAAACTTTAACACATTTTTTAGAATACAAATAGTATATCAGTACAGAAAGATCCATGCACTCTCAAACGGCGACCAAGTGTCTGATCCATTTGGCTGTAATGTAAAAACAATTATAACGGTAAATACAGTTGAATTAGGTTACTGCCCGCTTGGGCCTGAACTGAATAATTATAGCTTCTCGGCAACATTAGATCAAGCTGTAGTGCCATTAATATAGCTCAAGATCGGGGCCCTTATCACCAAAGTTGATCAGGTACTTAAGAGTTTTTTTTTTATAGCTCCCACATTGACACCAAGAAATGAGAGGCTCCAGGACTCTGCATTTGGATCCATAAGGTAAATCATTGAACATAAAAGAGAAAAGAAAAGGGAAAAAGAAGAGAAAAAAAAATAAAGATAAATAAAATAAGATAAAAAAGGGGGGAGAGAAGGAAAGGAGAGAAAATGAGAAGAATAAAGGTCAGAAATCCAAATCAGGAGTCATTGCCCTAAGCCTAGGCCCCCTACTATCCAGTTCTGGAAATTATGGAGTTTGGAGGTACTTAATCCAGGAGGACCACACCCTGTTAAATCTGGCTTGTCTGTCTCTAAGGATACTGGTCAATTTTTCATTGACCATGATCCAAGAAAGTTTATGCTTTACTAGTGCAAGACTGACCACTGGGGTTTTCCATGCGGACGTTATTGTAATTTTAGCTGCTGATAAAATAAAGAAGATGAGAGTTCGGAGATGTCTAGGGATCTCGTCCAGCAGGTCTGCAAACAGCGCCGTCTTAGGATTTTTAGGTAGATTTTGTCCTTTCACTCAATAGACCAGAGTGAATATTCTGATCCAAAAGCGCCACTAATCTATTTTTATGGTTGAACCTTGCATGCTTGGTTCCAAGTTAAACTAACCAGTTAAGTTGAATGCATGCTAGTTTCAATAAACCATGCTAATCTATATACATATATACAACAAAGTTAAATGTGTGAAATAGTTTTAAGTTCTTAAAAAGTTATTGTTGGCCTTGTTGTGGACCCTTTTTTGAAGATTTTCTTCTACCTTTGTGAAGATTTTTAGTAAGTTTATACATGTATAATGTTTATATTTTCCAAAATAATCTCATTCAAAAGGTTATATTTTATGTCTTTTAAATATATCTTTGAAATGTGGATCTTTGACCATAACTTTGTCCAATGGATGTATATATCTCTTTGATTTATCGATGTTCTTTATGATATTTTGCAGGTCTATGCTCATCATTGTGACCTGTCATGTGACCATGTCCTATCCTGAAGCTTCCTCCCTTGACAGTTACGGTAAGTTGAAATCAGAAACAGAAATGTTTTACTTTGTTGTACAGTGAAAAAAAAAATATCAAAATCTAGCAAGCCAGCAACATTTCTCACCACTCCATTTGAATATGCTAGCTTTCTGACTATCATGCTGACCCCATTGCTTTAATACATTGAAGTACTGGCTCATAATGTGTATAAATATAAGGACTTCTTATACTGCAGAATAATTCTTTCAGGTAAGTTACACAGAGTATTGAGGCCAGCAAGCCAACAAAACAGCTAGACAGATAGAACTTTCAGAAGTGAGCTCGCAATGGCAGCCCCCCCTTCTTCTTTTTTTTTTTTTTTTGTGGCAAGAGTACTTTAAAGTAAAGAAACCTCTAATCTTACATAGAAAATATGATCATGACTATTAAGAATACTATTAGGCTGATCATAGCACAGTCATTCCAGCCATCATTGATGCCCCTCTTAAAAGCGATCTGCAGTGGATCTCTTTTCAGAGGCATTTGATAGGCCATACTGGGCATGTTAATTTGCAGTTCAGTAAATAAGGCCTTTGTCGCATTAAAATATACAGCACCAAATAATAATTCAGAAATATGTGTCCAAACTATACAGCATCAAGGCCTTTTAGAAATGTATACACTGTTCATCCTTGCACTGCCCAAGCTGTCCAAAGTCACACTGCCTCCTTGAATGGGGTGCGTCTGCCAATTACAGTTTTACAGAACAATGTCTTCCTGTTAGACTTTCAGGGGGATCATAGCTATCCTTAAAGGTCTTTTTGTTGGCTGATTTTAATCTCATAATCCAAAAAGAAAATATGTTAGTCACATGTGACATTATCATTGTGCATTCATATAATTCAAGTAAACATTTATTCTCATTTTCAATCCACTAGCTCAAATGTTATTGACCTTTGTGTTAGCCATTTTACAGCTAGAGCTATTTGCCAGATTAGGATCTATTCTAATGAAATATCTGTCTTCTTACCAAAGAGAAAAGAATCTTTGGAGCATTCATATGATGTCATTTGTCACAGTGCCACAGGTGTGTGCAGATTCCTACATGGTGTAAAGCATTTCACTGGTATTCATTGCAGCTCACTGCAGATTATCTACAGATGATTCTTTCATCACTTTCATGCCTTTCTGGACAATTTGAGATAAACACTGCTCCCATAGAGGCGCCTTGTGGCTTTTTTTTTTTAAATGCACGGTCAAAATGTTATCTCACATTGCACCAATGACCATCAAAGTAGTGGATATATAAAGTATATTTTGGGTTTGGAATGTTAAGAGAATATAAGACCACAGTCAGAATAAAGCTGGCCAACTACAGTTAGATTTTTGTTTATAGAAAAATCATTTGTTCTTTCTTGCTATCAATAAAGTGGAGTTCCACCTAAAAGTGGAACTTCCGCTAATTTGTCTCCTCTCCCCCTTCCGGTGCCACAATTGGCACCTTTTGACAGGTATCCTGTTCCCACTTCCGGGAGTCCATGCCCTGGCCCATGACATCACCGCTGGGCTCCCTCCTCCTCTCCCTGTCGCCGGGCCAGTAGGAGAGAGGAGCAGGGCCTCGCGCATGCGCAGTAGGGTTATCGGCGAGAAGTTGTAAGGCTACACTGCTGGGTTCCCTTAACCGTAATGATAGCAGCAGCACACGACAGATGATGGAACCATCAGCTGTGGTGTCGACATCGCTGGACTCCAGGACAGGTAAATATCCGATTATTAAAAGCCAGCAGCTGCAGTATGTGTAGCTGCTGGCTTTTAATTACTTTTTTTTTTTTTTGGGCGGACCTCTGCTTTAAGTCAACTAATTTTGTTCAGAAGCTCTTAAAGTGGGGTTCCACCCAAAAGTGGAACCTCTGCTTATATACTTCCTCCCCCCTCCAGTACCACATTTGGCACCTTTCAGGGGGAGCGGAAACAGGTAGCTGTTTTTGATAGGTACCCTTCCCCATTTCCAGGTGAGCGGTGGTGGGGGGTGTTCAGACAGAGGCAGCAGTGATGGTGGTGGTGAGGGGGTTCAGTCAGAGGCAGATGTGGTGATGGGGGGGGGGGTTCAGTCAGAGGCAGATGTGGTGGGGGGTTCAGTCAGAAGCATATGTGATGGAGGGGTTCAGTCAGAGGCAGATGTGGTGGTGGGGGGTTCAGTCAGAGGCAGCAGTGATGGGGGGTTCAGTCAGAGGCAGCAGTGGTGGGGGGGTTCAGTCAGAGGCAGCAGTGGTGGGGGGTTCAGTCAGAGGCAGATGTGATGGAGGGGTTCAGTCAGAAGCATATGTGATGGAGGGGTTCAGTCAGAGGCAGATGTGGTGGTGGGGGGTTCAGTCAGAGGCAGTGGTGTGGGGGGGTTCAGTCAGAGGCAGTAGTGGGGGGGTTCAGTCAGAGGCAGATGTGGTGGTGGGGGGGTTCAGTCAGAGGCAGCAGTGGTGGGGGGTTCAGTCAGAGGCAGCAGTGGTGGGGGGGTCAGACAGAGGCAGCGGTGGTGGGGGGGTCAGACAGAGGCAGCGGTGGTGGGGAGGTTCAGTCAGAGGAATTTGCCAGACTCAAAAAATTCTGCTTTGGTCAGGTAGGCTGCTTCTGGCTCCTCCCCTTCATTGTGTGCCCTCCACGGAGAGCCGCTTTCCATGAGGGAACCTGTGAGGGCACGCTCCCGAGTCCCGCTGCTGCGTCCATTGACACAGACAGCGGGACTCGGCGATTCAGATCCAGCTCTGACACACAGCGTGTGAGCGTGGCATTCATTACCAAGCACTAGGGAGGCTGTGTAGGACAGGAGTGAGAGGAGGAGAATGGAGGGGAGACTCTAAGGGGCGTACCGGGATGAAACTGGCTGCACGGCGATTCAGATCCAGCTCTGACACACAGCTCTAATGTGTCTGCAGTCTCTGACAATCTCCTGTACCATGTCCCCAGTCTCTGACCATCTCCTGTACCATGTCCCCAGTCTCTGACCATCTCCTGTAGTGTGTCTGCAGTCTCTGACAATCGACTGTACCGTGTCCCCAGTCTCTGACAATCGACTGTACCATGTCCCCAGTCTCTGACCATCTCCTGTACCATGTCCCCAGTCTCTGACCATCTCCTGTACCATGTCCTCAGTCTCTGACCATCTCCTGTACCATGTCCCCAGTCTCTGACCATCTCCTGTACCATGTCCCCAGTCTCTGACCATCTCCTGTACCATGTCCCCAGTCTCTGACCATCTCCTGTACCATGTCCCCAGTCTCTGACCATCTCCTGTACCATGTCCCCAGTCTCTGACCATCTCCTGTACCATGTCCCCAGTCTCTGACCATCTCCTGTAATGTGTCTGCAGTCTCTGATCATCTCCTGTACCATGTCCCCAATCACTGACAATCTCCTGTACCATGTCCCCAGTCTGACAATCTCCTGTACCATGTCCCCAGTCTCTGACCATCTCCTGTAATGTGTCTGCAGTCTCTGACCATCTCCTGTACCATGTCCCCAGTCTCTGACCATCTCCTGTACCATGTCCCCAGTCTCTAATCATCTCCTCTATTTTTAAAAACAGTCACTTTCGGTATCGGTTTCGGTTTTTGGCCTAGTGTATTTTTCATTTTCGGTATCGATTTCGGTTTTCGGCCTAGTGTATTTTTCATTTTCGGTATCAGTTTCGGCACCAAAAAACCTGTTCAATGCATCCCTACTCTTAAAGGCTCTCTTTACTGTTGCAGGCCAAGCCCTGCAACTATCTCTCGCTACACATGTAAAACTGCAGCAAAATAGACTAGGATAACGAACGACCAACACGATCCTGTTTTTCAGGATTGTGCTTTAAAGGATCACTAAAGATATATATATTTTTTTTAAATAACAAACATGTTATACTTACCTCCACTGTGCAGCTCGTTTTGCACAGAGTGGCCTCGAACCTGGTCTTCTGGGGTCCCCCGGCGGCTGTCTCGGCTCTCCCTCGCAAGGACTCAACACCTTCATGCGAGCTCTCTCGCATGGTTGAGTGCTTGTGGGCGTGCTCCCGTGATACAGCCGGCGGCCATAGCCGCTCACTGTATCACTCGGCCCTGCCTCCGGCGCGCCGCGTCATTGGTGAGCCAATGGCTGCGCTGCTTTCAATCCATCCACTGTAACCAATCGACGGCCAAGCTGAGCGGCGAAGAGGATGTCGGGGGCGAGCGCAGGACTTTTGAGGGGTCAGGTAAGTAAAACGGGGGGGGGGTGTGTTATTGTCGGATGTTTTTTCACCTTAATGCATAGAATGCATTAAGGTGAAAAAACTTTTACCTTTACAACCCCTTTAACAGAGCAATTATAGCAATTACTTTCTGCTCTGCATTTCTGTGTGGATTCCATAGAACACGTGCTGAGACAAATTTCCAGAATGGCTCTGATCTCCATTCACATGTGCAGAATCTTGTGGCTCAAAGTCTGGACAGCTAAGTGTTGCCTGTGAAAAGCACCTCATCTGTACGCCCTTTCCCCTGAATGGGCTGCCCAATGCATCCCAACAAATTGAAAATCATGCAAGCTGCATTTTTATAGCGCTGCACGCAGTAATTGTGAATGGGTCCTTTGTATCTACAGGACAGGAAGTGAAAACTCCCCAATGAGACACAGATGGCAAAAAAACATAAGGTGTTTTAATCCTCTCCTCGAAGACATCTTTGCCTGGTCTTCTTCGGATCCTCAGCTGTCTTGATTGGCCATACCTGGATAATCCAATTCTCGCATGGGAGCATATTCATTCATTCATGCAGATGTCGGGAGTCCATGTTTGTATGTTCTCAAAATGACTGCGAAATGGTAGGTGAACATCCTTTACTGCAGAAGGGACATAGGGCTCCATCTATAAATCAGTTAATGTGACACCAAACATTCCCTGGTGGAGAATCAATCCCTATAAGTTTGAGCATGTTTGGACTAGGATCCAACTAGGGTTACCACCTCATCCCTTTAAACCTGAACACATATGAATTACACAGGTTCTGAGGGCAATTTAATGCAGGTAAGGCACCAAGTGAGTTTAATTACCACCTTAATCAGACACTGAACCTGTGGAATTCATATGTGTTCATGTTTAAAGGGATGAGGTGGCAACCCTAGATCCAACCCATGTATGAGAACGCGCCAGGAAGCTGTCACTTGCACAGGCTAGTCGGTCCGACCCATGTTTGCGGGCCCGCCAGGAAGCTGTCACCTGTACGGGCCAATAATTTGCGGCCAGGGCATTTCCTCACATGTGTATAGAAGGAGTGTATATGTGCTGGTCAAAGTGGGGAGTGCCTTGGCCACAGATGATAGGCCAGTACTAGTGACAGTATGCTGTTATCATTAGTTTTATTTTCATATTAGCGCTTGAGTCTTCCATTTTTGTTTTTTGTCACAAAAGATATATACCCGTATTTATCGGTGCCTCGAAGGGGACAGGGAGGGGGCGGGACAAGTGCCGACAGATTACATACGGGAGAATCTCTGGTTTACTCGGCGGCCTCTAATAGGAAGTCCCATCTCCTGGGCTGCCATTGGTTCTGTCTACCATAGGAGGAGGGACTTTGCATCAAAGAGGCCGCCAAGTAAACAGGAGATTCTCCTGTATGTAATCTGTTGGCGCTTGTCCCACCCCCTCCCTGTCCCCTCCAAGGCTGCAGATGGGCATCGATCAGGCTCCACTGATGGCACTGGTGAGGCTGCATTCATGGCACTGGTGAGGCTGCATTCATGGCACTGGTGAGGCTGCATTCATGGCACTGTTAAGGCTGCATTCATGGCAATGATGAGGCTGCATTTATGGCACTGGCGAGGCTGCATTCATGGCACTGGTGAGGCTGCATTCATGGCACTGGTGAGGCTGCATTCATGGCAATGGTGAGACTGCATTCATGGCAATGGTGAGACTGCATTCATGGCAATGGTGAGGCTGCATTCATGGCGATGGTGAGGCTGCATTCATGGCAATGGTGAGGCTGCATTCATGGCAATGGTGAGGCTGCATTCATGGCATTGGTGAGGCTGCATTCATGGCATTGGTGAGGCTGCATTCATGGCACTGGTCAGGCTGCATTCATGGCAATAGTGAGACTGCATTCATGGCACTGGTGAGGCTGCATTCATGGCAATGGTGAGGCTGCAAATGGGCACTGATTAGGCTGCATTGATGGGCACTGACCCTTCCTTTGCTTCACAGTTTTTTATTTAAAATTTTTTTTTTTCCTGAAACTTCCCTCCTTAAGTGAAGGTGCATGTTATACGCTGATAAATACAGTATATCCAAATAACACGCCCAAGCTCATTCTTATGCCCTGTACACACGATAGGATTTTCCGATGGAAAATGTGTGATAGGACCTCGTTGTCGGAAATTCCGACCATGGGTAGGCTCCATCACACATTTTCCATAGGAATTTCCGACACACAAAGTTTGAGAGCTTGCTATAAAATTTTTCGACAACAAAATGCGTTGTCGGAAATTCCGATCGTGTTTACACAAATCCGACACACAAAGTGCCACGCATGCTCAGAATAAATTAAGAAACAAAAGCTATTGGCTACTGCCCTGTTTATT
This sequence comes from Lithobates clamitans, assembly GCA_037952925.1. NCBI lineage: Eukaryota > Metazoa > Chordata > Amphibia > Anura > Ranidae > Lithobates > Lithobates clamitans. The sequence continues at coordinate 285,283 of JBBGZY010000031.1, forward strand.
GTCCCGATGTGCGTGTTTTACGTCACCGCGTTCAGAACAATCGGATTTTCCGACAACTTTGTGTGACCGTGTGTATGCAAGCCAAGTTCGAGCCAACATCCGTCGGAAAAAGTCCATGGATTTAGTTGTCGGAATGTCCGATCAATGTCCGACCGTGTGTACAGGGCATAAGTCCTGAGCGGCACTCGGGGATTCATTGGGGGCCACAAAATATATATATATCCAAATAACACGCCTGAGCTCATCTCTTTACCACACACAGCCACAAAGGCAAGAGAATGCTTGTTGGGCAGTGTATCAGTGCTCCGACGAACACACATAGACCAAATTTTAATGGTTCAAAGAATGTCAGGCAAAATGGTTGTCCCTCACGCATGTTCATTTCATCAAATCTGGCCCTCTTTGAAAAAAGTTTGGACACCCCTGAACTAGGCAATCCAAGCAGAAGTGGTAACAACTACCTGTCAAAACCAGGTACTTCCCCCACCCCCTCTCAAAAAAATTAGCAATTGTTAAAGAGGAGCGGGGAGGGGGGGGGAGGCAAACAAACAAAACCTCCCCTTTTTGAGTGAAGAGACACTTCTTTAACCACTTGCCTACTGGTCACTTTCCCCCCTTCCTGCCCAGACCAATTTTTAGCTTTCAGTGCTGTCGTACTTTGAATGACAATTGCGCGGTCATGCAACACTGTACTCATATGACATTTTTATATTTTTTTGCACACAAATAGAGCTTTCTTTTGGGGGTATTTATTCACCACTGGGTTTTTTATTTTTTGCTAAATAAATAAAAAAGACCAAAAAATAAAATAAAAAAATGTTTTTCATAGTTTGTTATAAAATTTTGCAAACAGGTAATTTTCTCCTTCATTGATGTGCACTGATGAGGCAGCACTGATAGGCGGCACTGATGAGGTTGCACTGATGGGCATTCGTAGGCGGCACTGATAGGCATCACTAATAGGTGACACTGATGAGGAGGCACTGAGTGGTAGCAGTGGTAGGCACTGTTGGAAATGCACTGATAATCAGGACACTGATTATCAGTGCTTTGATTATCAATGTAGATGTCCCTTTCACACAAGGCACTGTCAGCGTGAGGAAAGGAGTGCTAATAACCGGCTTGTGTTCATATCCTTATCAGCTGTGATTGGAAACAGCTGATCACTTGGTAAAGAGCCCAAGGATACAGCGATCACAGTGTGCGCCGCAGTGGGCACGATTATGGGAGGACATCATATGACACCCTCCCAGAACTGGCCAACCGAGCTGTAGCCATCGTTCGGCTATAGCGCGGTCAGCAAGTGGTCAAGGCCAAGAACATTATTTTTCATAATATAATATTATTATCTGTATGTGCAACATGGTGCTAAAACAGGAGCCCATTATAACAAGAGCCCAGGCTCCCAGGGACACACCACTTCTGCCTTCCTCTTCACTAGTCACATATCTCTGTACTCGTCCTGATTTGTGGTAATGCCCAGACACATATTAGTCACCAAGCTCTGTACTCTTCCCTGATTCTCTATAATCCCTAGACACGTAGTTTTAGGGCCCATTCATACATATAACTGCGCGTTTTTGACTGCATGTTTACATGCATCTGAAGAGCGCTTGATATGTGCCTGTTTGAATGCGTTTGTGCTGTGTTTGCAGTGCATTTTTCTATACGTTTCTGGGCTTGGCTTTCTCAGCTTAAAAGGGCATGAATGGTGCGGTGCATTTAAAATGCATATGTATCATATTTGTAACATGTTACCTACATTTGCGGTGCAGAAAAATGCAGCAGACTCTACTTTTCTAAGGCTCCAGTCACATATGATCGCGGGCGGAATCGCTGTAGTTCCAAATGGCTGCGAGACATGTTTGCAATGCCATTACTTCTAATGGCACCCCAATCGCGCCGTGATTTTTGCGTAAAAAAATCTTTTGACGCGTGTCACCCAAAAGATGTTCCAGCTTCCTACATATCTAGGTGGGAACAGGTCTTGGGAATCCAGTTCACGGAGAGGAAAGTGGAGAGAATTTTTCTCTTTACCAGCAAAACCTCTGTGTGTGCTAACCATCAGTAAGCAGGTTACAAGGTACTGACGAGGTGGTACTATACACCAGAGAGGATCCACAGGATGTTCTCAAAGCTTAGAGCTATGCTGGAGATGTGGGAAGGAACCGGGGTCTCTCTGCACATCTCCTGGTCTTGTCACCTTTTGTGTTCTTACTGGACCGAGGTTCACCGCATTGCTCAGAAATTTACAGATCGCGAGCTACCTTGGACCCCCGCATTCTTCCTCCTACACCACCACGAGATTCCAAGCAAGATCTATAGGAAATCCATCTTGCATCTCCTGCTCACAACAGCGAAGAGCTGCATCCCGCTGTGCTGGAAGCAGACACAGCTGCCGAACGTGGCTTAGAAAGGTGGCCGAAATCAATGCAATGGAGGACCTGGTGGCCGCGGATAGGGGCCTCCAAGAGAAATTAAAAAAAAATGGTAATATTGGCATGAGTTTGTTTATTCCGAGGAGAATGTCGAGTTGGTGACCTAACTCTCCTAAGAGATGGGTCCTGAGGAAAGGCTCCCCCGGATGTGGATTGCAGAACTAGCCGGTGGTCGTCCACCCCCACCCATTCCCCCCTCCCTCCCACCCTCCTTTCTTTCCCCCTCTACTACTATACTGTTGCTTTTGTTCTCTCTTGCTGTACGGCCCCTCTGGGTTTTCCTGATCTCTCTTTTCTCTATGTTAACCGTTTAAAAAAAAACAAAAAAAACTGTGCGGGATACGGAGACTTCCTAGCCCTCGAAACCAACTGCTTCAGCTACATTCCATGTGTTTATACCATTGATGCCAAAGGGATGTATGGGTACGGGATCTTGCATTCGGAGAAGATCCAATGTATGTTTAATATCGTTGAGGTTTCTGTATCACCGTATGCATTTCTAAATAAAGAACAGAAAAAAAAAAAAAAAGTTCCAGAACTTCTTTTGGGTGCCACGTGTCCCGCGATTTAGCTTGCGCGACAATTGCAGCAAAATTGGGGTGCCATTAGAAGTAATGGGATCGCAAACGCATCCCACATTTTGCAGCCATTTGAAATCGTGGGGCGGAATTGTACAGTTCCACCGGCGATCATATGTGAATGGAGCCTTAACTGCGTTGAACTGCACTGCAATGATGTGAACTATGCCCATAGGATTACCTTGATTTTGGGCTGTCTATGTAGTTGGAGTGCAACTCAAAATCCATCCAACTGTGTTTGGTGTGAAAGGATCCTTAGGCTTAGGCTCACACTAGAAACTGCATATCTACTGTGCATTTTTTCTTGCAGTTATACATGCATTTCAAGCGCATATGTATCATATTTGTAGCATGTTACCTACATTTGCGGTGCAGAAAAATGCAGCAGACTCTACTTTTCTTAGGCTCCATTCACATATGATCGTGGGCGGAATCGCTGTAGTTCCAAATGGCTGCGAGACATGTTTGCAATGCCATTACTTCTAATGGCACCCCAATCGCGCCGTGATTTTTGCGTAAAAAAATTGCGGGATGCGTGTCACCCAAAAGATGTTCCAGCTTCCTACATATCTAGGTGGGAACAGGTCTTGGGAATCCAGTTCACGGAGAGGCAAGTGGAGAGAATTTTTCTCTTTACCAGCAAAACCTCTGTGTGTGCTAACCATCAGTAAGCAGGTTACAAGGTACTGACGAGGTGGTACTATACACCAGAGAGGATCCACAGGATGTTCTCAAAGCTTAGAGCTATGCTGGAGATGTGGGAAGGAACCGGGGTCTCTCTGCACATCTCCTGGTCTTGTCACCTTTTGTGTTCTTACTGGACCGAGGTTCACCGCATTGCTCAGAAATTTACAGATCGCGAGCTACCTTGGACCCCCGCATTCTTCCTCCTACACCACCACGAGATTCCAAGCAAGATCTATAGGAAATCCATCTTGCATCTCCTGCTCACAACAGCGAAGAGCTGCATCCCGCTGTGCTGGAAGCAGACACAGCTGCCGAACGTGGCTTAGAAAGGTGGTCGAAATCAATGCAATGGAGGACCTGGTGGCCGCGCATAGGGGCCTCCAAGAGAAATTTGTAAAAAAATGGTATTATTGGCACGAGTTTGTTTATTCCGAGGAGCATGTCCAGTTGGTGACCTGAATCTCCTAAGAGATGGGTCCTGAGGAAAGGCTCCCCGGGATATGGATTGCAGAACTGGCCGGTGGTCGTCCACCCCCACCCATTCCCCCCTCCCTCCCACCCTTCTTTCTTTCCCCCTCTACTACTATACATTTGCTTTTGTTCTCTCTTGCTGTACGGCCCCTCTGGGTTTTCCTGGTCTCTCTATTCTTTATGTTAACCGTTTAAAAAAAAAAAAAAAACTGTGTGGGATACGGAGACTTCCTAGCCCTCGAAACCAACTGCTTGAGCTACATTCCATGTGTTTATACCATTGATACCAAAGGGATGTATGGGTACGGGATCTTGCATTCGGAGAAGATCCAATGTATGTTTAATATTGTTGAGGTTTCTGTATCACCGTATGCATTTCTAAATAAAGAACTGAAAAAAAAAAGAAGTTCCAGAACTTCTTTTGTGTGCCACGTGTCCCGCGATTTAGCTTGCGCGACAATTGCAGCAAAATTGGGGTGCCATTAGAAGTAATGGCATCGCAAACGCATCCCACATTTTGCAGCCATTTGAAATCGTGGGGCGGAATTGTACAGTTCCACCAGCGATCATATGTGAATGGAGCCTTAACTGCGCTGAACTGCACTGCAATGATGTGAACTATGCCCATAGGATTACCTTGATTTTGGGCTGTCTATGTAGTTGGAGTGCAACTCAAAATCCATCCAACTGTGTTTGGTGTGAAAGGATCCTTATGCTGCGTACACACGAGCGGACTTTAAGGCAGACTTTGCCCGGCGGACGGGATTTCCTCGGACAATTCGATCGTGTGTGGGCTCCAGCGGACTTTGTTTTCTCAAAAGTTGGACAGACTTAGATTTGAAACATGTTTTAAATCAATCCGTCGAAAAGTCCGCTCGTCTGTATGCTAGTTCGACGGACAAAAAGCCACGCTAGGGCAGCTATTGGCTACTGGCTTTGAACTTCCTTGTTTTAGTCCGGTCGTACGTCATCACGTACGAATTCGACGGACTTTGGTGGATTGTGTGTAGGCAAGTCCGTTCATTCAGAAAGTCCGTCGTAAAGTCCGTCAAAGTCTGCCGGGCAAAGTCTGCCGTAAAGTCCGACCGGCATTAGGCTTAGGCTCACACTAGAAACTGCATATCTACTGTGCATTTTTTCTTGCACTTATACATGCATTTGATGTGCATTTTACATGCAGTTGATGTGCATTTTTGTATCTGCATTTGTCCAGTGAGGTCCCTTCTTTCCCTGGGCCATGTGCACTGTGATGCGTTGCAGTGCGTTTGCGTTTACTTTTACATGTTTGCGGTGTGGAAAAATGCAGCATGCTCTACTTTTTTGACAACTGCACTGCACTGATGCCCATGGGATTACCTTGATTTTGGACCGTCTATGCAGTTGGAGTGCAGTCCAAAATGGAGCCAACTGCTCTGCTTCCATTACCCGTAGAATTACATATATTTTGCCCATCTGGCATATGTCACAGGTGTTCTATCAGATTACTGTTACCCATCAGATTGTGTAACGAAAGTGACGTTCCGACCAAAAAAATACATACTGCGCACGCGCTATGCGTTCCAACATACTTTCCATGGCGAGATGCGCTCCAAACCCTTCATGATCTGATGGGTAGCGGTAATCTGATGAAACAGCGGCAGTGGACATCTTAGTACACCCATGTACCAAGGGGTGTACTAAGATGTCCGCTGCTGCTGTTATAGAACAATCTGATGGGCTCTGTTGGTAGTAAAATGGAGAAGTGTGTGGAACACATGTTGGAATGCATAGCGCATGCCAGTAAGTATTTTTTGGTCGGAACGTCACTTCTGTTACACAATCTGATGGGTAGTGGTAATCTGATATAACTTTGGGTGTTCTGCCGAAAACTCCAACTTGCCAAAATACCCAACCAAGTCACTTCCGGTGACTCTCCAGTAGCAATATTTGGAGATTTTGATGAGTTTTCACAGAACAGCGGCAGCGTATACAGCAATGTTTCTCAACTCCAGTCCTCAAGTATCCCCAACAGGTCATGTTTTCAGGATTTCCCTCAGATGAAAGGGCTGTGGTAATTACTAAGGCAGTGAAACTGATCAAATCACCTGTGCAAAATAATGTTGAGCCTGAAAACATGACCGGTTGGGGGTACTTGAGGACTGGAGTTGAGAAGCATTGGTATACAGTACAGTACATGTCGAGTTGGCCGTTTTGACAGAATACCAGGTAAGGAGGAAAAAAATTGCCTTGGAGGCGGCCATGTTGTTGGTTAGTATCGGGCGGACTGACAGCGTCCACTCATTATATGGTGTAGCATAGTATATAAGCTGCCGCTGTTCTGTCAAAACAGCCAACACGTCCAAATCTCCAGTTATTGATGCTGCAGAATTACCGGAAGTGACATGGTTGGAGATTTTGGGGAGTTGGAGTTTTTGGCACAACACCGGTGTTCTATCAGATTAGAGAACCTGTCAGATAATGTAACGTTCCGTCAGCTGGGCATTGCATTCCACCACTACCAGGTTTGCTAATCTGAAAAAACACCTGCAGTCAGAATGCGGCAATGGACATCTTACTACCTTGCAAGGTAGAAACCTTGCAAGAAGATCTGAACAAATTAATGGGATGGGCAACTACATAACATATGAGGTTTAATGTAGAAAAATGTAAAATAATGCATTTGGGTAGCAAAAATATGAATGAAATCTATACACTGGGGGAGAACCTCTGGGGGAATCTAGGATGGAAAAGGACCTGGGGGTCCTAGTAGATGATAGGCTCAGCAATGGCATGCAATGCCAAGCTGCTGCTAACAAAGCAAACAGAATATTGGCATGCATTAAAAAGGGGATCAACTCCAGAGATAAAACAATAATTCTCCCACTCTACAAGACTCTGGTCCGGCCTCACCTGGAGTATGCTGTCCAGTTCTGGGCACCAGTCCTCAGGAAGGATGTACTGGAAATGGAGCGAGTACAAAGAAGGGCAACAAAGCTAATAAAGGGACTGGAGGATATTAGTAATGAAGAAAGGTTGCGAGCACTGAACTTATTCTCTTTGGAGAAGAGACGCTTGAGAGGGGATATGATTTAAATTTACAAATACCGTACTGGTGACCCCACAATAGGGATAAAACTTGTTTGCGGAAGGGAGTTTAACTAGACACGTGGTCACTCAATAAAATTAGAAGAAAAGAGGTTTAACCTTAATCTATGTAGAGGGTTCTTTACTGTAAGAGCGAAAAGAATATGAAATTCCCTTCCACAGGCGGTGGTCTCAGTGGGGGCATTGATAGTTTCAAAAAACTATTAGATTAGCACCTGAACAACCACAACATACTGGGATATACATAGTTACATAGTTGGTGAGGTTGAAGAAAGACACAAGTCCATCAATTCCAACCTATGTGTGTGATTATATGTCAGTATTACATTACATATCCCTGTACATTGCGGTCGTTCAGGTGCTTATCTAATAGTTTTTTGAAACTATCGATACTCCCTGCTGAGACCACCGCCTGTGGAAGTGAATTCCACATCTTTTCCGCTCTTACATTAAAGAACCCTCTATGTAGTTTAAGGTTAAACCTCTTTTCTTCTAATTTTAATGAGTGGCCACGTGTCTTGTTAAACTCCCTTCTGGGAAAAAGTTTTATCCCTATTGTGAGGTCACGAGTATGGTATTTGTATATTGAAATCATATCCCCTCTCAAGCGTCTCTTCTCCAGAGAGAATAAGTTCAGTGCTCGCAACCTTTCCTTGTAACTATCTTCCAGACCCTTTAGTAGCTTTGTTGCCCTTTTTTGTACTCACTCCATTTCCAGTACATCCTTCCTGAGGACTGGTGCCCAGAACTGGACAGCATACTCCAGGTGCGGCTGGACCAGAGTCTTGTAGAGTGGGAGAATTATTGTTTTATCTCTTGAGTTGATCCCCTTTTTAATGCATGCCAATATTCTGTTTGCTTTGTTAGCAGCAGCTTGGCATTGCATGCCATTGCTTAGCCTATCATCTACTAGGACCCCCAGGTCCTTTTCCATCCTAGATTCCCCCAGAGGTTCTCCCCCCAGTGTATAGATTGCATTCATATTTTTGCCATCCAAATGCATTATTTTATATTTTTCTACATTAAACCTCATTTGCCATGTAGTCGCCCATCCCATTAGTATGTTCAGATCTTTTTGCAAGATTCCCACATCCTGCGGAGAAGTTATTGCCCTGCTTAGCTTAGTATCATCCGCAAATACAGAGATTGAAATATTTACCCCATCCTTCAGGTCGTTTATGAACAAAATAGATAGGATTGGTCCCAGCACAAAACCCTGGGGGACCCCACTACCCACCCCTGACCATTCCGAGTACTCCCCATTTATAACCACCCTCTGAACTCACCCTTGTAGTCAGTTTTCAATCCATGTACTCACCCTATGGTCCATGCCAACGGACCTTATTTTGTACAGTAAACATTTATGGGGAACTGTGTCAAATGCTTTTGCAAAATCCAGATACACCACGTCTACGGGCCTTCCTTTATCTAGATGGCAACTCACCTCCTCATGGAAGGTTAATAGATTGGTTTGGCAAGAATGAGTCTTCATGAATCCATGCTGATTACTGCTAATAATACTGTTCTCATTACTAAAATCTTGTATATAGTCCCTTATCATCCCCTCCAAGAGCTTGCATACTATTGATGTTAGGCTAACTGGTCTGTAATTCCCAGGGATGTATTTTGGGACCTTTTTAAATATTGGTGCTACATTGGCTTTTCTCCAATCACCTGGTACCATTCCAGTCAGTAGACTGTCAGTAAAAATTAGGAACAATGGTCTTGCAATTACTTGACTGAGTTCCCTATGTACCCTTGGGTGCAAGCCATCTGGTCCCGGTGATTTATTAATGTTAAGTTTCCCAAGTCTAATTTTAATTTTGTCCTCTGTTAACCATGGAGGTGCTTCCTGTGATGTGTCATATGGATAAACACTGCAGTTTTGGTTACTGAAGCCTCCCGATTCCCTTGTGAAAACTGAGGAGAAGAATAAATTCAATACCTTCGCCATATCCCCATCCTTTGTAACCAGATGCCCTTCCTCGTTCTTTATGGGGCCAATATGGTCTGTCCTCCTTTTTTACTGTCTACATACTTAAAGAATTTCTTGGGATTTTTTTCGCTCTCCTTTGCTATGTGTCTTTCATGTTCTATCTTAGCTGCCCTAATTGCACCCTTACATTTCTTGTTGCATTCTTTATAAAGTCTGAATGCTGATGATGATCCCTCAACCCTGTATTTTTTGAAGGCCTTCTCCTTTGCTTTTATATGCATTTTTACATTGGAGTTAAGCCATCCAGGACTTTTGTTCGCTTTTTTAAATTTATTACCCAATGGGATGCACTGGCTAAAGAACTTATTTAATATGCTCTTAAAGCAAACCCATCTCTCCTCCGTATTCTTTGTTCCTAATATTTTATCCAAATTTATGCCTTCTAACAAGGTTTGTAGTTTAGGGAAGTTGGCTCTTTTGAAATTCAGTGTCTTTGTATTCCCATTATGTTTCCTATTTGTGTGATTTATACTGAAGCCAATTGACCTGTGATCGCTGTTTCCTAAATTGCCCCGTATTTCCACATCCGTTATCGGGTCTGTATTGTTGGTAATCAGTAGATCCAGTAACACTTTATATCTAGTTGGTGCGTCTACCATCTGAACCATGAAATTGCCCTGCAAGACATTTAGGAACTGGCGAGCCTTAGAGGAATGTGTGGTTCCCTCCGCCCAGTCTATGTCTGGATAATTAAAATCCCCCATTATGATAACACTTGCCATCCTTGCTGCTAATCCAACTTGTGTTAGGAAATCCATCTCCCCCTCCTCCCTCAGGTTAGGGGGCCTATGGCATACTCCCAGTAATTTTGTCCCCTTGTAATGTAATACTGAAAAATATTCACACACACATAGGTTGGACTTGATGGACTTTTTTCAACCTCACAAAGATGTCCGCTTGCCGCCTTCTCACTGTACCCTTACTGTGGACGACTGCGAGGTGTACCATGATGGCCATGACGGAACTTCACTACCGTTACATAATCTGACGGGTTGCCTAATCTAACGAAACAGCAGCGTTTGATCAGATTAAGCGACCCATTAGAATTTGTAACGGAAGTGATGTTTCGTCGCTGCCATCTTGCTACACCCTGCACTCCTCCATCGTAAGGATACAGTGAGAAGGCGGTAAGCAGACATCTTGTTACACCCACCGGCGTGTTGCATTTTACACATATTTTTAACAATAAACTGAGCATGTGTTTCACTATATTACAGTATTTTGAAATCCCTGAGGCTGTTTAGATGTGTATTTTTCAAAGCAGCGGTGTTCTGTCAGATTAGCCTGTGAGATCAGCAGGCTTGCCGCTGCTTTTAAAATTCAACAGCTAAACAGTCAGACGGATTTTTAAATACTGCATTTCACTATATTATCTGTTTACTCTTAAAAATAAGTGTGAAATGCAAAACTCCGGTGGGTGTAAAAAGATGTCCGCTTGCCGCCTTCTCACTCGATCCTTATTGTGGAATAATGCGGGGTGTAGCAAGATGGCGGCGACGAAACGTCACTTCCGCGAGAAATCCTGAAGGGTCTCCTAATCTGACGGAACGGTGTTCAGGTCCGTGATAGTCAGAAAGGTGTCAGCCCCGCCTCCTTCCCTTCGCTCATGATCGCGTCCTGCAGAGAGCACTTCCTTCTACGTTATCTGACGCACATCCTTCCCCGCCCAGCGGCGGTCTGACCAATCCGCGGGGGGCTGCTGTATGTCGTGGTTGCGGAGGGGGCGGAGCGATCCTTTGCAGCTGACGATGACAGTGACGTGGGGTGTGTGATCTCGGTGCTGAGACGGGAAGAAGAACACCGAGTAGCCGGCAGCCGTACTCCCTTCTTCCTGTTCTCTTGTTCTCAGCGCCCGGCTCCATGGCGAGGCCGCCTCTCCCAATGCTGGCGGCGCTGCTCTTCCTGTGTGCTCTCCCAGGACTGAGCCGGGCCGTGCAGGAAGATGAAGGAACACACAGGGAGCCGCCGCTGCCGCAGAGACCGGAGCCGGTGGTCCGGGCGGAGGTGAGAGGACAATATTCTGCCGGTCTGGGCTCAGGGATAGTGAGAGCATCATCCTCATAGTGACCCCAGAAATATCACAACTTCCGGGGTGTAAGAGGGCCACTGACATTCCAGATCCCAGAGAGAGTGACCTATCAGCAGGGCCGGTGGGTATCACGTTGGGGCCTGTGCTGTCAGGGTGATCACCCTAAAGCTGCACTCTGAGACCATCACCCCCCCAAACTGGTACTTTAACAAAAAAACGAAATGTCCTTTATAACCTTTTCCCACCATCCGCTCACATATATGGGTAGGTGGTCCTTGAAGTGGATGTAAAGTTGTCATGTTGATCGCTGTGAGCAGACCGGTGTTTTATTATAGGAGACTGGCATGTAAACTGTCATCCTGATCCCTCTGTAATCTGCCGGGTTCCCTAATCTAACGAAACAGCAGTTACAGCCCCCATCCCACACCGCCCAATGAGGAGCGGCACACAGAAGATGGCGGAGAGGGACGGTTGGCGGAAAGGTGGGTATTGCTGTCTTTAGTTCCTCCTTGAGCCCTGATGTGGTGCAGGAAACGCAGCAAATCCTGTGCATTCCCACACCGCTTTCTGAGATCTGCTGACAATGTCAAAACGTAATAACACACAAAAAGCTGGGAGCAAACACAGTGGTGTATAAACACCGTGTGATCTGATTCCAGTGCAGAGAAAAAAAAAGTGCCTGCACCTTTTTTGATGCGATATGAAAATGAATGGGCTCAAATGACACCACACAGAATCGCATGTGATTTGCCCAGGAATGTGGTGCGATTCACATGCGGTTCCCAGTGTGAGCTTCGGGCTAAGTAAGTACATCTGTTTTCAGCAGATAAGACAGTTGAAAAGAAACAGCTCTGCTAAAACGTTTTGGTCCGAGTGGGGCTTTAACCCCTTTCTGCCCACCCTGGCGTCCCCTTTAACTGCTTCCAGCCCGCCGTATTGTAAGACTGTTGGGCGGGACCGCTATTGTTCTCAGAGGACGTCACATGATGTCCTCCCATCCTTGCTGCGCATGTGTGCCTGCATGCATGCAGTGCCCACCAGTGCAGCCTCATCAATGCCACCTTATCAGTGCCCACCAGTGCAGCCTCATCAATGCCGCCTTATCAGTGCCCACCAGCGCAGCCTCATCAACCAGCGCAGCCTCATCAATGCCGCCTTATCAGTGCCCACCAGCGCAGCCTCATCAATGCCGCCTTATCAGTGCCCACCAGCGCAGCCTCATCAATGCCGCCTTATCAGTGCCCACCAGCGCAGCCTCATCAATGCCGCCTTATCAGTGCCCACCAGCGCAGCCTCATCAATGCCGTCTTATCAGTGCCTACCAGCGCAGCCTCATCAATGCCGCCTTATCAGTGCCCACCAGCGCAGCCTCATCAATGCAGCCTCATCAGCGCACATCGATGAAGAAAAAAAATACTTATTTGCAAAATTTTACAAGAGAAGCAAAGAAAATTTAATTAATTTTTTTTGTTTAGCAAAAAATAAAAACCCCAGTGGTGACTAACCACTTGCCGCCCACCCGCCATTATACGTCGGCTGTTTGAAGTGGAATATCCTTGTTATGGCAGCAGCTAGCTTCCCTAACCCCGGTATCCACTTCTTCAGCGGACAGTTGGTTTTCAGATAAGTGGTCTCAGCGGCGGATTTGCCACAAGATCACTTTAATCAGTGGCAGGAGAGGGGCACCCCCCTCTCCCGTCACGCTCCAGTGCCCAGTGGAAGGGGAGGAGATCGGATCCTTCTCCCTGTGTGGTATGGAGCTAAGTGAGGGGAAGATGGCCCCCCGCTCGGCTCCATACCATTGCAGGGTGCAAGCAACGTCACTTCCGCTCATAACTCTTAAGGGGACATTTTTGTTTTTTTTTAATTATTTTTTCTACGACTTTTTTATTTCATTTTAGTGTAAATATGAGATCTGAGGTCTTTTTGACCCCAGATCTCAAATTTAAGAGGTCTTGTCATGCATTTTTTTCTATTACAAGGGATGTTTACATGCCTTGTAATAGGAATAAAAGTGACACTTTTTTTTAAAAAAAACAGTAAAAAATAAAGAATAAAAAGTAAAATAAATAAGAAAAAAAAATGCACCCCATCCTGACGAGCTCGCATGCAGAAGCGAACGCATATGTGAGTAGCACCCGCATATGTAAACGGAGTTCAAACTACACATGTAAGGTATTGCCGTGATCGGTAGAGTGAGAACAATAATTCTAGACCTCCTCTGTAACTCAAAACATGCAACCTGTAGAAATTTTTAAACTTTGCCTATGGAGATTTTGAAGGGTAAAAGTTTGTCGCCATTCCACGAGCGGGCGGAATTTTGAAGCGTGATATGTTGGGTATCAATTTACTTGGCGTAACATCATCTTTCATGGCTCTTGATTGGATAGATTGATAGCGGGGCAGCTATTGGCTCCCGCTGCTGTCAATCACATCCAATGACGCGGGGTGCAGTGCCGAGTCTGGCATTCATGTCTTTGGACGCAAATGCTGGACTCGGGAGCGCGCCCGCAAGGTAACCCCCCCCCCGGGAGATCGCTTCTCCTAGGGGGTTATCTGATGTGGGGAGGAGCCACCAGGGGACCCCAGAAGACGAGGTTCGGGGCCACTCTGTGTAAAACGAGCTGCACAGTGGAGGTAAGTATGATATGTTTGTTATTTAAAAAAAAAAAGCCTTTACAATCATTTTAAGTGGTTAAATACCACCAAAAGAAAGCTCAATTTTTCCAAAAAATAAAAAAAATAATGCCCCTCACAATTGTAATTGAAAGTGTGACGGCACTGAAAGCTGAAAATTGGCCTGGGCAGGAAGGTAGCTGGTATTGAAGTGGTTACATTTACTTAATGTCCAGAGGGCAGGAAGGTTTAGCGATCATGTGACCACTGTGATTAGCTGTCACAGTGGTCACATGATATGAAGCTAGTCCCACCAGCTGCCAATGTCTTCTCTGGACTGAGAGGCGTTTTCAGCAGTTTGGTCTTTGTGTTGGGTGCGCTCTCCCAGGACATGAACATTGCCTGCCCAGCGACACATATGTGCAGCATGTGGGTATTAAAACCCATCTTAATGCTGTCGCACATATGGTTTACTGCGGCATAAAGGGTTAAGGTGATAATGAAGGCAATTTTCTTTCTTTTAAAATGTCATACTTACCTGCTCTGTACAGTAATTTTGCACAGAGCAGCCCCGATCCTCCTCTTCTCAGGTCCCCCACTGGCGCTCCTGGCCCCTCCCTCCTGCCTAGTGCCCCCAGAGCAAGAAGTTTTCTGTGGGGGCACCCGAGCAGGCTTGCTCTAGAGCTGTTACCCTGTGTGTCCATTCACACAGAGCCGTGGCTTGGCCCTACCCTCTCTCTCTTCTAAGTGGCTCACTGGCTGTGATTGACAGCAGCAGGAGCCAATGTCTCCTGCTGCTGTCTCACCCATTGAGGAGGGAAAGTCCCTGGGGAGTCGAGGCTCTTGTGCACATCGCTGGATCGTGATGGGGCTCAGGTAAGTATTCGAGGCTCATGTACACATAGACTAGGTTGACTGTGGCCAAAATGTTCCTATCCTGAACGTAATTCCTCCCCGTTAAGGAGAGGGAGGTTGAACCTCCCCTAACCACAGCAGCTTCTAAACTCTTGTAAAAGCCTGAGTACATGGAGTTGAGTTTAGGAGCTTTGGCCAAAAAAACACCAAAAGCTCCTAAGCTCAAGTTTAGAAGCTGTAGTGTACACGAGAACTTGAGGGGGACTGCTGCACACAGGTTTTTCAACTTTATGCATAGAATGCATGAGGGTGAGACACCTGGAGCCTTAACAGCCACTTTAAATCTTTCCTCCAGACAAAATATTATCCCCTCCCCCTCAAACCAGTCCTGCAAGGTTTTGTTATTATTCCTAGCTGGTGAAGGGAGGTATATTCATCCCTTGCCACCCCTCCAGTGATGCAGATGGTCCCTCACAAACCAGTTCCCATGCAATGACATGACTTCTCTGGATCCCTAGAAGGCTTCTCTGCTGGACAGTCAATAGAAGACTTCTCTGCTGGACAGTCAATAGAAGACTTCTCTGCTGGACAGTCAATAGAAGACTTCTCTGCTGGACAGTCAATAGAAGACTTCTCTGCTGGACAGTCAATAGAAGACTTCTCTGCTGGACAGTCAATAGAAGACTTCTCTGCTGGACAGTAAATAGAAGACTTCTCTGCTGGACAGTCAATAGAAGACTTCTCTGCTGGACAGTCAATAGAAGACTTCTCTGCTGGACAGTAAATAGAAGACTTCTCTGCTGGACAGTCAATAGAAGACTTCTCTGCTGGACAGTCAATAGAAGACTTCTCTGCTGGACAGTCAATAGAAGACTTCTCTGCTGGACAGTCAATAGAAGACTTCTCTGCTGGACAGTCAATAGAAGACTTCTCTGCTGGACAGTCAATAGAAGACTTCTCTGCTGGACAGTCAATAGAAGACTTCTCTGCTGGACAGTCAATAGAAGACTTCTCTGCTGGACAGTCAATAGAAGACTTCTCTGCTGGACAGTCAATAGAAGACTTCTCTGCTGGACAGTCAATAGAAGACTTCTCTGCTGGACAGTCAATAGGAAATGTCCCTTTTTTTTTTTTTTTTTTTTTTTGCATGCTAGTCTGGTATTGAAAACTAATAGCTTACTAAACTTACAAAAATTCTTGTACGACAGAATACAACTTCCCATGATGTATTGTATTACAGTGTAATGTATTCTTTTGTTTCCAAGCATGTGCAGTCTTGGTCACTTGAATTTTTTTATGGCTCCATCCTGTACTGATTAAACATAAATCACTAGTTATGTTATCATACAAGAAAAATGTTTGCTTCTCCTTTTGGATAATTTCACATGAACTGTTGTGATCGGTTCTTGAAAACTGTGTATTAATGATCAGATTATCGGACAATCGCCCTGAAAGCGCTATCTTTTCCCTGATTTTCTAAACGTGTGTACTAGGCATGGTGTATCTCCAGTTCCTGGCCAGAAAAGCAACAATGGCAGCCACTCTGATCTGTTAGAACCCAGCAAAAATGGGACAAGTATACCTGGACAGAACACTATACACAGCAGTACAAGGGAGGTCTTCGGCACACTTCAAAGCTAGTTAGAGCACAAAATTAAACTAATCTGTTCTAACTACTCAGGTTAAAACAGGTTTTGTACATTTACAAACAGATGTAGAAGCCAAACTGACAAGTCAAGGCTCCTCCTGTGCTCTTTAACACTAAACTGTCCCCAGATAGATATATATACAGTATCTCACAGGTGAGTACACCCCTCACATTTTTGTAAATATTTTATTATAACTTTTTATGTGACAACACTGAAGAAATGACACTTTACTACAATGTAAAGTAGTGAGTGTACAGCTTGTATAACAATGTAAATTTGCTGTCCCCTCAAAATAGCTCAACACACAGCCATTGATGTCTAAATCGCTGGCAACAAAAGTGAGTACACCACTAAGTAAAACTTTCCAAATTGGTCCCAATTAACCATTTTCCCTCCCCGGTGTCATGTGACTCGTTAGTGTTTCAAGGTCTCAGGTGTGAATGGGGAGCAGGTGTGTTAAATTTGGTGTTATCGCTCTCACTCTCTGGTGATACTGGTCACTGGAAGTTCAACATGGCACCTTATGGCAAAGAACTCTGAGGATCTGAAAAAAAGAATTGTTGCTCTACATAAAGATGACCTAGGCTATAAGATTGCCAAGACCTGAAACTGAGCTGAAGCACGGTGGCAAAGATTATGCAGCGGTTTAACAGGACAGGTTCCACTCAGAACAGGCCTCGCCATGGTCGACCAAAGAAGTTGAGTGCACATGCTCAGCGTCATATCCAGAGGTTGTCTTTGGGAGATAGACGTATGAGTGCTGCCAGCATTGCTGCAGAGATTGAAGGGGTGGGGGGTCAGCCAGTCAGAGCTTAGACCATACGCCACACACTGCACCAAATTGGTCTGCATGCCTGTCTTCCTAGAAGGAAGCCTCTTCTAAAGATGCACAAGAAAGCCTGGAAACAGTTTGCTTAAGACAAGCAGACTAAGGACATGGATTACTTGAACCTGTCCTGTGATCTGATGATACCAATATAAACTTATTTGGTTCAGATGGTGTCAAGCGTGTGTGGCGGCAGCAAGGTGAGGAGTACAAAGACAAGTGTGTCGTGCCTACAGTAAAGCATGGTGGTGGGAGTGTCATGGTCTGGGGCTGCATGAGTGCTGCTGGCACTGGGGAGCTACAGTTCATTGAGGGAACCATGAATGCCAACATGTACTGTGACACACTGAAGCAGAGCATGATCTCCTCCCTTCGGAGACTGGGCCGTAGGGCAATATTCCAACATAATGACCCCAAACACACCTCCAAGATGACCACTGCCTTGCTAAAGAACATGAGGGTAAAGGTGATGGACTGGCCAAGCATGTCTCCAGACTTAAACCCTATTGAGCATTTGTGGAGCATCCTCAAATGGAAGATGGGGGAGCGCAAGGTCTCCAACATCCACCAGCTCTGTGATGTCATCATGGAGGAGTAGAAGAGGACTCCAGTGGCAACCTGTGAAGCTCTGGTGAACTCCATGCCCAAGAGGGTTAAGGCAGTGCTGAAAAATAATGCTGGACACACAAAATATTCACACTTTGGGCTCAATTTGGACATTTTCACTTCGGGGTGTACTCACTTTTTTTGCCACCAGTTATACAATAATGGCTGTGTTGAGTTATTTTGAGGGGACAGCATATTTACACTGTTATACAAGCTGTACACTCACTACTTTACATTGAAGAAATGACACTTTGCTAGAGTTTTGTCACATGAAAAGATGTGTGTACATTTGGCATACAATTCTTGTGAAGCTTTTTGTTGTCACATACAGAAACACTTCCTCATTCACTTATTTCATTTTCCTCTATTATTTTCTTGGCACAAGTCTGCGTCTGTGTGTGTCGCTCAGCAACCAGCTTAATATGTAGTACAAACACCTCCTGCTTCAGGATACCTCTTCTTCTGTTAAAGGGCTGTACACCAGTTCCCTGACTTGACTTTGGATTTCTCTAGTCCTGTATGTGTTTGTCCATCAACACTACAGAGAACACGTATCTATCACACATGGCATGTTAGCAACAGTGTAAGTGGAGGGCCAGAGGAGAAGCTTTACATTTTTAATACACTGTATATAGCTAGATGGTGACATTTACAATGCATTTCAAGTTAGGAATGTTCAGAGATTATCTGGAAACAGAAGAACTGGTTTGGATGATGACTACAGTTCCCAGTGTGGAGTCATCGCTGTAATTGTGTCGTGACCTGGCTAATCTGCCAGGGACCATACAGCTCCTTCAGATTGTTCTGTACGTGTTTTTGGCCAGATTTACCAGAATTCTTTCACTTTAGTGGGAACATTGAAGGGTTTTGCAGTCCATTTTATTGGCAAAAAATTCACAGAACAGTGAAGTGCACTTGGCCTTCATTTTCACAGATAATGCCATAACAAATATCTTATTTGTACACTTATGAAAGCGACTACAGTATAAGCTCTTTGTTTATACTTTAAAAAAAAAAAAAAAAAACTTTTATTTTTTTTTTTTTTTTAAATAAGGGCTCTTTTACACATGCGGACCGTTCAGGTCCAACTGTCAGTTTTTCAGGCAGACCTGAATGGACGCTCCATGTAGCTCTATGGAGCGACGGATGTCAGCGGTGACATGTCCGATTTGCTCTGCTAAATCCAGACGGATAGAAACCCTATTTTCCATCCATCAATCGGATGAAAATGGACAGGCAGGTCTGTTTTCATCCGATCCCTCATAGAGGAGAACGGGCTCTGACAGGTCTGTCTCTGCACAGTGACGGACCTGTCTTC
Organism: Lithobates clamitans; assembly: GCA_037952925.1. Lineage (NCBI taxonomy): Eukaryota > Metazoa > Chordata > Amphibia > Anura > Ranidae > Lithobates > Lithobates clamitans. The sequence continues at coordinate 304,436 of JBBGZY010000031.1, forward strand.
TGCCGGCTCAGCGGGGATCAGCAAATTGATCCCTGCTGAGCAAGCGTATATATAAATTCGATTTTATATTAGTTAATCAGGGCTTGATCACTAGTGTTCAAACTTTAAAGTGTTCAAAATTCCACTCTGTTCTTTGAATTTTCAACACTAGTGATCACCTAGATAACTGTACAAAAAAGTGGTAAGCACCCCAATCTATAACTGACCTTTGCAGTAAGGTGCTCATGGAAGGGCAATGCACTAAGATTTCCATGCACACTTACCAGCCTGCAAAACAACCAAACTGACCCTGTTTATCATTGTACTTTAAAAACAGAGGATTGTTTGCACATATTTGCGAATATATGCGTAAGCTGCAGTGCACACGCCATGGAACCTCTGTATATAACTGTGGTCCTAACTCTAAATTTCTATAGTAGAAGTCAATATAAGAATGGATAGATTTAGGGCAGGTATGCCTGGAGGGAGCCCACCCCTCCTTAAAGTGGTTGTAAACCATTAAAAAAAAAAAACCTGCAAGACAAAAAAGCATAATGAGCTAGTATGCATAGCATACTAGCTCATTATGAATTACTTACCTTAGATCGCAGCCCCCGCAGCGGTCCTCGTTCACCGCTCCAGCGGCCGACATCTCTCCCGGAGGTTACTTATGGGTATCGCGGCTCCGGCGCTGTGATTGCCCGGGGCCGTGATGACGTCACGCCTGCACATCACGCGGAAGCTGCCGGTAACGGCACAGTATAACTGAAGCAACGGCAAGTGCGCATGTGCCGATGACGTCTGCACATGCAAATGCCGGGATATCTCCTAAACCATGCAGATTTAGGAGATATCCAGTGTAGCTACAGGTAAACCTAATTATAGGCTTGCCTGTAGTAAAAAGTGGTTGTAAAGGGTTTACAAACACTTTAAGGCTGGGTTCACACTTTTGTGAATAGGATTTTGTGAAGTGGATGTGACCACACGGTAGCAAACTTAAAGGGACGTACCTGTACGCCTTTTTGCCTGTCCGTGCCATTGTGTCGACGTAAATGTACATGCAGCAGTCGGCAAGTGGTTAAAGGATATGACTACCTTTTTATATAAAAAAAAAAAAAAATTGATGCACATCTTTTTGTGGAAAAAAAAAAAGTACACATTATTTTTTTATGCTGAGCCTGCAGAATATTGCACCCAAAATCAGAGCACAGGTGCATTGTACAGTTCCTGCAGACACCGCCTCCAGCTTACCTGCCCCTACCTCCATACTGGCAGACGGTAGTGCCAATGAACTATGAGGACGCTGATCATCACTCTTGCAGTTCACTAAGAACTACAAGCCATCTGCCGTGATGGCAGACTGAACTTGTAGTTAATTTATTCACAGATTGCGGCACCCCCGCTGGTTTTTTAGTTTTATTTTTTTAAGAGTGTAAGTGGGGGGAGGATTCCCTGCCCGATGTAACATGCTCCAAAAGGTCGTTATCTTTTAAAAGTGCAAGGGACAAGAGGTTAGAGGACTTTAAGGCATCTTTTTCTCTGGTAGGAGCAGCTCTGGCAGCCACTGGTATTATGTTTGTTAGCTATATGATAAACACAAAAAGCATGTTTGCAGAACTCAATAGCTCAAGCTGGAATTTACACACGCAATCTAACGCGTTAGAGCAGTGACTAATCCCACCTTTCATTCCTATGTCCAGAGGGGGTCTACAGAGGACCAGAGATAGCATTTGAAAGGTAAAAGTGTCAGCGCTTCCTTTAGGGAATCTGTATTGTTCAGTGAATCCTGTGTAATAAGTGCAGCCTGTGTTTACATGTGTGTGGTGTTTGTTAAAAAAAAAAAAAAAAAAAAAAGAATTTATATAAAAGGTAAAACAGTAATAATATCAGTTTTGGGTACAGTTGGCTTTAATCAAGTACCGTATTTATCGGCGTATAACACGCACTTTTTTCCCCTTAAAATCAGGGGAAATCAGGGACTCGGCGGCGCTCAATCAGCTGAACGAGCGCCGCCGAGTCCCTCCGAACTCCGCGGCGCCATATTTAAAAATACAAACTAAACTTGTGTATGTCGGCGGAGGCAAGGCTGCACTGACAAGGCTGCAATGACCACTGGGGCAAGGCTGCACTGGGGCAAGGCTGCACTGGGGCAAGGCTGCACACTGCACTGGGGCAAGGCTGCACTGGGGCAAGGCTGCACTGGGGCAAGGCTGCACTGGGGCAAGGCTGCACTGACAAGGCTGCACTGACAAGGCTGCAGATGGACACGATAACGCTGCATTGATGGGCATTTAAATGTAAGTTTTTTTTTTTTTTTTTTTTTCTTAAACTTCCCTCCTAAACTTGGGGTGCGTGTTATACGCCGGTATTACGGTATTCTATTAGTGAAAGGTGATCATTTTTTTTATTTTTTGCATTGGTTTTACAGTCTGACAGATTTAATTTCTCCTTTTTTTAATTCTGATTTTATTTGTTCTTTCACAGAAAATACCAAGTGTGCCCCCTGCTGTACATGAACAGAACATGGCATTTACTTCTGCTAACTTGGGATTTATCCATGCCTTTGTAGCTGCTATATCTGTGATCATTGTTTCAGAGCTGGGAGATAAGACCTTTTTTATTGCTGCCATAATGGCAATGCGTTATAATCGCCTGACTGTGCTGGCTGGAGCTATGCTCGCATTAGGACTGATGACTTGTTTATCAGGTAAGTAGCTCTTTTTTGGCAGTATTCCTTATTTCTACAGCTTGAATATTATTCCTGCCATTTTATGTATATATGTGGTTTGCACGGACTGAAGTCACTTGTTCAGCAGACTGTTGTATTTTGAACTCCCAACAATAGATTTATAAATTACAGTGGATCTCTATGCTGTATAATTTCAGCTATGGACTCTCTGAGCTGGGATTGCTCTGTAAGAGTTGCATATAGTATAGAACAGTCATTAAATACAGTCTTGTGTATCTGCAGTTATAACAAAATGTGATATGCAAACTTATTTAATTATATGTTGTGCTGCCTTGTAATATCAGATTGGGTAGAAAGGCTGATATGTACAAGTTCTTCACTCATTAAAAAATAGTCTGTCGTCATAGTGCTTCTCATGTTTCCCACAGTTCTGTTTGGATATGCTACCACAGTCATCCCCAGGGTATATACATACTATGTGTCCACTGCACTCTTCGCTATATTTGGAATTCGAATGTTAAGGGAGGGATTAAAGATGAGTCCCGACGAAGGTCAGGAGGAGCTAGAGGAAGTGCAAGCAGATATTAAAAAAAAAGATGAAGAAGTAAGTATTAACAATTCCTTGTCTTGAGTTGCAAGCTGATGAATTTCTTCATGTATTGTTTCTTTGTTATAAGGGCTCATGCACACAGGACGTTTTTACAGCTGCTGTTGGGGGCGTTTGCCGTGGTGTTTTTTGTTTTGTTTTTTGTTTTGACTACCTCCAAAAGCCCATCCATGTTAGCCTATGGGGTTGATTTATTAAAGGCAAATCCACTTTGCACTACAAGTGCACTTGGAAGTGTAGTCGCTGTAGATCTGAGAGGAAGATATAAAATGAGGGGAAACTCTGCTTTTATCGTGCAAGCTAAAATGCTGTTTTTTATTTTCCTTGCGTGTCCCCCTCAGATCTACAGCAACTGCACTTCCAAGTGCACTTGCAGTGCAAAGTGGATTTGCCTTTAGTAAATAACCCCCTGTGTCCATGCACACATAAACTGTCAGTCGTTTGGAGCCATAAGCGTTTAGTGGTAGTAAAAAAAAAAAAAAAAAAAAAACAGTCAGCCCGTGCTTCCAGGAGCAGTTAAAACGAGCTGTAAAAATGAAAAATGCAGCTAAACGCGTCTAGCCGCGTTTCACGTTTTTAGGCGTTTTTATATTATAGAGTGTTTTCATTAAAAAAACACCCAAAAACGCAAAAAAAGCTAATGAAGAAAACGGGCTATTTTAGTGCTGCAGTAGCTCTGGCGCTTTTTTTAAAGCGTCCTGTGTGCAACATCTGGGCAGTTGAAGCCCTTAACCATTTGCTGACTGGCTCATGTTGTTGTACGTCAGCCAAGTGGCACAGGTGTGCAAAACAACGTACACATACATCGCTGCGTCATCAGTGGCTGGCGGGTGCGTGCCCGCTGACTCTGTCTGGCGGTGGCCCGCTGACTCTGTCTGGCGGTGGCCCGCGATCATGTCACGGAGAGGCAAAATGGGGAGATGCCTATATAAGCAAGGCATTTCCCTGTTCTGCATAGCAGCATGACGGGGATCTACTGCTCCCAGTGATCGGGAGCAATGATCTCTGTCATGTTCTAGTGAGCCCATCCCCCCTACAGTTAGAACACCCCCAGGGAACACAGTTAAACCCTTGGTCGCCCTCTAGTCTTTAACCCCTTCCCAGCCAGTGACATTTACATAGCATTTTTAATCACACTGATCGCTGTATAAATGCCAATGGCCCCACAATAGTGTCAAGTGTCCGATCTGTCCGCCGCAATGTCTCAGTCACGATAAAAATCGCAGAATGCCACCATTACTAATAAAAGAAAAAAAAATTATAATAAAAATGCCATAAATCTATCCTCTATTTTGTAAACGCGTATAACTTGTATAACTTTTGCGCAAACCAATCAATATACGCCTTTTGCGATTATTTTTTTTTTACCAAAAAAAAGTTCACTTTTTTTTGTTTATAGCACAAAAAATAAAAACCGTAGAGGTGATCAAATACCACCAAAAGAAAGCTCTGTTTGTGGGGAAAAAAAGGATGTTAATTTTCTTAGGGTACAACATCGCACGACTGTGCAATTGCCAGTTAAATCGACGCAGTGCCGTATCAGGAAAAGGGGGTTGGTCAGGAATGGGGTAAATCCTTCTGGGGCTGAAGTGGTTAAGTATTTAAGTTTTTTTTTCCCTGATGGGCCTTCTGCTACGTAAATCATTCTAGGTGTGAGAGTATCCACGTAGCCATAACTTTTTAGCACAGTTACAAATCGTTTTATTGGTTGTTGGCTTTTTTTCCCATCAGCTTCAGAGATCTAAACTCCTGAATGGACCTGGAGATGTGGAAACAGGAGGGGGACCCATTGTTCCCAAAAAGAGATGGATGAACTTCATCTCTCCAATCTTTGTCCAGGCATTTACCTTGACCTTCTTGGCAGAATGGGGCGATCGATCACAGCTAACAACCATTGTCTTGGCAGCTAGAGAGGTGAGTGTTTGTTTGTCTGCCTTAAAATTCACTGTCTAGTGTTCGTGGATTACCCCCCCCCCCCATCCCTTTCCCCCTCACTCGCTTAACCTGTATCATACTCACACTAACACTCTTTTACTTTTAACTTCTTTATACACTGTAGGGCACTGCCCATTTTCCAATCCTAAAATATTTTGAAAAGGAAAGGGAAATGGACCCGCAGGGCTACGATATTCTAGCCTATTCCTTCTAAATATACAAGACAAAAACATATATAGATGGAACTACTACTTCCCACTCATGGACCATCCCCATGCGAAGATATACTCGGGAACACATTCACACCTGCACTGTACCCACAGACACGCCTACTCAGATAAAAGTTCCATCCTAAATGAATAATGTAAATGTGTGTTGCATGCGTATGTACCTCTATTTGTACTGTCTATTTCGGGGGAATTCTTTGGAGGAACTTTTAATGTTTTTCCCTTGCTGCAGGACCCTTTTGGTGTTGCTGTTGGAGGAACCATAGGTCATTGTTTATGCACTGGATTAGCGGTTATTGGAGGGAGGATGATTGCACAAAAAATTCAGTGCGGACTGGTAAGTAATATCAGTATTCCGATTTACCACCCTGTATATTTGATCTTTGTGTAGTGTGCAAACTTTAGCTGCTGGCAAAAACGTTATAGCCTACAGTTTTGTTAAATGTTTCTTGCCTGTGAAAAACTTAAGGCATACTGAAAATGTGGTAAGCAATAGAAGTAAATTTAAAGTGGGCTGCTCTGTCCTTGATCTAGAGTGAAGATTTTTAGCAAATGGGCAGGTTCGTGTGCTACCTTTCTTGAAGTGGTTCTAAAGACTGAAGGTTTTTTTACCTGCCTGCATTCTTTGCAGGCAGGTAAACCTTGTGTGCAACAGCCCCCCTAATACTTACCTGAGCCCATTCTCGATCCAGCAATGTGCACGAGAGCACAGGCTTTCCTGGGTCTCTCCCTCCTTACTGGCTGAGATGGAGACATTGGCTCCCGCTGTAAATCGCAGCCAGTGAGGAGGGGCAGGAGTGAGCTGTGGTTTCTGTGTCTTATGGTCACAGAGAGCTGGCTCGGGAGTGTGCATGCATGAGTGCGGCTTACTATGGGGATGCTCAGCAAGGATGAGAGGCCCAGAGTGCTGGCAGGATACCTGAGAAGAGGAGGATCAGATCTGCTCTGTGCAAAACCCCACTGTACAGAGCAGGTTAGTATAACCTGTTTATTTAAAAAGGAAAATAAATTCCTTTGCAAACCCTTTAGGTTCTGTTAACCCCCTGATACAGTGAGGGGGGAAAAAAAGTATTTGATCCCCTGCTGATTTTGTATGTTTGCCCACTGACAAAGAAATGATCAGTATATAATTTTCATGGTAAGTTTATTTTAACAGTGAGAGACAGAATATCAACAATAAATCCATAAAAACGCATTTCAAAAAAGTTATAAATTGATTTGCACTTTAATGAGTGAAATAAGTTCTTTGACCCATTTGCAAAACATGACTTAGTACTTGATGGCAAAACCCTTGTTGGCAATCAGAGGTCAGATGTTTCTTGTAGTTGGCCACCAGGTTTGCACACATCTCGGGAGGGATTTTGTCCCACTCCTCTTTGCAGATCCTCTCCAAGTCCTTAAGGTTTCAAGGTGACATTTGGTAACTCAAACCTTCAGCTCCCTCTTCATATTTTCTATGGGATTAAGGTCTGACTGGCTAGGCCACTCCAGGACCTTAATGTGCTTCTTCTTGAGCCACTCCTTTGTTGCCTTGGCTGTGTGTTTTTGGGTCATTGTCATGCTGGAATGCCCATCCACGACACATTTTCAATGCCCTGGCTGAGGGAAGGAGATTCTCGCCCAAGATTTGATGCTACATGGCCCTGTCCATCGTCTCTTTGAAGTTGAGAAGTTGTCCTGTCCCCTTAGCAGAAAAACGCCCCCAAAGCATAATGTTTCCACCTCCATGTTTGATGGTGTTCTTGGGGTCATAGGCAGCATTCCATCTCCTCCAAACATGGCGAGTTGAGTTGATGCCAAAGAGCTCGATTTTGGTCTCATCTGACCACAACACTTTCACCCAGTTCTCCTCTGAATCATTCCAATGTTCATTAGCAAATTTCAGACGGGCCTGTACTTGTGCTTTCTTGAGCAGGGGGACCTTGCAGGCTCTGTTACCAATTGTTTCTTAGTGACTATGGTCCCAGCTGCCTTGAGATCATTGACAAGATTCTCCCCTGTAGTTCTGGCCTGATTCCTCACTGTTCTCTTGATCATTGAAATGCCACGAGGTGAGATCTTGCATGAAGCTCAAGACCTAGGGAGATTGACAGTTATTTTTTTCTTCCATTTGCGAATAATCGCACCAACTGTTGTCACCCTCTCGCCAAGCTGCTTGGCGATGGTCTTGTAGCCCATTTCAGCCTTGTGTAGGGCTACAATCTTGTCCCTGACATCCTTGGACAGCTCTTTGGTTTTGGCCATGAGGGAGAGATTGGAATCTGATTCTGTGGACAGGTGTCTTTCATCAAAATGCGAATCAATTTATGACTTTTGAAATGCATTTTTCTGGATATTTTTATTCTATCTCTCACTGTTAAAATAAGCCTACCATTAAAATTATAGACTCATTTCTTTGTCAGTGGGCAAACATACATAATCAGCATGGGATCAAATACTTTTTTCGCTCCCTGTAAAGTGGATATAAATAATCAAGACACCCCTGTTAAAATGTCAGGTTTCTGTGACGTAAAAAAAATTATACAGAGATGAATCATTTTTAGAACTTTTTCCACCTTTTTTTTAATGTGATCTATAAACTGTACAACTCAGTTGAACAACAAACTGAAATCTTTTAGGTGGAGGGAAGTAAAAATAAAATGTCATGTTGCATAAGTGTGCACACCCTTAAACTAATACTTTGTTGAAGCACCTTTTTGATTTTTATACAGCACTCAGTTTTTTTGGGTATGAGTCTATCAGCATGTCACATCTTGACAATATTTGTCCACTCTTCTTTGCATTAACACTCCAAATCTGTTAGGGCATCTCCTGTGCCCAGCCCTCTTCAGATCACCCCACAGAATTTCAGTCGGATTCAGGTCTGGGCTCTGGCTGGGCCATTCCAAAACTTTAATCCTCTGGTGAAGCTATTCCTTTGATTTGGATGTATACTTTGGGTCGTTGTCATGCTGAAATATGAAGTTCCTCTTCATGTTCAGCTTTCTAGCAGAAGCCTGAAGGTTTTGTGCCGATATTGACTGGTATTTGAAACTGTTCATAATTCCCTCTACTTTGACTAAGACCCCTGTTCCAGCCCCAAAGCATGATGCTGCCACCACCATGCTTCACAGCGGGTATAGTGTTCTTTTGGGGATGTGCAGTGTTGTTTTTGTGCCAACCATATCTTTTGGCATTATGGCCAAAAAGCTCAACCAACCATAGTTTCCTCAGACCATAACACATTTTCCTGCATGCTTTTGGGAGACTTCAGATGTGTTTTTGCAAAGTTTAGCCGGGCTTGGATGTTTTTATTTGTAGGAAAAGGCTTCCTTCTTGCCACTCTACCCCATAGCCCAGACATGAAGTTTACAGGAGATTTTTGTCACATGTACCACACAGCCAGAACTTGCCAGATATTCCTGCAGCTCCTTTAATGTTGCTTTAGACCTCTTAGCAGCCTCCCTGTCCAGTTTTTGCCTCGTCTTTTCATCAATTTTGGAGGGACGTCCAGTTCTTGGAAAAGTCACTGTTGTGCCATATTTTCTCCACTTGATGATGACTGTCTTCACTGTTTTCCATGGTATATCTAATACCTTGGAAATTCTTTTGTACCCTTCTTCTGACTGTTACCTTTTAACAATGATATCCCTCTGATGCTTTGGAAGCTCTCTGCGGACCATGGCTTTCGCTGTAGGATGCGACTAAGAAAATGCCACGAAAGACCTACTAGAACAGCTGAACTATTTTTGGGGTTAATCAGAGGCACTTTGATGGCAGGTGTGTACTGACTCCTATTTAACATGAGTTTAAATGTGATTGCTTAATTCTGAACACAGCTACATCCCCGGTTATAAGTGGGTGTGCACACTTCTGCAACCACATTATTTTAGTTTTTTATTTTTACTCTCAATTCCTCCCCCCCCCCCCCCCCCCCCCCCAAGGATTTCAGTTTGTTTTTCATTTGAGTTGTACAGTTTATAGATCACTTTTAAAGGTAGAAAAAGTTCTGAAATTATTTATCTGTGTGTCATTTTTTTTACATCATAGAAACCTGATCTTTTTAACAGGAGTGTGTAGATTTTTTTATATCCACTGTAGGTTCACTTCAGGTACCGTGTCCTCAGGCATTATACTCGCCTTACACGTAGGAGTGCTGGATTATATTTGCATGCGCTTTGTACACAGGATTTTCTACATATATCCCTGTTGTTCCTTCAATCATATATGGGATTAAACTTGTATTTAAAAAAAAAAAAAAAACTTTAAAGGAAACTTTTAGTGAGTAAAATAATATGGCAGCTATTATTGATGCCTCTTGAAAATGTTTTCCTGGTTTGAGATTGATGATACAATTGCTTTAATACTTTTGTCACTGACCCAGAACAGGTATGCAGATTAAGAGTACTGACCGGATCAAGTCTGCATATTAGGAAAAAATAAATCAAGAGGCAGCTAGCATTTGTTTTGAAGGTAGTCAGCCATGACCACTTCTGTATTGCTCTCAGTCAGCAGCCATCTTGAAAAGGAATACTTCTTGCATCCAGTAGGTAGACCAGGAGCAATTCATGGATTTTTTTCATAGCAGTCCTTCCTGTGGTTGTGTGTGTGGGGTTTTTTTTTGTTGGATTTTAACAGCTGGAAACTTCCATGATTTGCACAGATTTCTTTTAAGACTAGTTCAGTTCTGTTTTGTTTTGTAACAGTGACAAGCATGCAGCATGAGTATATAGAGCTTAAACTTTGGTTCTGACACTTGTCATTTTTATTTTTCAGTGACAATCATCGGTGGAGTGGTGTTCCTGGCTTTCGCTTTCTCTGCTTTATTTATAAGTCCAGATTCTGGTTTTTAGCTCTTTATTCTGTTAAATAAGAAATCATGGAAAAAGACTCCTTTTTTTTTTTTTTTTTCCTTTTTTTTGTACTGTAATGGTGTGTATATAATGTACAAATTGTAGCAAGGGGAGATGTCTGCTGTACAGCATTGCTCAATCCAAGTGACTTTTTATGTTCTAAGTGCTAAGGTATTGACTGTAAAGGGCCATTTGTTTGTTTCTTTTGTGAATTTAGTAAGACTTATGAAAAGGCTATTTCCACCTTTAATGTTTTTACAGCATTATTTGTATTCAAAACCTTAATTCCCCTCTGTCGTGGCCACTGTAAATTAAAGAATGAAGTATTCAGGCCGGACATATGCAGTATTAGAGGACAGCTCCACAGTACTGTAAGTGTGGGAATTAATGGCTTGGAGGAAAGTAAGAAAATTCTACAAACTGGTGATTTATCGCTTGAAAGTCCTGGTCTATCAAACTTTTAGGAGCTGTCTGGCACTCTTATTTTGGAATGGTATTGGCTATATGATTCTGCAATCTGAATCCCTAGTTACAAGTACTTGCATATTTTAACTAGAAATAATGAACCTAAAAACGCACAGCCTCTGCCCCCTCCAGGTTCAGAAGACTTAGGTTTTTGAAAACTAGTATTCCATAACGATTCAGTCACTTTAGACTAGACTACAGGAATTGTATAGCACATATACCATGTAAGAGATATTTACCAAGTCCTAAATGCCAGAGTAGGGGCTGCAAAGGACCTACTCCCACCTTGCTGTATTGATGGTCTGTGAAAACCACTTTATCAGTTTTTGTTTGGTTATCTGGTTATTCTGTAGCATTAGGAAAGCTCCCTGTTTAAACTTCTGAGGAGATTGAGCTCTTTCCTAGAGCTTTCTATAGTATCCATACTTCAGAGTAATTACCATTGGGATTTTCAAGTTGTGAATCTTTGACAGTAATTTGGATGTCGCTTACCTACTTTCCACAACTGCCTCAATATGAAGGATTAGCATGGAGTTGCTTTTTAAAGATGGAGATAGCCTTTAAGCTTTAGTTCTCCGCTACCCCCAGTGACTCCTCTTTTACTATTGTGCCTTTATGGTGCACAGTAGTCAACAAATATGTTGTCAATATTTGACATGTCTGCTCAGATTTGGTGATACTGGGAAAGCTCCTGAATGGAAGACATTTTTATTTCACTGTAGGAAATAAACATATTTAAAAATTGTATTTGGCTGTTTAATTCAAGAATTGTCAGTCATATCACCAAAGGTGCCCAATATAACAAAGCTGTAAGTGTAGGTCTGGCTAAAATTGGTTTTGGTTGGATGCCAGTTGGTCCAATCACTTAATTAATCATGGGACCTGGTTCATTGGACATATTTAAATTATTGTGAGACGTTCTTTTTCTTCTGTAGAGAATTAATCTTGTTAACCATTTGCTATTCGTGTATGGGGATACATTAATAAACGTACCCCCTTTCAAAACCAGCAGCCAACAATTTTTGCAGTGGCCGCTGCGGTCTCCACAGGTGACATGAGCAAATTGGGGTTCTGAGAATCTCTCCATGCAAGGGACAAGGCTGAAATGCAATAATGGATGTGTGTGATCTACAGGCCCGCAGCCGGCACTGTATTAAAAACAAGCATGATTCTGTAATGGACATCACTGTGTGGGCTCAGGAATAATTCCAAATATCACTGTCTGAACACAGTTTGTTGTGCCATCCAAAAATGCAAGGTGAACCTCTATCATGAAAAGAAGAAGCCATTTCTGAACATGATCCAAAAACGTTGCCATCTTCTCTGGCCCATAGCTCATTGAAAATGGTCTGTAGCAAAGTGGAAAACTGTTCTGTAATCACACGAATTGAAACCCGACATGCAACCATGGGTGTACTCCGCACTAAAGAGGAGAAGGACCTTCTGGCTTGTTATCAGCACTCAGTTCAAAAGCCTGCATCTCTGATGGTATGGGGGTACATTACTGCAAATGGAATGGGCAGCTTGCACATCAATTCTGAAAGATATATCCAGGTTTTAGAGCAGCATATGCTCTCATCCAGATGATGTCTAATAGTTTTCTTAAAATGGTACATTTTTCTCAGTTTAAACATTTGATATGTTTTCTATTGTGAATAAAATATGGATTTATGAGATTTGCAAATCACTGCAGTCTGTTTTTTAATGTAGATTTTACACAGCATATCAACTATTTTTGGAATTGTGGTTGTAATAGAAAACAAATTAGAAATGGATTTGTTTTAAATTTTTGCACATTTATCAGTCCAAAAGTAAGAGCAGGGTTTTTTTCTCATTACAGCATCTCAAATAAAAACCTTGTATGTCCTTAACAATATTCTAAATACCGTAGTATAGCATAAAAGAAAAAAATTAGGTTTGCAAATTTAGAGTACAAGACGCAGATGGCGTATTCATACACCATGGGTTATAGGCTTGTACCTTCAGATGATCGGACACTGGCAAAGCTTTACAGAGCCAAGGTAATGGATCCCTTCTCCTTTTGTGTAGAAATAAGCTTTACCAGTATTTTTCTTTATTATTCTTCTTACAACTCTAATCAACACAACACTGTGTGGATGTGTTAGAACATGTCATGAGACAAACTTGCAGAATAGTCTTCACATGCACAGACTATTATAGCTAAAAAGCTTGACAGCTGAAGCTGCCTGCAAAATGTCCTTTCAAGGAAGACATCTGTTTGAGGTACTTGATCAAAGGGGCCACAAGTGGGGGGGCTTTCATTCCCCAAACCACCCTCCTCAGGGACTGCCAGCTCTTCTAAATGCAGAGCACCTATACACTTTAATCAGGCTTTTAAACCTATGTTCAGCCTTTCCTTTTGGCACAAGGCTTGGCCAACAAAAATCATCAAGCCTTTCCCAAAAGTCGACTTAACAATGAAGGGGCGCCCTCACTTCTAAGAGTAGGAAGACACCTCTCGCCATGAGAGTTATAGGCCTAACAAATGCCACCTTTTGAGGCAGTTCCTTTTGCCCAGTTTCATTCAAGAACACTCCAACAGCATGGAAAAGTGGGCTTTCCCATGACTTGCCCATGCTTCTATCCAGCCATAAAAGAACATCCTTATCTTGATCGATGACCACACCAGCTCTGTCAGTGGGGGAAGTCTGTCCATCCTTCCTTACCACTGGAATGCTCGTATAACAGGCGCTAGTCTGTCAGGCTGGGACTCCAGTCCTTGACAGTTCAAGGAACATGGTCAAGAGAAGGGATCAACCACTATCGTTTTTTCGGTGCCGTTACGATACCGATATTTTAGCCACCTCTCAGGCTGATCTTGTCTGCCGATATTCTGTACATTTAGAAAAAAAGTACACTTTTTTTCTTTATCGTACATCACGGGACACAGAGCCATAGTTGTTACTATGTGGGTTTTAGGTCACCTTTCAGGTGATGGACACTGGCACACCCTAAGACAAGAAGTCCACTCCCTATATAACCCCTCCCACTACTGGGAGTACCTCAGTTTTTTCACCAGTATCTTAAGTGTTGGTTACGAGTAAAGATGTGCTGTGCTGAGCTCCACTGGAATATTCCTTGCTGGGGCAGGCTATGCAACCAGATCCAAAGTGTCTTTTCAGTACAAATTGAATGGTACCCGGCCTCGTGGCAGAAGAAACGAGGTTTAGCCAGCAACGCATCTCTTTTTAGAGAGCTGGACCACGGGATCCAGTGCTTTGGTTTTTTCAGCCATAAAGTTTTCCTGGCTGGGTGCTTTACGGGTCCAGGAGTGTGGATCCCCTAATAAAAAGGGGCCCCGGTTCCTGAAGGTTTTTAAACGGAGCCCACCGTGAGGGGTGACGATTGGATCTGTTGGTTTTACCACAGAATCCCTGCGGCGAGAAAGGTAAGTGGAGATGTCTAAGGAATTTTAAATTCTCTTATGAAATGTCTCCTTTGAAAAGTAAATGTCATGCCTAAAAGTCACCACTGGGAGGTGTATAGAGCACGTACCTTTCATGCTTTCCTCAGATCACTCTGTACTCAGCAGAAGCTGCAGACTTCCCTCCGGCGTGCAGTCCCAGGCCTCCGGTAAGGTGTTGGGGGAGTATTTTTTTCCTAAAAACACCCCCCACCTGAACAGAAGCTTTCCCCCACTCTCTGGATAGAGGGGGAAGCCAGAAACAGTGCCGCTCCATTTTCCACCGACTGCACGGTGGTTTGTCACAGCCTCCTTGCCGCCCCCCCACGCCAATCCCATCGGATCTCAGGCCCACGCTCGCACGGGAAATGCTCTTTTTTAAAAAGAGGAGAGGGGGGCACGGTGGGTATATGGAGGGGGCGTGGCTTATCACAGCATTGGTGTGCAGCAACGTCCAGCGCGGGAGAACTTTTAAAAAGCTAAATTTTGCTGTCTGCAACTGTCGGACGGACACAAGAGCAAAAAGGGGGTATGTAAGTGGTGACACAGGCATTGGCTGTGATACGTGACGCATAACGCTATAAGCCACACTGGAGGATAGGAGATTCGAGTGCACGGAGGAACGGAGGACAATCAAGGGAGGGGTGAGATTGGAAGCTCGGCACCAGTACACCTCGGGTCCGCCGTGACCGCTAGTTATTGTTGATTATCCACTAAGTTTGAAGTTGATGTGAACTACACTGTGTTTCTGCTGGTTTAATCTTTTTAAAATGTGAGTGTATTACTAGAGGATTGCAGTGGTTTTAATAAAATTGTTTTACTGGTTCACACTATTGGAGCACTTTATATTTCTTTCATGTGGACCTATTGAATAACATTCACTGTGGACATCGAATGATCCATTTACCCTGGAGTGTGGTAAAACAAGCGATTACTGCCTTGCATGAGAGTGCTGGCAATATAAATCGGTGAGTGTATTTCTGGAGGGAGTGATTCACTGATCACGGTGGTGAGGTGGAAGACACACGGAGACACTCAGTTGTGTTCATCAAGATTTCAATCACCTTTTTGGGACACTTGATTTATATTTTGTCACAAAATTTTTTTTGGACTGATTTAGCCAAAATATATGGACTCATATGTTATGCTTTGGCATTGTTAATTCACAGCATGGAGTGAAGTGATTGCACACATTATTTCACTTGCTTGTCACTTATTTATAATTATTCATTGATATATTTATATAATTTTATTGGTTTGTAGCGATATTAGACCTCACTGGGGTGTATAGATCACAGTAAGAGGTTCACACCACTATTGTGTTACCAAGGTGTTTCTATTAGGGATGTTTAGAGCGCCTCATATTTATCCTATGTGTCTTTAGGAGGTATTTTGTGAGCAGCTGACATTTAGGATTAAATATTTTGTGACACAGGCATTCCCTTGGCACATTTACTAAAGCACCAGGCTGAGCACTAATAGCAGCGGCAATTGCTGGATTATTTGCTCAAGCAGTGGGTGCGATTTCTTCTGGTAGTACCTCTGCATTTGTGCATCGGGCTATGGTCAGAAGGGAAGGTAGAAACACCCCAAAAAAGGGCTCAAGAGGGACTCCTTCAAACTCTAAAAAGCCTAAACTCATCTCTACAATGGCATCCTCCCCTGAGAGATCTGAGGTGGCTGGTCAGTGTGAGCCATCAGGGCTGTCAAATGTTGCAACTGTTTCCAACACTGCAGCCCCTGCCTATATTAGTGAAGAGGTACATGATGGGTTGGTCCCTGTCTCCTCGTTTTCTCAGATCAAATGTTCCCAAGGATCCAGAGAAAAAGAAGTCTCTCTTTCGGACCGTCTTTTGTCTCAAAAAGTGATCTCGGTGGTCCCCATACAAGAGCAGGGATTGGGGTTTTATTCAAACCTTTTCACGGTGCCAAAACCAGAGGGAGATGTTAGACCCATTCTGGATCTCAAGGATCTTTCCGCATGGAGTCAATCCGATCAGTAGTCTCCATACCACAAGGAGGAGAACTTCTGCCGCCAATCGACATCAAGGATGCATACCTCCATGTGCCGATTTTCCCTGTTCACCAGAAATATCTACGCTTCAAGGTAGAAAATCTTCATTTTCAGTTTGTAGCTCTGCCTTTCGGTCTAGCTACTGCACCTTCAAGTGTTTACAAAGGTCCTGGCCCCTCCTTTAGCCAGATTAAGGGCCCAAGGTATAATGATCATAGCATACCTTGACGATCTACTCTTTATAGACCAGTTGGTAGCCCGCTTAGACCAAAGTATGATCACCACAGTCAACTACCTGGAATACCTAGGTTGGAATCTCAACCTAGAGCAATCCTCCTTAAAACCATCAAGGAGATTAGAATACTTGAGTCAGATCATAGATACAGCCCAAGAAAAGGTATTCTTGCCCCAAGCAAAGATCAGTGCCATAAAGGAACTGATTCAGGTGGCCAAGGCAAAGAAGAATCCTTCCATTCGACTTTGCTTGAGGTTGTTGGGAAAGATGGTATTCAGATTCGCCGTTTTCGGTGATCTGAATACTTTGAAGTGCAAAGGGGGGATTTGGGGTCTTTTAGACACCCGATCCCTCCATAAAGAGTACCTGTCACCACCTATTACTGTCACAAGGAATGTTTACATTCCTTGTGACAGCAATAAAAATGATCAAATTTTTTTTTCCTGAAAACACAATTTAATTATATAAAAATAAATAAGAAAAAAAAAATTTTAAAGCGCCCCCGTCCCCACGAGCTCGCGCAGCAAAGAAAACGGATATGTAAGTCGCACCCGCATATGTAAATGGTGTTCAAATATCACATGTGAGGTATCTCCACGATCATCAGAGCGAGAGCAATAATTCTAGCACTAGACCTCCTCTGTAACTCTAACCTGGTAACTGTAAAACGGTAACTTTTAAAGCGTCGCCTATGGAGATTTTTAGGTACTGTAGTTTGTCGCCATTCCACGAGTGCGTGCAATTATAAAGCATGACATGTTTGGTATCCATTTACATGGCATAACATCATCTTTCACATAACAAAAAAATTGGGCTAACTTTACTGTTTTGTTTTTTTAAAATTCATGAAAGTGTCTTTTTCCCAAAAAGTTAGATTTAAAACACAGCTGCACGAATACCGTGTGACATAAAATATTGCAACAATCACCATTTTGTTCTTTAGATTCTCTGCTAAATATATATATATATATATATATATATATATATATATATATATATATATATATATATATATATATATATAGGGGTTCTAAGTAATTTTCTAGCAAAAAAAATACAGATTTTAACTTGTAAACACCAAATGTCTAAAATAGGCTTGGTCATGAAAGGGATTATTATTATTTTATTTTTTTTTACTAGTAATGGCGGCGAACTGCGATTCTTGTCGTTACTGCGACATTATGGCGTACACTTGACACATTTTTGGGTTAATTATACAGCGATCAGTGCTATGAAAATGCACTGATTACTGTATAAATTTACTGGCAGGGAAGTGGTTAACACTAGGGGGCGATCAAGGGGTTAACTGTGTTCCCTATGTGTGTGTTCTAACTGTGGGGGATGGGACTGACTATAGGAGATGAAAGATCGTGATTCCCAGCTCGTAGGAACTCACGATCTCTCTCTCCTCAGCTCACAGAATAGGGATTTGTGTGTTTATACACACGTGCGTCCCTGTTCTGCCTCTCGTGGCCGGCGGTTATCGCGACCACCGCTCACAAGCATCGGCACCCCCGCTGTGCAGTGCGCCCCTGCTGTCCCACTTAAAGGGACCGACATACAGCTATGACGGTTCACGGGATCATGCCGACCTGCCGCAGTATAATTACGTTGGCTGGTTGGCAAGTGGTTAACCAAGTTATACGCCACGCTTTTTTTTTAGATTTTTATCTGATTAATCAAAACAATCGGTCAACTAATCGATTATGAAAATAATTGTTAGTTGCAGCCCTACACTTAAGGCCACTAGCATAAAACTGTAGTTGGCCACCAGGTTTGCACACATCTCAGGAGGGATTTTGGCCCACTTCTCTTTTGAGGCTGACGTTTGGTGACTCGAACCTTTCACATATTTTCTATGGGATTAAGGTCTGAACACTGGCTAGGCCACTCCAGGACCTTAATGTGCTTCTTCTTGAGCCACTTTGTTGCCTTGGCTGTGTGTTTCGGGACATTGTCATGCTGAAATACCCATCCATGACCCATTTTCAATGCCCTGGCTAAGGGAAAGAGGTTCTCACGCAAGATTTGATGGTACATGGACCCGTCCATTGTCCCTTTGATGCAGTGAAGTTGTCCCATCCCCTTAGCAAAAGAACGCCCCCAAAGCATAATGTTTCCACCTCCATGTTTAACGGTGGGGATGGTGTTCTTGGGGTCATAGGTAGCATTCCTCCTCCTCCAAACCCAGCAAGTTGAGCTGATGCCAAAGAGCTCGATTTTAGTCCCAGCTGACCACAACACTTTCACCCAGTTCTCTGAATCATTCCGATGTTCATTAGCAAACTTTAGCCGGGCCTGTACATGTGGTTTCTTGAGCAGGGGGTCCTTGTGGGTGCTGCAGTATTTCAGTCCTTCACAGCGTAGTAGGTTACCAATTGTTTTCTTGGGGATTATGGTCCCAGCTGCCTTGAGATCCTTGGGAGTTTCTCCCGTGTAGTTCTCGGCTGATTCCTCACCATTCTCATGATCATTGAAACACAACGAGGTGAGATCTTGCACAGAGCGAGGGAGATTGACAGTTATTTTGTTTCTTCAATTTGCGAATAATCACACCAACTGTTGTCACTGTCTCACTAAGCTGCTTGTAGCCCATTCCAGCCTTGTGCAGGTCTAGAATCTTATCCCTGACATCCTTGGTCTTGGCCATGGTGGAGAGATTGGAATCTGATTTATTGCTTCTGTGGACAGGTGTCTTTTATAAAGGTAACAAGCTGAGATTAGGCACACTCCCTTAAGGCCCCTTTCACGTGATCGGACCGTTCAGGTCCGCCTGTGAGTTTTGACGGCGGACCTGAACGGGCGCTCCATGTTAGCCTATGGAGCGACGGATGTCAGCGGAGACATGTCCGCTGACATCCAACCTGGTCTGATCCGCAAAAAGCAGACGAATGGCCCTATGTCCAGGTCCGTCACTATCGGATCGGGTGAGATCTGATGAAAACGGACATGCTGTCCCTTTTCATCCGATCCCTCCATAGGCGGCAGTGGCTCCTGACAAGCCCCTCCCCGCTCAGTGAGCAGAGAGGGACCTGTCATCCGTCGGCTCAGCGGAGATCAATGGACAGATCTCCCACTGAGCCGGTGGACCGAGATGGGCTCCGTAGAAACGGAGTCCGCCTCGTGTGAAAGGGGCCTTAAGAGAGTGCTCCTAATCTCAGCACATTACCTGTATAGAAAACACCTGGGAGCCAGAAATCTTGCTGATTGATAGGGATGAAATACCTATTTCACTCATTAAAATGCAAATTAATTTAGAACTTTTTTGAAATGCGTTTTTCTGGATATTTTTGTTGTTATACTGTCTCTCACTGTTAAAATGAACCTACCATTAAAATATAGACTGATCATTTCAGTGGGCAAACATACAAAATCAGCAGAGGATCAAATACTTTTTTTTTTCCCCCCTCACTGTATCACTCATGGTCTAAGAATCAATTACCATGTTCTGTACAATTAGGACAGCACTTTTAATCACACAGCCTGCCTCTGGACTGTAAAACTGGTTCCCAAAGCCTTTTCTCCCCTACACTCCAGCAGTCACAGGACCTGTGCTATCATCAAGTACAATGAAGAGCCCAGAGTCCTGCAATGGATGCGAGGACACAGGGATATTCTACTGGCAGAGTGTAGGGAAGTAGAGGAGAGCACTGGCTGCCAAGGAAGAGGAGAATCAGCTCTTTGCTGTCTGCCAGACCTAAACAAGCATTTAACCATTGCAGTGCTGGGGCTGCCAGTGAGCATTTTTTTTCTCCTTTCCCTAGAGATATGCTTTAAGGAGGGCTTCTAGCCTCTTGTCCACTGGGATATTGACCACAGGATTATACTCTACAAGGGCGATAAGGTGGGGGTTTGTTATATAGGGGATGTCCAAGCACATGAAGTTAGCTGCTTGTAGCCCATAGTAAAGAGTAAAAAGGTCCTGTGTTCCGTATGACGAAGTAAATAGGATTTTTGTAAGCACTAGAAAATCGCCTTCACAGAGTTCATTGAGACCCAGCTCCCTCCCCTCATGTTATCACCTTCTCTTTGGGCCACTTGCTACAACTGAGCAGATGTGAGGCGTTATAATCTCAAGTGATTTGGCCTTCATGTGCCTAGCATCCATTTCTCATGTAGGCAGCAGTGTAACCCTAGGTTGCTTCATTTTCATTAAACTGTGTCCCTTAACATACTCAGTGAAAAAGATTTTATGGTGGGTACAAACATCTCATTTTATTCATTCTGCCACCCTCTAGAGCTAAAGTAATTCCTTCCCTCCTCCACCCATTAGCTCAGGAGGAGAGGCACAGTTTACTATGATGTTGAGGCTGGGTTCATACCATTGCGAGTTGGATGCAGGCTATCCGCATCCAATTCGCAATCGCAGGAGATTTTGACCGGCTCTCTCTGGAGCTGGATCACATATCTCCGCAGCAGGTCCAGTGCATTTTGCACAAAAACACTGTGCGTCTTTTGGTCCATTTCAGGCCCGAATTTAGCCCAAAATTCGGGCTGAAATGGCGAACCAGGACACGCTGGATCCCTGCTGTGACCGCATTCGGTTCATATATGAACCCAGCCTTTTTGCTGAAATCTTCCATACCTTTGGTCATATCTGCATAGCAAACAATCATAGAATTCTTTAGTATGTACGTTATATTAACCACTTAACAACCGGCCCATAGCCAAATGACGGCTACAGGGCGGTTGTTTAACTCTGGGAGGGCGTCCAGGGACGTCCTCCCAGAATTCTGCTCTCGCGCGCCCCCTAGGGCGCGCACTCGAGAGCATCCGTGACCGCCGGGTCCAGAGGACCCGGCGCATCACAGATCCCGGTAAATGGCCGCTGATCGCGGCCGTTTACCATGTGATCGCTCCGTCAAATGACGGAGCGATCACATGTAAACAAACCGGCGTCATCTGATGACGCCGGTTCCTCTCCTCCCCCTCTCCTCCCCTCCTGTGTACCGATCGGTACACAGTGACCGGAGAGGTGGATGGATGGATGGCTGCAGCGTTGTGGGCTGCATCTGTAGTGCCCACAGCGCTGCACAGAGACATCCAGCCATCCATCCATCCATCCATGCTCAGCCATCCCTCACTACTCTGCATGCTGTGCAATACTCTGCAATTCCCTCTGCAATGCCCCACAATACTCTGCAATACCCCTGCAATACTCTGCCATACCCTGGAATACCCCACAATACTCTGCAATACCCCTGCAATACTCTGCCATACCCTGGAATACCCCACAATACTCTGCAATACCCCTGCAATACTCTGCCATACCCTGGAATACCCCACAATACTCTGCAATACCCCTGCAATACTCTGCCATACCCTGCAATACCCCGCAATACCCAGTAATACCCCGTAATACTCTGCCATACCCTGGAATACCCCGCAATACCCTGGAATACCCCAAAATACCCCGCAATACCCTGCAATACCCGCAATACCCTGCAATACCCCGCAATACCCTGCCATACCCCGCAATACTCTGCCATACCCCAAAATACCCCGCAATACTCTGCCATACCCCAAAATACCCCGCAATACTCTGCCATACCCTGCAATACCCTGCAATACCCTGAAATACCCCGCAATACTCTGCCATACCCCGCAATACTTTGCCATACCCCGCAATACTTTGCCATACCCCGCAATACTTTGCCATACCCCGCAATACTCTGCCATACCCTGCAATACTCTGCCATACCCTGGAATAACCCGCAATACTCTGCCATACCCTGCAATACCCCGCAATACTCTGCCATACCCTGCAATACCCCGCAATACTCTGCCATACCCCGCAATACTCTGCCATACCCTGCAATACCCTGAAATACCCTGAAATATCCCGCAATACCCAGCCATACTCTGCAATACTCAGTGATACCCAGCCATACTCTGCCATACTCTGCCATACCCAGCCATGCTCTGCAATACCCCGCAAAAATCTGCAATACTCTGCCATAACCCACAATACTCTGCCATACCCAGCCATACTCTGCAATACCCCGCAATACCCAGCCATACTCTGCAATACTCGGTGATACCCAGCCATACTCTGCAATACTCGGTGATACCCAACCATACTCTGCAATACTCGGTGATACCAAGCCATACTCTGCCATACCCAGCCATACTCGGCGATACTCTGCAATACCCAGCCATGCTCAGCCATACCCAGTCTCTGTATGTGGCCAGGCTGTGGAAGTCTCACACATGTGGTATCCCCGTACTCAGGAGGAGTAGGAGAATCTATTTTGGGGGGTCATTTTTGGTATATACCTGTTATGTGTTAGAAATATTGTATAAATGGACAACTTTGTGTTAAAAAAAAAGCATTTTAACCACTTCCCGCCTTCCGTCATACAACGTCCTTGACTTTGTGTGGGGATATCTGAATGATGGGTACAGCTACAGGCATCATTCAGATATCATTTTTTTCAGCCGGCGATTCCCTACACCATAAGAATGATCATAGCGGCTGTTACACTGTTTGATCGTTCTTACAGGAGGCGAGAGGGGACGCCCCCCCTCCCGCTGCCCTCCGGTGCTTCTACCGACTCACCGCTACGATCGAAGCCAGGATCTTTTTTTTTTTTTTTATTTCAGGAACAGCCTAGAGGTGAGATGTGGGGTCTTAGGGGTGCCATAGGGCACTGTAAAGAGGACCTGTCATGCCATATTCCTATTACAAGGGATGTTTACATTCCTTGTAATAGGAATAAAAGTGATCAAAAAAATTTTTTTTTTTGGAAAAAAGTGTCAAACTAAAATAAATAAAGTAAAATGAACAGTTAAAAAAAATTAAATTTTTTTAAAGCGCCCCTGTCCATGTGCTCGCATGCATAAGCGAACGCATACGTAAGTCCCGCCCACATATGAAAACGGTGTTCAAACCACACATGTGAGGTATCGCTGCGATCGGTAGAGCGAGAGAAATAATTTTGGCCCTAGACCTCCTCTGTAACTCAAAATTTGTAACCAGTAAAAAATTTTAAAGCGTCGCCTATGGGGATTTTTAAGTGGCGAAGTTTGGCGCCATTCCACAAGCGTGTGCAATTTTGAAAGGTGACATGTTAGGTATCTATTAACTCGGCGTAACTTCATCTTTCATATTATGCAAAAACATTGGGCTAACCTTACTGCTTTGTTTTTTTTTAAAGCAAAAAACTGTTTTTTTTCCAAAAAAAACGCGTTCAAAAAATTGCTGCGCAAATATCGTGCGAGATAAAAAGCTGCAATGACAGCTATTGTATTCTCTAGGGTCTAGGTTGCTAAAAAAACATATATAATGTTTTGGGGTTCTATGTAATTTTCTAGCAAATAAATTATGATTTTTACATGTAGGAGAGAAATGTCAGAATTGGCCTGGGTGCTCCAGAACGCCTGAAGGTGCTCCCCTGCATGTTGGGCCTCTGTATGTGGCCACGCTGTGTAAAAGTCTCACACATGTGGTATCGCCGTACTCGGGAGTAATAGCAGAATGTGTTTTGGGGTGTAATTTGTGGTATGCATATGCTGTGTGTGAGAAATAACCTGCTAATATGACAATTTTGTGAAAAAAAAAAAAAAAGAAAAAAAAAAAAACTTGATTTTGCAAAGAATTATGGGAAAAAATGACAACTTCAAAAAACTCATCATGCATCTTTCTAAATACCTTGGAATGTCTTCTTTCCCAAAAGGGGTCATTTGGGGGGTATTTGTACTTTTCTGGCATGTTAGGGTCTCAAGAAATGAGATAGGCCGTCAGTACTTCAGGTGTGTTCAATTTTCAGATATTGGTACCATAGCTTGTGGACGCTATAACTTTCACAAAGACCAAATAATATACACTAATTTGGGTTATTTTTACCAAAGATATGTAGCGGTATAAATTTTGGCCAAAATATATGAAGAAAAATTACTAATTTTCAAAATTTTATAATAGAAACGAAGAAAAATTTATTTTTTTACAGATTTTTCGGTCTTTTTTCTTTTATAGCGCAAAAAATAAAGAACCCAGCGGTGATTAAATACCACCAAAAGAAAGCTCTATTTGTGTGAAAAAAAGGACAAAAAATTCATATAGATACAGTGTTGCATGACTGAGTAATTGTCATTCAAAATGTGAGAGCACCAAAAGCTGAAAATTGGTCTGGTTATTAAGGGGGTTTAAGTGCCCAGTGGTCAAGTGGTTAATTAGTAAAATATGAAGTAATACAATTACATTAGGCTAGCATGTAAGTATCCATATCCGATATCCATATGGGCGCTGGGGATGCTGTTAATCAGTGTCCTAGCCATGATCATCTGGTTTCTATGTGAGTGGCTTTCCCTCTACACACTGAACACAGGGGTTTGCTCATGTGGCATCCCCCTCATTCATAGAACACCTTGTCTTTTGCTATGAATGGCATAGGTTTTGGGTGTGCAACCCCTTGCGTTAAGGGTGCAGAAGGGAAGTCACTCACACATAAGCTTAGAAGAGCGCAGTTCTCACTGCATGTACAGTGTATGCAGCAGATTATCACAGTGATTTACAGCCTCCTCCATTTGGTTTGGGAATGGTAAAGAAGCTCAATTAGAAACTTTGAAACAGAGGGGTTGCTTTACTAAAACTGGAGAGTGCAAAATTTAGTGCAGCTGTGCATGGTAGTCAATCAACTTCTAACTTCAGCTTGTTTGATTAAGTTTTGACAAAAAAAACAAAAGCTGGAAGATGATTGGTTTCTATAAAGAGGTACACCAGATTTTGCACTCCAGTTTTAGTAAGCCAACCTCAGTGTTCCTCTGTTGGTACAGGTGTAATGACTCCGTGGGACAGAAGCCAGTGGCGGAATTACCATAGTCGCAACAGTCGCACTTGCAACAGGGCCTGGCGTTCCGCCACTGTGGGGGGGGGCAGCGGGGTTGCTATTCACAGGGCCCTGAGCGGAGAGCGTGTCTCTCATCTAACAGCAGCGCAGAGACACCGGCATTGACAGTTTTATTCCCCTCTACATGCGTTCTCTCTCGCACAGGATGACAGAGGACACACAGCTGATCTCTCCCCCCTCCCCTCCCCTCTCCTGTGTGCTCCGCGGGAAATGTGAGCTCCTTAGCTTCACACTTAACTGCCCGCGGAGCACACAGGGGATGGGAGGGGAGGGGGGAAGAGATCAGCTGTGTGTCCTCTGTCATCCTGTGCGAGAGAGAACGCACCGAGAGGGAAATAAAACTCAATGCCGGTGTCTCTGCGCTGCTGTTAGATGACACACTCTCTGCTCAGAGCCGTGCTGTCCTGAGTAGACAGAGGACTCTGATGGGCACTGATAGACACCGGTAGAGGACACTGATAGCGGACACTGATGGGCACTGATGGGCACTGTTAGAGGACATCGATGGACACTGATAGAGGACTCCGATGGGCACTGATAGAGGACTCTGATGGGCACTGATAGGATTTACTGATGAACACTGAAGGGGAGGCACTGATAGGGGACACCGATGGGATTTACTGATGGGCACTGAGAAGGCACTAGGGAGCACTGATGGGATTTACTGATGAGCACTGAAGGGAGGCACTGATAGGAGGCATTGATAGGCAGAACTCATAGGCTGCACAGATGGGCACTGAAGAACACTGATAGGCAGAACTAAAGCAGTATTGATGGGCACTATTGAAGAGTACAGATAGGTGGCACGGATGGACACTGCAATAATGAGCACTGATAGGTGGTGCTGATAGGCAGATTTGATGGGCACTAATAGGTGGCATTAATGAGCACTGATAGATAACACTTGTAGGCGGCATTGATGGGCACTGATACATGGCACTGATTATCAGTGTAAACTATTTACTGACATTCTTGACAGTTAAAGGCTGTCCTTTCCTAACAGACACAGTGTGGGAGGAAAGGGCTGTGGATAACCGGCAAGTCTGTTTACATGTGATCAGCTGACATCACATGGTAAAGGGCCACTGTGATTGCGCTGGATGCACGTCCCAGGGGACATGCGGGAAGCATGGTTTTGGGAGGATGTCCATGGACACCCTCCCAAAATTGGAAGCCCAGAGCTCAGATGGAAGGGGGGGCCCCCATCATGGTTTCTTGCACCGGGGCCCTGAAGGTTCTAGTTACGCCTCTGACAGAAGCTGCTAAATGGCAGCAAGGAGAGAAGCCTAACTTTGCAGGGGAGAGAGGCAACTTTAAAAGCATGCAGTAGGGGGAGGCAGAATTTGAAATGCCAGCTTTTAACTCCTGAAAATAACATTCTGAACCCAGATGTGAGATTTCTTGGGATTGGAAGACCGAGAGATATTCTCAAACAATATTCTCCTCTGACAAGTGTGCTGCCCCATCATTGCGAACAGTGTTCAAACCAGCCCTATCTTTGGAGCGCCACATCTTCACAATGACATTTTTCTTACTGTACTGTATAGTGTGTGTTATAGAACAAAATGTGTATACAAGTAGTTAACTTAACATAAATATAAAATTCCAGTGCCTCCCATTATCCTGTGCACACCACAACTCAACAGACCAAGACCCCTTTCCTCGCTGTTTAAGTGGCACTTTTTGGCCACTTAAACTAAGGGGGTTAAAAACCTACGCCGATAGCAGGGGTTAAAAACTCCTGTGATGGAGTAAGGAGGTGGGTGGAGCTAACACCCACTTAGGGGTGGAGGCCTGCAGTATGGACTGTGCAGAAGATGGAGGGAGGAAGAGCCGAGGGGGTGGAGCCAACACTCTCACTCAGGGACAGAGTCGGTCAGAAGAAGACTCCACCCTGAATGCTAAACCTCCTCAGTGCAGCGGCGTAATTATTACAGAGTCTCTCTCGGTGCTGCTGATTGGCTGGTGATGATACTGAGAGAGAGACTCGGGAGTCGGGACTGCACTGCAGTCAGTGATATTTTTAGAGGGGCAATTTCCCTGTTGCCGCCCCCCCCCCCCCCCCCCGGGCTAAAGCTCCTGAAAATTGCCCCAGTGTGAAAGGGGTTTTAGTCAAAAAAAACTCTCTCTTCCTCTGCACCAGAATTTTGCATGGGGCTGCTTGTGATGAGGGTTTGCGTGGGTGGTAATGGTGCCAGTATTTCCTGTCCTGCAACAACCACCCTCCTGTTATGAGGGAATGTGTGAAGCTTCAGTTGTGTTTTAAGAAGTGTAGCAGGGATAAACTGGGCAAGGGGCAACTATGAAAGCCGACGTGGTGGTTTAAATGTCAAATCTCACACCAAAGCAAGCACTGGTACAAGGCACAAGGTGGTCATCCAGCATTACCAATGTATCTCCAAAGCATTAATTCCACAGCAGATGTGTTCAAGATGCATTGAAGCTCTTCCAAAGAAGCAAACTGCACATGTAGACAAGAAATATATCAAGGTAACCTCACTTAAAAAATACAAATATGTCCAGCACCTCTAGCTCAGGCCTGGCAGAAAGCAGTGGGGCCTTAATACATTTTAACATCTTATCAAAAATGGAAGAGAACCATTCCTGCAAAAATATTCACATAAATTTGACATGAGGTATGAGGAAGGAAAATGCTGAAGTCAGTCTCAAATACTGAGCTCTAACAGAAGGCAATCTGACCAGTGCACTAACCACTTGTTTGTGCTTCAGAAGATGGGACATAATATATGGAAACACTTGTCTGATGGGATTTTATTCTTTTTTTTTTTTGTCCCTTACCCAATTCTATTCCTAACACACAGTTGTTTCTGTTTCATTAAGGGTCCTTTCAGACGCAAACATTGCAGTCACATCATTTAATTCAACACATACAATGGGATAATTCATTTTGAATGGCTGCCCCAATGCACAGTAAGGAACTACTGTGCTTTGCATTGTCCAATTTTTGGGCCATTATAGTGCCCTTCAAATGAATAGGGTGCGTCATATCTAAATAGCCCCTACTCACTTTGGTTCAGTCAACATGTTGAGGTTGTATAGTAAAGCAGATGAGGCTATTCACTTAAAGAATTTGCAATTAACACAGTTTAACCTCATAAATGAGGTAAAACCGTGCTATCTTCACTTGTCCAATATTATGCAACAAAAAAAGGAATTTTGATGTAGCTGTAAATGCCGTATTTTGGAGTTCAGTAACGGACTTAGAAGTTGATTCATAGACCATAGGTTATATGCCGCTACCTTCAGGTGATTAGACACTGCTTTGCTAGAATCATCTCCTAGTGTCCCCATAGCTACATAGTATATATAGTTACATAGTAGGTGAGGTTGAAAAAAGACACAAGTCCAACCTATGTGTGTGATTATCAGTATTACATTATATATCCCTGTATGTTGCGGTCATTCAGGTGATTATCTAATAGTTTCTTGAAGCTATCAATGCTCCCCGCTGAGACCACCGCCTGTGGAAGGGAATTCCACATCCTTGCCGCTCTTACAGTAAAGAACCCTCTACGTAGTTTAAGGTTAAACCTCTTTTCTTCTAATTGTAATGAGTGGCCTCGAGTCTTATTAAACTCTCTTCTGCGAAAAAGTTTTATCCCTATTGTGGGGTCACCAGTACAGTATTTGTAAATTGAAATCATATCCCCTCTCAAGCGTCTCTTCTCCAGAGAGAATAAGTTCAGTGCTTGCAACCTTTCCTCATAACTAATATCCTCCAGACCCTTTATTAGCTTTGTTGCCCTTCTTTGTACTCGCTCCATTTCCAGTACATCCTTCCTGAGAACTGGTGCCCAGAACTGGACAGCATACTCCAGGTGCGGCCGGACCAGAGTCTTGTAGAGTGGGAGAATTATCGTTTTATCTCTTGCATTGATCCCCCTTTTAATGCATGCCAATATTCTGTTTGCTTTATTAGCAGCAGCTTGGCATTGCATGCCATTGCTGAGCCTATCATCTACTAGGACCCCCAGGTCCTTTTCCATCCTAGATTCCTCCAGAGGTTCTCCCCCCAGTGTATAGATTGCATTCATATTTTTGCCACCCAAATGCATTATTTTACATTTTTCTACATTGAATCTCATTTGCCATGTAGTCGCCCACCCCATTAATTTGTTCAGGTCTTTTTGCAAGGTTTCCACATCCTGCTGAAAAGTTATTGCCCTGCTTAACATCGTCTCCAAATACAGAGATTGAACTGTTTATCCCATCCTCCAGGTTGTTTATAAACAAATTAAATAGGATTGGTCCCAGCACAGAACCCTGGGGAACCCCACTACCTACCCCTGACCATTCCAAGTACTCCCCATTTATAACCACCCTCTGAACTCGCCCTTGTAGCCAGTTTTCAATCCATGTACTCACCCTATGGTCCATGCCAATGGACCTTATTTTGTACAGTAAACGTTTATGGGGAACTGTGCCAAATGCTTTTGCAAAATCCAGATACACCACGTCTACGGGCCTTCCTTTATCTAGATGGCAACTCACCTCCTCATAGAAGGTTAATAGATTGGTTTGGCAAGAACGATTCTTCATGAATCCATGCTGATTACTGCTAATGATATCGTTCTTATTACTAAAATCTTGTATATAGTCCCTTATCATCTCCTCCAAAAGTTTACATACTATTGATGTTAGGCTAACTGGTCTGTAATTCCCAGGGATGTATTTTGGGCCCCTTTTAAATATTGGTGCTACATTGGCTTTTCTCCAATCAGCTGGTACCATTCCAGTCAATAGACTGTCTGTAAAAATTAGGAACAACGGTCTGGCAATCACTTGACTGAGTTCCCTAAGCACCCTTGGATAATACAACTCTGCCTCTACTCCTTGAGGCTCCAGTTTTAATAGCAAGCAATAAAGGGATCACAGAGAAGAGGCAGGAGGGACCCATATCCAGTATTCCAAAAGGTACGTCCAAGTTCTTCTTATCTTAATAAAACCATACAGAACACAAGAGTTAAATCTTTGACCATAGAATGTGGGGCTTGTGCAGCACTAGCCATATCTATCCAGAAACCAGTACACACTGCCACGATCAATGAGCACACAGCATAGGGCCAGAAGCTAAAGAAGTAACGTCCCTAAATTGTGAAATATCTTACACTGCTTCCACTGATCATCCCCATCCCTTTTTTTAAAATTTTAATTCAACGCTGGGTTCACACAAGTGCGGCTGCAGGTTCATGCCTGGGGTCTGGTGCATGTCTGTTCACCGGTTTAGGTGCGATTCAGGTCTGAATTTTGGCCTTAATTGGCACCTGAACTGGACCCAAACACGCACCAGACCCTTTTTCAATCCGGACCGTGGCCGCCCCAGACATATGTGAAGCGGCTCCATTGAGAGCTAGTCACACTTGCCTGTCATGCGAATTGGATGTGGGGAAATCCAATGCGCATATGTGTGAACCCATCCTAAGTCTAATACAGAAAAAGGACAACAGACGGTGCAGCACCCTCTCAGGGGATGCCCATAAAAGCATAAAAGTAAAAAAAAATAAAAGCATACAAAGAAAATAAAAAAGCACAATCTTATTTGTGTGTGTGGCTCAAGCTACAATCAAGATGAACCATGTAGGAGCATAGTGCTGTATTATTAATATTATACAGGATTTATATAGCGCCAACAGTTTTCACAACACTTTACAACATGAGGGCAGATAGTACAGTTACAATACAGTACAGTAGGAATCAGAGGTCCCTGCTCGTTAAAACTTACAATCTAGAAGGAAGAGTCAAGCGATTCAAAAAATAAACTGGGGATATGCTGATGAAGAAAATGAGAGTACCGTTGTTAGGTGTGGGCAGGATAGGCTTCTCCGAAGAAGAGGGTTTTCAGGGATCATCTAAAAGCAGAGTAGGAGATAATCAGACAGATTGGGGTAAGGAATTCCATAGGATGGGGGAGGCTCTGGAAAAGTCCTGGAGGCAAGCATGGAAGGCGGTGACGGGAGAACTAGGGAGCAGGGGGTCCTGGGAGGAACGAAGAGAATGATTAGGTTGGTATTTTGAGACTAGGTTAGTGATGTACAAATGCACAAAGCGAAAATCTACAACAGACTTCTGCAGAACACTAAACAGACTACAGGTGACCTGATTCGCCATCAAAGTTTTTCATCTCTCATTCAGGATTTCTCTCAATCTCACCACTCTGTGCCTATATCATGCACGCCCTACTTTTCCTTCTCACAGTTGCATCCTCTCTCCTTAAATTCTCTCTCCCTCATCCATCTTCTCTACCCCACAGTTTATGTAGATCACCGTCACTCCAGTCTTCACCTTATTACTGCACATATCAGCTCCTGCTAATTCTGAACCCATATACCAATAAAACCTGCAGGACACTGGGGCGTGTCCCCCCACACAAGTCACACTCCCATATCACCTCTCTTACCCTTCTGCTTCTCCTAACTTCTGGAGATATTTCCCCAAATCCTGGACTGCCATCATTTACCTTCGGCCAACATACCCAGCACCCTCTGATAGCAGCCACAATCCACATAATCTTATTTCTATTCCTCTTCAGCCTAGAACCAGCCTCCCCTTCTCCTGTGCCCTTTGGAATGGCCGCTCTGTTTGTAACAAACCCACCACCATCCATGACCTATTTATCCCAAACTCCCTGAACCTACTTGCAATTACTGAGTACTGGATTCAAGAATCTGACCTTCCTTCTCCTGCTTCTCTCTCTCCTATGGTGTTGGAATCCTTCTATCCCCTCAAAGCACTTTTCAGGTTCTCTGTGTTCTCTCCCCTCTGTGTCCCTCTCCTCATTTGAAGCTCAATGTGAGCATTGCTGTGATCTATCGGCCCCCTGGACTGGTATCAAACTTCCTTGATGACTTCTCTGCCTGGCTAACCTACTTTCTCTCTTCTGAAATTCCAACAATCATTCTTGGTGACTTCAACATCCCTGTTAATCTTAACACTCCCACTACTTCTAAGCCGCTGAGCCTAACCTCCTCTTTTGACCTAAAACAATGGACAAGCGCTTGCACTCTGTTGGCAACTGCCTTGACCTCATATTCTCCTACTTATGCACTCCGCACAACCTCTCCAATATTCCTTTTCCTCTCTCTGATCACCTTATTAGTTTCACTCTCTCCTTGCCTTCCAACTACCAAACTATTACCCGTGGAGACCTTCACTATCTTAACCCTTCTCTTCTTTTTTCTGCTACAGATTGTCTCTAAGACAAAATCTCATCCTTGTCCTACCCCAACTTGACCACTTCTGTCTACAACAGTCATCCACCCTGGATACCTTCACCCCCCTCACTACACACAGAATCAGGCCCTGACTGCTACAACCCTGGCAAACAGACAATACCAGAAGCCTCAAAAAATGTAGCCGCACTCTTGAGCGTCCGTGGCGTAAGACTAAGTCACAGCAAAATTTCAGCCAATATAAATCTGCCCTCCAAAAATACCATTCCTGCCTACACAGCCAAACATACCGACTTTATCATTCTCATTAACACCCTCTCACGCAGTCCCCGTCAACTCTTTTCTACCTTTACCACTCTACTTCGTCCTCCATTACCTCCACCCACTAACTTACTCACTGCCCAGGAGATTGCTAATCACTTCAAAAATAAGATTGAAAAAAATTTGGCTTGAGATCTCCGCTCTACAGATATTTCCCTCACTTTACACTCCTTGTCCTCCTGCACAATCAATACTTCCCCCTTTGAACCCAGCTACTATAGAGGAAGTCACTAAACTTTTTTCTAACACCCACCTAACCTCCTGCCCCTGGACCCTGTTCCTTCTCAAATACTACAGTCACCATATGACTCTATCCTACACTCCTTAACTCAGATCTTCAACCTCTCGCTCTCTACTGGCATCTTCCCCAACCCTTTAAAACATGCGCTAGTCACACCCATGCCAAAAAAGCCTTCACTAGACCCCACCAATCTTAACAACCTAAGACCCATCTCTTTACTCCCTTTTGCCTGCAAACTCCTTGAACATTTAGTCTACAACCGACTGAGCAACCACCTCATTGAGAATAACCTTCTTGATCCTCTTCAGTCTGGATTTCGCCCACAGCACTCCACAGAAACTGCCCTCCTAAATATCACAAACGATTTACTAACACCCAAAACCAATGGTCATTATTCCATACTCTTACTGTTGGACCTTTCCGCTGCCTTTGACACAGTTTACCACCCCCTCCTCCTCAAAAAACTCAATTTGCTTGGTCTCCATGGCTGTGCTCTCCGTTGGTTTGAATCTTACCCATCTCATCACACCTTCAGTGTCACTTACACTTCCTCCTCTCCAACTCCTCTTACCCTTGGGGTACCCCAAGGTTCTGTCCTTGGATGTCTACTGTTCTCTATCTACACGTCCTCCCTGGGTCAGCTGTTAGCATCCCATGGCTTCCACTACCATTTATATGCTGACGACACCCAAATCTATCTCTCTGCCCCTCAGCTCACCCCATCAGTCTCCTCACGCATCACTGATTTACCAACAGACATATCAGCCTGGATGTCAAACCACTTCCTCAAACTGAATCTATCTAAAACTGAGCACTTAATATTTCCTCCCCCACGTGCCCCTTTCCTTGACTTCTCCCTCAAGATCAATGGCACATCTATCAGTCCATCTCCACATGCCAGGGTGCTAGGGGTAACCTTAGATTTTGAACTGTCCTTTCAGGCCCACATACAATCCCTATCCAAATCATGCCACCTTAGCCTCCGCAACATTTCCAGAATACGCCCCTTTTTAACTAATGACACCACCAAGCTTCTAATTCACTCCCTGGTTATCTCTCGCCTTGCCTACTGCAACTCCCTCCTCATTGGATTACCTTTACATAGACTATCCCCCTTCAGTTCATAATGAATGCCGCTGCAAGACTCATCCACCTTACCAACCATGATGCATACTAGAATACTACAATCACTGAGCAGCAAATGATATCACCTGTGATGTATTTCAGTTATCTTGCAAACCTGGCCTGTTAGTGGGTCCTGAGGACAGGAGTTGAGAACCACTGGCTTATGTATAGGTAAGCCAATGACAAGGGAGTTGCCGTAGTCAAGGCAAGAGATGAATAGGCAGTGAACCAGGAGCTTTGTAGTGTCATTGGTTAGAAAGGGGTGTATTTTGGAGGTGTTGCAAAAGTTGAGGCGGCAAGATTTGGACAGTGATTGAACGTGAAGCCTAATCAGATCACAGTCCAGGATTACACCTGGAACATGCATGCAGGGATGGGCTGATAGTTGTGCCATCGATCTTGACAGAGAGATCAGGGGAAGGGGCATGTGGGGGAGGAAAAATGAGCTCAGTTTTGGATAGATTCAGTTTGAGGAAGTGGTGAGACATCCAGGCTGATAGGTCTGTTAGTAAATTGGTGATATGTGAGGAGACTGAGGGAGCGAGCAGAGCATAGAAAGGCTATCAGCTGACCCAGGGAGAAGATATAGATTGAGAATAGGAGAGGTCCAAGAACAGAACCTTGTGGGACCCCAACAGAGAAAGGAAGATGAGGAAGTAGAATTGTAAGTAATGCTAAAGGTGCGGTTGGATAAGTAGGAAGCGAACCAGTGAAGAGTAAAGTCACAGAGACCAAAAGCATGGCGTTCTTGAGGAGGGGGTGGTCAACCGTATCAAAGGCAGCAGAAAGGTCCAGGAAGAGGAAGAGGAGTACAGAATAGTGTCCATTGGTTTTGGCTGTTAGTAGATAATTTGTTAGTTTTAAGAGGGAAGTTTCTATGGAGCGTTGAGGGCGAAATCCAGACTAAAGGGTATCAAGGAGGTTATTATCGGTGAGGTGGTCGCTCAATCGGTTGTAGACCAGACATTCAAAGAGTTTAGATAAAAAGGGAAGCAAGGAGATGGGGCGTAGGTTAAGATTGGTGGGGTCCAGTGAGGGCTTTTTAAGTATAGGGGTGACTAGTGCATGTTTTAGAGAGTTGGGGAAGATACCAGAAGAGGGGGAGATAGAAGATGTGAGTTAGAGAGAGTGTAGAATAGAGCCAGAGGGTGAACGTCGCATTTGCGAGGGAACAGGATCCAGAGGGCAGGTGGTTAGCTGGATGTTAGCAAAAAGTTTAGCAACCTTGTCTATATTGGTGGGGTTGAATAAGGGAAGTAATGATTGTATCTGTGGGCATGGAGTGTTAAGTGGAGAACGTAACTGTACAGCGGAGATCTCCTCACAAATTTTTTCAATCTTATGTTTGAAGTGATTGGCAATCTCCTGGGCATTGAGTTAGTCGATGGAGGCAATGGAGGACGAAGTAAAGAGTTGAAGGTAGGGAAGAGTTGATAGGGATGGGATGATAAGTTGATGAGTGATAAAAATCGGTGTGCTTGGCAGTGAGGAGGCAGGAATTATACTTTTGGAAGGCAGATTTATATTGGTTGAAATCTTTCTGAGACTTAGTCTTACGCCACAGGCGCTCAAGATGGCGGCTATGTTTTTTCAGACTTCTGGTGTCGTCCGCTTGCCAAGATTGTAGGGTTGGGCCTGATTCTGTGTGTAGTGAGGGGGCAAGTGTTTCCAGGCAGGATGACAGTGAAGGGTTGTAAACAGAAGTAGCTAGGTTGGGGCAGAACAGGGGTGAGATTTTGTCATAGAGGGGGTCAGTAGCAGAGTAGAGAATGTTTTTTATACCCAATTGTATTGTGTCATATATCCCAATGAGTCTTAACTTCCAAACACACACCATAGAAAGGGCAAGGCACAAAAAGAATTGCTACTAGAATTTGGGAATGTCAGGCATCAGAGCAGTCCTTTAGCCGTTTTGACCATACTTTTTTTTACAAATTTTTGAAGACATCCTCTGTTGAAACATGTGTCTGTATAATGGCAAAGTGGCGTTTACCAGTTGTTTCCAATGCGCTACAGTTGATGGGGTGGGTTTTTTCCAGGCAATAGTTATGGTCTTCCTGTTCGCTCAACCACTGTGGGAGTCAGTTCCTTAACAAGCCCAACAGGCATACATGTGGGGAGGGTGAAAAAGCTACACCGATGGTAGAAATCGTTTGAACAATTGTCACCCAGTACTGAGCTGTCACAGGGTAGGTTCAGAAAATATGAATGGGATTTTCATGGGGAAGGGAATCTCCAGCAGTTTTAAAGTATGTTCAGATCCATTTTGTGCAGACGAGGGAGAGAAGTAGGCCCTATGAACAATTTTAAATTGGATGAGTCTGTCCCTAAGAGAGACAAGCAGTTTAAAGAGAGCTTCCCAAATATCAGACCAGTTACCACTATCCAGCTCTGGAGCATCAGTCATTTCTGCCAGAGAGCTGACAACTGTGAGAGACACCATGCTCAGGTGATTGTAAAGAACGGAGTTAGGTTTCTCAACATTTGGTCCCGAGGATGTAGTCAAGGTCCGAGCAGGTGGGAGAGCAAGGAAATGGGCGACCAAAGGTGTGGGATAGCTTCCAGTACCTAAAATAGTAAGAAGCCAGGAAAATCTGGGAAAGAGTAATTTACCTTGGCACACTAGATGGACAATGGTTTTAACTTTGTATTTGGTTCAAACTATAAGGGTCAGGGAGTGAGTACAGATCTGATAAATTAGGGTTAAACCAAAGTGGGGTGTTCGGAGGAGATCATCTGTGGAGTGCGAGGCTCGATTCAGTCCCACCTCCTAGGCCCTAAGGGTGGTGGGCATGGACACAGTTTAAGCGTAGGGAGCTTTAGGTCCATGGAAGAGAAAAGCATAAAGAGCCTCAAGGGAAGATCAGACTGCCGCTTCCAGGACTGTAGCAGTATTCGATTTGTCAGAGCCACCAATGAGCAGTTACCAATTGGGAGGGAAGTCTACATCCCCTTGGTTTTCAGCCACAGCAAGTGTCTTAAGCAACTTGGCTACTGAATACAGTTAGGGGAGGTGAAGCAGTTGCGGCTCATAGCCCCAACTGATTCCAGAAGTGGTGGCAGGCTCTGGAAGTGATAAGACAGTGGCAGTAAATTCTGTCTTAGACAGGTAGCATGCTGGAGGATCTTGAGTCTGGGGGCTGAAGTGGTGTGAATGTTATACCTTACTCTGCAATAAGGGACCCACTATCAATTCAACAGTAGCATAGAGTTTCCTCAGGGCCTGCAGCAGACTGACTGCTGTCTGTCACACGTATTACTGCTTCCAAATGCCTACAATCCTTCATTGCCAAGTTTGGGTCTTTGCTTGTGGGGTACTAATGAAATGGAGGTGGAATAAGTGGGTTCAACATGTCTGGTTTGAGGGAATCATGGCAACCCAGGTGCCAATTGAGTTCTGACGGATGTGTCTCTGAGGAATTTGGCAATAGGTGGGGTGGCTAACGGTCATCTTGCTTTTTCAGAAGAAAATCACGGGGAGTGTATAGCTAGGAGTCTTAAAAGCACTATGTCACTAGCCAAGAAGAGGAACTTCTGGTAGGGAGGTGGAGAAACACTGCCAATTTTGAATAAATGCTACTATAACATTATCTCTTATGCTGAATATTGGGACATTAAAGTTAGGGAAAAACACTGAGTACAGGTACTTCTATAGCTGTGCCCTATGAACTGCTTGTTTGCATAGCACTGTGGATGTCTTGTGAGAGGAGGATGTAGTGTATGCTAAAGAGCTATCAAGACATATAAGCCAAGAACTGGTAAATATAACAGTACAGAGAAACCCTGACTTACCTTGTCCATGTCGCAAGTCCTGTTCAGGGTCCAGGCCTTGCCTGTCACAGTGGGCATACCCCCAAATGGGTCTTCAGGGACTGGAAACCACAGCAATGGACAACAGCCTTGGGTCAGTAAAGTACCCTATGGCAAGCTACACTCATTGCACCACATGCAAAGGTGAGCACCAAAATCAGGTTCCAGTGCCCAAAGTAATAGCTAATGAGCTATGAAGGCATTAAAGTGGTTGTAAACCCTTACAGACCAATTTTTTCTACATCCATTGCAACATCCACCAGCCTATAATAAGGCTTACCTGTAGCTACCCAGGATATCTCCTAAACCTGCACGGTTTAGGAGATATCCTGGGGAGCCACCAGAACATCTGCTTCTGCTAGAGGATCCTTGTTTCTGGTGGCAAACCTGTCCAGTTTATTGTTCAACTTGGAGCCCAGGACATCCCCATACAGTATCCCCGGTCTGTCAGACAATCCCTGTGAGATACCTCCAAGAGTAGGGACCGTCACACAGTCTGCCTGTCAATTGTCCACACCTAGGATGACAGATGGCAGATAAAGGGCTGGAACGTGAAGTTCCAAGACTTCTGGTTCTTCCTCGATAGGTGATGTATGCCACTGCCATGATGCTGTCCGACTGGATCTAGATCGGATGACCTACCAGTTGGGGTATCCAGTATCACAGGGAAAACCAATTTGCCCAAAGCTCCAGGATACCAATTAGAAGGCAAGTCTCCTCAGATGTCCAAGTTCCCATGCACCAACAAGATGTTCAGGACACCTCTCCAGTCTGAAAGGCTGGCATTCATTGTGAGGGTCTTTCAAGAGATTTTCCCAACTTTCAGAGCCACCAAGTCATGGCCCACCTGGGCTTCCGTGCCAGACAAATCAGTCCATCCAAGAATTGGATTGACTTATTCTACAACAAAGAGACTTACTGGCTTGATCATCTGGTAAAAATAAAGGAAAGTAAAAAAGTTGAAGAGCTCTTCGCAAATAATTTAATGTGGGAGTAAACTCCCATGTATGATTTTTACCTATAGGTACTGTAAATATCTCCTAAACATGCATTGTTTAGGAGAACTTTAGACACAGCTGGTGACATCACGAGCGAATGCGTGCTGAAGAAACGGTATATCCGTGCCGTTCCTTCAGAGCCGTGCTGTAAACAGCGACTCCTGCGTGCATGCGCGGGATTGGAGTCAGCTCCAGCTCAGCCAGATAGCCGAAGCCTGCAAACCCTGAATAAAGACTGGGTGAAGATGGAAGCACCTTCAGTGGTGATAGCACGCTGCCGGAGGGGTTTGTTTTTGGCTAAGTCTGTTATAATGTGCTAGTATGCATGACAAACTGCCCAGGACCCAATTTTTTTTTCTGATGCAGTTTACTACCGCTTTAACCAGAATATGCTGGACTGTAAACTGCCACAATACACAGCACCATGTCCAAAAGTCACTTTTCAGGCTAGCTAAAGCAAGTCAAGGAAAGGCCATTCCAGATAGTAGCATAGAAACTGCCTCAGAAACAATGCATCAGGAATTCTGATTAAAGAAAAGATTTTAAAGAAAACAATTGCTAGCAAAAAAAAATAATGTACATCTCCTAGGTCACTATAAAAAAAAAAAAAAAAAGAACTGATGAACGCTGGAAGTATGAGGAGTAATTTGGGCTGGCTCACAATTTGTCTGCCAATGTCCAAATCCTCCTGTAGGCAACAATATAACCTGAGAGTCTTGGAATGCCTGTGTCCCTCAAACAACAAGAAAACTTGTATTCTGGGTAGACGTTTTGCTGCTGCAGTCTTAACGTTTCTATAAACTTTCAGCTTGGCCTAGCCCCCCTCCTAACTTTTCCGTATTCGTTTGTGAGGTATTAAAATATGTAACCATTTGGCAGACTTTGGCAAGAAAGAGGAGACATTGCCAAGACTTCTCAGCTTTTTTTTTTTTTTTTTTTTTTTTTAGAATTCCATTACACGGTTCTAGATCTCTATTGCCTAAGAGTGAAATGTCAAAACGCAACTTATACTTTTAAAATTGTGATCACACAT
Organism: Lithobates clamitans; assembly: GCA_037952925.1. Classification (NCBI taxonomy): domain Eukaryota; kingdom Metazoa; phylum Chordata; class Amphibia; order Anura; family Ranidae; genus Lithobates; species Lithobates clamitans. The sequence goes on from JBBGZY010000031.1 coordinate 344,410, forward strand.
ACCATGTAAAGCTTAGAAAACCTTAGTTAGACTTACCGGTAATGGTATTTCTACGAGTCTTTCAGGACAGCACCTGGAGAGAATGTAGCTCCACCCACTTTGCCAGGAAACACTGCAGTCAGTTTTCTTAGAGTACCTCCAGCCATACTGAAATTAGATAAGCAGAACATAGCAATAACGCCACATTTTATAATACAATTAGGGCGGGTTATCGGCGCTGTCCTGAAAGACTCATAGAAATACTGTTACCGGTAAGTCTAACTAACTGACTTTCCTGCCGAACGATTGTTCCGATGCCGATAGCAAGTTCAACCTGTAGTGGCGGGTAAAGGTGGAAAAGCTCGTCCACGTGGCCACTTTACAGATCCGACCCAGAGAAGCCCCTGCTCATTCCGCCCAGGACATTGCTACTGCCCATGTTGAATGGGCCACTACCCCTGCGGGAGGATCTGCCCCTGAAGCTCTATAGGCTTCACTGATGGCCATTCGCAGCCATCTTCCTATGGTGTGGTGTTTTTAGAAGCACTGTACCCTTTACGTGGTCCTGAGAACAATATAAAGAGTGAATTTGATTTTCTGAATTCTCTTGTGACTTCTAGATAGTGTATTAAACACCTTCTCACGTCCAGGCTGTGGAAGGACCTCTCCCTAGTGCTGGATGGTGTAGGGCAAAAGGTTGGAAGAATTATTTCCTGTGCCCTATAAAATGCTGTTGGAACCTTTGGCAGGAAACCCGGGTCAGTTTTTAGCACTACCCGGTCTGGAAATATACAACAGAAAGGTTCAACAATAGACAGGGCTTGCAGTTTGCTCACCCTCCTAGCTAATGTAACTGCCACTAAAAGAGCTACTTTGAGCGACCAAAATCTGATTGTCACTTCCTCCGGAGGTTCAAAGGGTTTTTTAGTCAAACCCTGTAATACCACTGATAGGTCCCATTTCGGAAAAAACTTAAAAAGGTACTGGCCTAGCTGTGGACAATGCCTTAAAAAAATCTTATAATAAGCGGCTCCTGAGATAGCTGTCTCTCAAGGAATACCGATAAAGCGGCCACTTGGACCTTTAAGGTACTAGTCGCCAACCCCATCTCCATTCCCTCATGGAGGAATTCTAAAACAGAAATAATTTACTGTGTTGAAAAAACCTTAATTGTGCACCAGGAATTGAAACACTTCCATGTTTTAAAATAAATTGCCCTGGTAACCTTTTTTCAGCTACTTAATAGGGTTGAAACTAGTTTGTCAGGCAAGCCTTTTCTTTTTAGGATCTGCTCCTCAGTAACCAGCCTGTCGGTCTGAGGTGCTCGATATTGGGATGTTGAAGGGGCCCCTGAGTTCGCAGGTCCCTCCACAGTGGAAGAACCCAGTGAGGTTCCACCGCCATCCTCTGTACAGTTGAAAACCAGGCTCTCTTGGGCCAAAGTGGAGCCACTAGAATCATGCTCGGGGCCTCCCTTTGCAGCTTCTTTAGTACCAACAGGATCATTTGAAAAGGGGGGAACGCATAGCACAAGCGCAAGTTACATGGCTGTGCTAGTGCGTCCAAACCGCTCGCTTGATCTTGCCTGTTCAGGGAAAAATAAGCCTCCACCTTTGTGTTGGTTTGGGATGCGAACAGATCTATCTAAGGAGCTCACCATCTTTCTATTAGCCTCTGAAATACCTCTGAGTTCAGACTATATTCTGGTTCTAGTATCCTTTCTCTGCTCAGAAAATCTGCTACTAGATTCAGATCTCCCTTTAGGTGCACCACTGTTAGGGACGCCAAGTTGCTTTCTGCCCAGGACAGAATCTGAAGGGCCGAGGAAAGTAACGCCCCAATTCTCGTGCCTCCTTGCCTTGTTATATAAGCCACTGCCGTGGCGTTGTCAGACAACACTTGAACATGGTGACCTTGGACTAGATCCTTGAAGGCCATAGTCCTAGAAGAATAGCCCTTAACTCCCTCCAATTGGAGGATCTCTTGGCTTCCTTGTTTATCCTTGTCCCCCTGAGCCATCTGCCCTTCCAGATGTGCGCCCCAACCCCAAGAACTTGCGTCTGTTGTTAACCTCCTTTCTACAGGAAAACACCAGAGTAGGCCCTTGTCCAAATTTGAGAGACTCCTCCACCACCAGAGCTTCCTCTGAACATGAGGGGGTTTTGATCAATTTCTCCAGAAACTCCCCATAGGACCAATTCCTCAGAATTGCCTGTTGGAGCTCCCTTACATGGAGACGTGTCCATTGTACTGCCGGTATTGATGCTGTGAGGAGTCCTAAAACTGACATTGCTGTCCTGATAGAGATTGGCAGGTTTGTCTGGGTCTTTTTTACGGAATTTTGGACCTTCTATATTTTTTCCTCTGGGAGAAAGATTCTTTCCTGTGTGGAATTGATGGTATATCCCAGAAATTTTATTGTCTGAGACGGAATCATGTTTGAATTCTCCTTGTTTATGATCCAGCTGAGACCTTCCAAGTGTCTGTTTGTCTCCTTCAGATCTTTCTCTAATAGATCCCTTGTTTTGGCAAATAGCAGAAGGTCGTCTAGATATGGTACAATCGATATTCCTTTTACTCTAAGGGGAGCTAAGGCCTCTGCTATAATCTTCGTGAATATCCTCGGTGAGGACAGCCCGAAAGGAACGGCTCTGAACTGAAGATGTGAGATTGAGTCTCCCATCTTGACCGCAAACCTTAAGTATTTCTGCGATACTGGTGCTATAGGCACATGGAGATACGCATCCCTCAGATCAATGGATGCCAAAAAACAGCCTGGGGTCAGGAGACCCTTCACTGAAAAGATTGTGTCCATCCTGAACTTCTTGTACCTGATTGATCTGTTTAGTATCTTCAGGTTCAGAATCAATCTCAACTTCCCTGAAGATTTCCTTACTAGGACTACATGCGAATAGCACCCCTGTCCTTCCTCTTTGGGGGGAACAGTTAAGATCACCCTTTGTTGGATCAATTCCTGTAGGATGGATGTCATTGCTAGAGATTTCTCTAGGTCTCGGGGAGCCTGGGTTACGTAATTGGTGGGGGTTGAGAGAGTAACCCTCCAATATTGTTTTGAGAATGAACGGACTGGTCGTTGTCTTCCACTGTGGAAAAAAGGCTTGCAGCCTTGCTCCCACAGTTGGAGGACTGTCACTGGTCTTTTGTGTTTTGGGTAGGGGGGCGAACATCCGTACAACATTGCTCTGTTGGAGAACACAGATCATTCTCCAGAAAGAACATTTAGCTTCATTGCAAAGGGAACAAAATTCACAGGAAACCACAGCACCATTCCAGGGGGCACGTATTATAAATGAACATTTGTGTCTCTCACTTAAAATGCAACTTCAGGAAAAGTAATCACCTTTTTCTGTCACTTTTTAAAGTGTTTTTTTTTTTTTTTTCTTTTTTTCCTTTGGCTCCTTCAGACTACCAATTAAGGGGAGTGGTTAATTGCTAACAGGTGCTTGAGGCCTATATAACCTTGTGTAGGACTTATAGTGAGCCTGCTCATTTGTGAGGCTGTTGGAACCCTGTGCAAGTGGAATTGGTCTAAGTGTTAAAACCAGAGTTTAAAACTGGAGGTTATAACAGGGGTCATAGTACCATTGTAGTGGGAGTACCTGAGTGTTGTCTGAGTAGTGTGTGTGTGGATCATTAGTACTTGTGTATTGTGTACTGTATACTTGTGTATTGCAAGTGCACGTAGGTCTGCGACTGTTCTGCGAGTGCACATAGGTCTGTGAGTACCTGTGTATTGTCTTGTGTACCTGTGTATTGTCTTGAGTATTAGTGCCAGGAAGCTAGCTGTTAGGTAATTTGCACAGGGTAAAATCCCAAATCCTCACTAAATTAAATAGGTACGATGCCCGGCGGGTGTGGAGAGGTGACTCTTTGTACATCTTGCTGCATGTATGCGTTCTTTGATCATCCGATCGAGGGCAAATACTGCTGTGCAAGATGTAAGCACATCGTTTCCCTGGAAGCCCAGGTTCTGAATCTGGGGAAGCAACTGTCAGCACTGAGAAGTCCCTCCATACTAAAGGTGAGCCAGGAACGTACACGACAGGTGCCGGCAGGGGCCAGCACAGAGGCGGGTGGAGACAAAGAGGTGCAGGCACTAGCAAAGAGTAGATGGGTGACAGTCAGGAGGGGTAGAGGGGGAAGTGCCAGAGAGGCCGATCCAGGACTGGAGCATCCCAATAAGTACGCTCCATTGAGTGACATTGGTGAAACCAGTCAGGGACCAGCACTGCTGGAGATGAGGGACTCTCCTAGCTGCCAGGGGAAGAACTCCTCCAGTGAGAGTGGGGGGGCAGCAAAGGGAAAGGAAAGACAGATTCTGGTGGTAGGGGACTCAATTCTTAGAAGGACAGAGAGGGCAATCTGTAACCTAGACCTGAAGCGCCGAACAGTATGTTGTCTACTGGGCGCTCGGGTTTGGCACATCACGGCTCTTGTGGACAGATTACTGGGAGGGGCAGGGGAAGACCCGGCTGTCATGGTGCACGTTGGCACCAATGACAGTCAGAGGCAGATGGAGTGTCCTAAAGAACGATTTTAGGGACTTAGGTGCTAAATTGAGGAAAAGGACCTCCAAGGTAGTGTTCTCAGGAATACTACCGGTACATCGAGCCACACCAGAAAGGCAGAGGGAGATTAGGGAAGTAAACAAGTGGCTGGAGAGCTGTTGTAGTAAGGAGGGGTTTGGGTTCCTGGAGGACTGGGCCGACTTCTCAGTTGGTAACCGGTACTATAGAAGGGACGGACTGCACCTAAATGAGGAGGGTGCAGATCTGCTGGGAATGAAGATGGGCAAAAAGTTAGAGGGGTTTTTAAACTAGGCGATGGGGGGGGGGGGGGGGGTCCAGAGACAGTGATAGCCAGCGTGGAAGATATTCCAGAGGGTAGTATTGAGGGCATTAGTGGTAGGTTACCAAAGCACAAAAACACAAGGTGAGTATAGTAGCAAGTCCTAGTTGCAATCTTGAAACACCCAATACGAGGACAATATGCGACCGATCTAAACTATGTGGCATGTTCACCAATGCCAGGAGCATGGCGGACAAGATGGGTGAACTAGAGATACTGTTGTACAAGGAGGATTTGGATTTTGTGGGAATTTCAGAGACCTGGTTCAACAGCTCTCATGATTGGCTGGCAAACATTCAAGGGTATACCCTATACCGCAAGGATAGAGAGGGTAAAAAAGGGGGAGGGGTATGCCTATATATCAAGAATAATGTACATGCGAATGTGAGAGATGACATCACTGAGGGAGCTAGAGAGGAGGTGGAATCCTTATGGGTAGAGCTCCAAAGGGATGAAGCTAAGGGGAAAATAATACTGGGAGTATGCTATAGGCCCCCTAACCTGAGGGAGGAAGTGGAAACGGATCTCCTATCACAAATTGGATTAGCAGCAAGGATGGGAAGTGTTATCATAATGGGGGATTTTAATTATCCAGACATAGACTGGACGGAGGGAACCGCGCATTCATTTAAGGCTCGCCAGTTCCTTAATGTCTTGCAGGACAATTTTATGGGTCAGATGGTAGACGCACCAACTAGAAATAAAACATTACTGGATCTACTGATTACCAACAATACAGACCTGATCATGGATGTGGAAATACGGGGCAATTTAGGTAACAGCGATCACAGGTCAATTAGTTTCAGTATAAATCACACAAATAGGAAACATGAAGGGAACACAAAGACACTGAATTTCAAAAGAGCCAACTTCCCTAAACTACAAACCTTGCTAAAAGGCATAAATTGGGATAAATTATTAGGAACAAAGAATACAGAGGAGAGATGGGTTTGCTTTAAGAGCATATTAAATAAGGGCATTAGCCAATGTATCCCATTGGGTAATAAATTTAAAAGAGCGAGCAAAAATCCTGGATGGCTTAACTCTAATGTAAAAATGCATATAAAAGCAAAGGAGAAGGCCTTCAAAAAATACAGGGTTGAGGGATCATCCTCAGCATTCGGACTTTATAAAGAATGCAATAAGAAATGTAAGGGTGCAATAAGGACGGCTGAGATAGAACATGAAAGACACATAGCGGAGGAGAGCAAAAAAAATCCCAAGAAATTCTTTAAGTATGTAAACGGTAAAAAAGGGATGACAGACCATATTGGCCCCATAAAGAATGAGGAAGGACATCTGGTTACAAAGGATGGGGAGATAGCAAAGGTATTGAATCTATTCTTCTCAGTCTTCACGAGTGAATCGGGGGGCTTCAGTAACCAAAAATGCAGTGTTTATCCTCATGACACAACACAGGAAGCACCTCCATGGTTAACAGAGGATGGAATTAAAATTAAACTTCAGAAACTTAACATTAATAAATCACCGGGACCAGATGGCTTGCATCCGAGGGTACTTAGGGAACTCAGTCAGGTAATTGCCAGACCGTTGTTCCTAATTTTTACAGACAGTCTATTGACTGGAATGGTACCAGCTGATTGGAGAAAAGCCAATGTAGCACCAATATTTAAAAAGGGCCCAAAAAACATCCCTGGGAATTACAGACCAGTTAGCCTAACATCAATAGTATGTAAACTCTTGGAGGGGATGATAAGGGACTATATACAAGATTTTAGTAATAAGAACGATATCATTAGCAGTAATCAGCATGGATTCATGAAGAATCGTTCTTGCCAAACCAATCTATTAACCTTCTATGAGGAGGTGAGTTGCCATCTAGATAAAGGAAGGCCCGTAGACGTGGTGTATCTAGATTTTGCAAAAGCATTTGACACAGTTCCCCATAAACGTTTACTGTACAAAATAAGGTCCGTTGGCATGGAACATAGGGTGAGTACATAGATTAAAAACTGGCTACAAGGGCATGTTCAGAGGGTGGTGATAAATGGGGAGTACTCAGAATGGTCAGGGGTGGGTAGTGGGGTTCCCCAGGGTTCTGTGCTGGGACCAATCCTATTTAATTTGTTTATAAACGACCTGGAGGATGGGATAAACAGTTCAATCTCTGTATTTGCAGACGATACTAAGCTAAGTAGGGCAATAACTTCTCCGCAGGATGTGGAAACCTTGCAAAAAGACCTGAACAAATTAATGGGGTGGGCAACTACATGGCAAATGAGGTTTAATGTAGAAAAATGTAAAATAATGCATTTGGGTGGCAAAAATATGAATGCAATCTATACACTGGGGGGAGAACCTCTGGGGGAATCTAGGATGGAAAAGGGCCTGGGGGTCCTAGTAGATGATAGGCTCAGCAATGGCATGCAATGCCAAGCTGCTGCTAATAAAGCAAACAGAATATTGGCATGCATTAAAAGGGGGATCAACTCCAGAGATAAAACGATAATTCTCCCGCTCTACAAGACTCTGGTCCGGCCGCACCTGGAGTATGCTGTCCAGTTCTGGGCACCAGTCCTCAGGAGGGATGTACTGGAAATGGAGCGAGTACAAAGAAGGGCAACAAATCTAATAAAGGGTCTGGAGGATCTTAGTTATGAGGAAAGGTTGCGAGCACTGAACTTATTCTCTCTGGAGAAGAGACACTTGAGAGGGGATATGATTTCAATTTACAAATACTGTACTGGTGACCCCACAATAGGGATAAAACTTTTTCGCAGAAGAGAGTTTAATAAGACTCGTGGCCACTCATTACAATTAGAAGAAAAGAGGTTTAACCTTAAACTACGTAGAGGGTTCTTTACTGTAAGAGCGGCAAGGATGTGGAATTCCCTTCCACAGGCGGTGGTCTCAGCGGGGAGCATTGATAGCTTCAAGAAACTATTAGATGACCGCAACATACAGGGATATGTAATACTGACACATAATCACACACATAGGTTGGACTTGATGGACTTGTGTCTTTTTTTAACCTCACCTACAGTGGCTTGCGAAAGTATTCGGCCCCCTTGAACTTTTCAACCTTTTGCCACATTTCAGGCTTCAAACATAAAGATTTAAAATTTTTATTTCTTGTGAAGAATCACCAACAAGTGGGACACAATTGTGAAGTGGAACGAAATCTTTTGGATTTTTGAAACTTTTTTAACTAATAAAAAAATGAAAAGTGGGGCGTGCAAAATTATTCGGCCCCCTTGCGTTAATACTTTGTAGAGCCACCTTTTGCTGCGATTACAGCTGCAAGTCGCTTGGGGTATGTCTCTATCAGTTTTGCACATCGAGAGACTGAAATTCTTGCCCATTCTTCCTTGCAAAACAGCTCGAGCTCAGTGAGGTTGGATGGAGAGCGTTTGTGAACAGCAGTTTTCAGCTTTTTCCACAGATTCTCGATTGGATTCAGGTCTGGACTTTGACTTGGCCATTCTAACACCTGGATACGTTTATTTGTGAACCATTCCTTTGTATGTATGTTTGGGATCATTGTCTTGTTGGAAGATAAATCTCCGTCCCAGTTTCAGGTCTTTTGCAGACTCCAACAGATTTTCATCCAGAATGGTCCTGTATTTGGCTGCATCCATCTTCCCCTCAATTTTAACCATCTTCCCTGTCCCTGCTGAAGAAAAGCAGGCCCAAACCATGATGCTGCCACCACCATGTTTGACAGTGGGGATGGTGTGTTGAGTGTGATGAGCTGTGTTGCTTTTACGCCAAACATATCGTTTTGCATTGTGGCCAAAAAGTTCGATTTTGGTTTCATCGGACCAGAGCACCTTCTTCCACATGTTTGGTGTGTCTCCCAGGTGGCTTGTGGCAAACAGACGAGACTTTTTATGGATATCTTTGAGAAATGGCTTTCTTCTTGCCACTCTTCCATAAAGGCCAGATTTGTGCAGTGTACGACTGATTGTTGTCCTATGGACAGACTCTCCCACCTCAGCTGTAGTTCTCTGCAGTTCATCCAGAGTGATCATGGGCCTCTTGGCTGCATCTCTGATCAGTCTTCACCTTGTCTGAGCTGAAAGTTTAGAGGGACAGCCAAGTCTTGGTAGATTTGCAGTGGTCTGATACTCCTTCCATTTCAAATCGCTTGCACAGTGCTCCTTGGGATGTTTAAAGCTTGGGAAATCTTTATGTATCCAAATCTGGCTTTAAACTCCTCCACAACAGTATTACGGACCTGCCTGGTGTGTTCCTTGGTCTTCATGATGCTCTCTGCGCTTTCAACAGAACCCTGAAACTATCACAGAGCAGGTGCATTTATACAGAGACTTGATTACACACAGGTGGATTCTATTTATCACCATCAGTCATTTAGGACAACATTGGATCATTTAGAGATCCTCGCTGAACTTCTGGAGTGAGTTTGCTGCACTGAAAGTAAAGGGGCCGAATAATTTTGCACGCGCCACTTTTCAGTTTTTAATTGCTAAAAAAGTTTAAAATATCCAATAGATTTCGTTCCACTTCACAATTGTGTCCCACTTGTTGGTGATTCTTCACAAAAAATTAAAATTTTATATCTTTATGTTTGAAGCCTGAAATGTGGCAAAAGGTTGAAAAGTTCAAGGGGGCCGAATACTTTCGCAAGCCACTGTACTATGTAACTATGTAACCTTCACATCCTACAGCAACGAACCCACCAAATGTGCCTACCAGTCATGACATTGTCTTTTAGTAATCTGATTTGCATCAAGCTGGCTTACAAGTCAATTTGAACCCACCTGTGAGATGGTATTAGCAGAAAGAACAGGAAGAATATAAAAGGTAGTTGAAGGAATAAGAACTAAACACTAAAAAGTAACAATTTATCCAATTTATCATAAGGAATATTTCCAGGTTTTTCATAATGCAAAAACAATACATAAAATTACATTTCAATATAAAAAGTGTCTCTAGCATTCCTAGTCAGTAAATGGATTTCCATGATTTAGGACACCTGCTGCAGATCCTCGAGAAAACACAGTAATTTTGGAATTCATTTATTTGCCTGTTCTCCTTCAGTCGGGTGTAATCATATTCACTCTGTTTAAACAGTCCTAAAACATGAAAGCCCTTTAGATCTATGTAGATGTGTGCCATGTATTTACAGTACGGGAAAGTGCTTAGTGATATTTGAAAGTCTTCAGCATCACCAATTCAATATTTGCCTTTAGCTTTTGAAACGCATAATGAATCCCATATCTGCACAGATCATGTTACAACATTCAATATCTACACTGAAAAATGTGCTACCACTGATATAAAAATGCCATAATGTGGGTTACTGTGAAGAGGACAGCAGTTCTGAATTATACCCAGGCCGTATTAAATCACACAAAGTTGGGTCCAAACATGTTCTCATATTGTAGAAAATATCTGCAAATTTCAATTATAAAATGATGTTACTGGGTCAGAATTACCAGGACTAGAGGAAAAGAAGGGCTACAGGATAAGCAGGAGTGTTGTCATCAGATGTCCTGTATTATTACATCCTGTAAAAATGTAAACAACAGCATCTGATTGGCTGCTAAGGGCAACTCCCCTACTTTTGTTCACAATCCCTGTCTGCCCTATTCTATGCAAAAGATAGTAACTTATCACAAATCTGTAAACTATATCAAGGCACTGTATGTATTTAGGGGTAGCATAAACCCCCCTCAGAAGTATCTAATAGTACAGGGCTGATCATTAAGGTAGTCCACAAGGAGGAAAGATCCTCCTGCCATTCTAAAAGAATATACCTGGAGAAAATATGGTGTACAGAATTTTGTGCAAATCACTGTAGTTTTTTTGCTTAAAATTGTTTCCCCATTACACAAAAATAGCTTCTAAGAGGTAAAATTGTTCACAATCTGACAAAAACACAAATTGTTCACAATCTGCAGACAAAACATAAAATAAATTATGGTCAACGGTGGTGAACAGTTTTTTTTTATCACTGATACACTCATAAATTAGCCCCAAATATATATATTAAAAAGAACATAAAAAAAACACTCAACATACACAAGGCTAGATTACCACACCATCAACATTCGACATGTCACCATACAAGACAAAATGGTAAAAAATGGTAATGCACAAAAGAAAAAAAAACAAGTAGTATCATAAACAAGACACTGGAGGAGACCGAAGTATTGGGTGGTTTGTCAAAATTAGGGTATCAAGAAACATTAAAACCTACAACCATACATCATATAAAATTCAGCTATTTTATATTATCCATATATATAAGTATTTACAAAATATATTACACCAGCTGTACAACACAGAATCTGATTTCAAACATTCTCAAAATAGTGTTTTGTGTTTACAAAAAATAGTGATTAGTTTTTATTCTCAAATGCACGACTAAGTGGCATGCGCATGGATCTGTAGTTTGATCCCATAACTAATTAATAAAGAACGTATTTGGTTTTAGAGATGCCTGCAGTACGATGGTCTTCGAAATTAGAAGACCAAAATCTGTTTCAAAGGAATAATAATTCGCGAAGAACAAAGTATTTTGTTCACACGTTTATTTTGGGTATAAACCGAGAAGGAATACAAAAGACCAATGATGAAGAAAACACAGCGGCTGATGTCAACAAGCTTTAAGCTTAATAAAAACAGGTGTAAAAACAGTCAAGCGCAGTTGTAGTGATTGGCCAACTCTTACAACAAAAAGCCTACTAAATCTGATTCCACAAAAAATCTGGGTGGTTAGATTTTGACTAAAAGTTGCGTAGGAAGAAAGGGAATCTGCTTAATTCAGAGCTCAGACACATAACGCAGCTGGCGTTTTAAAGGGTGTGTAGAGTATATTTACAGTGAGCACTTAAAGCGTATCTACAGGGCATCTGAGCACCACAAACCAAAAATGCAGTTTCATTCATTCTTATTCAAAGCAAAACTTCCCCACCCATGTCCCCATGCTTTATTTTGCTGATAAATCACTTTGAAAAACACCACCTAGCATTTCTGGCTGTGGCCATCTTGAGTAACAGCAGATGATTAATTTAGCATTTACTTCCTGGAATCCATCTGCCCTTAGCTCAGGCAGGAGGGTGTGCTTAGCTAAGAAAAATCCCCCCTTTCCCTCCTGAGGACTCCTGGGATGTATGACATAATTTGCCTAGGCATGGAAACAATGAAGTAACTGAAAAAAAAAAAAAAGTTTAAAACAGACAAATACATGCATTTCTATCCATTTACTAATGCTAATAGTAAAAAGCTTAACCACTTGCCAGCCGTCTCACACCAACACACGTCAGCAAAGTTCCCATAAAAAAACATATGGGTACGGTTCCCCTTTAAGAGCTGCCGGAGGCGTACACCCGCTGCATAGCGGGGGACCTAATGCGCGTGGCTGGCGGGCACGATCATTGTCGGCCACCCGCGATCACGGGCACCACAGCCAGGGGAGAGGAGACAGATCGTTTGTTCCTAGTCAGTCCTATCCCCTCACAGTAAGAAACACTCACTAGGGAACATATTTAACCCCTTGATCGCCCCCTAGTGTTAACCCTTTCCCTACCAGTGACATTTACACAGTAATCAGTGCATTTTTATAGCACTGATCGCTGTATAAATGTCAATGGTCCCAAAAATGTGTCAAAAGTGTCCGATCTGTCCGCCACAATGTCGCAGTACCGCTAAAAATCACAGATCACCGCCATTACTAGTAAAACAAAAAACAAAAAAAAAAGAATAAAAATGCCATAAATCTTTCCTATAGTTTGTAGACGCTATAACCAATCAATATATGCTTATTGCGTTTTTTTTATTTTTACCAAAAATATGTAGAATATATATTGGCCTAAACTGATGAAGAAATTTGTTTTTTTAAAAACATTTTTTGGGTAAATTTATTAGAGCAAAAAGAAAAAAATATTGTTTCTTCAAAAATTGTCGCTCTTTTTGTTTATAGCGCAAAAAATAAAAACCGCAGTGGTGATCAAATACCACCAAAAGAAAGCTCTATTTGTGGGAAAAAAAGGATGTCAATTTTGTTTGGTTACATTGTCGCACGACTATGCAGTTGTCAGTTAAATCGACGCACTGCCGTATCGCAAAAAATGGCATGGTCATTAAGCAGGAAAATCTTCTGTTCTGTAAGTGGTTAAAAATAATCAATTTTGATTGAGAGAGTGAAGTTCCACTTTAAGGGTATAAAAGAGAAGTAGAGTAGGTTACCAGTAAGTGCTGAAGGGTTAAAAGGGGTTGTAAACCCTCATGGTTTTTACCTCTAGGTAAAAAAACCTTTTGTGATGCAGCAGCCCCCCAGAGCCCCCCTTTTACTTACCTGAATCCGATCGTTCCAGCACCGGGGATGAGCACAGCAGCTCCAGCCATGTCTCGGATCCTCATTGGATAGATAGCAGCAGGAGGTATTGGCCCCTACTGCTGTCAATCAAATCCAGTGACATGGGGGGACGGGGCCATGTCCTGCTGTGTGAATGAACGCATGAGTGCCCCCAGAGAGAGCGGCACTCCATGGGGGCACTCGAAAAGAGGTGGAGTCAGGAGCGCCGCATGGGGACCCCAGAAGAGAGGGATCGGGGCCACTCTATGCAAAATCACTGCACAGAGGAGGGAAGTATAGGCATGTTTTTGTTTTGCTTTTTGCTTTTTTTTTAAAAACCGGAAGCTGTACAATTACTTTAAAGAGATGTAAACTAGGAGGTTTTGAAATTTTTGGAGGGAAAGTAGAGTGCATTACCCATAAGAGCTAGTGAAAATCGTGAATCTTTTTTGAGGACATATAGAAGGTAACCAGAGGGTGCTAAAGTGGAAGCGGTATATTTATAGTGAGCGCTAAGGCGTTAAAAGGAAAGTAGAATGTGTTTCTAATGAACACATAATTTAAATTACTGCAGTCTAAGAGTATCGTTAGTATGGAATACTGGGATCCAGCAATGCTGAATTATAGAGACTCTGCCACCAACCTAAAAAACTGCAGGTAAAAGATCAAAAAAAAAACATTTAAAATTCTTATTTGCAGTGTTTTTCCTTTCCATAACTGATTTTAGTGATGCACCAAAATTTCAGTCACTGAAAATTATCGAATGAAAATAGGGTTTTCAGCATTGTGCCAAAAGGAAAAACAAAATAGTGTCGATAAAAGCTGCTGAAAACTCCCGTGATTTCACCTTGCTTATGGGGTGTTTTTTCATAGGTATGTGACTCAAAAAATGCATCAAAAATGCAACAAGTGCATTTTTGATGCGTTCTTGCTGCATTTGGAATGCATTTCAATGGGGAGGTGTGTTTTATTTTATTTTTTATCTGACCAAATATGCACCAAAAATGCAGCAAGCAGAAATTTTACCACCACTTCAAAAAGGTGCTGATAATGGCCAACAAATTCATATTAATTTAAATTCATGATATTAATTAAAAAGTCAAATACAATTATTTATAACGATATATTTTTTAAAAACTGTCAGTTTCGGCCAAGTGCATCCTGAATTTTCAGTTTAGACACTGAAATTTTCATTTCGGTGCACCACTATTTATTTGCTTGCAATGCGTCTTTGAACTAGCTAGAAAATGGAGTACTCCACGAAGAGTCGATTCTGTAGCGTAGTTCCCTTCCTCCCCACATCATAGTGCTCTCTTCTTTTGGGATTATCCAATTACAATGTGCTGGCCTATCTCCTGTCCTCAGGATCCACTAACAGGCCATATTTTAAGTATTACCTTGGGGAGATGCAGACTAGAATACTGCAATCACTGAGCAGCAAATTAGATCACCTGTGATGCAATTTATTTATTTCAGGTACTTATATAGCGCCGCCAAATTACGCAGTGCTTTACATATACATTGTACATTCACATCAGTCCCTACCCTCAAGGAGCTTACACTCTAAAATTCCCAACTCACATTTATACATACTAGGGACAATTTAGACAGGACCCAATTAACCTACCAGCATGTCTTTGGAGTGTGGGAGGAAACCTGGCCTGCTGAGGACAGGAGTTGAGAACCGTGTTAGAGGTACTTGAGGGCTGAGGTTGGGAGCCACTGGAGTTTAAGATACCAACACAGATTCTGCTCTAATATGTGGTTGCTGCCAGGAAGAAGATAGTCAGAGGTGGAAACCAATCCTGACTTTTTGTTTTAAATATCTAACCCCCCCCTCAGTTCAGCTCACAGAAATTGACAAGAACACTGTATATCTGGCAAGGTCAACTAATATTTTCTGTAGTTGCTGAAAATGTTTTTAAGATACAAAAAGGGAAACAAATGTAGCCAAAAAATCTAAGGAATGGTAAGCTGCAAAATATGTTCTTGGGTGTTCCTTTTATTTAAAACAGTGAGCAGCAAGGGTGAAAGGGGATCAAGTGTAAATATGGCCTTAGGCAAATAGCATTTTGAGAATAGAAGGTTGCAAATGACAGCCTCCATTATTCCCTCGGGACAGGTCTTAACCACTGCGATAAGATATTAGCCTCAAGGGCATGGCTTTGTTTTTAATGCGTCAATCAAGCCATTGCTTTCCATTGTGAGAATGTGAAGAATAGCCCAATCACCCCAATACTGTAAATCAGGAAGCAGAGCCTGTAGATCCAATAGGCAAGCATGGTTGCCTCCATGTACATACATGTATCATTACAACATGGAAACGATATTTTTAAAATGGTAACACATTCATAAAATTATCTAGATAAATCTGATCTCTCTTACAAATTAAAACCCTAAAGAAGCTGTACATTGTCATTGATAGTGAGGACCCACCTCTAATGTACATTTCTCCCAGTTTTGACACATGTATTAGGGCTAATTAAGGGTATTTCCGTGTTTTTTCTGTGTGTATATTTATGCCATATGGCAATACATGCAGGTGAAGCAAAAACTTATAGTAATATCAGGAACGCACTAATTGTAAACAAATTTTTAACAGGCCACATAGGGGTCTATATCTGCAGGTAGTGTGAGGGTAGTAGTAGCAGTAATAATGACAGTGTTTGGGTTAGTGGAGGTGCTAAAACTACATTCACAAGAGTGATTACCTGCAGCGATCACTGCAGATAAATGTTGGCTGTGCAAGCAATAACAAATAGCGGCTGCCGTCAGCCAGTGATTGCATGTATGAGATGAGCGGCCGCAGATATTCGCACACGTTATTCCAGATGCAGTTATCAAGAGATTATTGCTGCTAGAAATTGCAGAGTATGCTAATCATCTGATTGATGTAGCCTCAGAGCAAGAAAAAGCTTGTGCAAGTGTTACCTAGGAATTTCCAATTCTCCTGTTTTTCCAGATTGTTTGCCCGATTTAGCCAAAATCACATCCATTCCATCACAATTTGACTTTGTGTATGGGCAGCTGTGAATACAAAACAATAAACTAATCAAGATGTTAGGGAGAAAAAAAAGATAGAAAGAAAAAGGGGGCAAATCTAGAAGGTGGTCAGGGGCATACTTTATATCGGTGAGCAGGGACTCTATGAATGACTTTGAATAATAATGAGCAAATTTCTGAATATGTATCAGGGTTCCTCTTTTGTCCTACCTTGAGGTGTTGGAAGAAAAGATGTGAACTCTCCTACTGTAAGCACAAAAATATTACCTGAAAAGACCTACCAACTGGGACCAGTAGTAGAGAATTAAAAAAAAACACTTCCTACCACATCCTTACTTTTTTAAAGTATAACAGCAACAAAAAACCTTACAATGAGAAAAGAACTAGGGGGTTACTTTCCTTCAGATGAAGCCAACCTCCACCTTTCCAGTCTAAAACCAGAGTAAACTGTGCCTGATTAGCTGATAAAACTTAGCAGTAAATGCAATTATAATTGCAAGATAATTACACAAACACACAGCTAAGGAGCGATCTTCATATTCTCATATACAAGAAATAAGAAGTTTAAAGGAACACTGGGGAAATATCAGAAATCTGGTGGAAAAAAATAATAGCAGCAATTCAGCCGGTTCCCAATGCTCTACAACCTTCTACTTGGGATATGAATATACTTGGATAGTGATTTTAAGGTGGGGTCTGCTGATATTCATTCCTTGACCCAGATGATGAACAGAGGCAATCCCTGCAGGTGGAGCTACTGTGCAAGATATAGATATAAAAATCACATTACAAGACCAGCCTGTTGGGGAAGATTTGGATGGGATGGATGGTGCTCTGGAGAGATTAATATTTTGATCCTTGCAGGTAAGACTACAAAGCAATCCAAACAAGCAAAGTGCCAGGTTTTAGAGCAACGATTGTCAATTTAAATTTTAAAATGCTGATCTCTGTACATGAGAAAATCTAGATGTGTTTGAACTTGGATGGACTTTGGGCGATGAAGGGTATTCCTAAAAAAGCGAATGAGCAAAACAATAAGTGAATGAAAAAACTAACAAAAACCCACAACATTCTTGCGCACCCTCCAGATTTATGAAAGATCTAACGTGAGAATAGAAGAAACTATCTTGTATAGCTGTCTCTTATTTTGGACTTCACTGAACATTGGTAGTGCTATTACATACAAGTAAATTCCAACCAGCAACAAACATAGGATGACCTACAGCAAGAGACACGGATTACTTCTTTTCTTTCACGCCATTCAACTTGTTCTTTGGGGCCAAGAAACCACTGGGGAATGTTGGCAACAAAGCTGTAAAAGCAACAGTAGACAAGGGATCCTTTAACATTGGGGGGGGGGGTGCTGCAGTAATGTAAGGCCAGCCATACATGGTGCAATTTTCTTTCCTGCAACCACAGGTTGCAGGAAAGAAATTTGCATGGTTCCCCCATCAATACAGACGGTGCTGACAGGGGAATCAACAATTGTCTTCACCTGACAGGGACAGATGGCAGGAGTTGTTTCCGCCTGAAGACGACAGTGATTATCGCTAGCGTCTATAGCATTCGCTAGCGATAATCGTAAGAGAATAGATCAAACTTGGTACATTCAGCCTGCCCATGAACGGTACAAATCTCAGCCAGTTCCAGTGTATGGCTGGCCTTATGCACTGCAATGTGCTTTATTGTGCGTTCTGTTACACTGCATTGCCACATCTCAATTTTTAATGGGCCCTAACATTGGGGTGCTATTCCAAAGAAGCGCAGCGCGACCCGTGTATGCACAGTAGGAAACAGGCCACTTCCCTTAGTGAATATGCTGGAGCCTGCTAGCAAGTTTGTTATTTCTAATTGTATTATAATAAAAGAGAATATTTGTTATTTTCCTAATCATCACATATGTACCACAGGAAGTAGATAGATAGATAGATAGATAGATAGATAGATAGATAGATAGATAGATAGATAGATAGATAGATAGATAGATAGATAGATAGATAGATAATATATATATTTTTTTTTAACTGTGTCTGCGCAGAGGTGTCAAAAATTTTAGCTGTGCTCATCTACACTTTTTAAAGGCTCACAAATTAACATCTTTCAACACACTGAAAAATTCCAAAAACAATGCCATCTTTCATAAACAATGCAATTTTCCATTATTGATACGCAGAGATCAGTACGAAGTTTTCATATTTTCATCACATCAATCTACAGGTCTATGTCCTGTATTAAATATTAAAAGGTAAGAAAATGATGGGACCTCGTAGCAGATTTAAAGGCACTCCTGTTTATCAGAAGCAAAGAAGTGATAAAATTCATTATTTTCCTAGAAGTGCAGCCAAATGCCTTTTGCAAGTGAACAATGTGCCCACTCCACAAAACCTGCAATCTGGATTTAGAATTGAAAAACAGAAAAAAAAAAAAAAAAAAAGGAAACAAAAAAGTAGACCAAAGCAATGGGGGGAAATAAAGCAGCAGTCATATGCAGGCGGTCCCTGGGTTACAAACATCCAACTTACAAACGACTCCTACTTACAAACGGAGGGAGACAACAGGAAAGGAGAGGAAATCTACCCCTAGGAAGGAAAATTCACTAATGTAAGAGTTATCATGGGAAAAATGGTGTCTGCACTGATGCTTTATCACCGATCCTCGTTTTCCAGAACAACCTAAAATTTTCAAAATCCAATTGTCATAGTGACAGAAAGTGAGGTGAAATCTTCTGAACAGGGGCACAGACAGCAAAACAAATGTTACAGGGGTGTTAAAATAAAAAGGTTTTTTTTTGGCTGGAGCTACACTTTAAAAAGTGTACCTGTTCCAACTTGCAAACAAATTCAACTTAAGGACAAACCTACAGACCCTATATCTTGTTTGTAACCCGGGGACTGCCTGTTCACGGGTCTAAACAAGCGGCATACTGAGAGACAGATGGAAAAGTCATTGCTAGTGAGTGAAACTCACTTGAGTAGTGACAAACTCACCTGTGCAAGTCATATACTATTAAATTACATCTTCAGATTACATCCAACAAAGTATTTACATAAAAAGTGTTTACAGAATGCTTTGGTAAGTGTGCTTATGTATGGATCACATAGTGTTTGTGCAAAAGAAAAGTGGAGCTGGATAATGATCAAGAGTGGTTTAGGCATCTGGGCTCAGGGAAAATAGTACATATAATAATTTATAATCTTCCAAAATATGCGTAATCTTATAGAAAACCTCTTAAACATAGACTCTTCTTATATGTTCTCTTTAAAAGGCCACTAAAAAGTGTCAGCATGAAAGTTTAAAAAAAAATATCCAACAGCAGCTTTCAGACATTAGATTAGAACATCTAGTGGGTAGGTGTGTGCAGGCATCTCCGCGACCAAAGAATTCCAAAAATATAATTTCTGCTCTGACACACAATGTGCAATAGATAAAATGCCAATCCGGTCTCACAACACAACTGTTAAATAACGCAGACAGGTGCTCAATCTGCTTTGTTGCCTCGTACCAAACATTCATTGTGCTGCATTGGTAGTGATTATCAATTTTCAATACTGCCAGCCAAGTCCATTCATGTCTTCTATAAACAAGTCCATCACACATCAGGGTTACAGCTGCTGGACTTTAGAAGGATCGCTCATACTGTCCGTCCTATGCCGACTTAACTGTTGCTGGTGTGATGGGGCAAAAGTGCTTTGTTGTACAGGGAAAGAGGAGAGGATAAGCTGAGCTGACTGGTTCCCGTGAACCAATCTGGATGCCTGGGGAGACAAATAAAAAAAAAAAAAAAAAAGCATTATAACACCACCTAATTAAAAAAAAAAAAAAAAAAAAAAAAAGCTTGCATTTACATTTGTTTTTTATACTTAAAATAGAATAGTGGCCAGGCTGTGGACAAAGCAATATTGACATAATGAACACTTTTAAAATATGAACTTAAAAACGTGAGTTTTAAAAATGAGCTTCAAAATTCCCCGCGATCTATGTAGCTAAATTAACTGTGGTGGATTTAATCCTCGAAATTTACAGCAGTAAGCACTTTCATGTCAGAAGCTCAGCTAACCCTACTGCCGCCTCCAAGAAGTTACTCAGCAGCCTTCTGTGCTTCTAATCTGTAAACAGGTGGAAAGGAAGAGAAGGGAGAGCAGGCTGCTGAGACTACCTCACCACTTATACTGTAGATTCTGAGGATGCATTGTGCCACAGTACAAGCAGCTACAGAGGTCAGTGAAAGCTTGCAGTAAATCTAATTTGGATTTGGAAAGAGTAAATCCTTCATAACAATTACTGGGACAGCAGGGTAAGTAGTAAGAGCAGCAGTTTTCACATGTTCTAAAAGACCCAGACCCCAGAAGTCCCCTCCCCAAAAAATCATTATAGATTTTCTGAAAACAAAGAATAAAATGGTGGCAATTGCAGTTTCAATTTGCAATGTCACATGACATTGGCGCAACTATCAAATCTATAATACACTCAAAGTAATTTTAGTGCACATAAACACAATACCCAGTTTTTTGGAAAAATATATAAAGATGAGATTGCGTCAGGGTAAATAGACACCAAACATGTCAAACCTTAAAATTGCACATGCCCAAGAAATGGTGGAAAACAATGGCACCAAATTGTACATAGGTGACACTTTTAAAGCCTTTAGAGCTAATCAATTTAAGAACAATCAGTGAAGACCCTAGACCTATTCTTCTCACTCTAGCATGTGCAGGAAAACCTAATGTGTGTGGCATAATTGCTGTGGTATGCATAAGCACATAATGAGCACATTTGTGTTCATATGTGCATGTATGTGCAGGTAGGTGGCTCTGGGAGTGCTTTTCCTCAAAGTAATAAAACATTTTTTTTATTACAGATATTTACAGATCATCAATTACATACAATACATTACATCACCCCCCCCCCCCCCCCCGCTCTGAAGGAGCTTACAATCTAAGGTCCCTACCTCACATGCATAAATATAAATACTGAGGTCAATTTTGACAGGAGGCAATTAACCTCCATGCAAGAACTGGGAGAACATGCAACTTCATGTGGATAGCGTTCTGTTTGGGATTCAAACATAGGACACCAATGCTGCAAGGCAGAAGCGCTAACTATTAGCAGCAGGCACTCTAATTGTCGGTGCTGATGCAGACATAGACCTTGCATCTGTAGCAGTAAAATGGTTTAACAATATTTTCAGAGATCACTATGACAGGTTTTTACACTGATCAGATGATTGGGAAGCTCTTGGACTAGATTTTTAGCATACAGCCTCTGACTGTGAAGTTGACTGTAGCATGTTTCAGAAAAGAAAACTTTGATTAAGGTTTGCTCCCAGAATGAGGATAAAGACATAATTCTACATATTGTGGCTGGTTAAAGGGTTTAAATACGTTTTTTCTGGTTTAATCGCCAATTTCATTATTATTACCACCTGCAAAAACTGTTGTGGCTGTTGTCCAAGTTGTGCTTGAGTTTGCTGCTGAACTGACTGAAGCTGCTGCTGCTGTTGGTCTTGCTGGTTCTGCTGCTGAGGAGTAATGGAAATGGTCTGTGGTTGTTGCTGCTGCTGGGTAGCAAAAGTTGGGTAAGCAGTTACCACTGGACCCATGAACATGGTGCTGGGAACCATGACTGCTCCACAAGCCACTGGCGTGGTCACCAGTTTAGTCACTATTTGTTGAGCTTGAGAAAACCTGTACAATACATTTAAACGAAGTATTAAAATAAATGTTCAGGACCAAGGAAAGCATTAAATAAGTAAAATGTGACAAAAACTAGGAAACTCGTCACTAGAAATATTAGGGGGGAGGATACCACTGCTGAATTTCTGAAAATGCTAGTTCCCTTGCTGTCATGTTGAATTTTTGGATTAAAAGTATTTCTAAACCACTTAACCAGGAAAAACATATTGCTGATTGGGAGTTTTACATTTTCCCCACGGACTTGTAGCAGCCTAACCATTTATTTAATGAAGAAGGCAACAAGCACCCAATAGTCCAGGGGTAACTCAACCCAAGGCCAATGGTGTCAAACCAAGGAAGCGCACATGCTCATGCTCTAGGATGGTGGGTCAGCAGACCCAGATCGCGAGCAACGGGTTGCCATCCCAGAGCATCAGTGCGCATGAAACCAGCAGCGGAGGAAGCAGGCGGGTTAATGGGCTGCTTCCAGACTGATCTGCATGTGCAGGGCAGTAAACCTGCGGCTTTCCTGTGGGTTAGCTGCACTGAGACACAGACTTTGATTATATCCTTGTGGGTTTGATGTGCTTGCTGAAAGTGCACCAAAACTCCTGAATGCAGAATTTACAGAAAGTGCACCACCCCCTCAAGATGTAATAGAAGTTTATGGCTCAATGCATCTAACCCGCAGGTGCGGGTAAACCGAAGCACATCGGTGTGAAGGCATCCTTATAGGGGGTTCAGGACAGTAAGGGCTTGTTTACATTTGTGGTTTGGGGGGTGGTAAAACCCTACAGTTCATTGTGGCCCACAAATCACTTAAGAGGCCCTCTCACTTGAAAAGGTTGAGCACCCCGCCAATAGCGGATTTTCGCATTCTGGAAAAATGTTCGCAGTAAAAACTACAGATGATAGCCGATTGTTTCCTTTAGCTAATCTTCAACGTTAAACACTTTTAATGTTTAACAGCATTTGCAAAAAAACAAAAAATAAAACAAAATAAATTACAAAAAAAACCCCACCATCCTCTGCAATTAGTAATAATTTATATGGACTTTCCTGTTTGCTGCTCTTTTTAGGGGATGAAGAAGAAAAGAGCCCCTGCTCACTATTCATATGGACCTAATCTCAATGTCTGAGACAAAATATTCAGTGCACTCTGACAAGGCTGAAGATCCTTCAGCTATGCAGCAAGGGGTGGAGAGGAAAGCATAGACTGTCCTTTTGAAAGTAAAACCCATAAGGAATGAAATGGTGCATGTAATTTCATCTCATGTTACAAAGGCTTTTCAAATTTACCTGATTTGTCTGTCCTGGGAAAATGTGGTAACAGCAGGCCCCTGGCTAGTCTGCTGCCTACTGGATGGCATTTGTACCATGTTAGCAGTAGATGGCTGTGAGATCACCATGGTGTTGTAGAGAGGAGCAGCTAGTGACCCCGGTGTCTGGCTGGACATCGACGTCTGCTGAGAGTGCCCACTGTGCATGTTCTGCTGTCCCTGCTGGAACATGAGATACATTTACTTTTTATGTTATATAGAATATATAATTAGGACATTAGTTAGTCAAAGGAGGGCATCGTAAATAGTGCAGCATTAAAATGTGTTACAGTACAACAAAAACATTTATGGCTCATGAAACTTTATTCTCTCTGGAGAAGAGACGCTTGAGAGGAGATATGATTTCAATTTACAAATACCATAATGGTGACCCCACAATAGGGATAAAAGTTTTTAGTGGAAGGGAGTTTAACAAAAAAGAACAAAATATTACAGCGCACACATGCAAAAAATGACATTTAACTCCTGCACATTTTCAAAAAATATGGGGATTTGGTCACAACATTTTGCTATATGGTGCTTAAGCCCACTTACTGCGACAAAGTACCCCATTATTAGTGGGTCCTACACTATCCATAGATTGGGAGATCCTGCTTCTCTAAACCATGGGAGAAATAAAGCACCCCACTCCCTCATCATCGCTTCTCATTGGTCTCCACCTGTGTTATAGGAGGAGTCCTTTAGTTCTCCCATGGTTCAGAGAAGCAGGATCTTCTATTCTATGGATAGTGTAGGACCCACTAATAATGGGATACTTTGTCACAGTAAGTGGGCTTAAGCACCATATAGTGTGACCAAATCCCCATATTTTTAAAAAATGTTTAGGTGTTTTAAACAGCCTTGCAGGAGGTAAATGTTTTTTGCATGTGTGCGCTGTAATATTTTGTTCTGTTTTATGGTCTTATGGCTGCACCAACTTTACTGCATGTTTTAGGGCGTGCCCCCCAAATATTTTGTTTGTCTAGGAAGTTTAACAAGACATGTGGCCGCTCATTAAAATTAGAAGAAAAGAGGTTTAACCTTAAACTACGTAGAGGGTTCTTTACTGTAAGAGCTGAAAGGATGTGGAATTCCCTTCCATAGGCGGTGGTCTCAGCGGGGAGCATCAATAGTTTCAAAAAACTATTAAGCACCTGGACGACCACAACATACAGGGATATACAATGTAATACTGACATATAATAACCAGGGCCGTCTTTAAAGCGGGCAAGCGGTGGGTATCTGCCCAGGGCCCAGCCATTCTAGCGGGGCCCCAAAGCAGCTGAGCTATCCCTGGAGTCTGCGCTGCCTGCCGGCTTTTTTTTCAGCTGGAGTTCCGCTCCGGCACTTGTCACTTTGCTAGCTCAGCTGCTCGCTACTGTCACTACTTGGGGGGGGGGGGGGAGAGAGGCGGACAGACTTGGATGTACGTAACGCACCCCTCAACCCCGCACTCTGTACGCGATGCACCCCGCACTCTGTACGCGACGCACCCCTCAACCCCGCACTCTGTACGCGACGCACCCCTCAACCCCGCACTCTGTACGCGACGCACCCCTCAACCCCGCACTCTGTACGCGACGCACCCCTCAACCCCGCACTCTGTACGCGACGTACCCCTCAACCCCGCACTCTGTACGCGACGCACCCCTCAATCCCCTGCACCCTGTATGTAACGCACCCGTCAACCCTGCACTCTGTATGTAACGCACTCCTCAATCCTGCACTATGTATGCTACGCACCCCTCAACCCTGCACTCTGTATGCAACGCACCCCTTAACCCTGAACTCTACATGTAACACACCCCTCAACCCCACGCACCCGTCAACCATGCACTCTGAATGTAGCTCACCTCTCAGCCCTTCATTCTGTACATAGTGTACCACTCAACTTTGCACTCCATACAAAGCGCACTCGTCAATTCTGCACTCTGCACATAGTTCACCCCTCAACACTGCTCTCCTGCAGGCGGCATGACTAGTCATTTTTTTTCTGGGAGCCCGTCCTTAGGGATACTGCTTACATTGGACTCTGT
The DNA here is from genome assembly GCA_037952925.1 of Lithobates clamitans. Classification (NCBI taxonomy): domain Eukaryota; kingdom Metazoa; phylum Chordata; class Amphibia; order Anura; family Ranidae; genus Lithobates; species Lithobates clamitans. The sequence goes on from JBBGZY010000031.1 coordinate 369,572, forward strand.
GCCTACCTGCACTCAGTTAACCTTCATAGTTGTGTTCTCTGCTCATTGCCAATAGCAAGTTCTAGGAGTTTTCTGTCAACTGGTGGGTCCCCTTACCTCCCCAGTCCTTGGTGTGCAGGCAGTGGGGAGATGTGCTGTAACCTCTAGCAACCAATAAGTGGTAATGATGCACAGTAACCTCTAGCAACCAATGAGTGAGCAGTAAGCATGTAAACTCTAGCAACCAATCGATTAGCAGTAATGATGTGCAATACCTTCTAGCAACCAACCAGCAAGCAGAAATTAGGTACTGTAATCAGTGTGTCGCAATGTGTGCTGTAACCTCTAGCATCCAGTCAGTGAGTGGTAATGATATGCTATAGCCTCTGGCGACCAATCGCAATCACTGCCTGATCTGCTGCAGTAAATTGATTTTGAGTGTGGGGGGGGGGGGAGCTGGGGGGCCCAAAGAAAATGTTTGCCCAGGGTCCAATAAATATTAAAGATGGCCCTGATAATCACACACATAGGTTGGACTTGACGGACTTGTGTCTTTTTTTCAACCTCACCTACTATGTAACTATGAAACACAGCTTACACCAATATATAACTTCCCAAAATTTGTTCCAGCAGAAGGTATATGTCTGAGCAACCAAATAATTGTGCTGGGACCAATCCTGTTTAATTTGTTCATAAACGACCTCGAGGATGGGGTAAACAGTTCAATCTCTGTATTTTTGGATGAAACCTTGCAAAAAGATCTGAACAAATTAATGGGGTGGGCAACTACATGGCAAATGAGGTTCAATGTAGAAAAATGTAAAATAATGCATTTGGCTGGCAAAAACATGAATGCAATCTATATACTGGGGGAAGAACCCCTGGGGGAATCTAGGATGCAAAAAGGAACTGGGGGTCCTATTGCATGCAGCAGTGGCATGCAATGCGCAGTGGCATGCAATGCCAAGTGGCTGCTAACAAAGCAAACAGAATATTGGCATGCATTAAAAGGGGAATAATTCCAGAGATAAAATAATAACTCTCCTGCTCTACAAGACTCTGGTCCGCCTGCATCTAGAGTATGCTGTCCAGTTCTGGGCACCAGTTCTCAGGAAGGACTGGAAATGGAGCAAGTACAAAGAAGGGCAACAAAGCGAAGAAAGGGTCTGGAGGAATATAGTTATGAGGAAAGGTTGCGAGCGCTGAACTTATTCTCTCTGGAGAAGAGACGCTTGAGAGGGCATACGATTTCAATATCCAAATACCATACTGGTGACCCCACAATAGGGATAAAACTTTTTCGCAGAAGGGAGTTTAACATGGCCACTCATTAAATAAAATTAGGAAAAAAGAGGTTTAACCTTAAACTACGTAGAGGGTTCTTTACTGTAAGTGCGGCAAGGATGTGGAATTCCCTTAAACAGGCGGTGGTCTCAGCAGGGATCATTAATAGTTTCAAGAAACTATTAGGTAAGCACCTGAACGACCGCGATATACAATGTACTACTGACATAATCACACACATAGGTTGGACTTGATGGACTTGTGTCTTTTTTCAACTTCACCTACTATGTAACTCTGAACATATTTGAATACAGTGTCTTGAAAAAGTATTTATACCCCTTGAAATTTTACACATTTTGTCATGTTCCAACCAAAAACGTAAATGTATTTTATTGTGATTTTATGTGTTAGACCAAGACAAAGTGGCACATAATAATGAAGTGGAAGGAAAATGATAAATGTTTTTCAACACTTTTAAAAAATATGTGAAAAGTGTGGCGTCCATTTGTATTCTACCCCTGAGTCAATATTTTGTAGAACCACCTTTTGCTGAAATTACAGCTGCAAGTGTCTTTGGGTATGTCTCTAAAAGCTTTGCCCATATATAGTGAAAATTTTGCCCATTCTTCGTTGCAAAATAGCTCAAACTCTGTCAGACTGGATGGAGAGCGTCTGTTAACAGCAATTTTTAAGTCTTGCCACAGATTCTTAATTAGATTTAGGTCTGGACTTTAACTGGGCCATTCTAACACTTGAATATGCTTTAATTTAAACCATCCCATTGTAGCTCTGGCTGTATGTTTAGAGTCATAGTCCTGCTGGAAGGTGAACCACCGCCCCATCTCAAGTCTTTTGCAGACTCTAACAGGTTTTCTTCTAAGATTGCCCTGTATTTGGTCCCATCCATCTTCCCATCAACTCTGACCAGCTTCCCATTAACTCTGCCCAGTCCAACCAAACCTAAATACAGCTTAGATTATTGCAAAACAGCTTGAATGTTCAATATACCATGAGCAAATATGTAAGAGCCACCGTACATTACACAACTAATTGGAGATCACATGCACTTTTCTTCAGTGTGGTAAGCCAAGAAGTCATCTCTGGGTAGGGCAAGCTGTCAGAATTATGAATTTAAATTAGGTAGGGTCGTGCTACCTTATGAGATCACTTAGTAACTATTTCCAAAAGGTTTACTTAAAGTACTTATGAATTTGAAGCCACCGGTACCTTACTGTTTAGTTCTGTCTGACAAGGTAATACATGGGGGGGGAGAATCTATAAACATGTGAACACCCATATAATTTTACCTGGCTGGTGTTCTGTAAAGGCTGTTGTTGCAGCATGTGGGGGCCTCCCATGTGGCTGGTGCTCAGGCCTCCCTGTAGCTGGTTGGTTTGAACCACCTGACCCTGCATGGTAAGCTGTGGCAGTTGTTGCATGTTGGAGTTGTTTCCAGAGGATGTCTGCACCGGCCCAAAGTTTAGACTAGGCGTAGACTGCTGCAAAAACATCTTAAAAAAAAAAAAAGGAACATTCTAACCTTGAATCAAACATTAAATATAATAATGTCATACAATGCACAATAAAAAAGGAGGAATGCTAGATTACTAAAGAAAACCAAACATGCATTTTCACCTCCATTCTCTAGCATCCGCGTGACACTTCAGCAGTCCCACTTAGGCTCCAAGACCAAGAGCCGTTTGATCACATGAGCGATGATCAGTCATGTCTTCTGGCACTGGAGAACACGGTTAGTCACTGCACACCAATCTGCGGCTCCAGCGCCAACTACAGTGACAGGCTGAGGAATGGGAGGAAATAGCTGGCTCCAGTTCTCCGTAACATGCTAAAAGGTGGAGCCAGCTATCAATCGGGCAGCCAGGTGGTCCTGAGCCCAGTTCTGCTCTGCCACATCAGGTGATAGCAATAGCCTGCTATCAGATGACTCTGAGTCACAGGAGTACAACAGTAAATGTGACCCACAGTCAGCTGTAGCCCCTAAGGAAAAGTATGGCCAAAAAAAGTCTTTGTCATGCGATTGTGGGAAATTCTTAAAGCTTATTCCTAATCCATAAGGAACAAATTAAAGGTAATCTGATCTAGATTATATATATTTTTACCTGCTACTGCACAGCAATCGCCACATGTTGCCTGCTTTTATCCTCACCTCGCTACTTCTTCTCCATGGGTATCCAATACCATGGCCCCCACCTATACTTGGTACAGCCAGGTATGGAGCATACATGTACACATACATGATGGCAGTGGTCTCAGCAGGGGGAATCGATAGTTTCAAGAAACTATTAGATAAGCACCTGAACGACCACAACATACAGAGGGATATACAATGTATAATCACACACACATAGGTTGGACTTGATGGACTTGTGTCTTTTTTCGACCTCACCTACTATGTAACTATGTACAGCCTCCATGCCTTCCGCAATGCAGTCCTAGGTGTCTGTGTTGCCTCTCTCAGAAAATAAATATCTGCTTAGGCATGTAAGGGGCTCCAGCAATGAAGCAGAAGGTACCTTACATGTCTGCCATGCATTGTAAGGCTTACATTATCCTTTTTTCCACTACACGGTCTCTTTAACTCTTTGTAAATGAGGTTTGTTTCTTTGACCCATGTCTACCTATGTTAGACATTAACTGCATGGCGTCTTTGTTTACATAGTAAATTATTGTGTTGTATCTTATTTGTTTAAAGGCATTGTAGAGTTTCAAATGTTTTTTGTTTTAACTAGGTATTAGTGTAGGTATATTCCCTATGTAATTGTTTTACCTTTTCTAGTAATGATGGACTCACATGTTGTGGCTGCAGTTGGCAGTGTCATGTCTGACCGATTCCCCATTTCTATGTATTCATTCACCTAGTTTGTCCTATTCGCTAAAAGGAACAGGCAATGTCTTGTTACAGGTCATATAGTCTCCAATCTATGCCGCAACATTCCTTCTGTTGAATGACAAGTTTGGGAGTGCTAATGTGATTGCATGTGGATTGCTCTATTCTCTTGGTTTGTGTCAGATCTAATGACTGTTCAGTTCTCATCTGCAGAGCACTAGACTGGGACACCCAGAGTTTGTGGGATATTTAGTTTCTTCACAGGAAGCGTTAGTTCTTCCTACAACTAACATACAGAGGTCATGCGGAACCTGTGCAGAGCCAAGTGGCATGCCTCATGTTTGAACACAAACTGCTGACCCAGGAATGTGAGGATTTACTCTACTATAGGCTGTGCATACAGGGCAACAAATGACACTATGAAACTACAGGATCAATGCACAGCTTACACAGGTGAAAACACAAGATGCAGGTAGGAAGGTTTATAATGCCTCTTAAGTATTACTTGGCCTTTACTGAGTGAGAACACCCACTTACAGACAACAATTCTCTTACTGTGCTGACCGTAATTACCAGGCCTGTGCTGATATAAGTCAGTAGAAAATGTAAGCGTTCTGAGTCATTTTAACAAAACTGATAAATGATGGATTTGAGTTAGACACTTCAGGATGGCTAGTAAAGCTTCGAGGCTACATTCCTGTAGATAAATGCAGAGAAGCAGCAATGAGGCTTATGTCTAGCTATGTTAGAGAGTGCAGTGGAAGGCAGTCATGAAAATGTCATTACAATAAAAGTGACAACCATGTACATAGCATTGCTTTTTACCTGGAAGCCTTGTCCATGGACCATCTGCAGCTGTTCCTGGATTTTTCGTAGCTCCTCCTGTTGTCGATGAATATTCTCTTCTATCATCCGTGTTCTTTGTTCCAGTTGGTCCTTTAAGTGCTTCATGGCTCCAAATTGTGCCGTGAACTGAAAAATGGGCTGCATTTCAAGAAAATATAACAAATGTTTAAAATATAAATTCGGACCTCCGAGCATTGTAAAACTACAGCTCCTCCCCATATTCTTGAGTGGGCCCAAATATTCAATGACTATATGGCAATGAAGACTCGTGTAGAGAAAGATAGCACGGACCCAGAAATAGTCCGCACTACATGGACCTATAGAGACTCCGACAACTTTCACGCTTTGGTAGCTCAGTAGTCCAGCTGTACTTATATTACTTATTTGTTTTGTTTATTTTTGAACGTTTCCAGGTATTAAATCTCCTTTGAGGGATCTTCAATTTTTATATAGTCTTCCTTCCCCCCTGCCCGTTTCCTTTCCACCTCTCCCACTATTAAATGTATCTATTACTATCTGGACATGTTATGTTATTTAGCTGATCATTTCTGAAATATGGCAACTTTTTGTGAGGTTTAGTTTCATTTTTCTTCCTGTTTTTGATGACAAACTACTATAGTTATTTTGCTGTTACAGACACCTGCTTTTGTATAAAGCACTTTACTTAAAGGTACATCTAAGCTTTGCATTGTTTATTGTCCGTATTGTCTTTTCTTGGAATCTTACTTTACTACACTGTAATATACTCTGTGATTTTGAACTACGGAAGTATTTTTCTGTTCCTTGTAATAACTTGAATATTTTGAATAAACATTTGACTACAAAGATAAAACAAGAATGGTACTAAATGCATGCACAAGACAAAACATAATATATTAAGCTGTCCAATGTTATTAATCATGACTAGTTGAAACGGAAAGCAAAATAAATGAGCATTCAAAATGTGTGCAGGTGCCAAGACTGTCTCCAATGTTTTGGACCAGCTAATGCATGGAGATGTAGTGTGACAGCAAATGTGCTGTGGTATAAGCTCACTGGGACCTATTAGGCTGAACACATAAAACTAGTAACAAAACAGAGCTAATTCTACTTACCTGTGTCATCCCAGGCTGTAAGATGGCAGTAGCTTGCTGCTTCTGTACTGGCTGTGTTAATGACTGGTTAAGAGACTGGGAGCTTATTGACTGGAAAAAACAAAAATTACTGCTGTTAATCTGAACATTTGCATACAAAAAGCATAACAGTCTATTCAAGACTAATATTGCAGTTTTTGAAAAAAAAGGGTAAAAGCACCTTACAGTCTTTAAGTCTGCAATAAAACAGACCTGCCTGCCGGTTTACAATCTTATTTAGAATGCACACCTCAGTGTGCATTCCCAGCACACTTTGGTGGCAGAATAAATTAACTCCTGTATGCATGTGCGGTAAATGCATCATTACAAGCCAACCAAGACGGCCGAAGATCCTGAACCCGAAGGAAGACCAGGGTAAAGATATTGGCACCAGTGAGGGAGCAAGGGGAGGTAATTTTAATTCCACTTTAAATTAACAGCCGCTTATAAATTGAAGAAATCAGCTTAAGGGATCGGTCACAGGGAAAAAAAAATAACTTGCAGAGGGAGAACAACAGACACACCTTTGCTTTAATATAGTACTGAAACAGCGTGCAGAGTATGGGGACCTCAGAAGGAGAGAAAAGGGGCTACATGAGAACTGAAGAAGAGAACACTGGACACTGGAAGAAAGGACCATATCGCACTAGTGGTTCGCAACAACCTGCCAGTGACAGGATATCTATATAGGGCTAAACATAACAGAAAAAAAGACGATGTATAGACTTACAATAAAATCCTTTTCATGGAGTCCATTGAGGGACACAAATTTAGATACTGTCGGGTTATACGGCTGCCTACTGGAGGATTGGACACTGGTAAAATACAGTAGGCCAGCCCAGGATATCTCCTCTACCCCAGTATGCCCAATTTTGTAACAAGCACTAACAAGAACATGAATCAAACATGGAAAGTGGGACCTGTGTTCCTCATTGGACTCCTTTTTTAAATTTATAGATTATAGATCATAATTGTCTGGGAGGACAACATAAATTAAGCCTAGAGAAGAGACAAATTCACAAAGGTACAATGAAAGCACCTCATCCTCTACCAGAATGTGTAGTGCCTCAAGAAGCAAAGCTACATTACACCAACTGTAGCAATCATGTTAGGCCAACAATTTTTTCCCCAAATTAGACAAGTTAAGAAAAGGATTTTACAGTTCCAAATTCCCATTTCCTTTTTCCTGTATTTAGGGACACAGGAATTTGGATACCATCAGGAAGTCCTATAGCAGTCCTGCTGAAGGGTGGGCAATGCACCAACAACTTTTAACATGCCCAGTGAAACAGAAATGGGCACTGCCTGAAGCCTAAGAATTACCCGAAGGACCAATTTGCGAAGCTGAAACAAGAAGAGGCCGAGCCCCCTACCAGATAGGGCAACCAGCCAACAAGACTAGTGGGAGGGAATGGTGAAACAACCTGATGCTTTAGAGAACAAAAAAGTATAGGTCACCAACAGGGGGAATAATTGAACACAGTAGGGAACACCAGAAGCAGTGAGAAGCCAACCATCCAAAAGCCACCAAAACAGGTAAAAACAATAAATTCCCATGTAGGGAAGAAAGACCCACAATCTGATGCTGTCAACAAAAAATGGATTCAAACCCCTGGAAGGAACAGGCCCTGTTCAGAAAGAGCAGCAGGTTTAAGCAGGAAGGCCCTAAGCCTTTTATCCCTGACCTCCTTAGTTTAGGAACAAAAACTCTGTGTTAAAATTAACTGTGTAGGCAGACAACTAACCTTGTCATCTGAGGCTTATAGGGGAAAATATGAGAACAGGCTAGAACATAACAGCCTGTGGAGAGTCTGCCAGAGAACTCCAGAATTCAACATGATATACTGTATAGGGGTAGGGTGCATGGGAAGGAGGTGGAAGTACTCCCTTAGCCCCAGACTGGAGATGGAAGATGGAAACAAGATCAGAGCATGAATCTAATACAGATGCCTCTAAGGCAGTGGTTCTCAACTCCAGTCCTCAGGACCCACCAACAGGCCAGGTTTGCAAGATAGCTGAAATACATCACAGGTGATATCACTTGCTGCTCAGTGATTGCAGTATTCTAGTCTGCAACTCCCTAAGGTAATACTTAAAATCTGACCTGTTGGTGGGTCCCGAGGACTGGAGTTGAGAACCACTGCTCTTAGGTAACTCCAGAGGGAGCCATATGAAGAACAATCCTGCCTATCCCTGACCTAAAGTTCTAGAACTACGAATGTTTCCGATCCCTTAGATCCAGCAAAGCATCATCTTCCATGGAACAAGGAACAGAAATCTTAGCAATACAGTGAGGAACATCGGTCCAACTGAATACAAAACAATGGAAAGGTCCTGAAAGCTCTTTAAGAGGCTGCAAATCAGCCAAGGAGGTAGGATCTAACTTCAGGTGGACAGGTACTCCCATGGTGTAACGTTATTACCGGTTACTGTCAGAGGACACCTTCAGCAGGAGACTAGAATATTCCGCCTGCTCAAAATATCCAGCTGTGCCCTGCTCCAATGATCTTTACCTGCTGATCTAACTAGGGTCAGAGGCACAACTACATGTGTGAGCCTCTCTTTCTACCAGAGATTTCCAGTAGAGAGGAACCTGTTTAAAAGGAATTTCCCCTAAAGGGATAAGTACAGATGAGACTCCCGGTATCGTCACGCGCAGCAGTAATACTACCTCTCCCGACATAGGAAGGACTTCCTTTTTTTTCAGGGGGAAAACAGCAGTAGCTAAATGGTGTCCAACAGAGTACAAACTACAGGATCTGCCCAAAGCAGGATCCCACAATGTAGAAGTAATCTAGTGGAGAAAATCATTCCCCAGTGAGAGAAACCCTCCAGAAGATTCCTTCCCAGCTCCCTGAAGGAGAGTAATCACACCAGAGACTATCTAGTCTATAAAAGCAAAAAAAAATTAAGCTGCTCAGGAATTAGACCCATAACCACAGAGAAAGCGGTTTAGAGGGACTGAGAAAAGATAAAAGAGGGGAGAAGTCTTTAGGGGCCCTACCTTCTCTGCAAGGGAGGGGAGAGCGGCAACTCCCTGTCTAATAACAAGGGGTCTCAGGGTGGACATGCTGTGGACCTTTCCAGTAAAGGACTAGGATGCTTACCATCTCCTACAGGTGACTATTGCCAAACCTGACAAAGCCAGATCCAGGAGGATGTTGTCCACTAGTATCCACAGTGCTTATTGTCTTTATAGGAGATCACCTGAGTGTACTGCAATGGGGACAAGTAAAAGACACTCTGCTAAACAGTGAGAAAAATCAGATGTGCTTTGGTGACACTGAGGATTCAGATCCCCACCTGGGTAAGGGAAAATCAAGTTGACTTAAAAGAACAGAGGGTCCTTCTAAAGAGTGGGGAAACTGGTAAATACAAAGTACCACTGGGGGACTGAATTGCCCCAAGGGAATGTAATTTTTCTGAGGAAGAAAATGGTGCCAGATAAGGCACAGTTTCTTCATCTACTTCCATAGTAGGTGCTGAACTGAAAAATACCCAATGACCTGCAAGAACTTACAATCATTCCTCCACTTGCAGAAGTGGGAGTGCACCTTCATGCAGGAGTTTTTTTCAGATGGCTTGGCTAGGTTCTGACCTCTAGCCTTGCGAGCTGTCGGGGTCAAGCTCTGAGGGTTTGGGCGCACCTACTGTAGACGTAGATGAAGAGACTCAGCTGACCTCTTACTTTAAGGCAGGTGTATGCTCTGGCCTCCTGTGGAATCCTTAATGATGGTATCAAGTGTAGGTCCAAAGAGACAAAATTCCTCAAAGACCAATCATGTCAGACACTGTTTGGACAGGACATCAGTGTCCCAGCACCTAACTAGGGTGCTTAGCACATCTGTACAGGCACCAGACCCATGCAGGACACAAGTCTGGACACTTACAATAAGCCAGCACAACGGGATTGTAAGGCTCGAGACATTTTTCCCATGTGCTTCTATAACAAGAGTACCTTGGATTTGGAAAAAATCCTTTTTAAAGGATCTAGCCCATTCTGCCAGAGTTTGACAGATTGGGGGCACAGCGAACACAGGACATTGGGCAGAGAAATCATGGACTTAGGGAGGGATTCCAATTGCTGCTCAGCGGAATCTGAATTGTAAGCATGCCCTCTACAGGTTTTTTTTTTTCAAATAACATTTTATTGATCCAAAAGTCAGGTAAGTTACAAAGACAATGATATCTTGTTGTATAAAATTTGCCATGCCAGAGGCAAAACTGGCAAGTAGCCGGTATCAAGAGAAAAACAAACATTCAGTTGTATAAAGCTTAGATTAGTTACCATATACTGTGCAATAGTCAACATATGCATATAGACATGTAACCTGACATAATCTAGTAAACATAAGGAATAAGAGAAAGAGTAGAGAAGAAAAAGAAGGAGATGGGAGGGGAGGGAGGGAGAGGATGGGGGAGGCTCCACCAGTGGCTCAAGGAGGATCTTCTCATCTATGCCAGTCTTCCCAGACCTTATCATGTGTTTCCAATCTGTCTTGCAATCTAGCAGTCATTTTTTCCATTAGCTCTATATCCTTGATTCTGGCATATAGATCTGTTGAGGTAGGCGGGTCCCTTCTTTTCCAGTAGAGGGCTATGAGACACCTCGCGGCTGTCAGGATGTGCCGAAGCAGTTTCTTGGAGTGCTTAGGTATCTGTAAACCAGATACTCCTAAGAGGAATAATTTAGGGGTTCTAGGAACCTGTACTCCCAACAAGCGGGTTAGTAAGGATTGCGCCTCCTTCCAGAAGGGCTCTATCTTGGGGCAGGACCAGTAAATGTGGTATAGTGTTCCCCTTTCTCTCTGACATCTCCAACATCCCTCTACAGGTTTAGTGGTTTACCTGTTAAGGCGAGTCACTGACAAAGCCACATTGAGTATAGAACACAGTTTAACAAATTAAATCCCAAATGGAAACCCTTCTGAGGCATTCTCAGGTGGGGACCTAGAGACCTTAAGGTTGCTCCCAGTGCACAGAGAAATGCCTTGATTACCAGTTGCTGGAGACAGCAGGATGATTCTCCAAATCAAAGTTAGTGAGTTAGTGAGTACCTCAGCAATCAGGACCAAAATAACCTTTTGTAATCCCAAGGTGATGGTAGGAGACTGCTGTGCCTCAAAAACAGTCTCAGGAATGGACTTTGGGTACTCTGGGTTTGAGAGAGAGGAAGTCATTGCATCCAGTGGCCTGACCTGTTATAAGACCTCGGGCAGATCAAAAAGAGACTCTGGGGAGAAAGCCGCAGAAGTGCACTGAGAGCCTCTAAGATCGGAATCCAAGAGGTATTGGCCACAAAATATTGTGCTATTGCAGTAGAGGCTCCCAATGACAAAGGAAGACTCTGAGAGAAACCTAACAGACATAGGGTCACTGGATTCAAGAAGTCTGTGCCCTCAGAGGGTACAGATTAAATGTTCCTGGAACCATAAGGAGAAAGTGTGAAATGGGGGTCAGCAGGACTATTCAATCTGTCTAGCTGCAGACACGTTGTACACTAATGCAACTAGGCTCAAGGTAAGAGCCAAGGCCTCAGGTACCCACAAACCTGGGTAGCTGGTGACTGATGAGGGTCAGATAACCGGAGGTGAAGAGGTTACTGTAGGCGAGCAGTAGGAACAGACTAAAGATCGGAGTTCCACGTGGTGCTTTTGCAAAGCAGGAGCAAAGGCAGGACAATGCTCCCTCCCATGGAAAGAGAGCACGTGATGCTTCAGTCAGGTGTTGGCAGTGCTCAGTCTCCCAGCGTTTACCCTTTTCACGGTTATACTGGCGGTAACACGAAAGAGACTCAGCAAACAATGAGGTAGCCCCCAATGCTCAGCCCAAACTGCTACTCAGAGAGTCTTCAGAAACTGGACAAGTGCTGAGGAAATTTCTCTGGCTCTTTTACCAGTACTTGGAGCATGGAAAGCGTTATAAATGAAACCTAGTGTTGAAGGTCAAATTCCAGGCTAGCCCACATGTTTAGTCAAGCAGGGCCTGGACACAGCACTCCAAAGTTAGACCGAGGAGTCTCATCCAAATCAATGCCATGTAGAGACCAGCAGTGATATAGTGTGTAATCTTGATTGATATCAATACAAGAATTCAAAAATAAAATGAAAGAAAAAAAGCTAGCAAAGATTGGTCAGATTTTTCTCAGCAGAGCGGGAGAAAAGATGTCTGTCCTCCTAACAGATAAGCAAATAAGGCATGCTGGCTAGAGGAAGGATTATCCTGGGCTGGCCTACAATTTTTTTTGTTTGTCAGGGTCTAAACATCCTGTAGGCAACAGCATAACACGACAATGTCTGAATTTCAGTGTCCTTCAATGAATGGAAAAAAAACCCAATAAACTGGTTTCTAAGGGTCAATTACTTGCTTGTTGGATAAAAGACACATTACACCCTCCCTTGTGACGTAAATTCTTCAGGGTTTGCACCAGCGAGGAAGTGATGCCTTACTCATCCAGCTAGCGAGGCAAAAGACACATAGAAGCAAGTGAGTATTTTCTCGGTAGTTTTTCGTTTCAATCTTTTTTATTAGGATTTCAAATAGTAATAGGACATTGTAAGTAAACAAAGTCAAGTACAAACTAGAACTGTCAGCATAATCAGTGTATGAACAGTGGTGACCATAACATTTGTGGAGAATGAGGAGGTCTAAGCATGGACCCACAATAGTCCATAATTGGGTACGAAAAGCTACTTCGAAGTGATCAACCATTAAGGAGACCCATCTAGCATAACATATGAAGCTACAGTGCCTTAAAAAAGTATTCATGCCCCTTAAAATTTTCCACATTTTGCCATGTTACAACCAAAAACGTAAATGTTTATTATTGGGATTTTATGTGTTAGATCAACACAATTTGGCACATAATTGTGAAGTGGAAGGAAAATGATAAATGGTTTTCAAAATTTTTTACAAATAAAGATCTGAAAAGTGTGGCATGCATTTGTACTCAGTCTCCATGAGTCAATACTTTGTAGAACCACCTTTCGCTGTAATTACGGGCTGCAAGTCTTTCTGGGTATGTCTCTACCAGCTTTGCACATCTAGAGAGTGACATTTTTGTCCCATTCTTTGCAAAATAGCTCAAGCTCTGTCAGATTGGATGGAAAGAGTCTGTGAACAGCAATTTTCAAGTCTTGTCACAGATTCTCAATTGGATTTAGGTCTGGACTTTGACTGGGCCATTCTAAACACATGAATATGCTTTGATCTAAACCATTCCATTGTAGATCTGGCTATATTTTTAGGGTCGTTGTACTGCTGGTGAACCTCCGCCCCAGTCTCAAGTCTTTTGCGGACTAACAGGTTTTCTTCTAAGATTGCCCTTTATTTGGCTCCATCCATCTTCCCATCAACTCTGACCAGCTTCCCTGTCCCTGCTGAAGAAAAGGATCCCCACAACATGACGCTGCCACCACCATGTTTCACGGTGGGAAGTGTGTGTTCAGGGTGATGGACAGTGTAAGTTTTCCACCACACAAAGTGTTTTGCTTTTAGGCTAAAAAGTACAATTTTGGTCTGACCAGAGCACCTTCTTCCACCATATGGCTTCTCGCAAACTGCAAACGGGACTTCTTATGGCTCGCTTTCAACAATGGCTTTCTTCTTGCCACTCTTCCATAAAGGCTACATTTTTGGAGTGCACGACTAATAGTTTTCCTGTGGACAGATTCTTCCACCTGAGCTGTGGATCTCTGCACTCCTCCAGAGTTACCATGGGCATCTTGGCTGCTTCTCTGATCAACGCTCTCCTTGCCCGGCCTGTGAGTTTAGGTGAATGGCCATGTCTTTGTAAGTTTGCGGTTGTGCCATACTCTTTCCAATTTCGGATGATGGATTAAACAGTGCTCTGTGAGATGTTCAAAGCTTGGGATATTATTTTAAAACCTAAACCTGCTTTTTTTAACCATTTTATCCCCGGAAGGTTTTACCCCTAAATGACCAGGCCATTTTTTGCGATACAGCACTGTGTTACTTTAACTGACAATTGCGCAGTTGTGCAACGCTGTACCCAAACAAAATTGATGCCCTTTTTTTCCCACAAATAGAGCTTACTTTTGGTGGTATTTGATCACCTCTGCAGTTTTTATTTTTTGCGCTATAAACAAAAAAAGACTGTCAATTTTAAATAAAAACCATATTTTTTTTTTTCTGCTATAAAACATACCCATCAAAAAAATAAAAAAAAAGTCTAACTTCATCAGTTTACGCCAATGTGTATTCTGCTAAATATTTTTGGTAAAAAAAAAAACAAAAACACAATGAGCGTTTATCGATTGGCTTGCGCAAAATTTATAGCATCTACAAAATAGGGGATAGATTTATGGCATTTTTATTTATTTAACTATTTTACTAGTAATGACGGTGATCAGTGATTTTAGCACTGCTACATTGCGACATTGCAGCAGACAGATCGAACACCTAACTGACATTTATGACACTTTTTTGGGAACCAGTGACATTACAGTGATCAGTGCTAAAAAGTATGCACTGACATTGTACTAATGACGCTGGCAGGGAAGAGGTTAACATCAGGGGAGATCAAGGGGTTAACTGTGTTCCCTGGGTGTGTTTACTAACTGTATGGGGGATGGGCTGCCTGGGAAAACAGAGATCAGTCTTCCTGCATAGCAGAAAGACAAGATCTCAGTCCAAACCCCTGTCAGAATGGAGATCTGCCTTGTTTACTTCGGCGGATCCCTATTGTGTGTCAGCGGGGAACGATCGGGGGCGACCAGCGGATATAGAGTCCGCTGGACGCGCTGACTGGCTCCCCCGCTGGTCAATCTGTGTGCACGCCCTCAGAAGCTAGCGCACAAACCGCCGTACCGGTACAGCGATTCGCGTAGCCGAGCCACCTTGCCACAGTATAACTGCGGTGGCTGGTCGGCAAGTGGTTAAACTTCTCCACAGCTTTATCTCCAACTTTTCAGGTGTGTTCTTTGGCCTTCATGATGCTGTTTGTTCACTATGATCCTTTAACAATCTAACAAACCTCTAAGGGCTTCACGGAACAGCTGTATTTATGCCGAGATTAAATTACACACAGGTGGATTCTAATTACTAATTAAGTGACTTCTGAAGGCAATTGGTGCCACTTTGTGTTGGTCTATCACATAAAATCCCAATAAAATACATTTGCGTTTTTGGTTGTAACATGACAAAATGTGGAAAATTTCAAGGGGTATGAATACTTTTTCAAGGCACTGTATATTTCCAGAAAAGGTTAGACCAAAAAAGGGGCCATATTGCAGGTCAACATTGTAGGCAAATGGGTCAAGCAGGACTACCCCAGCCACCTAGGAGGCCTTCAGATGTTAAGGGATTGGCGTATTATACCACCTGAAGACCACTCACCTTCTACACCACCTTCTCGTGACGTGGAGACAGAATGGTCTGGTCAGCGCATCTGAGCCCTGTCTATCCTGCAGGCTGCTGTGGATCCCAACTCCTTAATGCTGGGTGACTGCGGCATAATGCATATGTTAATTTCCCACAAAATTTCGCCTTCCAGACCTACGTTTAGTTGCTTTGGTCTGAGTTTTGAACTGTTTTTGTACCCCCTTGAAACCACTGTTTGAACCCACTTTGCTGCCTTTAAGACCCCACCTCTTATATTCAAAAACTTTGATACCCTTTTCCTAGCCTCAGCAGAAAAGAAAAAGAATGGAGTGCTAATTGCCATACGCAACACCATCCAGTTCACTGTATACAAGAAGATAACAGATCCTCAAGGAAGATGCCTTATAATCATTTGCGACATTACCTAAGAAACTTATACTCTTGTCAACTCCTATGCACCCAATGTCAAACAACTTAAGTTTTGTAAAGATCTCTTTCGCCAGGGTTCTGTTCATAGAAAGGGTCATCTAATCATCGGAGGAGACTTCAACACAGTTGGAGATCCAGCCATGGACAGCTTCACAGGCAGATGGCTACCTAATCAAACCTTAAACTCCCTCCTTCACTGGAATGACTTATATGACGTTTGTCGTTGCCAACACAGCTCCGAAAAATACTTCACCTACTTCTCGCCTTCTCAGGTCTCTTACTCCTGAACTGACCTCTTCATCACTGACAAATGGGCTCTCCAAAATATTTAGGCCTCCTCCATAGGGAGCATCACATGGTCGGACCATGCTCCGATTCTCATTGAAGTTGGACCTCACAGCACATGAGCCCCAAGCCTTTTGAGACTTAACTCCTCTCTTTAAGCAGACCCAAACATCTGTCAGCAGATAGCGCAAGCTCACGACCAGTTCTTTGAGCTGATTGATCTTCCCGACACTGATAAATTTGTTCTGTGGTCTGCTTATAAAGCTTACATGCGCGGTATTATTAAATTGAATGCTTTTGTCAAGTGCCAGAGGACCAGGCAAAATGACGAGGTACTAGCTTTTTTTTTTTTTTTTTTAAATAAAAGAAAATGAGGACCTTAAAAATTGTCCCCCTCCCCCTCGCTAGCCTCTGCATTATTGGAAGATGGGCATAAACTCTGCTCCCTGCTATCATACAAATTTGAAACAAACTTAAAATTCACCAAAGCCAACTGTTACACATTAGGAAATAAAGCCAGAGCGTTGTTTGCAAGACAGGTAAAGACCCAACAAGCCAAATCTAAAATTGCCTCGCTACTCCATCAATCTACTAAAGCCCTTCTTACCAACCCACAGGACATAGCTAATGCCTTTAGTTCATATTACTTCTCTCTGTACAACAGTGGCGGAGCATCCATAAGGGCGCACGGGCGCCGCCCCCTCTCTCACCAATAGATAGATTCATGCATTGCATGAATCTATCCATGGCCGCCGCTGCCACCCCCTATTCAGGCGCCCAACCCCTTTTCGGGCACCGGGCGCCTGAATTACAGCGGCGCAGGGTGTTTTTGAAGCACCTGATTAGAGCCATAGGCGTCAAAAAAGGTAAACAGCTGTGTTAGAAAAGCAAATGAATATTCGCTTTCCTAACATTGAACCGCCTCTCCGCCAATCAGGTGCTCGTGTCTGTTACCCGTCACCCGATTGGCTGAAACGACAGGTGCTGTGATTGGACACCTATCAGGCGTCCAATCATAGGAGAGGACAGGAGAAGAAGACATTGAGGACAACGCTCGCCGCCCGTCGTTATCCGCTGCTTCAACGAAACAGGGTAAGTGCCGGGCAGACGGCGGACAGGGGACACAGTGGGGGCGTTCGGTGGGGGCACAGTGGGGCTGCAATTGATGTTTTTTTTTCAGAATTTTTCAGTTTGTTTGCGCCCCCCAAAAATTTTGAGCACTAGCCGCCACTGCTGTACAACCTGGCTACAGACCATTCTATGTCCCCACCTACAGATTCTATATCTATAGATGCTTTCTTAAATTCACTTGAGCTCCCAACCATAGTACCATCCCAAGAGGAGATTATGTCTGAAGTCAGAGTTCAGTCAGAACAGTGAAACTGTGGGATTGTGCCCTGCCATGTTTAGGTCAGATATAAACTCTTTTCTATTCCCCTTCAAAGTTTTTTGGGAGTCAGTGCATATACTGTTAGGCTTAAATAAAGTCCTCCTCTCTTATTTTTTATTTAAATGTAAATATTAGAGGATTTCCATTTCTGAATATAAGGATATATTTAATATTGGAGAGCACAGAAAATAAAACACACATTAGAGTTGCTTACCTGACTGCTAATTGATGACCTTCTTTTGTCCAAACCAGATAAAGCTTGTCGTGGAGGGGTGCTGGTATCAGTTGGAATCTTAGTAGGGGTTGCTGTCAAAATACATAATAGTGCATTACAACAACATTTTAAAAGCACAACAACTTCTGGAACTAAAATGTGATTAAAAAAAATAAATAAAAAATGACAATGTTTCATCGATCTCAACTGAATGAAAACAAGGTCAATTCTAGATGTAAAGCATCCATTGTAAAGTTTACATATCTCCATATCTGCTTTTCACAGACATGCAGCAAAAAAGATGTTCATTTGTAGTTCACTGAGGGGGGGAGTCTTTCACCTTCAAGTTATACTGCCACCTACAGGAGCATTGGACACAGACTAACAAAAAGCTAGCTCAGGATAACCCCCCACTATCAGCAGGCATCACTTTAGTACATAAACACAAAGGGGTGAAACGTGCGTCTCTCTATGGACTCCAAGAAAATAATTTCATGGTGACTACAAAAATCCTATTTTCACTATCATGCATTGGGGATAAAGGAAGACTTGTATCTTCGGGACATCCAAAAGCAGTCAAACTAATGGCCCGTACACACGGTCGGACTTTGTTCGGACATTCCGACAACAAAATCCTAGGATTTTTTCCGACAGATGTTGGCTCAAACTTGTCTTGCATACACACGGTCACACAAAGTTGTCGGAAAAACCGATCGTTCTGAACGCGGTGATGTAAAACACGTACGTCGGGACTATAAACGGGGCAGTAGCCAATAGCTTTTTTTTATTTATTCTGAGCATGCGTGGCACTTTGTCCGTCGGATTTGTGTACACACGATCGGAATTTCCGACAACGGATTTTGTTGTTGGAAAATTTTATAGCCTGCTCTCAAACTTTGTGTGTCGGAAAATCCGATGGAAAATGTGTGATGGAGCCTACACACGGTCGGAATTTCCGACAACAAGGTTCTATCACATATTTTCCGTCGGAAAATCCGGCCGTGCGTACAGGGCATTAGAGTAGGGCAACACCTCAAATGCTATCAGACCAAAGAAAACAGAATATTGGAGACTGCCTGCAGCACAAAGAGCCACCTGAAACTGGCATCACATAAAAAAAAAAAAAAATGTCTACCTGGTGAAAAAAAAAAAAAAAAAGTGTGAACAGAAGACCAAATGACAGCCAAAATGCCCAAGAAGCATTCCCAGACCTATTAGATTGTACAATGACAGTAAAGGGTGGAACCTGATACCTCAGAACTGAAGCTTGGAGGATGTTTGCCTGAGACACCAAAACACGGTCCATGTGGGATTACAAAACAGAAATCATTCTTCCTGAACGAAGAGAGACTTTCGTAGCCTGAATCATATCCAAACAATAGAGGGAGATTTCCTTTCTGGTGAACTGGGACCAGACAGAGTGATGGAAAAGCAATGTCCTTGTAGAGGTGAAAGGCAGAAACTACCTTTGGCAAGAAGGATGTCCAGGGCTCTAAAACCACCTTGTCCTTATGCAAAACAAGAAAGGGTTCATTGCGGGGAAAAGGCTGCCAGTTCACATACTTACCTCCAAGAGGTGATGGCTTAACATAACTGGAGTTTAAAAATACAGCCCTTTTCTTCATGCATTCTATAAGCTTTGGAATAACTGTAGCAGTGCTAAGGTCCCCTTAAGGTCTTCTGGCCAGTCAGCCATGGTCAGGCAATATAAAGTCTCAGCTAAAAGAGGGTGAAGAGCAGGATCCCCCAGCAAGAACATTGTTGTAAAAATGGCATCCAATTGTTTAGCATTTGGGTACTGGCACAACTACTCTTTGGAACAGGAGATGGTATAGAGCATTCAGCAAATTTGACTGTCCTTGGGCAGATTTTGGTTGATTTGAGAGAAGAAAGCGCTGAATGGGTAGAGTTTTGAACTTCTTTTTTGTACCCCCTTGAAATCACTGTTTGAACACATTGGGAAGATGGCTTTCGGGAAGACATGATTGGCTTTGGGGGGCGAAGTCTTATGCCAAAAAGGAAGGGCAGAATTTAGGTTTAAAAGATAAAGCCTGGGTGGAGCGATTAGGTCCTATGTGTTTTGAATAGGTAAAGGCTCCTGAGGTTTTAGAATCTCCTGTTTCCCTACTGTGACATCTTGAATCTGTCAAGTGCCTTACCAAAAAAAAAAAAAAAAGACATTCTCCTTCAAAAGGCATATGTATTAGGTTGTTTTTTTTTTTGCAGTCAGCTTCAACTGTTCAGGCTTTAAGCCACAAGGTTCTGCGCATGTGAATGAGGATTAGAGCCATTCTAGAAATTTGTTTTATTACTTTTTCTAGGGCAATCACACTAAACAGCAGGGCAACCAACAGCAAGAGCTTTTCAAACTGCCTATCTGCAAAATAGCAGCAAGAGCTTTTCGAACTTCCTATCTGCAAAATCTTTGAATGAAGGAACATCTTTAATTGGTACAGTGTGAGGTTTGGTGGTTGTAAAACCTTACATATTACCCAATTAAGTGACTAGCCTCAGGTGACACACAGATGAAACAAAACCTCCCAAATAAGTTGTATAGTTTTAACTGCAGCAGTTTCCTCTCTATAGCCTCCTAAAAGCACACATTTTGGGGAATGGACACCCCTTCTACAGTGTCTTATAGGGAAACATGCACAACTGAAGCTAGCAATCACCTTCTATGTGCTTGAGGGGGACAGGCCATCCCCCGAGATTCTGTGGTGTCAGCATAAATGGTCAGAAGTGATTTATACAGATAGAGGGGGAGAGACCACAATAGGAACCACAATAGGTGCTTTAGATGGAAACATACTATAGAGGGATATGCTTTATTTATTTTACATTTCAGAGGCTTACAAACACTTGATGGCAGGATCAGCAACTGGACAACTTATTAGTGAACTCCTTTTCCACTGGATAGCGTTTGGGGATGATTTTTCAGAAAAATTAAATCTTTTCTGGATTGACCTCAAGCTCAGATTGCTCATTCGCTTTGTTCATAAACTGAGAATGTATTTTTAGATTTAGCAGGTATCTTTGTATCTGAAAGGACCCTGCGAGAAGGAGAAGAACCAAGTGCGACAATGCCGGGGCTTCTGCCCACAGCAGAAGTGAGCATATCAACATTAGCAAGCAAATTGCATGAAGCCACCAACATCAGATGCATAAGATCCAGCAGGTGAGAAATCTTCCTCTAACACCGCCTCTGGGTCTTCTGCATTTCCTTTAACATCTGCCTTTTCTAGGACAGGCATATTGGGCTCCAACTCAAGCAGAGTCTGTGGAGCTAGAAAAGGAGTCTGGCATTTTGGGCCCTGAACAGTGATGGCTGTATTAAAGCTGTTAGTTGTCCGAGACATTGTGACATAGATTCAGGAAAATCTTCCTTTGTCAGTTAGGCTGTATGTGCTGAAACAGAATTAGATGCAGAGACCAGTGTTAAAATCAGGTCCTGCTCAATGCAAGGGAAGCATTTTCATGTTTAAACTGAGTGTTATGTGGGCCTTTGACTGAGTTTCTGCCATGGTTGCTTTTTTGCCTGGCTTCTGCCTTAGCTACAGGTGAGGGTGATCCCCTGTGAGGTACTCACAGAGTCAGGTTTGAAAAAAGGGTCAAGTGGGTCGGAAAGGAGCATGCAGTAACATGGATATTGATCGTTCTTGGCGAGGTTCTCGGGTTTTAAGGGTGGGAGGAAGCGCCTGAGTACCCTAAAGGGTCTCTAGGCGAAAGTAGAGATAAACTTTGCGACTGATGGTGTAATGTAACAACTGGTCATCCACCTGAGACTAAGCTCTGAGTGACTGAGTTTTAGCACCAAGTTTCAAAAGCTTACACTGAAAAAGTGAATACATTCCAAACATAGACCCAGTTTTTACAGTAATGGTCAGAGATACAGAGTAAGCCTGTCTATTCACGCTGCTGGCTCCTTTAAAAAAAAGTGCAGCCTTAGCTAGTCACAGTGTGCATACCCCTGATGGGGTCTTCAGAGTTTGGGTTCTATAGGGAAGGACCATGGCCCTGTATAGAACCTTGTGGTTGACTACACTTGTTGCACAAAATGCTTAGTTGTGTACCTGTGCAGGATCCACAGCCTGGAGCAAGATTACAGGCTGCCCCAAGGTGTGGCATCCAGATCAGCTAACAATGTTTTACTGAGGTTACACTGCTTATAATGTGGTATTAAAAGACAGTGAGTCATTGATTAAGTTGATTGAAGAATTTGAAGATTAGATAGTAAACTAGTTGTTAAGCTATTTCTCTGTAAGGGAAAAAGAGGTTCATTACCTTAGGACTCTTAACAAAAAAACTGAACTCACAGTGTAGTAGGGTTATAGGTCAGGCACCTAGGGGGCATGTCTTCAAAAGCTTTGCCAGTGTCCAATCACCTCAAGGTATAAGCCTATACAACCTAGTGTCTATGAATACTCATCTCGTACTCTGTACTGTACGGTTACGATAGAATTTTAATCAGAAGAGATGTAGAAAAGGCGTTAAATCACCCAGGACACTAACAAAACACTGAGGCATGCTGGGTAGAAAAGGGGTCATAAAAAGGGACTGGCTTACAATTTTACTATTTTCCAGTGTCCCAAGCTCCTGTAGACAGCAGTATAACCTGTTTATGAATTCCCGTGTGCCTCAATGGACAGGAAAGAAAGACACATTTAACAACATCCAATATATAGCGCTTATCAAAAACGCAATAAATACCATTTCAAAAGAGCTTCTACTCACATGATGGATCGGACACTGCTGTGTGAGACGATGACTTGATAGAACTCTTGGATGATGGTGACGGCGTCCTGCTGTCATCAAACCTTTCCAAAGCATCCTTTAGGCTGTCCTTATGTATGCGACTGTCTGAGATAGAGTCTTGGTTCTGAAGGAACATAAATATATCCAAAATTATAAGTCATGTAACACTTTCTCACAGATAGCAAAAACTCTACTCCAGGCTTATACAAGCACATTACAACAAATGTGATATACAGTGGATATAAAAAGTCTACACACCCCTGTAAAATATCAAGTTTCTGTGATGTAAAGAAATGAGACAAAGATAAATAATTTCAAAACTTTTTCCATCTATAACCGATTGAGCCCTTGAAGATTTTACCCCCTTCCTGACCAGAGCACTTTTTGCGATTCAGCAATGCGTTGCTTTAACTGACAATTGCGCGGTCGTGCAACGTTGCACCCAAACAAAATTGACGTCCTTTTTTCCCATAAATAGAGCTTTCTTTTGGTGGTATTTGATCACCTCTGAGGTTTTTATTTTTTGCGCTATAAACAAAAAAAGAGCGACAATTTTGAAAAAAAAAAACAAAAAAAAAACGCAATAATGTTTACTTTTTGCTATAATAAATATCCCCTAAAAATATATTAAAAAAAACATTTTTTTTCCTCAGATTAGGCTGATATGTTTTCTTCTACATATTCTTGGTAAAAAAAAAAACCCCAAAAAATGCAGCTTATATTGATTGGTTTGCGCAAGTTATAGCGTCTACAAAATAGGGGATAGATTTATAGCATTTTCATTATAAATTTTTTTTTTTTACTAGTAATGGCGGCGATCTGCGATTTTTATCATGACTGCGACATTATGGCGGACATGTCGGACAATTTTGACACATTTTTGGGACCATTGGCATTAATAAAGCAATCAGTGCGATTACTGTAAAAATGTCACTGGCAGTGAAGGGGTTGACACTAGGGGGCAGTGAAGGGGTTAAGCGTGTCCTAGTGTGTGTTCTAACTGAAGGGGGATGGGGACTCTGCAGGGAAGATAACAGATCGCTGTTCATACTCTGTATGAACAGGCAGGCAATCTGTCGCTTCTCCCCTCAGAGAACCGGAAACTGTGTTTAAACACACGGTTCCGGGTTCTCTGTGTCTCAGGGAGCCCGGGAGCTGGGAGTCCGATCGAGACCGCCGGGCACTCGCATCGGCTTGGGGGCGAGCAGGGGGTGCACGCAAGCGCCTCTAGTGGACACAGGGCGAAGCGACGTTACATAACATTGTTTCGCCCAGCCGTGCCATTCTGCTGTAGTACAACTGCGGCGGCTGGTGGGCAAGTGGTTAATGTAACCTATAAACTGTACGGGGGGCGGAGCTGGCGCGCAGCATGTGAGGACGTCTTGAGAGGAGCTCTCCCTGTAGATTTCACATCCTGACCTAATCCTGTGAGCTAAAGTCGGCGTTTTTGTTCTGGACTGCTGGGGTATGAGTTGTGGACCCTCCGGAGAGCATCAGGGGATGGTGAAATACGGGCCTCCGTGGCCAAAAACACCGGGGGAGAGGCTGGCACGCTATGCCTGGGGCTCTCAAGATGGCGCCGCGGCGCCGGACAGAGAGGAGGAGGAGGAATGGCCGCCGCTTCAGCAGCAGCATGAGGACACTGAAAGACCGCAGCCTGCTTCATCTGGTCGGGTGAGTCCCAGAATACAGAGGGACCGCACTGTGCGCAGGGGGAGATCCCTGGACAGGGATAGGGGACCCACACATGATACAGACAGGGCCCTGGAGGAGGAAGGAGAACCGTCTCTTAAGCAAATAATGGCTGCCATACAGGGATGTCAGACTAAGCTGCTAGACCACTTTGGGGAACTGCAAATGGAATTCTCCTATATGAAACATGATATGCAGAAGCTTAGAGAAAAGGCACAGGCTGCTGACCACCGCATTGCTGCTCTAGAGGACACTGTCAGGCCTATGACCACTGATAACCAAATCATAAAAAAGACCCTCTCTGAGCACACTCTTAAAATGGCCGACATGGAGGACCGCATGAGAAGAAATAATATAAGGCTGGTGGGATTCCCTGAAGGAGTGGAGGGTAATCATCCGGAGGAATTCCTGGAGGAATGGCTGAAGGTGAATATGGCCCCTGGAACTTTCACTGCTATGTTTGCTATAGAGAGGGCACACCGTGTACCAGGTAAATCACCACCTAAGGGAGCAATCCCCAGACCCATGATAGCAAAGATTCTGCACTTCAGAGACAGAGAAAATATCCTAAAAGGAGCCAGGACAGGCCCTGAGCTGAAGTGTCATAACTATCGGATATCTATTTATCCTGATTTTTCTGCCACCACGCAAAAGCAAAGAGCTTCCTTCTATCCGATAAAGAAACGACTCAGAGAACTGAACCTGATGTACAGTATGCTATACCCAGCAAAACTACGCATTGTGGATAATGGAAAAACACATTTTTTTACCACCCCCACCGAAGCTGCTGATTGGCTGGATGCGAGAGGACGACCGAGAAGAGGAGGCTCTCCAAGATCTCCTTAACCTGCTACATAACAGATGAAGATGTTGGGAGATAGGAGATGTCAGAGGAAAGTAATACGGCGGACGTTGAGCTGTTTTTTTACCGCCCTTTTGCATCACAACCCCTATTTATAAGATGTAGAAAAGCATTGAATGGGGCCCTTAGATGGGTCTCTATACACCCAGCAATCCGGAAGACTACAGAAGGTATACGTCTGCGACTTTCAAATGCTCAAGAACACTTTTGACGCTGAAGGAATCTACAGGGATCTTTTTCTCCTTTTGGAAACAAAGCTTTTTTTTCTATAGTTTTCTCTATTTTCACTGGAGACTTGAGGAGTGGAACAAGAAGTTTCCTCTTCCCCTTATCTACTTATATTTTCTTCTATTTTTTTGTGTTCCAGAGTTTTTTTAATTTTTGTGGGAGGTTTTTTTTCTCTCTCACAACTGAACTTACTCCTCACAATACTGGAGCCTGTGTGTTTTTTTTGAATACACACATCCGTTATAACCTCTTTTAGGTTAAAGGTTTTGGGAATGAAGTGCCTTGCAAGTTGGGGGCGGGTACAGGGTGGGGGGTGGGGAACAAGGAGGGAGGAGGGGGGAAGTATTGGGGAAAAACATTATTATGCTTTATGTATGCTCATGATTTTAAGTTCACTTTTGCTGTCTACTGTCTGCCTTCTATGCTGCTGCTCACCAGGATGGGGAGGGGGGGTGCTGGAGCCCTGGGGGGTGCCATACCTGACAGATGGGAGTGGGAAGGAAGGGGAGGGGGGGAGACTCTTGCTTTATCCACTATGGCTGTGAACCTCAGGGTGATCTCCTGGAACGTTAGAGGTCTCAACTCCAAATTTAAAAGATCACTGGTCTTTGATTATCTAAAAAAATATAAACCGCATTTGATACTGTTGCAGGAGACGCATCTGCAGGGCTCCAGGACTCTCTCCTTAAAAAGGGCGCATATTGCTGGGGCTTATCATGCAAGTTACTCTTCATTTGCTAGGGGAGTGTCCACGCTGGTGGCTAAATCTCTACCTATATGTATTCATGCAATAAAAACGGATATCAAGGGTAGATATGTTGTTACCGTGATAAAGGTGCATAACAGATTCATGACCTTTGTGAACTTATATGTCCCACCTCCCTTCTCCCTGTCTCATTTGGATGATGTGCTTCAAGCGACTTTTGAGATAGCGGAAGGGAGGATTTTTATCTTGGGGGATTTGAATGCGGTGGTGGATCCGACAAGGGACAGGTTGGATGCACCGCCGAGAACCCCAACACCGCTTGCAAAGTGGATGTCAACACATGGCTTCTATGATGCATGGCGAGCGAGACACCCAGAGATCAGGGAATACTCTTGCTATTCTGAGACACATAAAACACTATCTAGGATAGACATGGCATTAGTTGAGTCTGAGGGACTGCAATTGGTGGCTGGGGCGAGGTACTTACCTAGAGTGCACTCGGACCATTCACCCCTACTAGTAGATATTATATTTGGTCAGAGGCAAGGTATCAGACATTGGAGGATGGAGGCTAGCTGGTTGCAGGAGGAATATATTAAAATTAAATGTAATGAGACTATTCAGCGATTCTGGAAGGAGAATAAGGAAGTTGGCTCTGAACTAATAAAGTGGGAGGCATTCAAAGCTACTCTAAGAGGGGTGTTCATGACGGAGGTGGCTAGCTTCAAGAAGCAACTGGCATCTTCAATATTGGACAGGGAACGGGAGGTATCTCTAGCTGAGGCAGAATACGTTAGGAGACCAACTAGAGAGGGTTTGTGTACTCTCCAGGATAAGACACGGGCATACAAGGAAATACTGACTGACCAGACTACCAAACTTGGACTTGCGCAACGTAGACGTATCTTTGAATTTGGGGATAAGAATAGTAGACTATTGGCATATCTGGCGCGACCAGAATACACACCCATCTGTATAACGAGTATTTATGGTAAGGGTGGGGTAGAGGTGAGTGACTCCGAGGGTATACTACAGGTCTTTGTTCAATTTTATAACGAACTCTATAAGTCATGTATCCCACCGGGCGGGGACACCTTAAAAACTTATCTAAGCGATATTGATCTCCCTAAGTTAACAAATTTAGATCGTGCAGAGCTGGAGGCTGACATATCTGTGGAAGAGGTGGCGGGGGCGATAGCTTCTTTTGCCCCTAGGAAATCTCCAGGACTAGATGGTATACCCTCGGAGTGCTATAAAACTTTTAGGGGTGGGCTGGCGCCCCGATTATTGCAAGTGTTCCTGAATGCACGGCGGGAGGGGAAACTTCCCCCCTCTATGAGAGAGGCCTTGGTAGTTCTGATACATAAAGGGGGTAAAGATCCTAAAGAATGTGAATCCTATAGACCCATTTCATTGATGAATGTCGACACCAAGATACTAGCAAAAGTATTGGCGGGGAGACTGCAGTCGGTGGTGTTAAAATTAGTCAACCCGGATCAGACAGGCTTTATACAAGGGCGTTGTGCACAAATGAATGTTAGAAGGTTATTTATTAACCTACAGACGGATCATGAAAATTCCGGGGAGAGGGTAGTGGCCTCCTTGGACACCAAGAAGGCCTTTGATTCAGTCGAGTGGACCTATCTGTTTGGTCTCCTGGAGATATTGGGATTCGGGCCTATATTTATATCCTGGGTGAGGCTGTTGTACGCTGACCCACTGATCAGGGTGAGGGTGAATGGTATCATATCCGAGCCCTTCTCTGTTTTCCGGGGGACCAGACAGGGGTGCCCACTGTCCCCCCTTCTTTTTGCTTTGGCCATAGAGCCACTCGCGGCAAAGATAAGGGATACTCCCCATCTGAATGGACTTCGGGTGGGGGGGATTGAGGAGCGAGTCTCCCTTTATGCGGATGACATGCTTTTGTATCTCCAAGACCCGGGCCCTTCATTATCCACGGCCTTCCGGCTGATACAGGAATTCGGAGACTACTCTGGGTTCCGTATCAACTGGAGCAAATCATCCCTGTTTGCTATAGATGACACAGTGAGGGTCCCGGCGGAATCCCCCATTCAATTATCCCAGTCCTTTAAATATCTGGGAGTGGTGATTCAATTTCCCATTGCAGGATATTTAGATTTTAACTTGAGACCGGTAGTGGAGGTTCTTCGTGAGAAGGTACAACGGTGGAGGAATATGCCATTGACAGTGATGGGTCGTATAAACCTATTTAAAATGATTGTCCTGCCAAAGCTGTTGTACGTTCTATCGAACTCACCTGTATATGTCTCGGTGAAAACTTTTAAACGCATAGACTCCATTGTGATTGATTTCTTGTGGGGAACCAAGGCACCCAGGTTATCCCTAGCAATCCTGAAACTACCAACAACCCGGGGGGGACTGGCTATGCCGGACATGAGATCCTATTTCTTTGCATCCCAAATGACATTTTTGCACTGGCGATGTTTTCCACAGATACCTAATGCCACTACTCTACTAGAGGCGGCTGTTGCCACATCGCAGGAGACATTGCTGAACATCTTGTTTAGAAAAGAGATACCAGGGAGAGAGATGGGATCAGTTATGGCACTACCTGGTAAGGTGTTCCATCTCTGTGCGCAGAAAATAATGGATGACCCGCTATGGTTATCACCTAATTGTCCCCTCTGGTACAATAAATCTCTACAAGAGTTCTGCAAATTGGAAGATGGACATGGATGGGCCAAATTTGGGATAAAATATTTACATCACATTTATCAGGAGGGTAGACTATTAACCTTCACACAACTGAGGGAGCAGTTTGGTGTACCTAGGACATGGCAGTTCAGATATACCCAATTGCAACATGCAGCGACAGCCCAGTTCGGGAGAGGGGAGGTAAAGGTACAAAACACAACCCTGGAAAAAGTCCTGATAGATCCCGAGCCGACCAAGCGTATATCTAGATACTATAAGGAGATTAGATTGGGGGGACCTGACTTGACCGCTAGGACCAGAAGTAGGTGGACGACTTTCATTCCGGAACTGACTGAGGAACTGTGGCAGGAGGTACTCGATACATATCTTGTGTCGGTGATTTCCTCCACGGATAGAATGATACAGCTTAGATATCTACACCAAATGTACTACACTCCGACTAGACTATTTAAAATGCACAAAAAAGATAACCCGGAATGTCATAAATGTAAGGGAGAGGAGGGAACTTTCCTTCATATGGTATGGGATTGCCCTAAGATAAGACCTTTGTGGTCTCAGGTGACTGAGTTCATATCTGACCACTTTGGTCTTCCTAACATATGCTCTCCCATGAGGTGCCTGTTGGGAATTTTTGATCAGGAAGAGATAAATACAAATACTAAATTATTCCTTAGACTTCTCTACTTTGGGGTGAGAAAACTGATCGCTCGACGATGGATTCATGGTGAACAACTCAACCTGGGAATGTGGATAAAAATAATAAACGATGATGTACTTATGTATAAAATGACATATGAAGCGAGAGAAGCCCCCAAAAAATTTAGGAAAGTGTGGTGGAGGTGGACTGAATCCAAAAATACCTTATCGGTAGGAGAGGAGAAGAGCGGTGGCGCAGAAAATCTTTAGGTGATGAGGAGGGTGGACAGTGGAGTATTAAAAGAATGGATGCATACAACATTAGAGGTAGAAAAATAATGAGGGGGGATGGGAAGGGAGGGGAGGGAGTTTGTACATGGAAGAGGGCTTTTGAGAGTCTGTTTTCTCTCTGGTTGAAGCCAAAGTTTCAATATCTATGTTGATTGTCCAGGTGCTCTTCTTCTGAGCGGTTTTCTAGTAAAATATGATATGCATATAAATAAAGAGCTGTTTATTATAATAAAAAAAAAAAAAAAAAAGAGCAAAATATTTAGGCTGACTGAGGTAAAAGATGGTCTTCATATTGAAAGCAATAACTACAAAGCATGTGTAACTGGATGAGCCATATGTGTAGAGGTAACATGTTATCGTTTAATGAGATGTACAATGACCCATTGTTTACAAAATGTGATGTAACATGTTAATATGCTCAATAAAAATCTTGTTTTAAAAAAAAACCTATAAACTGTACAACTCAGTTGAACAACAAACTGAAATATTTTAGGTGGAGTGAAGTAAAAATAAAAAACTAAAATATGGTTGCACAAGTGTGCACACCCTTAAACTAATACTTTGTTGAAGCACCTTTTGATTTTATTACAGCACTCAGTCTTTTTGGGTAGGAGTCTATCAGCATGGCACATTTTGACTTGGCAATATTTGCCCAGTCTCCTTTGCAAAAACACTTCAAATCTGTCAGATTACGAGGGCATCTCCTGTGCACAGCCCTCTTCGGATCACCCCACAGATTTTCAATCGGATTCAGGTCTGGGCTCCGGCTAGGTCATTCCAAAACTTTAATCTTCTTCTGGTGAAGCCATTCATTTGTTGATTTGGATGTATGCTTTGGGTCGTTGCCATGCTGAAAGATGAAGTTCCTCTTCATGTTCAGCTTTCTAGCAGAAGCCTAAAGGTTTTGTGCCAATATGGGCTGGTATTTGGAACTGTTCATAATTCCTTCTAACTTGACTAAGACCCCTGTTCCAGCTGAAGAAAAACAGCCCCAAAACGTGATGCTGTCACCACCATGCTTCACTGTGGGTATGGTGTTCTTTTGGTGATGTGCAGAATTTTTGCATCAAACATATGTTTTGAAATTATGGCCATTATGGCAAATTGTTGTCACATGTACCACACAGTCAGTACTTGCCAGATATTCCTGCAGCTCCTTTAATGTTGCTGTAGGCCTCTTGGTAGCCTCCCCGACCAGTTTTCTTCAATTATGGAGGGCTGTTCAGTTCTTGGTAATGTCACTGTTTTGCCTTATTTTCTCCAATTGATGATGACTGTCTTCACTGTGTTCCATTACATGTCTAATGCCTTGGAAATTGTTTTGTACCGTTCTCCTGACTGGTACCTTTTAATAATGAGATCCCTCTGATGATTTGGAAGCTCTCTGCGGTCCATGGCTTTTGTTGTAAGATGCAACTAAGAAAATGTCAGTAAAGACCTACTAGAATAGCTGAACTTTATTTGGGGTTAATCAAAGGCATTTTAAATGATGGCAGGTGTGTACTGACTCCGATTTAACATGAGTTTGAATGTGATTGCTTAATTCTGAACACAGCTATATCCCCATTTATAAGAGGGTGTGCACACTTCTGCAACCACATTATTTTAGTTTTTAATTTATACTTCCCCTCATAAAAGATTTCAGTTTGTTTTTCATTCGAGTTGTACAGTTGTCACATTATGTCACAGTAAAAGGTGTAAAAAGTTCTGAAATTATTCATCTTTGTCTCCTTTTTTTCATCACAGAGACCTGACATGTTAACAGGGGTGTGCAAAACTTTTATATACACTAAAAAAAAAAAAAAATATGCAGTTCCTGTCCCATCCTTAGTGGTGCTTCTGATCTGTTAGACAATCAAAATAACTCACTTTATCTGAGATGATGGCAGGTGGTGAATCTTCTAAACCTTGTTCTCGCCTTCTCTCTGCACCAACCTCTGCATAGCTGCAAAAATATATCATCTTTACAATGGAGTTTTTCTGGTAAAGAACGTATATTTAAAAAAATTTTTTCATTGACATACAACATAAAAGCATGTAGGACTTCTGGTGCCATCTAC
Organism: Lithobates clamitans; assembly: GCA_037952925.1. NCBI lineage: Eukaryota > Metazoa > Chordata > Amphibia > Anura > Ranidae > Lithobates > Lithobates clamitans. Next base: position 401,225 of record JBBGZY010000031.1, read on the forward strand.
TTCTAAATCTATGCATACATACATAAATGAATATGTTAAAAAAAGATTAAGAAATAAAGCTTAAAAGAGAAGTATGTTTTTTTTTTTTTTGTTTTTTTTTTAATATTACTAAAGTCTTTATCCTACACATGCAATACATTCACATACTAGTGATGCCATGGAAACAGCAGCATTGTCAATCTTGTAGAGGGTAGCGTTAGATGTACTAGGAAATTTACTAACAAATTAAAGCTAAACTCCAGATAACATGTAACACTTTTTAAGCAGTAACAGCAACAGTTTTTGGTTTTTGGGATAACAATTTTACCATTAATGAAAAGCCGACCATTGTAAGCACTAGGGGTGTGGAATTTAATCGATGCATCGCGATTCGGGGGTCCCCGATGCGGCATCGATGCAAGCACCCCGAAAAATCGATGTCGGGTGTGACGTCATCCCAACTTGCCCCGCCCCTCCCGGAAGTGCGCTCCGAGTGATGCGGGCCGGACTGAGCAGTCACATGAGTGGCTTATACAGTTATATACACAGACTAAAAAAACGAGGTATGAAGATGCATATATTTAAAAAAAAAAAAAACACATACAGCGATCACCACTTAATGGATTACAATTGTATTTATTAACAAAAGCCATTTTGACAAAAACACAGTTATACACACAGACTAAGAAATTAGAAATGAAGCTGCATATATTTTAAAATGCAGATACAGCGGTGGCCACTTAATGGATTATAAGTGCATTATAATACCACACAGGTATTTTAACAGCTGTATGTAGAGTACAAATGTGTTTGTATTCTACTTACACTGGCTCCTACACGTGCTCTGTGCTGACATTATTTCTCCGCCCCCCCCCCAGTTTGCACATTACACTGTGTTAACTCCTAGTGTGCTGGAAGGTGCAAACGAGGGAGCCCAGAGAAATGTCATCACAGAGACAATACAGGAACTTCACAGGGCTGTTTGTCAGCTGTGGATTGTAATCCCTCCTGACCTCCCAGCAGCCGTGTGTGTGAATTCCTGTACCCTGTAGTGCACCGGATTAGTGCACTATGTAAAGTGGAGTTCCACCCGTTTTTTAGTTTTATTAAAAGTCAGCAGCTACAAAAAGTGTAGCTGCTGACTTAATAATCAGACATTCACCTGTCCCACGGTCCATCGATGAGGCCGCATGGAGCCTCGGTCCTCTCCCTCTCCTCAGCGTCGTCATATCTACTGTGGGCAGTGACAACCGCCCGTGACAGCTTATGGCTTCACAGCCGGGCGCAGACTGCACGAGCCGAACTGTGATCGGCCATTGGCCAGCCAATCTACTGGGACCCAGAAGATCGCTGGCAGGGAGGGGCCACCTAGTAAATTTTTTGTTTATTAAAAGTCAGCAGCTACAAAAAAAGTGTATCTTCTGACTTTTAATAAAAAGACATTCACCTGTCCCACAATCCAGCGACGTGGCCACCCAAACCCTCCATTCTCTCCCCTGGCTGTCCACGGCTCTGGCAATACTACTGTGGGCATCCGGCTGTGACAGCTTGCAGCTTCACAGCCGGGTGTGCATGTCTCACTGCGCTGTCCTGCACAGCCGGGCAATCTTCTGGGAACTGTGATGTGTCCCAGAAGATTGCAGGGACGAAGGGCCGCCCAAGCAGAAGTGGGAGCGCGTCAGTAATCGTGATGCATTGTTATCATGCATTGTGATGCATCGCGGAATCGAATCGTTGACCAGATAATCGTAATCAAATCGATTTGCGAGACCAGTGAAGATGCGCACCCCTAGTAAGCACCCCAGTCAGTATTTAATGGTTTGTTGCAACTCTCTAATTGCCACTTTGCTGGATGGCTTGGTCTGTTGACAAATGCCAAACTTACTGGAAAGATCACCAGGTGAAAATATTAATATACAGTATCTCACAAAAGTAAGTACACCCCTCACATTTTTGGAAATTTTTTTATTATATCTATTCATGTGACAACACTGAAGAAATGACACTTGGCTACAATGTAAAGTAGTGAGTGTACAGCTTGTATAACAGTGTAAATTTGCTGTCCCCTCAAAATAGCTCAACACACAGCCATTAATGTCTAAACCGCTGGCAATATAAGTGAGTACACCCCTAGGTGAAAATGTCCAACTTGGGCCCAAATACCATTTTCCCTCCCCAGTGTCATGTGACTCATTAGTGTTACAAGGTCTCAGGTATTGACTGGGGAGCAGGTGTGTTAAATTTGGTGTTATCGCTCTCATTCTCTCATACTTGTCACTGGAAGTTCAACATGGCACCTCATGGCATAGAACTCTGAGGATCTGAAAAATATTGTTGCTCTACATAAAGATGGCCTAGGCTATAAGATTGCCAAGACCCTGAAACTGAGCTGCAGCATGGTCAAGACCATACAGTGGTTTAACAAGACAGGTTTTAATCAGAACAGGCCTCGCCATGGTCAACCAAAGAGGTTGAGTGCACGTGCATAAAATTGGTTTGCATGGCTGTCGTCCCAGAAGGAAGCCTCTTCTAAAGATGAAGCACAAGAAAGCCCGCAAAAAGTTTGCTGAAGACAAGCAGACTAAGGACATTGATTACTGGAACCATGTCCTGTGGTCTGATGAGACCAAGATAAACGTATTTGGTTCAGATGGCGTCAAGCGTGTGGCGGCAACCAGGTGAGGAGTACAAAGATAAGTGTGTCTTGCCTACACTCAAGCATGTTGGTGGGAGTGTCATGGTCTGGGGTTGCATGAGTGCTGCCAGCACTAGGGAGGTACAATTCATTGAGGGAACCATAAATGCCAACATGTACTGTGACATACTGAAGCAGAGCATGATCCCCTTCCTTCGGAGACTGGGCCGCAGGGCAGTATTCCAACATTATAACGACTCCAAACACACCGCCAAGACTACCACTGCCTTGCTGAAGAAGCTGAGGGTAAAGGTGATGGACTGGCCAAGCATGTCTCCAGATCCAAACCCTTATTTAGCAACTGTGGGGCATCCTCAAACAGAAGGTGGAGGGGCGTAAGGTCCATAAATCCACCAGCTTTGTGATGTTGTCATGGAGGAGTGGAAGAGGACTGCAGTGGCAATGAGTGTAGCTCTGGTGAACATCATGCCCAAGAGGGTTAAGGCAGTGCTGGAAAATAATGGTGGCCACACAAAATATTGACACTTTGGGCCCAATTTGACATTTTCACTTAGGGGTGTACTCACTAGAGGTCGACCGATATATCGGCCGGCCGATATATCGGCCAATATTTGGCGTTTTTTACTTAATCGGCATCGGCCGATTGTGCTGATAAAAAAGGCCAATTATAACTTCAGCCGTGACTTGCAAATGACTTCTGTAATAGAAGTTATTGCAAGTTTCCCTAAGTTATCTGTGGAGAGGATTCTCCCCTCCTCTGGGCAGCCAAGTCTGATAAGAAGATACATTTGTATCTTTCAGGTTCTTTTTATCAATAGACTGAACTCCGTGGAGAAGTTTTCAGTTTAACCATTTAAAGACTAAATCTTTTCTGACACTTGTTGCTTACAAGTAAAAATCCTGTATTTTCTGCTAGAAAATCACTTAGAACCCCCAAACATTATATATATTTTTTTAGCAGAGACCCTAGGGAATAAAATGGTGATTGTTGCAATATTTTATGTCACACGGTATTTGCGCAGCGGTCTTTCAAACGCAATTTAAAAAAAAAAAAAATACAGTAATGAATTAAAAAAAAAAAAAAATAAGCAGTAAAGTTAGCCCATTTTTTTTCGTCCAAAAGTTTTGATTACCTGTTTTTGTGTATTTATTATTTTAAGATAGTTTTTTTTTTTTTTTGGTTTTTTTTTCTAAATTATACATACAAGTGAACTGATTGGAGGTTTGTTTTGTTTAATGTTTAAATGAAAAAAAAATTCTGTATTACTTAAGGTTGCTTTCACACTGGAGCGGGCATGCGTTGATGGTAAAACGCTGCTAGTTTTAGCGGCGCTTTACCGTCATTTTAGAGGCGCTATTCGGCTGCTAGCGGGGCGCTTATAACCCAGCTAGCGGCCGAGGAAGGGGTTAAATGCGCCCCTGAAGCGCCGCTGCCAAAACGCTTTGCAGGCGCTTCGGCAGCGGTGCGCATTCATTTTAATGGGCAGGAGTGGTGGAGCAGCAGTATACACCGCTCCAAAGATGCCGTTTGCAGGACTTTTTTTTTACATCCTGCCAGCGCATCGCCTCAGTGTGAAAGCACTCGGGATATCACACTGAGACTGCAGGGGAGCCGTTTTACAGGCACTTTATAGGCGCTATTTTTAGCCCAAAAGTGCCTGAAAAAAAGCCCCAGTGTGAAAGGGGTCTAACTGTTAGATTTTATGAGATGAAGGGAAAAAAGAAAGGAAAAAAAAAAATCGGCCAAATATATCGGCCCAAAAAAATTGGCATCACATATCAGCCATCGGCCACCGCGATTTCTAAATATCGGCATCGGCATCGGCCAGAGAAAAACCCATATCGGTCGACCTCTAGTACTCACTTTTGTTGCCAGCGGTTTAGATATTAATGGCTGTGTGTTGAGTTATTTTGAGGGGACAGCAAATTTACGCTGTTATAAAAGCTGTACACTCACTGCTATACATTGTAGTAAATTGTTATTTCTTCAGTATTGTCACATGAAAAGATATAATAAAATATTTACAAAAATTTTAGGGGTGTACTCAGGTTTGTGATATACTGTATAATAATAATCATTTATGTTTTTCTATTTAATACCACTTTAAGATCATTTAGGCCAAATCCACTGTCCTGAACTTACTTCAGGAGTAGTATTCTGTAACCATCCGCAAATTCCCTTTACCCAGACGACTTATCATTGGCACTATCTAGAGATCAAACTTACCTTGCATTATTCCTCCCTCTTTTTCAGTGAAAATTATCACCTCTCTCTATATGCATAAATTACAGGTTGGTTTAAGCGTCCCCAATATAAAAAAAATACTACCAGGCCACTTAGATTTTTTTTAACTTACCTTGCTACATGCAATCAGGGATATTCCTTTTGGGCCTTTTCAGTGTTTCCAAACTGTGACCCAATTCCGATCTCAGCTTTGGCTCCCTCATTCAGCTCATCCCCGTTTGAAATTTGCTACGAAACTCTACCAATCGGGTGTCTCCTTTCTTACCCCTATTACCCGTTAAACTCTTTTTTAAACAAAGATGAATTCCCCTAGGTCATTTGCTTTGTGGACTGCTCACTGGTTTCATATTCATCACTCAGTACTATGGAAAATTATACATTGGATCCCCTTCTCTATCTGGAACTCTGAATTCCCCTATACTAAATTTATCTTTGAACATGTCTACCTTCATGTGCTGTGGTGCCCCAAACAAATTTCAACTCTGTACTTGGCTTGCAAGAATCATGTAAAAGCAGTCCCCCATGAAATGTTACAAAATAGGAACATAACTTGACAAAACCAACATCTCCTGAGGAATAGAGCAAGATCTGGTCTCAAATAACTAAAACCTCCTAACATGGAAGCAGCTCACAATGTCCTCTCCAGGTGGTACAGGGAAGTAGTTCAGTGACAGGTGTTTCTGGGATGTGGCCATTTGAGACATGTGCTCCACACATGGTGGTCCTGTCCAAAATAGATATGTCTTTTTGGTCCAGAATTTTCAGTCTTATCCAAACTGTCACTACTCCCCTAGTTTAGCTTTTTTACACCTCCCTATACAAAGTTCTATCTAATCCTGAACAAAATCTGGCCAGTGTCCTTTTTATATTGGCTAAATAGACTATTGTCAGAAGGTAGAAAAAGACCAATGGTGGCCTTACTAGAAGTTAAAACATATATAAACCCGCTGATTGTTAATGAGAATCCTTCTAGTATCCTCACTTTCAGGGGGAGGAGGATACCTGTCTTTCACAGGTATGCTGTCCCCACTTGCGGGAGCCTCAGCCGCGAGTATTGATGTCAACGCGGGGCTCCCTTCTCCGGCCGCCGGGCCAGTAAAGAGAGAGGAGCGGCGCCCATGCGCAGTAGGGTCCCCAGCATTTAGCCGTAAGGCTACACTGCCGGATTCTCTTACTCGTAACGGAGGCAACAGCACCCGACAGCTGATGGAAACATCAGCTGCGGTGCCGACATCGCTGCACTCCAGGACAGGTAAGTGTCCTATTATTAAAAGTCAGCAGCTGCTAATTTTTGCAGCAGTGGGCGGACCTCCGCTTTAAAGTCTGGGAACCCTGACCTGGATATGTGCTTCCCAGCGTAAAACTCAATCTAGCCTCATTTGTCTATAGCTTATTTTGCCCTTGTTCCAGGTCTTTGGGGGCTGTTAGATCTTTCTTTTCTTCATCTCTCCCCCCCCCCCATTTGTTTCTACAATGACCTGCCTCCCTTTCCCTTCCCCCACTGCCAACATAGGCTTTTACTATTTACATTTACGTTTGTATGCGGTTCATGGAAGCGGGTCACCTTTTCGAATGTTCTAAAGGTTTCCCATAATTTTTCAACTACTTGCACTAGTTTTAATGTTCTGTATGTTCCTGGCAGTATGGTACAGCTCCTGCATGGGCAAAATTGTTGATCTGTATTTTCTTGAAAATTTAATAAAACTACCGAAACAGAAAAGTATGAATTCTGACTAATCTGTAAATTTGCTATGATGGAGTACAGTATAGGATACAAAACTCAGTCATAGACTATGGGTTATATGCAGCTACTTTCAGGTGGTTGGACACTGGCAAAAACATGCTAGGGCTGCCCGCATACTCATATAACCCAACCCACTGAGCGAGACTCAATCTTTTAGCAAGCAATAAGGAGCACTCCAAGATAAATTTACAGGATAGTAAAATTCCTCTCATCTTAGAGTACTTCTTAGGACAATTCATAGACCATGGGATGTAACCAAGTAGAAAACGTACGAGTGGAGAACATAGCAAACCAAATGCCAACAGGCCAACAAAAAAACAAGGGTTAAACAACACGAGCAGCAACTTGAAACACCTTGCGACTGAAGCTTGTATCAGCTGAGGCCTAAACATCTACCTGGTAAAACACGGAGAATGTATAACAGCAAATCTGGCAAGCATATGCTTGAAAATGAAAAGCCCAAGAGGCACCAACAGCCCTGGTGGAATGGCCTCTGAAAAGGAAAGTGGAAACTGTTCCTTAAGAGAGTATGCCCTGGGAATTAGTTGTCTGATCCATCTAGCAATGGTGAAGCAGGAAGCAGGATGCCCTCTATGAGGGCCCATGGACAGGACAGTGTGACTCATTCTTGCAAAAACAAGCTGTAACTTTCAGGCAGACTGACAGCCCTGATCACATTCAGACAATGTAGAACAGTTTCCCCATTATGTGTTAGGGAGGGGCAGGACAGAGGGCAGAAAAAGCAATGTCCTCACTGAAATGGAAAGAAGAGACTACCTTAGGTAGGTTGGTCTCAAAATCACTTTGCCCATGTGCAAAACAAAAAAAGGTTCTTTACAGAAAAGAGCTGCCTATTTAGAAATACACCCAACAGGTAAAATGGCTACCAAAAAGGTAAACCTACAAGTGAGGTAGTACAACAAAATATCTGTAATCGGTCCAAAGGGGGGTCTCTTAAGTACAGCAGACCAGGATGGAATAGTGGGCCTTGGGCTGGCAGGTCTGGTCTGCTCAGAAGAGGCCAGGGTTTGTCCACCAAAAGCCTCAGTATATCTGTGTATCACACGTTTCTGGGCCAGTTTGGTGTGAAGGTAATCATAACAACCCTTTCTTCCTCATCTTGTGCGGCAGTTAGGGGAGGCATAAACCATCTTGAACCAAGTCCAAAGAATCACCAGAGCATCTACTGTCAGGGCCAGTGGATTCCTGGTCTTGGCTACAAACTTTTCCAACTTTTTGTTGAACCTGAGAGCCAGGTTGTTTTCCGCACCCTTATGGGCTCATCTATACTTGCTTCGGCTTCAACACACAATAACGGCTAGTTTACTCTTGCTTCAAAACATGGCTTCAGACAGGCTTTGTTAAAGTTCTCTGAACGCTAGTCAAAGACCCTGTCACTAAATAAAATGGTTAGCCTACAGTCTTGCTCACACCTGCTTTTGCTTTGCTTTTGCCTTCAAAAATTATACCCCATGTAGCTTTAGTGGTGCTTCAAAGCGACTTAAAAGCCCCACCGAAGCTCCACCGAAGCCTCATTGAAGCACCAAGCAAAAGCAGGTGTATACAGGACTGTAAGCTAACCATTTTACTTAGGGACAGGAGCTTAGACTGGCGTTCAGAGAGCTTTAACAAAGCGTGTCCAAAGCCATGTTTTGAAGCAAGTGTAAGCTAGCTTTTGAAAGCTCTCTGGGTGCAGAGACCACTCCCCCAGATTTAGGCATTGATGGCTTAGGAAGTCTGCATGTCAATTGCTGAAATTTGAGTTTTCATCTTTGGAAAGTATCAAACTTGTATTTTAGAGGCAGTCTGCCTTCTGGTGCCTCTTGGTGGATTATGTAGGCCAATGCTGTGGCAATTTCCAACTCTACTCTTACTGGGGATTGACCTTGCAGAAGAGAGGTACAGAGCTTTAGAGAAAATCTGATACCTCTCAGTTTCAGTCTGGGCAAAGGGAGCGACCTCGAAAGGTGTTACCATCAAGCCCAGAACCCTCAAGAAGAAGTGAACTGAGGGGTGATGTTTGGATAGGAGGGTCCTTGTTTAGGAGCTCAGGGAAACAACCTCTTCTAGAGAAAAGGAAATTCTGGCTTGAGCTGTGTCTAAGATTAGATCCAGGTACTCCAAATGAGTGTTGGGGAGCAGACTTTGGAAGGTTAATTATCCAAATGAACTGAAATCACCCTCTAGGCATTGGCAGCTCTAGGCATGTGGCTGAAAAGTCCTTCAGTAGAAGGTCATCTAGGTAACCTGTGACATCAACTCCCTGGTTCGTAGTAGAATCAAAAGAGGGACAGGCACTTTTGCAAAACACTTGTTCGGCAGAGGAGGGCCTGAATGTGGGTGTTACATATCGTAAGTGTTGGTCTCACACAGCAAAACAAGCGTTGATGTGAGGGGAAGATGAGGATATGTAGATAGGCATCTTGTCTGTTTAGGCTCACAAAAAAAGCTGTTGTGAGATTTTAAGTCCAGTATTGGGCAGATGCCTCCATTTGGTTTTTGAACTGTAAATAAGATGGAATAGAAACCTTGAAACTGTTCTTCTAAAGGAATTGATATGACTGCTCCTTCTGCCTGTAGTAGGTACAAGGTGGTCATTAAAACTGATGTTTTTTGGTCAGAAGCTGACATACTAGAAAGAAACAAAGTGAGCAAGGGGCAGAGATAGAAACTCTATTTTGTACCCCTTTGAATTGACAGATTGGACCTAGTGGTCCAGAATTTCTCAAATCCAGACTGGCAGAAATAGCAACAGGCCCGCCCCCCTCCTTCTTGTGGGGGTTTAAGCAAATATATTTCCATTGGACAAATTTATTAAGAGATTCCCAAATTGGGCTTCACCATCAAAAGGCATACATAGAAGATGCTTTTTGCACACAGGATCTGCAGACAAAGCTTTCAGACACAAAATCCTGTGCGTAGGCAAAAAGATAACGGACACTCTAGAGCAGCCTTTCAAAACCTTTTCAACACAGAGGAATCCTTGAAATAACTTTCCAGTATCAGGCAACCCCTGCTAAAAATGACTATAGCCACTTGCGAACCGCCCACCTGCAATGAACTGCGGACTGGTGGCCCATACAGGCAAAGCGATGTACTGGTACATGGCTGCCTGTTTCTGGGTTTAGGGCATGGTCCCCCCCCCCCCCCCCCCTCCCCAACACCACCTATGATTGTACACAGCGGGAATCTGTCAGCAGGTCCCAGCCAGCTGTGTCAAATCACAGCCCAGAACCCAGTTTTGACAATCAATGAGAGATCTGTACAGAGGGCACAATCTCTTTGTTTCTGCTTTTACACTTGCGGTCATTGGGAAGAATTACCCCCCTACAGGTAGCTGTAAGCTGTAAGGACAGGACGGTAACTTGATAAAATTAAAAAACAAAACAAAAAACAACACACACACACACAACTGTAGCAATCTGACAGAAAACAAAAACCATGTAAAAATTGTAGTTTGTTCAGTGTATTCCAGATTGTACTGCAGAGCCCAGACAGACAGCAAGCACTTATCAGACTAATTTTTAAATTCAGTTTGCATAGACTAAGTTTGTGAACAAAAAAAAACAATGCAATTACCTTACTACAGTGTGCGTGCAAACAATGAACTCTGGCCTAGAATTCCACTGATGATAGGTGATGTAGTACCGTGTTTGCAGCCATATCCATTGCTGCCCTTTTGTGAGGAAACGATAGTAACAAGACTTGCCTTTTCCATACTGCATCACTAAAAGAACAAAAACACAGTACAGCATTAGCATTACCATGCCTTACATTAAGAAGGACCTAGCCAGCTATATTTCCCAGAAGTTTGGTTTACTTCACCCCCCTGTTCTTTGCTCAAGGCTATTAAATAAGGTTCACGTGGCAAATTCTATTATTGTGAGCTGGAAATGTGCACTTATTTAACTGCTTCTATAAAAATCGGTGGGTGTCATTTGTTAAATGCTATTTTTTAAGGGACTGTGCTCATGAACACAGTAAGGTTTTTAATACTAGTGTTTTGTTTGCAAATATTTAGTTGTAGTTCACTGAGCTCTACAAGAAACAATCTGCACAGGGTACATGTTTCCCTGTATTTCCTACAATCAAAATTGCTTCTAATCAGATGTAGCTGTAAAAAGCCACCTACAATGTTCATGGCATTTTGCAAGATTTTCCAGATCATCCACATGATAATAATCATATCCAGAAGTACCCAGCACTTCAAAAGGTAGATATCCTATTATAGGAGGAGCCCTAAAAACAAATAAAGATGATCAATTAAAAGATATTCAATCCAATATTGTCAGCGATCTTTACTACATGAAGCTCCATAACAACACACTACGGATGATTCTCCTTCTGAAAGGTGAAGGACAGCAGGTATGCGAATTTCTCTCATTTATATATTTCACTATAAAGCAGGATGTAGAAATACTACATATATATTCTTTTATACCTCAGTTAGCAGCAAACATATGCATGTTCATTGCTGCTTTACTCTACAACACACCCATAAAAACATTTCAAATATACCATTCATGTATTAACATATGAAACAATGATCACATACCACCACATCAAGGAAAGCAACGTACAAGAGCACAAAGATAAAAGCACACACTCTAGTGGAAAATGCACACTATGTCCTTAATGACTACGACTTCATACTTCGAAAAGGTAACAGAACCGGCTTTAAGCTGAATACCACATCTTGTTAACAGAATATGTAGACTCTCATTCCCTAACGCTCATACACACACAAGATGGGTCAAGAGCCTCTTCTATGCAATCGAGTTTAGTTTGTAGGTTACAATTAAAAAAAAACAAAAAACAACAACTATCAAGAGGGATTCAGCAGAAAACAGAAACATAAAATCAATTCAAGTGGGAACACTATCTCCAGCTGTGCTCTGGCTTTTTGGAAGATTACGCTTTTTCTGGACATTTTCAATGTACTGGCGACTGCAATGATTTATGCCCAGCTGGAAGTAAAGAACTTTAAAAGGAATGGTTATTGTGTACCAACACCAAAAGAACAACGCCACTGACCTGTGGTCCAAGAAGAGGAATTTCCATTCTAAGCTGTGTCTGGATGTAAACTCCTCATTAGGCTCCTCCACAGTGCACATTTCCTGGTGGATTACAAACAGCCCTGATATGACCAACATATGTGTATAACAATAAAAAGCATATACCGTATATGTCTTACTGGAAACCACTATAAATAGTACTCATTGTTATTACTACAGGTTGATGCACATTGGTCTTGACTCTTTTCTAATGTGTAAAAACAAATACATGTCTCATCTAAATGTATGTAAATCACATACAAAAGTGGCACAGACAGATGCTGGCATGAACACCCAAAAGCCTTATGTGCACATTGATTACAGGAGGAAGTATGTCCAGAAGCAATGTAAATCTTCAGCAGGAATCACAGGCGTTCGTGATCAGCCGCTGCCATCTGACTTGTACAAATCAATGACAGGCTCCTCCCACCACATTACAAAGCTCCTCAGGCACATGGCTGGGGGGGGCGCACTGAGGAAGAATTGTCCAGGATTGACACTCCAACCTCAGTGCCGGGCTCCGATAGCACTGAAATGGGCACTAGCAATGACAATTTCAGTACGGTGGCACAACAGAATTTTAAGGGTGTCTATGAAACCCTTTATGAATTCTCCCTAATTAGAGGTCGACCGATATGGGTTTTTCTCTGGCCGATGCCGATGCCGATATTTAGAAATCGCGGTGGCCGATCGCCGATATATGATGCCGATTTTTTTGGGCCGATATATTAGGCCGATTTTTTTTTTTTCTTTTTTTCCCCCCCTTTATCTCATAAAATCTAACAGTTAGACCCCTTTCACACTGGGGCATTTTTTTAGGCGCTTTTGGGCTAAAAATAGCGCCTGTAAAGTGCCAGTAAAACGGCTCCCCTGCAGTCTCAGTGTGATAGCCCGAGTGCTTTCACACTGAGGCAATGCGCTGGCAGGATGTAAAAAAAAGTCCTGCAAGCAGCATCTTTGCAGCGGTGTATACCACCACTCCTACCCATTGAAATGAATGCGCACCGCTGCCGAAGCCCCTGCATAGCGTTTTGGCAGCAGCACTTCAGGGGCGCATTTAACCCCTTCCTCGGCCGATAGCTGGGTTATAAGCGCCCTGCTAGCAGCCGAATAGCGCCGCTAAAATGACGGTAAAGCGCCGCTAAAACTAACAGCGTTTTACCGTCAACGCATGCCTGCTCCAGTGTGAAAGCAATCTTAAGTAATAAGTGATACAGAAATTTTTTTACATTTAAACATTAATTGAACAAAAAAAAAACCTCCAATCAGTTCACTTGTATGTATAATTTAGATTAAAAAAAATAACTATATCTTAAATATTTAATACACAAAAACAGGTAATCAACTTTTGGACGAAAAAAAAAAATGGGCTAAGGCTCGGTTCACACTGGGGCGACTTGTCAGGCGACCTAGTCGCCTGACAAGTCGCCTCCCGTTCTGTGCTATGGAACCGTTCTAATTGGAACGACGCAAGTCGCTCCGACTTAGAAAAAGGTTCCTGTATTACTTTGGGGGCGACTTGGGGCGACTTGCATAGACTTCTATACAGAAGTCGTTTTGCAAGTCGCCCAGGCAGTCGTTTGCAGGTCGCCTCGCTGAGGCGACCTGCAAGTCGTGCCGCCCCTGTGTGAACCGGGCTTTACTTTACTGTTTATTTATTTATTTATTTTTAATTAGTGTATTTTTTTAAAAAAAATTGCGTTTGAAAGACCGCTGCGCAAATACCGTGTGACATAAAATATTGCAACAACCGCTATTTTATTCCCTAGGGTCTCTGCTAAAAAAAATATATATAATGTTTGGGGGTTCCAATTGATTTTCTAGCAGAAAATACAGGATTTTTACTTGTAAGCAACAAATGTCAAAAAAGATTTAGTCTTTAAATGGTTAAACTGAGAAATTCTCCACGGAGTTCAGTCTATTGATAAAAAGAACCCGAAGAGATACAAATGTATCTTCTTATCAGACTTGGCAGGCTGCCCAGAGGAGGAGAGAAGACAAACTTTAAACAGCTTGCAATTGACTTCTATTACAGAAGTCATTTGCAAGTCCCGCTGAAGTTATAATCGGCTTTTTTTATCAGCACAATCGGCCGATGCCGATTAAGTAAAAAAAGCCAAATATCGGCCGATATATCGGCCGGCCGATATATCGGTCGACCTCTATCCCTAATATGTATGAGATTGTAAACAGAAAGTAATGAGATACAACAACTTCCATACAGGGCCTATTCTGGCACTCCTCTCCTACATGTAAAAAATCATCATTTTTTTGCTAGAAAATTACTCAGAACCCCCAAACATTTTATATATATATATATATATATATATAGGTTTTTTTTTAAGCAGAGACTCTAGGGAATAAAATGGCAATTGTTGCAGCTTTTTAAGTCACACAGTATTTACGCAGGAATTTTTCAAACGTGTTTTTTTTTTGGAAAAAAACTGTTTCATGAAATAAAAAAAAGAAAAAAAAAAGTGAAACATTAGCCAATTTTTTTGTATAATGTGAAAGATGATGTTACGCCGGTTAAATAGATACCTAGCATGTCACGCTTTAAAATTACGCACACTTGTGGAATGTCGCCAAACTTTGGTACTTAAAAATTCCCATAGGCGACGCTTTAAATATTTTTATAGGTCACCAGTTTAGAGTTCTTCAGCTGGAATTGTTGCTCTTGCTCTAACGCACGTGGCGATACCTCACATGTGATTTGAACGCTGTTTACATATGTGGGCGCAACTTGCATATGCGTTCGCTTCTGTGCGGGGGCTCTTACAATTTTATTTTTTTTTACCTTTATTTTTACACTTCCTCTTTAATTTTTTTTTCTTAATCACTTTTATTCCTATTAGAAGGGATGTAAACATCCCTTCTAATAGGAATAGTGTGTGACAGGTCCTCTTTATGGAGAGATGTGGGGTCTATAAGACTCCACATCTCTCCTTCAGGCTGGAAAGACCGAGATAAAAAAAAAAAAAAAAAAAGAAGAACGGTCTCTGCCTTTCCAGCCGAGTCCCCGGCTTTGTTTACATCCGCTGGCCTGGACATGACGTCATAACGTTGCGCCCGGGCCTGCAAGGGTCATAGAGATGACTGAGGACCATCTGGTCACCAGAAATCTCTATGATCAACTTCCGGCGGTGACCGATTCGCTCTCCGGCTCGCCAATCATACGGGCGAGCCCAGAAAAGCACCGGCAGGAGGGGGGATGTTGTCTCCCACCAACCTGTAAGAACGATCAAGCGGCTTAATTGCCGCTACGATTGTTCTCACAGTGCACAAGATCGCCGGCTAAAAAAGATGATATCTGAATGATGCCTGTAGCTGCAGGCATCATTCAGATATCCCCACTCAAAGTCCAGGATGTCATATGACGTCCTTGGGCTGGAAGTGGTTAGAGCAGTAAAGTGTTTGTTTTTTTGCTGTTATTGCAAACATTAAAAATTGAAAGTCATAAAATAATGCATGCATGCACACTTGCAAAACTATGTAGTGTAGCTTTTCTAGGAGGTCTAACCAGCTGCTGTGCAGATACCATGCAAAGCCTGACATGCTCTATGATTTTTTGGCCTATTCTACTTTCTACCTCCCTCCTAGTATGGCATTATATTCCTATATTTGCATTGGAGATACAGATTATCACTGTATAAAACAGTAAGGCTGCTCCCAGTTCTGTCCTAAGTTCTATCTTCTTATTGGATGACAGCTGCATTTTTTAAATTTAAAGCACCTCCCACTAACTGCATAAAGTATAAGTAAAAGGAAAAACTTTGTTTTTTTATTTGGATAGAGTTTAGAGCAGTGATGGCGAACCTTGGCACCCCAGATGTTTTGGAACTACATTTCCCATGATGCTCCACTATACTGCAGAGTGCATGAGCATCATGGGAAATGTAGTTCCAAAACATCTGGGGTGCCAAGGTTCACCATCACTGGTTTAGAGGCATTAGAACCCCCTGTCAATTTTTATTTCTGTCTGTGCCCTCGTTAAGGAGAATCACCCTCTCCATTTTTCCCGTTGACCATTATCATTAAAAGTAAACGCAAAAGAAAATCCCCAAATTTCAGGTTGTCCCCAGAAAAGTAAGAGGAAAAATCTTCCAATGGGGACACTAGTTCTGGTGATTTGGATGTCCTCAAGAGATGCCCTTAAAATTTGCAGGAATTTCCCCCCACTTCCTGCTTGGCTGTGGGACAGAAAGTGAAAGGAAATCTCAGCAATGGGACACAGATGGCAAAAAGAAATCTGACAGTAGTTATAACCCTCCCTTGCTCTATCAAAAATGAAAAAAAAAAAAAAAGTTTTGCACATTTGTTCTACTTTACGAATAGACTAGGCAAGATGGCATACGGATAATACAATGTGCACAATATTACTGTCAATGATTAAAACAATATAGTTTCTACCTTAATAAACTGAGGTGTAGCTAATCTTACAGTTGCTACAAAGCAGACTCTCTCTTCATATGCAGGCCTGAGAGAACGCTGTAATGCACCATCAAAGCCATTGTGTGTAGAACTGGGCACTGGAAACAAACAGTAAAAATATTCAGCATGATATAATTTTTTCAACTGACTTGATCTCCACATACAATCAACCCTACATAAGTAGGGAAAAAGAGTGAAAACAGGAAATATTACTAGCTATGGTATTGTTTTTCTACACCATGTGTGTTATGTAGATGTAGATTAGCGCAATCCATCTATTTGCGATCTTGTCAGAGGTGAAGGTGAATGGCCATTTTTGCCAGAGAGTAAGAATTCCTATTCATATTACGTGATGGTGACTTCATGCACCTGCTATAGGTACAGATGATCTCCCAGGGCACAAGCCGTTTTCATCCAGGGAGGATCATTTGTCCCTAACCGTAGGTAATCAACGCATGTGCAAACACATACAGTATCTCACAAAAGTGAGTACACCCCTCACAT
The DNA here is from genome assembly GCA_037952925.1 of Lithobates clamitans. Lineage (NCBI taxonomy): Eukaryota > Metazoa > Chordata > Amphibia > Anura > Ranidae > Lithobates > Lithobates clamitans. The sequence continues at coordinate 417,838 of JBBGZY010000031.1, forward strand.
TTTTAAAAATATTTTATTATATCTTTTCATGTGACAACCCTGAAGAAATAACAATTTGCTACAATGTAAAGTAGTGAGTGTATAGCTTGTATAAAAGTGTAAATTTGCTGTCCTCTCAAAATAACTCAACACACAGCCATTAATGACTAAACCGTTGGCAACAAAAGTGAGTACACCCCTAAGTAAAATTGTCCAAATTGGGCCCAAAGTGTCAATATTTTGTGTTACCATCATTATTTTCCGGCATTGCTTTAACCCTCTTGGGCATGGAGTTCACCAGAGCTTCACAGGTCGCCACTGGAATCCTCTTCCACTCCTCCATGACAACATCACGGAGCTTGTGGATGTTAGAGACCTTGCGCTCCTCCACGCTTGACTGTAGGCAAGACACACTTGTCTTTGTACTCCTCACCTGGTTGCCGTCACACACTCTTGACACCATCTGAACAAAATAAGTTTATCTTGGTCTCATCAGACCACAGGACATGGTTCCAGTAATCCATGTCCTTAGTCTGCTTGGTTTCAGCAAACTGTTTGCAGGCTTTCCTGTGTATCATCTTTAGAAGAGGCTTCCTTCTGGGATGACAGCCATGCAGACTAATTTGATGCAGTGTGCGGCGTATGGTCTGAGCAGTGACAGGCTGACCCTCCACCCTTCAACCTCTGCAGCAATGCTAGCAGAACTCATATGTCTATTTCTCAAAGACAATCTCTGGATATGACGCTGAGCACGTGCACTCAACTTCTTTGGTCGACCATGGTGAGGCCTGTTATGAATGGAACATGTCCTGTTAAACTGCTGTATGGTCTTGGTCACTGTGCTGCAGCTCAGGTTCAGGGTCATGACAATCTTCTTATAGCCTAGGCCATCTTTATGTAGAGCAACAATTCTTTTTTTCAGATCCTCAGCGAGTTCTTTGCCATGAGGTGCTATGTTGAACTTCCAGTGACCAGTATGAGAGAGTGAGAGCGATAACACCAAATTTAACACACCTGCTCCCTATTCACACCTGAGACCTTGTAACACTAATGAGTCACATGACTCCGGGGAGGGAAAATGGCTATTTGGGCCCAATTTGGACATTTTCACTTAGGGTTGTACTCACTTTTGTTGCCAGCGGTTTAGACATTAATGGCTGTGTGTTGAGTTATTTTGAGGGGACAGCAAATTTACACTGTTATACAAGCTGTACACTCACTGCTTTACATTGTAGCAAAGTGTAATTTCTTCAGTGTTTGCACACGAAAAGATATAATAAAATATTTACAAAAATATGAGGGGTGTACTCACTTTTGTGAGATGCTGTATAAACATGCATGACCGCTATCAGCCTGTCATTGATTTGTACAAGCTGAGAGCTCAGAACTATCGGCATTTAACTGTGTGAATGAGGCCCAAGTTACAACTTGGCTGGATAAAAAGGCAATTCACCAATGTTTAGTGCATTTCCCCGATAAACTACAAGGAAACACTATAGAATATACGTGCATTAGAGCCTGGGCTTAAGACACTAAATGGCAAATGGCCTGCTTTTGGGCTTAATACTAAATCAATACCTACAAAAAACCTTGATAATCCGTGCCTAACTGCAGTCAAAACTGGTTTTGAGCAGAAAAGAGAACTGTCTCATATGGTTTTTAATGCAGTCCGTGACTCTACTAGGGAAAATTACCCATAAACAGTGGAGAATATAATTATTTGAGCCCCCAGATTTTGTAAGTTTGCCCACTTACAAAGAAATGAAGGATCTATAATTTTTATCATAGGTGTATTTTAAATGATGGAGACAGAATATCAATCAAAAATCCAGAAACAACACATGATACAAATATTATAAATTGAGTTGCAGTTGAGTGAGTAAAATAAGTATTTGATCCCCTACCAACCAGCAATAATTCTGGCTCCCACAGACTGGCTACAGTATGTGCACATGTGGCACACAGATTAGTCCTGTCAATTTAAGGTGGTGCGCCCAATGACAACTCATGTATAAAAGACACCTGTCCACAGAATCTTTCTTCAATTCAAACCTAATCATCATGGATAAGATCGAAAAGCTGCCTAATGATGTCAGGGACAAAACTGTAGACCTGCACAAGGCTGGACTGGGCTACAAGACCATTGGCAAGAAGCTTAGTGAGAAGAAGACAACTGTTGGAGCGTTTATTTGTAAATGGAAAAAATACAAAATAACCATCAATCGCCCTCGGTCTGGAGCTCCATGCAAGATTTTACTTTATGGGGTAAAGGAGGATCATGAGAAAAGTGAGGGATCAGCTCAGAACTACACGGGAGGAGCTTGTGAATAATTTCAAGGCAGTTGGGACCAGTGTCCTCAAACAAACCAATGGTGACACAATATGCCGCCATGGATCCTGCAGCGCCCGCAAGGTCCCCCTTCTCAAGGAGGCACATGTACAATCCCATCTGAAGTTTGCCAAAGAACATCTAAATGATTCAAAGGATTTGGAGAAAGTGCTTTGGTCAGATGAGACCAAAATTTAGCTCTTTGTCATTAACTCGACTCGCCAAGTTTGGGAGGAAGAAAAATGCTGCCTATGACCCTAAGAACACCATCCCTACAGTCAAGTACATAGGTGGAAACATTATGCTTTGGGGCGGTTTCTCTGCTAAAAGGTACAGGCCGTACTGAAGGGGCCAATGGACGGGGTCATGTATTGTAAGATCTTGGATGAAAACCTTCTTCCCTCAGCTAAAACACTGAAGACGGGCCATGGATGGGTCTTCCAGCATGACAATGACCCAAAACATACCACCCAGGCAACAAGAGAGTGGCACAAGAAGAAGCACATTAAGGTCATGGAGTGGCCCAGCCAGTCTGCAGACCTTAATCCAATAGAAAATTTATGGAGGGAGCTGAAACTTTGGAGGTGCCATGCGACAGCCAAGAAACCTTAAAGATTTAGAGAAGATCTGTAAACAAGGGTGGACCAAAATCCCTCTTGAGATTTGTGCAAACCTGGTAACTACAAGAAATATCTTACCTCTGTGCTTGCCAACAAGGGTTTCACCTGATAATGACCGCAATATACAGGGATATGTAATGTAATACTGACACATAATCACACACATAGGTTGGACTTGATGGACTTGTGTCTTTTTTCAACCTCACCTACTATGTAACTATGTAACCAAGTACTAAGTGGTGTTTTGCTTGGGATCAATTACTTATTTTACTCACTGAACTGCAACTCACTTTATAACATTTGTATCATGTGATTTTTTTCAGATTTTTTGGTTGATATTATGTCTCTATGATTTAAAATACACCTATGATAAAAATTATAGACCCTTAAATTTTTTTGTAAGTGGGCAAACTTACACAATCTGCAGGGGATCAAATAATTATTTTCCCCACTGTACCTTTTACCCCTGTGACATGAGAACAAAAAATTTAGGGTAACAGGGACACAGATAAAAACTTAGCAAGGTTTCATAATGACCCCCATCACAAGTACAGGAAGTGAGGAGAAATCACCCAAATGGAGACAAAGCCAGCAAAAAAAGAGAAAAAAAAAAAAAACTACAAAAACGTTCCAATGGTCTGACTGGAGATTGGTTTTAAATATGTACAACAATATACAGTGTCCTGCAGAAGTATTCACTTCCCTTGATGTTTTTCCTGTGTTGTTGCATTACAGCCTAGAATGAAAAGTTTTCATTTTTTAGGACTTTGTACCATGCGTGCAAAAAAAAGAATTTGAACTTACCTCTAACTACCGTATCTTGGAGTACAGCACAGGCTAAATATTCATAGACCATGGGTTCTAGGCAGGTGCTTTCAGGTAATTGGACTCTGGCAAGCAAACAATTTGAAGCAAGCAATGCAGAGTAATACAGGAATATAAAGGAGGGGTGTCCTGAAATGCACTCCAAGATATGGAATTTACAGGCGTGTCAACATTTGTTCATCTTCCTTATACAGCACAGGACACAGGTTGAATATTTATAAACACTGGGACTTTCCCCTTTGCCAGGCAAAGGCTGAGAAGGGTGGGCAACAGCTAGGCAAACAAACTGTGCCAATGGACCCAACGCCAAGAAAGGTCAACAGACCCAACTTTAGATAACCACTGCAAACTGAAGGCTTCATTTGCAGACAATTGGAAATGCACCAGGTAGAAGTTGGTAAAAGTATGAACAGGGGACCAGGTAGAAGCCTTTTAAAGCTAGGCAACAGGGGCTTGATGTAAAAATGCCCAGGAAACACCTTTGTTGCTTTGAGGCAGACTCTGATAGCTCCGATTACATCAATGCAGTGAAGAGCAATTTTCTTTTTGCATTGGAACAGGCCACAAAGACGGAGGGACTTCTTCTTAATTAAGATGGAAGACCGATATCACCTTAGGATGGCGTTAAGCGTAAGACTACCTTTTGTCCTTGTGAAAAATGAGGAATGGCTCCTTACAAGAGAGCTGCTAGCTCAGAGACACATCTGTCAGATGTGATAGCAACCAAGAAGGCTACTTTGCAGCAGAAATCATCTATGGGGATTTCCATGATGGATTTAAATGTAGTTTCTTCAGGGCATAGAGAACCAGACTGAGGTCCCAAGGAAGTACAGGGTGCTGCAAGGGGTGGGAATCATCTTAGATACACCTGAATAAAAGGGTTTGACAAGGGAGTGAAGCCTGGGATTTATGGAAAAGAACAGACAAGCCTATCATTTGGAGTTCTAGGAAGATGGACAACACTAAATAGAGTGACATTTTCGAAGAAAAGGTGTTTCAATCTGCCAGAGATTTGAGATTGGGTCAGAGGTTTACCTTCCAGCAGGACAAGGACCATAAACATACTGCTAAAGCTACCCTGGAGTGGTTCAAAAGGAAACATTTATAGTAAATGTCTTGGAATGGCCTAATCAAAACCCAGACTTCAATTCAGTTGAGAATCTGTGGCGTGACTTGAAGATTGCTGTACACCAGTGCAACCCATCCAACTTGAAGGAACTAGAGCAATTTTGCCTTGAACAATGGGCAAAAATCCCTGTGGCTACATGTGCTAAGCTAATAGAGAACTATAGATAGGGAAACTTGCAACTGTAATTGCAGCAAATGATGGCTCTACAAAGTACAGAATTTTGGTGGGGGTGAATACTTATGCATACTCATGGTACAAAACTCCAAAGAATCAATTTAATTCCAAGTTGTAGTGCAACAAAACAAGAAAAACACTGGTAAATCCTGGTTAAGATTTAACAGATTTAAAGACGACTGCTGGTAGGAGAATACTGTGTGCCTATTCAAATAGGCAGTGCAAAGAACGATGGAACTGACAAATAGAAATTTCCCACATAAACCAATCAGGCATCATCTGTCTGCTCTGACCACAATAAACAGGAATCGGGCCAGTTGCTATGTGTCACTGTGCTTTGGCCCTTGGGACTGGTTAATGAACAGGCCCATTAACAGTGCTACAAATTCATCCATGAACTGTGCAACTTACCATTATTTAAAGACTTGAAATTTCCAATGCATTTTACATATTCATATGTAGCAGGTTCTTTTGGGTCAACTGTTCCCCGCAACATGTGGCAACAGAATTCAAGTTCATTTTTTGCTGAAATAAGCAAAATTTATCATTAAAATGTATAACATAACAACTATTTAGGAGTATTTTCCAATGTTTATTATAAAAGAAGAAAACTTGATGAATATAAATGCCAGCTTTTCAAACACATTCTTCCTGGCCAGGACCTAATGTTCATTTCAAAAGCTCAGAATTCCTATAATCTTACAAAAATGTACTCAACCAGGATATGCAGTAGGTATTAACCTTTTTTCCCCTCCAATATTTGTTTTTATGTGGATCTGATTAGAGTTTTTAGATTGTGAGCAGCTAGCAGACAGGAGTTTATTTGTAATGATCGCCCACTTTGTTTACCATTTATTGTTCATAGGTACATTGCCAAAATTTTGCTGAAAATGTTTTTCGTTTTGTTTTTAAGAAAGAGTGGGGAAGAGGAAGAACTTCTTCTTACAGACTTTTATGGCTGACTACACTGGGAGATTCCTTCCACTTCCTGTTCCAGTGACAACTGTCACTAGTACAGAAAGTTAAGGTAAAACTCCCAAATGAGGATACTTGACAAAAGGTTCTAACGTCTCCTGATGACAAAGATATTTTGCAAGGGGTTGGGATGGAAAGATGGTAAGAAATCTTTAACTTTCAGTATTTTGTCCGGGTAGAGTAATATTTAAAACTATTCTATTAATTCTATTCTATTAATTTTCGCTGTGCCTGTCTGGTAAGGGTATGAGAACAGATGCTTTTTTCTCTTCTGTTAAGCAACATGTACAGGTCTTGTCTCCTCCCCCAGGTTGTCCCTACAGGAAAGTGAAAGGAGAAGCAGCATACTGATAGGACCATCTGTCTAGCACTAGTTTCTCCTATTAGCATATGTCTTGTTAAGCTGGCCATAGATGGAATCGAAAAATCAGTTGGTTCAGCAGGGGCTGGCCAAATTTCGATCCATGAATGACTGCTCCCACTCAAGAGAAGATGATCTAATGATCAGCTTTATTTGAATGGGAATGTGGGAAAATTTTCATTTGGTCAGCGCATGCACAAAATTGGCTTAAGCGTAACAATAAAAAAAGCACAGCGGGGAGTATTCCTCCATCAACCTCGCTTGTGTGGATGGGGGAATACATTTTTTCCACTGGCTGATCAAACAAAAGATCACGAAACGATTGTTGGCCAACCGAGCGTCTGCTTTTTGTCAAAAAGGGCATGTGCCAGGCTTTTGTCTTGCATACTAACGGTACACAATTTTCGTGCCACAAACACGAACGTAGTGATGTACTACGAGGAATTTCAGCTCGAGCGCAACCCTTTGGGCCCCATCTGCTAATTTTGTGTTTGGTGAGCATTGATTCCGAGCATTTGTGTTTGTACTTTCGACTTTTGTGTGAAGGATATGTGTACTGACCATACGAAAATCTGATGTCAAACCGTTGTCCGGCGAAAATTTACTAGCCTGTCATCCAACATTTGTTGGCCGAAAATTGGACAACAATTGTCAAAAGGAGCATACTAACGATAAAATTTTAGGACAACAGTCTGTCAACAGACAATCCCCTGCCAACAATCGTACCGTGTGTACGAGGCTTTAGCATATGAGTAATACAACACTATCTAAAATAGTTTGACAATTTTTAGACGCAGCTTTTCATTGGCGAACCTCTGCCCATCTTTACTTCTGAGACACTCTGACTCTCTAAGATTCCCGTTTGAGGCCGGGTTCCCACTGGTACAACACGACAGTCGTACCACTTTGGATCTGACTTTGTGCTGCAATATGAATTCCGACATCCGTCTGACTTCAATGAAAGGGGATCCGACTTTGATCGCCGACAATACCAGGCACTGTCTGGTATGAATCTTTAGGGGGAACTCCACGCCAAATTTAAAAAAACAAAAACAAAAAAAACACGCCATGGGTCCCCCCCCTGCGCCCCCCACCCCAAAGCACCTTGCCCCCACGTTGATGAGGACAAGGGCCTCTTCCCGACAACCCTGGCCATTGGTTGTCGGGGTGTGCAGGCAGAGGGCTTATCAGAATCTGGGATCCCCCTTTAAAAAGGGGGGCCCCCAGATCCCGGCCCCTCACCCTATGTGAACAAGTATGGGGTACATTGTACCCCTACCCATTCACCTAAAAAAAAGTGTAAAAAATAAAACACAGTACACAGGTTTTTAAAGTAATTTATTAAGCAGCTCCGGCATCTCTTAAGACTTCTTTTTCCCCTCTCGGGCTCTTCTGCCTCCTCCGCTGATGTCTTCTGTCTCTGCTGGTACTTTTCCCCTCTCTGGCTCTTCTCCACTCTCTCTCCGGTTTGTCTCCCTCTGTCTGCTGTCTTCTGCCGGGTCTCGTCCCACTGTCTTCTCGCTCTTTTGCCCCGTCTTCTCTGTTTTCTTCCTCTGTTCTTCTTCCAATGTTGACTCGACGCTCTCTCCTGCTCTAATGCCGGGTGCACCGTGTGCCACTACTTATATTGGCATGGGTCGGAGTCACAGGAGGCCCGCCTCTTATGACGTCACTGCCGATCATGCCCGGGCGGTGATGTTATAAGGGGTGGGGCCTCTGGATGATGTCACACGGTGACCCCGCCCCATGGCAATATAGTAGCGCACCTGGCATTAGAGCGGGAGAGAGCGCTGAGTCAACATCAAAAGAAGAACAGAGGGAGAAGACAGCAGAGAAGACCTGGCAGAAGACAGCAGACAGAGGGAGAAGAACCAGAGAAGAGATGGAGAGGAGAGAAGAACTGGCAGAGGCAGAAGGGCCAGAGAGGAGAGAAGAAGTCGGAAGAGACGCCCGAGCTGCTTAATAAATTACTTTAAGAACCAGTGTACTGTGTTTTATTTTTGACACTTTTTTGTTTTGTTTTAGGTGAATGGATACTCATTTACATAGGGTGGGGGGCCGGGATCTGGGGGCCCCCTTTGTTTAAGGGGGCTCCCATATTCTGATAAGCCTCCCGCCTGCAGACCCCGACAACCAACTACCAGGGTTGTCGGGAAGAGGCCCTTAACATGGGGGCAAGGTGCTTTGGGGTGGGGGGTGCAGGCCACCCTGCCCCCATGTTGATGGGGACAAGGGCTCTTCCTGACAACCCTGGTAGTTCCCCCCCCCCCCCCCCATGTTGAGGGCATGCGGCCTGGTATGGTTGGGGGGGGGGTGGGCGCTCGCTCGTCCCCACCCCCTTTCCTGACCTGCTGGGCTGCGTGCTCGGATAAAGGTCTGGTATGGATTTTGGGGGGACCCCCACGCCATTTTTTCGGCATAGGGGTTCCCCTTACAATCCATACCAGACCGAAGGGCCTGCTATGCTCTTGGAGGGGGAACTCATGAGTTTTTTTTTTTTTTAATATGGCGTGGAGTTCCCCTTCAAGATCATCAGAGCACAAGTTGCATGCCAAAGTCGGATCAGTTAAGACGGCGATCCGACTTTGATCCAACTTCAGTGATATTCAATGGGCTGAAGTAGGATCAAAAGTAGTGCAGGGAGCATTTTCAAAGTTGGAACGGCTTGTGTTGGACCAGTTAAGACGGCTCCCATAGGGAAACATTAATTTTCACACGTCATGCGACATGAGCTCCCAATGTCGGAGCGGTTGTCGTACCAGTGTAAACCCGGCCTGATAGCCAATCATGTTACTGACCTGTTGCCAATTAACCTAATTAGCTGCATAATGTTCTTCCAGCTCTTCCTTGTAATTATCATTTTGCCAGCATTCTGTTGCCCTGTTCCAACTTTTTTTGAAACGTGTTGCTGCCAATTTCAAAATTACTTTATTTTTTTCTAACATTTGATATCTGTTCCATTTTCTATTGTGAATAAAATATAGGTTTATGAGATTTGAAAAACATTGCATTCTATTTTTATGTGATTTAACACAGCGCCTTAACTTTTAGTAATTACAGTTGTACACCTGCCAAAGGATTTGTTTTCATGTCTACCTGAGATTTATACAGCTATGTCACACAGCTTATTCAATATCTAGTAAGGAGAGAGGCCCTGATTTTTTTAAATTTTTAATCTGCACCTACACTTTTCAATAGGTCTTGCTGTCACATTTTGCAATCCCTTCATGGAAAAATAATGTTTCTGAGGTGAACAAATATGTAGCAACAAGTATATTAAGAATAAAGTGTGTGAAAATGCTAATTATAGAAGCGTTTTATCAGAAAAACTTACTTTTTAGATAATCTGAACCCAAAGGACCACCTTCCAACGTGCGTGTAGACAGGATTTTATATATCTCTGAATGTTCCCCTTCGGGGACAAAATTAAATATACTCTGATCAACCAAATCAGACTAAAAGAAAAAAGGAAATATAAATATTAGCCAAATACCATCTGAAAAACACATTTTATTCAGTTCTAAGTCATGGCATTCAGGTACAAATGTGAGCATTACGCCAGAACTGCAGTTTTTTTGTGTTAGATGGCATGTAGAAGGCTTTTGAACCTTTGTTGTTTGTACCTTTTTACTGCTGCCTGTGCCCCAACTGGGGATATTTCACTCTGTTTTTCTCTGATAGCTAGCCATGCCTAAACAAAAAGGTAAGGGAAGGTCTCACCAAATGATAATACAAACATCAATATTAAAAAAATGACAAAGGTTGTAACCCTTCACCAGCACCAAAATACTAAATAAGTTGTTTTGACTGGAGTTATCCTATGGGTTTATTTTACAAGGGGTGGCGGGGAAAGAAAAACAAGTGGTTGAGCCATGGTTGAATGCGAAAAGAAGTCTTTAACCACTTAAGAAGTGCCCACCGCATATATACTGCAGCAGGGCGGCCCTATTACGTGAAACGACATACCCATACATCGTTCCGTGCACGAGACACTGCGGCACGGGGGAGCTGATGCGCGGGTCCGGCAGCCGCAATGGCTACCCGCCAATGCTCCTCAGAGAGGCAGAACAGGGATCTGCCAATGTAAACAAAGCAGATCCCCGTTCTGACAGGAGAGTACAGTGAGATTGTCTGTTCCTAGTGATCAGGAACAGTGATCTCTCTGTACTTCCAGTCAGTCCACCCCCCCCTCCAAGTTAGAAACGCCTCCCTATGACACACTTAACCCCTTGATCGCCCCCTAGTGTAATCCCCTTCCCTGCCAGTGTCATTTATACAGTGATCAGTGGATATTTTTAGCTCTGATCACTGTAATGATGTCACTGGTCCCAAAAAAAGTGTCAAAAGTGTCCGATCTGTCCGCCGCAATTTTGTAGACGCTATAACTTTTGCACAAACCAATCAATATGCACTTATTGCGATTTTTATTACCAAAAATATGTAGAAGAATACATATTGGCCTAAACTGTTGAAGACTTCTTTTTTTTTTTATTGGCTATGTATTATAGCAAAAAAAAGTTTTCTTTCAAAATTGTCGGTCTTTGTTTATAGCACAAAAAATAAAAACCGCAGGAGGTGATCAAATACCACCAAAAGAAAGCTCTATTTGTGGGAAAATATGGACATAAATTTTGTTTGGGTAGAACGTCGCATGACCGCACAATTGTCAGTTAAAGTAACGCAGTGCCGTATCGCAAAAAATGGCCTGGTCATTAAGGGGGTAAATTCTTCCAGGAATGAAGTGGCTAAGAGTGACAAAATTTCAGTGCAGTATCTGCACCCAGTGCAGGCAACAGCTGGTGTCAAAGTGAAAGACTGCACCAATATTAACCACTTCAAAATCGGGCCAGTTCTGACATTTCTCACATACAAAAAAAATCAGCATCATTTGCTAGAAAAACAAATATCTGTTTTCTGAAAGCAAAGTCCCTGGAGAATAAAATGGTGGGTTTTACAATTTTTGTCACACAGTTTATTGGCAACAAAAGTGAGTACACCCCCAAGTGAAAATGTCCAATTTGGGCCCAATTAGCCATTTTCCCTCCCCAGTGTCATGTGACTTGTAAGTGTTTCAAGGTCTCAGGTGTGAATGGGGAGCAGGTGTGTTAAATTTGGTGTTATCGCTCACACTCTCTGGTGATACTGGTCACTGGAAGTTCAACATGGCACCTCATGGCAAAGAACTCTGAGGATATGAAAAAAAGAATCGTTGCTCTACATAAAGATGGCCTAGGCTACAAGAAGATTGCCAAGATCCTGAAACTGAGCTGCAGCACGTTGGCCAAGACCATACAGCAGTTTAACGGGACAGGTTCCACTCAGAACAGGCCTCGTCATGGTCGACCAAAGAAGTTGAGTGCACGTGCTCAGCGTCATATCCAGAGGTTGTCTTTGGGAAATAGACGTATGAGTGCTGCCAGCATTGCTGCAGAGATTGAAGGGGTAAGGGGGTCAGCCTGTCAGTGCTCAGACCATACGCCGCACACTGCATCAAATTGGACTGCATTGCTTTCGGCCCAGAAGGAAGCCTCTTCTAAAGATGATGCACAAGAAAGCCCGCAGTTTGCTGAAGACAAGAAGACTAAGGACATGGATTACTGGAACCATGTCCTGTGGTCTGATGAGACCAAGATAAACTTATTTGGTTCAGATGGTGTGAAGCGTGTGTGGCGCCAACCAGGTATGGAGTACAAAGACAAGTGTGTCTTGCCTACAGTCAAGCATGGTGGTGGGAGCGTCATTGTCTGGGACTGCACGAGTGATGCCAGCACTGGGGAGCTACAGTTCATTGAGGGAACCATGAATGCCAACATGTACTGTGACATACTGAAGCAGAGCATGATCCCCCTCCCTTCAGAGACTGGGCTGCAGGGCAGTATTCCAACATAACGACCCCAAACACACCTCCAAGACGACCACTGCCTTGCTAAAGAAGCTGAAGGTAAAGGTGATTGACTGGCCAAGCATGTCTCCAGACCTAAACCCTATTGAGCATCTGTAGGGCATCCTCAAAAGAGAAGATGGAGGAGCGCAAGGTCTCTAACATCCACCAGCTCCCTGATATTGTCATGGAGGACTGGAAGAAGACTCCAGTGGCAACCTTTAAAGCTAGGGTGAACTCCATGACCAAGAGGGTTAAGGCAGTGCTGGAAAATAATGGTGGCCACACAAAATAATGACACTTTAGACATTTTCACTTAGGGGTGTACTCGCTTTTGTTGCCAGCTGTTTAGACATTAATGGCTGTGTGTTGAGTTATTTTGAGGAGACAGCAAATTTACACTGTTATACAAGCTGTATACTCACTACTTTACACTGTAGCAAAGTGTAATTTCTTCAGTATTGTCACATGAAAAGATTTTATATTTCCAAAAAATGTGAGGGGTGTACTCACTTTTGTGAGATACTGTACCTTCAGGTGATTGGACACTGGCAAAGCTTTAGAAAACACACTCCCTGGTCACCTCCCTTATAACTCTTCCCCACTTTGCGCGCCCTTAGTTTTGTAGTAAGCAAAGGAGAGTAAACCAAGGAAGATAAGGAAGGGTGTCCCATACTATACTCCAAGATATGGACATTACAGGCAAGTCCAAATTTGTCTTAATCGTACAGTACAGGACACAGGCAGAGTATATACAGTTGTGCTCCTAAGTTTACATACCCTGGCAAAATTTATGATTTCTTAGCCATTTTTCAGAGAATATGAATGATAACACAAAAACTTTTCTTTCACTCATGGTTAGTGTTTGGCTGAAGCCATTATTATCAGTCAACTGTGTTTACTCTTTAAATCATAATGGCAACAGAAATAACCCACATGACCCTGATCAAAAGTTTACATACCCTGGTGATTTTGGCCTGATTTCAGCCACAACTGCCAGGAAAATAGTTTGGGATGCAAAGAAAACACCCCAAAAACTTCAGGTGAAATACAAGACTTTCTGAAAACATGTGGCGTGGCTGTTTTAAGATGCACAATAAAGAGGCACTTAAAGAAAGATGGGCTGCATGGTCGAGTCACCAGAAGAAAGCCCTTACTACGCAAATGCCACAAAGTATCCCGCTTACAATACGCCTGAAACCTTCTGGCACAAAGTCATTTGGAGTGATGAGACCAAAATTGAGCTTTTTGGCCACAACCATAAATGCTACATTTGAAGAGGAGTCAACAAGGCCTACGATGAAAGGTTTGGAGGTGGATCGCTGATGTTTTGGGGATTTGCGAGCTACAAAAAGGCACAGGAAATTTAGTCAAAATTGTTGGCAAGATGAATGCAGTATATTATCAAAAAATACTGGAGGAACATTTGCATTCATCAGCCAGGAAGCTGCGCATGGGACGGACTTTGACTTTCCAACATGACAATGATCCAAAACACAAGGCCAAGTCGACCGGTCATTGGCTGCAGCAGAATAAAATGAAGCATCTGCAGTGGCCATCTCAGTCTCCTGACCTCAACATCACTGAGCCACTCTGGGGAGATATCAAAACGTGCAGTTAATGCAAGACAGCCCAAGAATTTACAGGAACTGGAGGCTTTTTGCCAAGAGGAATGAGTAGCTTTACCATCTGAGAAGATAAAGAGCCTCATCCACAAAAGACCTTATGCTGTCATTGATGCTAAAGGGGGCATTACACGTTATTAAGAACTGGGGTATGTAAACTTTTGATCAGGGTTATTTGGGTAGTTTTTGTTGCCATTATGATTTAAAAAGAGTAAACACAGTTGATCGATAATAAATGGCTTCAGCCAAACACTAAACTATGAGTGAAAGAAAAGTTTGTTTTATCATTCATATTCTATGAAAAATGGCCAAAAAAAATCTAATTCTGCCAGGGTACGTAAACTTATGAGCACAACTGTATGCTTCATGGGCTCATGCATCCCCTAGCAATGAAGGGTGGGCAACAAAGAGGCAAACAGAACTGTTCCAATAGGCTCAAAAACAAGGGTCAGAAGACTCAACCTCAGAGTGCCCTTGTAAGAAATTTGTAGCCAAAAGCTGCATCAGTAAAAAGACTTGATATCCACCTTGTAAAACTCTGAAAAAGTATGAACAGAAGACCAGCGAGTCCTTCCAGAAGTGGATGCCATGCATGTCTACATAGGTACGCACCCCACTCCGGAGATGAATTCCTGAGCAGGGCCCAGACACCAGTGTTCTCTCCCCCCTCGCTGTGCAGTGGGTGGCCCTGAGCTGCAACTGGACCCCACAGACCCCCATGTCCTGGACCCGGTGGATTACTGAAAATCCCTGCCTGGCCTGCCACTTCTACTGGTCCTGGAGTCCCATGCCTGGATATGCAGCAGACCTGATCATACTTAAGCGGACATCCTCTATGTACATAAATCAGCTTCTTCTATGGGAGAGTGTCGTTAATCTCTTTTCCGGTGTCTTGTCGAATTCAGTCCCCTATCCAAAAGTGTCCGCCCTGTACTGCGCAGGCGCAGTACGGAGGACAAACGAGACGCCGAAAGTCTCCGAAGTTCAACAGCTGATCGTCAGCTGTACACGGCGCCTGCGCATTTATTCTTACCCTATGTCCAGGATCATTCCCTACTATCCAAGTGGACATAGAGTCAGAATAAATATTTGCCGAGCGCAGCGAGGCCGTGCCCGAAGCGTGGCGAGCGAAGCGAGCCCGCGAGGGGCCCTCTTACACTGCCATCGCTAACAGGTGCCCGAGCGCCGTGTACAGCTGATGGTCAGCTGATCAACTTCGGACATTTTCGGCATCTCCTGCTCCTCCGTACTGCGCAGGCGCTGCGCAGTACGAGGCGGACACTATCTGATACCAGGACACTATATGGCAGAACACCGGCACTGGATTGTAGGGGGCAAGGCCTGCATCCAATTACGGGCTATCGCTTTTCTCACCAAGAACAGCGTCTCATGTAAAAAGGTACGAAGGGGTTTGTCAGCGTCTAAGTCTGGCAGCAGACCGAGTAGGCACATCTTTGGGTCTAGGGTAGCAGGAGAGCCCATCTGAGTGTGCAGGAAGCATATCACCTGTATCCAGTATGCTTGGATAGTTGGGCAGGACCATATAAGGTGGTAGAAGGAGTCTGGGGTATGGTTGCATAAATGGCATCCTGGATTGTACATGGGTTTGAAACGCGATATCCTCTGAAGAGTCAGAAATGTCCTATGTATAATATACAACTGCGTGAGGCGGTCTGACAGCTTGAGGGAGACTCTTCACGTCCCCCAAGATTTCATCCCAATCCTCCTTCTCAATTATTCCAACTTCCACCTCCCATCTAGTTTTAGCAGTATAGGCCAAGGCTATGGTACTAGGGAGACGGATGGTGAAGTAAAGGGTGGAGATTAGTTTGGCTGGTTCAGCACCTGTGATTGTGTCTACTATAGAGGGGACTGTCAGAGACAGGTTGGAGCCAGCAAACTGAGTTTGTATAGCATGGCGGAGTTGTAAATGCCTGAAAAGGAGGTAATTGGGAAGTGAGAATTCATCCTTTAGCGTTTGGAATGTTTTAAGTCCCGTAGTGGTCATGAGCTGGTGTATGTACAAGGTCCTATGACTTATCCAAACCAAGGGGTCTGGAATGGATAATTCAGGCAATCGTGTATTGAACCAGGTAGGGGTATGAGAGTGAACCTGTGGGGTCCCGAGTTTTTGTAGTGCCGTCCGCCATACCCTCTGTGGATGTGTCAACATGTCTGCTTTGCGTTGGAGGGGACGTCTTGTCAATGGGGCCCTGAAGACTGACTGAAGTGGGGTATGGGCTGGGTCATCAGGGTGCTCACAGAGTAATAGCTGGTATCTTGGTAGCTCGTTTTTGTCAAAATGATAGAAGTGGGACAGTTGGGAGGCAAGATAATAGTCCTGAAAATCTGAAAGAGCAGCTACTACCAATGTCACTGGGTTCTTTCGAATTCCCCAAGATAATTTGTGTCTGCTGTGACCTCATATAAACAATATGAGAATTGATTCAATTGTTTTAAACATTTTTTGTGGTATATACAGGGGGCATGCCACACCAGATAGAGTATCTTTGGGAGGAGTATCATTTTGACTAGACTGACACGTCCCATAACACCCAGGGGTAGTCTGGCCCAAGGTTGTGTCTTGGACTTGATCAGGGTATACAGGGGCGTCAATGTTCAAGAGTGTGTAGTCTGTAAGCGATCTAGTAACTTGCACTCCAAGGTACTTGAATAAAGGAGACCCTGGGAAGAGTCGGGGGGGGGGGGGGGGACGTGGGTGAGGGGGGAAAATGGTAAATCGGAAGGATCTGGCATTTAGACCAATTAATACTCAGACCCGAGTGGCTACCAATACGTTCTATGTAGTGGAAGGCTGCAACAAGGGAGGGACCCGAGTCGGCCAAGTATAGGAGCGTATCGTTGACATACATCCCAATCTTTTCTTCCAGATTCCCTATCTTAAGACCTCAGATGCTGGTGTCTGCATGAACCATGATGGCCAATGGCTCCACAGCCAATGCGTACAGCATGGGAGAAAGGGGGCAGCCTTGTCAGGTCCCTCTCTCCAGCGGGAATTGGTCAGAGAGCCAGTCGTTCACAAACACCTTGGCCTTCGGGGATTGCTATAGGAGCTGAACCCAGCGAATAAAGTTGGGGCCAAATCCAAATCCCAAGAGGCACTTGGCGGCATCTAGAGCCACCACGACCCTTGAGCCGACTTCATCATGGGACCCCTGAATGTTCATGAATAGGCGGCGAATAGTTATTGCAGTGTTTTTCCCTGGCATAAAGCCTGTCTGGTCAGGGTGGATCAGTGACAGAATGACCTGGTTAAGGCGGGAGGCTAGAATCTTAGCATTTTAATGTCGACCTGTAGCAAGGAAATACCGTATATACTCGAGTATAAGTCGAATTTTTCAGCACATTTTTTTGTGCTGAAAGTGCCCCCCTCGACTTATACTCGAGTCAAGCACTTTTCTGCAGCAAAAATTTTTATTTTCCGAACCGACTTTGGGGCCCCGTATCTCAGGGCCACTTGGTGCTAGGAACCCCAAATTTGGTATGCAAACCCAGTGGAACTGGTACCACAACATATCCAAAGATGAAGTTCCTAGCACTAAGTGGCCCCGAGATACGGGGCCCCAAAATCGATTCGGAAAATGGCATTTTCTGCTGCAGAAAAGTGCTTGACATTTTCTGAACTGATTTTTGGGGCCCTGTATCTCGGGGCCACTTGGTGCTAGAAACCCCAGCTTTGGAAAGTTTATGGTGCTAGTTCCACTGGGTTTGCACACCAAATTTGGGGTTCCTAGCACTAAGTGGCCCCGAGATACAGGGCCCCAAATTTGGTCAACTGTGTCCATCTGCAGCAATGTCATTTCAGGACCCTTTGGGTTCAGAGACCCCAAATTTTGGCTGCAGCTAGGGGGCATCTAGGAACCCTTAACTACCGAGTTTGAAGTTCAGGGGACCTATGGCTGCAAATGGGCACAGTGATGCTGCAAATGGGCATTGTTGACCCTCTTTTCCACTTACAGTAGCTGTGCATTTCTCACCCTCGTCTTATACTCGGGTCAATAAGTTTTTCCCATTTTTTTGTAGTAAATTAGGGCCTCGACTTATACTCGGAACGACTTATACTCGAGTATATACGGTAGGTCTATACGATTCCGGGTATTTGGGGTCCTTATTGGGCTTATGGATTTCTACAATCTGGGCTTCTCTCATAGAGGGCGGTAGGATTCTTGAGTCAAATATGGATTTGTATAGGTCATGGTGTTTAGGGGTTAAAATTTCAGAGTAGGTGGCATAAAATTCAAGTGGCAAGCCGTCCGATCCTGGGGCCTTAGATGTGGCCAGACAGGAGATAGCCTCGGAAATATTGTCCTTAGTGATGGGAGCCTCTATCAGTTCACGTTGGGCGTCAGTCAATCTAGGGAATTTAATTCTCGCTAAGTAATCTCTGGTATCTTGGGGAGTGTGAGTGACCCGGGAGGTGTAGAGTGCACGATAAAATCTCTCAAATTCCTCCGCCACTTGTTGAGGATCAGTGATGTTGTTCCCCTGGGGGTCAATCAGCGACACCACCACCGGGGACGTGAGTCTAAATGGGCGAGATACGCAAGTAGTTTGCCCGATCTTTCTCTATACTCAAATACCCTTTGCCTACAGAAAAGATGCGTTGCTTGGACTTCTTAATATGCAACTGGGAGACCTGTCGCGTCTGAATTTTAAGATTGTTGGCATTGCTGGACGAGGAGTCTCGATGAAACGCCTCCTCCAGCACCTGTAGGTGTTCTGTAGCCTGTTGAACAATGAGTTTCAATGACCGCTTAAGTCTGTTGATACTTGTGGAGAGCAGGGAGTCGGCGTGGAGTTTAAACGTCTCCCACACTATGTTGTACGTGGTTGAGTCCCTGTTGGCTGTAAAATAGTATTGCAATTCCGTGGGGATGTCATCCTGGTCCTGCAGAGCAGTCAGCCAAAATGGATTCAGCCGCCAAGGAGGAGCACGGAGGCCTTCAGGCGCTGGATCGTAATCCAGTAGGGGGCATGATTCGAGAGTATTCTCGGAGCAAAGCCCACATCTCCAAGTTTAGGTGTCAGGGTCTTTGAACTTAGAATGAAATCTATTTGTGACATTGTGTTATGGCTGGCTGAGAAGCACGAGAAGACTTTAGTGTGTGGATGTTTGTGGCACCAAAGGGTCAACAAGAGCAAAGTCAATCAGTATGCAGTGTAGTCTGGTATGGGCCGGCGGGTCAAGGGGGGAGGTCCAGTGTGCCCATTCGGTCTAGAGTGGGAATGAGGGTTATGTTAAATTTTCCCATCCACACTGCCAGTACAGAGGTGTATTGTGTCATAAAGGCAAGGCCCTCCTTAATTACAACTGAGTTGTATGGGGGAGGGGACATAGCAGGCTAGCAACAGGATAGTGGATCCATTAATGGTGGCGTGTATAAACACATATCTGCCCTGCTGGTCCATCTGGAGCAGCACTAGGTCAAACGGAACACTTTTAGCGATCAGGACCGATACTCCTCTGGAGTATGAGGTGTGGGTGGCATGATATGCCCAACCTATCCAAGGCTTTTTAAGAGAGGATTTTAAGTGGCCTGTGACGTGGGTCTCACTAGTGTGATGATGTCAGCCCGCTGGGACTTAAGGAATGTCGGGGCAGCTATGCGATTAATCTTATTTCGCAAGCCTCTAACATTCCATGTGAGGAACTTTAGAGAACTCATGGGGGTATAGGGCATATATGATAAACCGCAGCTGGACCAGGACTGGCAGAGCAGACATAGTCACATCAGACAGCATAAAACACAGTGGTAACCAATAACGATAGTGCATGTATGACAATAACATAGTACCTTTAGCATAAGTAAACAGTTGCAAACATAGTGGTGTAAGAAAAATAACCACAACATTTCCCTTCCCTCCCAGTCCAATGCCACCCCACCTCGGCATGGACATAGTACCCCATAACCAGGTATCAAAGGGGGACATCCAACGTTTAGGGCCCATTGGAGGCAAAGAACTTAATTTCAGAGGAGCATAGATACCCGTGATAAAAAGAAAAAAAACAAAGGGGAAAAGAAAACAGTCAAGCAAATAGGGGATGAAAAAGTTCACAAAGATCCTAGGGGAGCGACTTCTTCTCTGAGAAGTGCATGGGGTGTAGGAGCCATAAAGGTGTAGCACCATTACAGCTGTGCAGGGGTGGGCTCCGCCTGCCATCAGGGTGGTAGATAAAATAAGGTAAAAAAAAAAAAAGTGACGTTCGATCTACTGTCTTCCACAGGCATCTCCCAGGTGTGAGGGAAATGGGGATCATGAGTCACCAGGAGACCGTAGGTATGCTGTGAGGTCTAGTGTAGGGCAGAGGAGGATTTCCAGGTCTGCTCCCCTGCTCCAGCAGAGGACATGTACATGCAATGTACCCATTGAGGGGCTAAGTATCTGTATGGCAGCGGGCAGTACCACGGGCACAGGGGGGAGCAGGGGGAAGAAAAGAAAAGTACTCACAGCTTGTAGGCAGGGTGATATGCTCAGTCTCAGCGATCCCTCTGATCAATCCAAGTGGATGCTAGCTCAGGGTCCTCAAAAATGTGGGTTCGGCTCTCGCACTCCACACGAAGCTTTACAGGGTACAGCACAGCGTATTTAAGGTCTAGCACGCGGAGGCGCCGCTTAACATCCTGAAACCTGGACCGCTGTCGTTGTACCTCATTGAAGAAGTCTGGGAATACGGCCACATGCACGTTGGTGTAGGGGATATTTCCCTTCTCTCTGGTCAGGCGGAGGATCTTGTCGCGGTCCTTGAAGTTAAGGAATTTCGCTATCAGGGTATGCGGTGGGGCCCCTTGGGGAGGAGGACGGGCAGGGATTCGATGAGCTCTCTCCACAGCGAACATTACCGAGAATGCATCTCTGCCAAAGGTGGATGTCAGGAGGTTTTCAAGGAAATTCGCCGGGTCGTTGCCTTCAGTAGTCTCAGGGAGGCCGATAAAGCGGAAATTATATCTCAGGAGACGATTCTCCATTTCATCCTGTTTTGCGCTAATCTGTTGGTGCACCTCATCAGTAGTATGTTGCAGGGGGTGCAAAATGTCTTCTGCTCTGCTAATGGGCTCCGTCATGCGGTTCCGCAGGGTAGAGAGATCTTGCCGGATGAGGGACACATCAATTTTGACCTCTTCAATTTTGGTGGTGAGCATGCTCTGGCACAGGGCAATAGCATCAAGTACTTTGTTCGTGGCCACCATGGAGTGTTCCGTGTCCAAGGAGACACCGGTCTTCCTCAAAGCAGCGGTACTTGGCAAGCTTGTCGGCAGCCTCGGAAGTCTTTTTTGGTGGAGACATATTCCAGAGGTGGTCGGGGGGGTCTCAGGGTGCACAAATATGGCCGCTGCTTACTAGGTCAAATCCTCGATATTCCCCTCCTGCCGCAGTTTTAGAGTTGCACAATAGGGGCTGTAAGTACTGGCAGTGTGGTCAGGGAGTCTTGCAGTTCCTGCACAGGCCCATGTTGGGAGAAGCAAGATGGCCGCCGTTCCAGGGACCAGGCCGGAGCCGCGGACTGCCCCACCAGCTGCTGCAGGATGAAGAGGTGCTGTACCAGCGGTTACAGATGATCCAGTTGCAAGAAGAGATTAGTCTCGGGGTGGTCAGGCAGGCCGGGGAGACTTGCAGGGGCCGCCGCTGGGTGGAGCAAGATGGCCGCCGCTCCAGGATCTAGGCCGAAGCCGCGGTCTGTCCCACAGGCAGCCCCAGGACAGGGAAGTAGAAGATGGAGGCCTCGGGCGGCGCTCCAATCAGCTGGAAGGCTCCGAGAACCGTGCAGGGAGCAAGGCAGGCTTACTGGGAAGCAGAGGCTGGGTAAGAACGGCAGGATTAAGACAGGATAGCTGTTACAGGAGTAAGGACAAGCACAGCACTTACTACATACATCCTACTCCATTGCTCTCCAGGCCAAGCCCCCAAAACTGAATTGTTTTTAGGCCGCTTTCACACACACGTCCGTTTCGACAGACTTCGCTTGCTCAGCAGGGATCTCTCCGTTGATCCCTGCTGAGCCGGCGGATGACACTGTGAAGGGACAGACCTGTCAGAGCTCTGCTCTCCTCTATGGGGGATCGGATGAAAACGGACCGCCTGATGGATGGAAAATAGGGTTTCCATCCGTCTGGATTCAGTGAATCAGAGGGGATCGGATGTCAGCGGACATGTCACCGCTGACATACGTTGCTCCATAGACCTGTATGGAGGGTCCGTTC
This sequence comes from Lithobates clamitans, assembly GCA_037952925.1. Classification (NCBI taxonomy): domain Eukaryota; kingdom Metazoa; phylum Chordata; class Amphibia; order Anura; family Ranidae; genus Lithobates; species Lithobates clamitans. Next base: position 439,958 of record JBBGZY010000031.1, read on the forward strand.
AGGTCCCCCTAAAAAACTGACAGGCGGACCTGAATGGTCCGCTTGTGTGAAAGGGGCCTTAAGCAAAAGTTTTCTGTAAAAACGTAAGTGGGAACGCCTCTTTAGTATCTTGTTTGTAGCATAGACATATATTTATTTCTACAGCACAGAGCAGTTCAGTGATTAAAAGGACAGGGATGCCTGAAGTTGCTGGATTTTACTTTAATAGAAGCAAAAAATAAGACAATCGTAGCAGGGCTGCACAGTGAGGATCTCCAGAGCAGGAGTTGAAGTAGGCATTCAGGTTTGTGGGCTACAGGGATGGGGTTGGGGGAAGCTTTAAAGCTGGACTGACACTATTATGGTCCATTTTGAATGGGCTGCCAATTCACCAAAAAAACTCACCAGATTCTTTTTTGCCAACACAACACACCACAGCGCATACTGTGTGTGTTGTGGTGTGCTGCTGTACTGTGTGTTGTCAGTCATTCACAATTAATGGCACCGCAATGCACATCATTTGGACACATGCGTTAGAGCATGCTAAAACACACATTTTAACACAAGATTATAACACATAAGTCTGAATAAAACCATAAAGGTCAACTTCACCAATATTAATTTGTCCTTGTGTTGTGGTAACAACTATTCTCTTTTCTATGCTTTAACCCATTTCCAGAAAAATACTTCTTTGACCTTTGTAGCAAAGAGTCTTTCAACGAAAAGCAGAATCCCAAACAATTTGGCACAAAAAAAAAAAAGAAAAAAAAAAAAAAAGAAAAGGATTTGCACTTTTACTTACAGGTAAGTGTTCAAGTAAGGGAGTAACACTCTCTGACACATAGATTATGTTTCCATCTGTCATAACAGCCAAGAAAAATCCATCCAGAGCCTAAAAACAAAGGGGTAAACATACTTTTATCATTCTTATACTGGATAAGCATGTGTATTTTTTCCATATTCTCAAAACTTGGCCCTCAACAATATATACATTTTTAGCTGCTGCAGTATGTAAAAGTAAAACTCTAAATATCACTCCTACCTCCAACATGAGCTGTGTAAATTCCTCATTACTAAGGAAAGCTGGCTTCCAGTCTTGTCGAATCTCACTAGCATCAGACTGAGCACTAATTTCTGTAGATAAAAAAAGTGTGAATGTTAATACTAAACACATGTGAAGATGAACTTGATTGCTGGGATATGTTGTAGGAAGTACAATCAGCAGATATAACATAGATTCTTCTTTGAAAGAAAGGCAGGAAGAGAGTCTGGTTCCTTGAACTCTGTAAGACATCACTGACAATATAACACAGATCACATACATACCTTTGTGTTTGCGGAGGAAGTCAATGCTTTTCTGCAGCACTGTGGATTTATCCATCTTCCTGGCATTGCCGGGCAGCATAGAGCCAAGTTCCTTAATGAGAACATTGAACTGGTCTCTGCGCTTCTTCTCAGATTTGTTCCGAGACACCCTGCAAGTGAAATACCATAAATTACAAAATCGGAGTAAAACAGGGCGTAGGCTTTTTTTTTCGAGAATAGAATAAATGGAGGATATAGTAGGGATCTTCTACTCCCCCGCCTATCGACCATTTCCAGTATTTTCAGATTGCTCATTGACTCCAAATACTTATATGAAAACCAGGTTTTATATTAAAGGCTTCATGGCATAATTACAGAATATCTTGTCACATACTAGGCACATAGGTGTGGTTTGATTGATCAGCAAAGCTATGACACTAAATTTTACATATTCTCGCAAATACGGTTGTATCAGCTGTCAAAGTCTGCTGTTACTGGCGAATGACCACCGAACCCTGCTCTTGCCACTAGCCACCTCAAATCACCCTTTATGCATCAATAAAAGCCTCTACTGACTGGCTGAGGTGAAGTTTGTAACATCATCAGTCCAACTTTCAGCCAATCAGATGAAGCTTTGTATTAATTCATAGAATACAAAGCTTCCTCTGAATAGCTGAGTAGCACTCAGCCCGGCTCAATTATGTTCCAGGAATAGGGCATGAAGTTCTCGTCCTGTTGCTGGAACACAGAGATGTATACTATATGTAGCGGAGGCTAAATACACTTTATAAAGTGCTCCCAGGCACTGAAACTGTTAGAAGCTGCCATGTGCGGCTGCTCCAGATTCTGATAAATTCTCAGAATGGGCCCAATTCACACAGTTTACACAAGGATCCGGATCTTCCTTTTCAAAGCTGTGGAAAGCTTTGTGAATTGAGCCTACTGTCTCATTGGCCATTTAGGCCTCATGTACACAGGATGTTTTTTAATCTCCGCTGGATGCCTTTGGTCCTGGCAAGAAAAGAGCAGCTTAAAAAATGCTCCTAATGCTGGTTTCTGCACATGTGTTTATGTGCATAAAGTGTCTGGGAGTTCATTGATTCCATTGCCTGGTATATTCATTTATTCTGCCTATTGAAACGAATGACTGTCGGCATGCTTAAAAGAGTCCAGCTTATTTTTTGCCCCAAATCTCCTCTGCTGAACATGCTGATGGTGCATTTTTTAGCTTTTTAACACTCCTATTCTAATACTCCTGTAAACACCTATGTGTGCATGGCCACATACAGTGCCTTGCAAAAGTATTCACCCCCTTGGTTGTTTACCTATTTTGTTACATTACAGCCTTTGGTTCAATGTTTTTTTTAAAATCTGAATTATATGTGATGGATCAGAACACAATAGTCTAAGTTGGTGAAGTAAAATAGTAAAATTAGAAAAATACATTACAGAAAACTATTTTTCAGAAATAAAAAAATGATAAATTGGCATGTGCATATGTTTGTTATGAAGCCCATAAAAAGCTCTGGTGCAATTATCATCAGAAGTCACATATTTAGTGAAATGATGTCCACCTGTGTGCAATCTAAGTGTCACATGATCTGTCATTACATATACACACCTTTTTTAAAGGCCCCAGAGGCTGCAACTGCATATACAAGTGTAGCGCTATGAGTTAGGAAACTTATGAGATTATAAAAATAAAGATGATAAAAAATGAAAGTAAAAGATATCTGTATCAAACCCCAACATTTGCAATATAAGATAGCTTGACAGATACATAAAATAAACAAAAACAAAATAAAGTCTCTGGTATTTCTTCAGATGTTTTAAATGCTTTAAAGGCTGAGGAGGACTGATGTTAGTCAAGAGGTATATATAGTTCCTTATTCACCACGTGGTTAACACATGCAGAAATGTGATGGACCCTCCACACACGGACAAAATGAAGGCTTACCAGAGGGATTGAACTCATAAGAACATACGTTCAATGAGTCAATCAAGCTTGTGACCCCAATGGGTAATCAAAGAGAGGGAACTTCACAACTGGATGGTGGTAAAGCTTCAATGCATATCCATACTTCTGACGGAATTCAAAATGAATGGCAAACCTTCCCGCGGGTCATCTCAGATAGACAATCCATATAAGAATGAAGAAGGGGAGCCACATAGCATAATACCGTTTAAGAAAACAGATTTATTAAAATAAGTAATCAACTTACATTCCAGTAATAAGAAAAGCGCTTCAAGTTAAAATTATGGCAGGCAGTAGAGTCTCCCAGGCTCCCCTTCTTCATTCTTATATGGATTTTCTATCTGAGATGACCCGCGGGAAGGTTTGCCATTCATTTTGAATTCCGTCAGAAGTATGGATATGCATTGAAGCTTTACCACCATCCAGTTGTGAAGTTCCCTCTCTTTGATTACCCATTGGGGTCACAAGCTTGATTGACTCATTGAACGTATGTTCTTATGAGTTCAATCCCTCTGGTAAGCCTTCATTTTGTCCGTGTGTGGAGGGTCCATCACATTTCTGCATGTGTTAACCACGTGGTGAATAAGGAACTATATATACCTCTTGACTAACATCAGTCCTCCTCAGCCTTTAAAGCATTTAAAACATCTGAAGAAATACCAGAGACTTTATTTTGTTTTTGTTTATTTTATGTATCTGTCAAGCTATCTTATATTGCAAATGTTGGGGTTTGATACAGATATCTTTTACTTTCATTTTTTATCATCTTTATTTTTATAATCTCATAAGTTTCCTAACTCATAGCGCTACACTTGTATATGCATTTGTAATCTGACAAAATCCTAATTTGTTGTGTGAGCTGCTTCCGTATTGGGTAAGCGCAGGGTTATATTTTTATTTTTTCCAGAGGCTGCAACACCTAAGCAAGAGGCACCACTAACCAAACACTGCCATGAAGACCAAGGAACTCGCCAAACAAGTAAGGGACAATGTTGTTGAGAAGTACAAGTCAGGGTTAGGATATAAAAAAAATATCCAAATCTTTGATGATCCCTAGGAGCACCATCAAATCTATCATAACCAAATGGAAAGAACATGCCAAGAGACGACCGCACACTAAAACTCATGGACTGGGCAATGAGGGCATTAATCAGAGAGGCAGCACAGAGAACTAAGGTAACCCTGGAGGAGCTGCAGAGTTCCACAGCAGAGACTGGAGTATCTGTACATAGGACGACAATAAGCCGTACGCGCCAAAGAGTTGGGCTTTATGGCAGAGTGGCCAGAAGAAAGCAATTACTTTCAACAAAAAACAAAATGGTACATTTTGAGTTTGCGAAAAGGCATGTGGAAGACTCCCAAAATGTATGGAGGAAGGTGCTCTGGTCTGATGAGACTAAAATTGAACTTTTTGGCCATCAAAGAAAACGCTATGTCTGGCGCAAACCCAACACATCACATCACCCAAAGAACACCATCCCCACAGTGACACATGGTGGTGGCAGCATCATGCTGTGGGGATGTTTTTCAGCAGTCGGGACTGGGAAACTGGTCAGAGTTGAAGGAAAAATGGATGGTGCTAAATACAGGGATATTCTTGAGCAAAACCTGTACCACTCTGTGTGTGATTTGAGGCTAGGACGGAGGTTCACCTTCCAGCAGGACAATGACCCCAAACACACTGCTAAAGCAACACTTGAGTGGTTTAAGGGGAAACATGTAAATGTGTTGGAATGGCTTAGTCAAAGCCCAGACCTCAATCCAATAGAAAATCTGTGGTCAGACTTAAAGATTGCTGTTCACAAGCGCAAACTATCCAACTTGAAGGAGCTGAAGGAGTTTTGCAAGGAAAAATGGGCAAAAATCCCAGTGGTAAGATGTGGCAAGCTCATAGAGACTTATCCAAAGCGACTTGAAGCTGTTATAGCCGCAAAAGGTGGCTCTACAAAGTATTGACTTTGAGGGGTGAATAGTTATGCACATTGACTTTTCTGTTATTTTGTCCTATTTGTTCTTTGCTTCACAATAAAAAAAAAAAAATTAAATGATGCAAATCTTCAAACAATCCATGCTAATGCCAGGTTGTGAGGCTACTTTTAAGAATACTTTTGCAAGGCACTGTACAGTAGAACACCACAGAGGTGCATTTAGAGGCTGAAAAAAAACCTGTCAAATATAAAATATCGACTACTCAGAGTATGTGTTATACCCCCAATGAACCCATCCGAAATGCCCATTGTGGTAGATTTACCAAGCTCTGGCAATGACTAAACAGAAGAAATGACTTTGACAAGTCAGAGAATGCAAGAACGCAGATAATTAACACTGAAGCACAAAACCTGCAATAGCATGCAATATGAAGGCTGGGACTATATAGTGTAGTTATACATTAGAGGAATAAACAGTTTCCAGCCTTGACCCATCTACTCTCATCCTTGAAAGCAATTATTTGCTTAGCAGTGGATGATAGCAACTGTTACTGTAAAAGAGAAGTGCAACATTTCACATCAGACTAGATTGTACTTATTGCATGTTAATGATAGCCATAGGATAGTGACTAGCCACACAATAATAATGTAAGCCTGTGCATTGTGGTGCCGTCCCCCCATCCATGCGTCCGGCCTCTTTCAGAATGAATAATGAAGATATTTGCCAGCACACCATGGAACGACATAAATAGCGTCCAAACGGATAATTTATTGCATGATCACAACACAAGGAGAGTGCAACGTTTCGGAGTCACGCAGGACCCCTTCATCAGGCATGTTATGATCATTAACATGCAATAAGTGCAATCTAGTCTGATGTGAAATGTTGCACTTCTCTTTAACAGTAACAGTTGCTATCATCCACATTTATGTCGTTCCATGGTGTGCTGGCAAATATCTTTATTGTGACTTGAACCAGTATCCAGCTGGTTGTTGCTGCAGCACCCAAATTTGAGAGCTCATCCAGGAATGTGTGCGATGAGAATATGAAGTACGGCCCTTTTCAGGACGCCGGACGCATGGTATCCTATGGTTGGGAGGTTTTTGGGTTTTTTTTCTTTTCTGAGGCACCCGGGGGGGGGGATTTGTGTCCTGCCACAAGACCCGCGAGTGGGGGGGGGGTGGGTGCTGTCACCAGAGCCGTGAGTCCCTCAGGGGGGTGCTGTTATCAGAGCCACAAACCCGGGGGTGCGGGGGGGGTGTGTGTGTGTGCTGCCACGAGACCCGCGAGTGGGGGGGGGTTCTGCCTGAGCCTGGGGTCCTGTGCTGATCTGTATAATGGTGAGCTGTATACCCTGAGCTGTAAGGCTAAGCTGTATACCCTGAGCTGTGAGGCTAAGCTGTATACCCTGAGCTGTGGGGCTAAGCTGTATACCCTGAGCTGTGAGGCTAAGCTGTATACCCTGAGCTGTATACCCTGATCAGTGAGGCTGAGCTATATACTCTGTCCTGTGATGCTGAGCTGTATAGTCCTAACACTATGGGTGGAAGCAAGTGGAATACAGAGGACGAAGCGGGTGGATTCTATAAGGGGTGGGGCTTATGAGAAGTGGGAGGGGTCAAAAAAGGTGGGGTCTGGCATACCCCCATTCTAAAACTACACCAGCCACCACTGCATGTAAACAAGGTCATAAAAAACACTTTTTGTTATAAACATGGGAATAAAAGTGAACCTTTACATCCGCCAACCTTGCAAACAAAGGAATACCTTCGTAATCTATTTCACTGGCTGGGTCTTTTTCCAAAATGTGGAGCCTAATGCTGACCATAGATGAAATACAGATTTCTTCATCCACTCAATCAGGGTGGATAGAGGAATTCCCCCTGCGTAGACACCGGGGTTGACTTATTATAACTGGAGTGCGCAAAATCTGGCACAGCTGTGCATAGTAACCAATCAGCTTTCAGGTTTTTTTTGTCAAAGCTTATTTGAACACGCTAAAGTTAGAAGCGGATTGGCTACCATGCAGAGCTGCACCAGATTTTGTACTCTCCAGTTTTAATAAAAAAAAAAAAAAACTCATTGTATTCTGACAGCGGGGACTTGCTGTCAGAATACACTGATAAGCGGCTGCAACCACTGATCAAAACATTTTTTTTTTACAACAAGCCTGTTCAACAGAAGTTGATTGTTAGATCTATTTCTGTGGAGTAGGTGCAGCCTCACGTGGATCAAAATTTGTCTGGTTCAGCTTAAAGTGTAAGTTCACCTTTACAGAAAATCTGTAAGGTGAACTTACACTGGATTCTGTCCCCAACGCACTCGGTCCCGATAACCTGGAGTCTAGGAATCTCCCGTTCTGACATCGCTTTACCAGTCAGGGGATTTGAAATCCCCGCAGCTTTCTCTCCTTTTCGTCCACGATGACAGGACATGCAAAGCGGGTTCCAAATGGTCGGCGCCACCTATGTGAGAGCGCCGACCAATTAGAATGCTCCTAAACGTACCTCCCGACAAGGTATGTTTTGGAGATTAAGCCGAGGGGATTTCTAAGCCCCGGACCAGTCAGGTGGCTATACAAGGTCATATAGCGGGAGATCACCACACTCCAGGTCAGCGGGACCGTGGGGGGGGGGTCCTATGTGAGTTCACCTTACATATTTTTCTGTAAAGGTGAACTTACCCTTTAAGTAGACAGAACAGTACCGTTACAAATAAGAACATTTTCAAATTCTTGGAGTTTGGAGCCTAACCATTTATAATTTAAATCAAATGGTCTCTAGGGACAGGCTGCAGCAGAGTTCAGCAGTATTTTCTATAAACATTAGCAAATAAAAAGGGTTGCTTTAAATAGTAGCAAACCAAGAGACACTAGCCACCATGTACAGTAAATCAGCAGATTTTATATTGCACAGAAATGGGGTAATATACCTTTTTGCTTTATCCTTGTCATCTTCTTCAACAAGTCCATCAAAAATACTCCCGTCATCTCTACAATAGGATGACACAAGTGTCATTAAAGTATTATTTATCAACCAAAGCTTGGCTGAAAAATTGTCCCTTTATTTACAAGAGAAAGATTTTTATTTTTTGTGCAAAAAAAAAAAAAATTGTAAAACAGTTTCACAGACATAACAGGCCTGTGGTCCGGGTTGTATTTCCGCAGGCTTGGGCAGCAGAAAAATTGTCCACGGGCAGGGGCATTGCATGAAAGTTGCTCTAATATAGAAATTGATACTGTGGCCTTTTATACAGGGGATTTTTCACACACACATTTATATAATACATGATCAGCCATAACATTATGACCACCCACTTAATATTGAGTAGGTCCCTTTTTGCCACCAAAACAGCCCTGATCTGTCGATACATGAACACTACTAGACCTCTGAAGGTATGCTGTGGTATCTGGCACCAAGCCATCAGTAGCCAATCCTTTAAGTTCTGCAAGTTGTGAGGTGGGGTCTCCATGGATTAGTCTTGTTTTCCAGCACATCCCACAGATGCTCAATTGTATTGAAATCTGGAGAGTTTGGAGGCCAAGTCAACACCTCCAACTCATTGCTGTGTTCCTCAAACCATTCTCAAACCATTTTTGCAGTGTGGGAGGGCGCATTTTCCGGCTAAAAGAGGCCTCTACCATCTGGAAATACCATTTCCATAAAGAGATGTATTTGGTCAGCAACAATTTTAAAGGTCGGTGGTACATGCCAAACTAACATGAACATTAATGGCAGGACCTGGGGCAGGAAAACATTGTCCAAAGCATTACACTGCCTTCGCCGGCTTCCCATACTGCATCCTAATGCCATCTCTTCCCAGGTAAGCAATGCACATGCACACTGCCATCCACATGATGTAAAAGAAGATGCAAGTCATCAGGGTAGGTCAGCTTCTTCCATTCCTCGGTTGTTCAGTTGCCCATTTGTAAGTGCTTTTGGTTGTGGACGTCAGCATGGGCACCCTGACTGGTCTACATCTACACAGCCCGACAAAAAAAAAAAAATCGCAATGCCTATTTTTTCTGCTTTCAATGCATCAACTTCAGGGACAACATGTTTACTTGCTGTCTAATATAACCCACCCACTTTCAGGTGCCATTGTAACAAGACAATCAAGGTTACCCCCCAGTGGCCATAATGTTATGGCTGATCAGTGTACATCCATTACACACTTATATATATGTGTGTGTGTGTGTGTGTGTGTGTGTGTGTGTTTTTTTTCTTTTTGTGTTTGAAGTCTGCTGCTTCAGTGTTTTTAGATCTTTTTGTCAGGTGTTCCTATGGTATACTGGAGTATAATTACAGGCATTTCATAAGTGTCAACGAAAGTCTTTTATTGACAATTACCTTAAGTTTATGCAGAGAGTCAATATTTGCATTGTTGACCCTTCTTTTTCTCGACCTCTGCATATCGCCCTGGCATGCTGTCAATCAACTTCTGGGCCCCATCCTGACTGATGGTAGCCCATTCTTGCATAATCAATGCTTGGAGTTTGTCAGAATTTGTGGGGTTTTTTTTTTTGTTTACCCGCTTCTTGAGGATTGACCACAAGTTCTCAATGGAATTAGGGTTTGTAACCAAAATTTCGATGTTTTGTTCCCCAAGCCACTTAGTTATCACTTTTGCCTTATAGCAAGGTGCTCCATCATGCTGGAAAATACATTGTTTGGCATCAAACTGTTCTTGGATGGTTGGGCAAGAAGTTGCTCTCGAAGGATGTTTTTGTACCATTCTTTATTCATGGCTGTGTTTTTAAGCAAAATTGTGAGTGAGCCCACTCCCTTGGCTGAGAAGCAACGCCCACACATGAATGGTCTCAGGATGCTTTACTGTTGGCATGACACAGGACTGATGGTAACGCTCACCTTTTCTTCTCCGGAAAAGGTTTTTTTTCCGGATGCCCCGAACAATCAGAAAAGGATTATACCCCAGTCCTCAGCATTCCAATCTCTTTACCTTTTGCAGAATATCAGTCTGCCCCTGATGTTCTTCCTGGAGAGAAGTGGCTCCTTTGCTGCCCTTCTTGACACCAGGCCACCTTCAAAGTCTTCACCTCACTATGTGCACATGCACTCACACCTGCCTGCTGCCATTCCTGAGCAAGCTCTACACTGGCGGTGCCTGATGCTGCAGCTTGCTAGACTTTGAGCGCCCTGAAGCTTTCTTCACAAATGCAGTGGAAATGTTTTTTTTATGGGATTAATTTTCATGGCAAAAGAGGGACATTGCAATTAATTGCAATTCATCTGATCACTCTTCATAACATTCTGGATTATAGGCAATTTGTCATCATAAACACTGAGGCAGCAGATTGTGAAAATATTTGTCATTCTGAAAACTTTTGGCCACAGCTGTATGTTTGTTCCCAAGCATGTTTGAAGCCATTTACTGTCAAATTGCCTCACTACCTCTACTAGAAGTCTATTCCAAGCATCAACTACCCTTTCAGTGAAACAATACTTTCTAAGATTAGTTTTTAACTTTCCTCCAGTTAGTTTGAGGTTTATTTTTTGCGCAATAAATGAAAAAAAGACCGAAAAATTTGTACAAAAATGCATTTTTCTGCGTTTCGGTTATGAAATTTAGCAAATTAGTAATTTTTTTTCATAAATTTTGGCCAAAATTTATACCGCTACATATCTTTGGTAAAAATAACCCAAATCAGTGTATATTATCTGGTCTTTGCCCAGGTTCACACTGAGCTGCGGAAACCCTGTGAACCAGTGAAAGTTATAGAGTCAAGAGGGGGGGAGTTTGGGACTTTAAGGCGCCTTTCACACGGACGGCTATTCTGCCGCAGTTAAAAGCATGTTTTTTTCCTGTGAAATTCAGAACTCCGGGCACTGCGATCAGCTGCATTTGCACAGTGCGATTAGCTGCATTTGCACAGTGCGGTTAGCTGCGGTTAGCCATTACCATGGCAACTCGACAGGGTACCAACTCGCACTGCTTGGTATGAATCTTGAGGGGGAACTCCACACCAAATTTTAAATACAAAACCGGCGTGGTTTCCCCCCCCAGGGGCATACCAGGCCCTTCGGTCTGGTATGGATGTTAAGGTGTTGGGGTACCCCCAAAATCCATAACAAACCCCGATCCGAGCACGCAGCCCGGCCGGTCAGGAAAGGGGGTGGGGACGAGCGAGCGCCCCCCCCCCCTCCTGAACCGTACCAGGCCGCATGCCCTCAACATGGGGGGTGGTGCTTTGGGGGAGAGGGCGCCCTGCGGGGCCCCCCCCACCACAAAGCACCTTGTCCCCATGTTGATGAGGACAAGGGCCTCTTCCCGACAACCCTGGCCGTTGGTTGTCGGGGTCTGTGGGCAGGGGGCTTATCGGAATCCGGGAGCCCCCTTTAATAAGAGGGTCCGCGGATCCTGGCCCCCCACCCTATGTGAATGAGTATGGGGTACATGGTACCCCTACCCATTCACCTAGGGAAAAAGTGTCAATAATAAAACACACTACACAGGTTTTTAAAGTTAATTATTTGACAGCTGGGGGGGTCTTCTTCCGGCTTTGGGGGTCTTCTTCCGACTTCAGAGGTCCCTCCAGTTCCTCTTTTCCCGGCGTCCGGTTGGTTCTTCTCCACTGTCTCTGGCCTCTTCTCCCAGTGTTCCAGTTCTTCTGTCGGCTTCTCCGCTATCTTCATGCCGCTCTTTTACTAGCGGAGGTCCAGACTTCTGGCTTCTTCCCTCTTCTCTTCTTCCGATGTTGACACGACGCTCTCTCCGGCTAGAATGCTCTCTGTGCGCTCCGCTCTGACTTATATAGGCGGAGACCCCACCCCCTTATGCCATCACAGTCCCTGGGCATGCTGGGACTGTGACGTTTTAGGGGGCCTGGTCACCGGGTGATGTTGACCACGCCCCCTAAAACGTCACAGACCCAGCATGCCCAGGGACTATGACGGCTTAAGGGGGCAGGGTCTCCGCCTATATAAGTCAGAGCGGAGCGCACAGAGAGCATTCCAGCCGGAGAGAGCGTTGTGTCAACATCGGAAGAAGAGTAGGGGGAAGAAGGCAGAAGGCAACAGACCGGGCTCCTCCGCTAGCAAAAAGAGCGGCAAAAGAGCAGAAGATAGCGGAGGAGCCCGGCAGAAGACCCGGAGAGCGCGGAGAAGACCCGGAGAGCGCGGAGAAGAACCGGAGAGCGCGGAGAAGAACCGGAGAGCGCGGAGAAGAACCGGAGAGACCCCTGAAGCCAGAAGAAGACCCCCGGAGCTGTCTAATAAATTACTTTAAAAACCTGTGTAGTGTTTTTTTTATTGACACTTTTTCACTAGGTGAATGGGTAGGGGTACCATGTACCCCATACTCATTCACATAGGGTGGGGGGCCGGGATCGGGGGGCCACCTTATTAAAGGGGGCTCCCGGATTCTGATAAGCTCTCCGCCTGCAGACCCCGACAACCAACGGCCAGGGTTGTCGGGAAGAGGCCCTTGTCCTCATCAACATGGGGACAAGGTGCTTTGTGGTGGGGGGGCCGCAGGGCGCCCCCTCCCCCAAAGCACAAACCCCCCATGTTGAGGGCATGCGGCCCCCCCCCCTTTTCCTGACCGGCTGGGCTGCGTGCTCGGATAAGGGTCTGGTATGGATTTTGGGGGGGACCCCACGCCATTTTTTTATTTAAAATTTGGCGTGGAGTACCCCCTCAAGATTCATACCAAACAGTTCCGGGCATTGGCGGGGATCCGAGTCGGATCCCCGTGCTTGTCGCTCATTGGGAAAGGAAAAATCATTTTTCCTTTCCCGATGAGCAGCTCGGCGCTGTTATCCGCAGCTGACACAGTGCACTGCGAATACCCGCGGTTATGTGTGGATAGCTGCACTAAATCGCTCCTGGACGCAGACAATTCTATTTTTTCTATCCGCACAGAACCGCATGTATCGAATTCGCAGCTAAACGCAGTGTGTGAATAGGGCCATAGGAAAGCATTGTGTGCTTTTAGCTGCGGTAGAAAATTAGAAAATCCGCAGCTAAAAGCACCATTCTATCCGTCCGTGTGAAAGGGGCCTAAATGGGGCACATTATATGTACCTCCATCCCGGGTACGAGTACGTAAACAGAAAAAGGGAATGTGGGACTTTAAATGAGGCAATTGACTTGTGGAGGTAGAGTGGTTGGTAAACATTATTTATTCGTAACAATATTATAAAACAGATAAAAAAAGTATTTTCATATATCTGCACATACACATGGCATAAACGTAATAGATACATATATGTCAACTTGGCAGCATATAAGAGATAGTAAATATTAATAAAGTTTATAATACAAGGTATTTCCTATTAGCAGGCATTGGTAACTCATATGCAAAAGAGCTGCTGTAAGATAGATGCCCATACACACGAGTGGTTACATACAACTCAACCAATTTTAAATGTATAAAAGATATATATGGGTCAGTGAATAGGTAGTGAGCCAGGCTTGACTGAGCACCCCATGGAAACTCATTAATTAATATGTCCTACACCTTTAAGGGGAGAAAAGGCCTGATGGGGAGAAATAAATCTATACTCAGAGGTCGGCTAAAACACTGTACTTGGCTGGCAGCGAGGAAGATGGGACCCCAAATGGTTGCCTGTTCCGGAGCGGAGGCAAGGGACCCCACCCCAGCCAGAAAAACACCCACATGGCATGCCCAACCGCTACAAAACATTCCACATGTGTGGGGAGGATTGCAAGTATGGAGTTCTGGAAAAATATATAAAAAGATGTGAAAAACCATGTGTGAAAAAAGTGTAAAAAGGTGAAAAAACATGATAAATGTTTAAAAAAAAAAAAAAAAAAAAAAAATATATATATATATATATATATATTACACACACACACACACACACACACACACACAATAGTACATGGGTGTATTGCATGTGTCAAAAAAAGGGAAGAAAAAGGGCTGAAAAAAGAAAAAACTGTGCATACCTTACGTGTGTCTGTATCCAGTGAATGGGTTGTGTGTGTTGCCTCCCTGGTGTCAAACACATAGTGAAATGGTAAGGCAATCAAGCTCACCTGCTTATGTAATCCAGGTATGGGGCGGGTCCCCGACCAACGTCATGCACAACGTCGAATGAGAATATTAGTTGGCAGTGAAATCCACCACCGGTGCGCAAGCGCCAAAGTGGAGCCCCGCCAACCCCATCTCCAGCGTGAGATGGACGAAGGACATCCCTGTATTGCGGCATCAAAAGACGCACAAACAGGTCGTATCATGACGCTGATGAGCAGGAGGGCCCCCCCCCCCTGACAATTTCTCAAAAGAGACTCAGAAGGGAAGCTCTGCTGCGCATTGCAGCTCCGGAATCAAGACAAGAAAAAGGGCACGCCGCATCCCCAACCAGCCTCAGTGTGGATGAAGTCATATAGAACAACAGAGGCCCAGTAGGAAAATATTTTTTGATATACAAATAATTAGAAAAAATGGGCATGGTATCAAATAGTATATCTAATACAGATATTGCATATGTCATTATTATATAAATGTTTTGTTGATCAAATTAATTTATACTTATAGTACAATGTCAGGTATACCGCCAAGTGCCATAGACATGTCACAGTACATGTCTCAAGTGTGTGGACCCTAAATAGGGTGCACTACCAACCAAGACAGACCATGCACATGGACGGCAGGGGAACACTGCCAATCCAAAAAATCAATTGCCTCCATCCCTGTTGCATATAATCAAGAGGGGGGGTTGTTTGGGACTTTAAATGAGGCACATTATATGTACCTTCATCCCGGGTACGAGTACGTAAACAGAAAAAGGGAATGTGGGACTTTAAATGAGGCAATTGACTTGTGGAGGTAGAGTGGTTGGTAAACATTATTTGTAACAATAATATAAAACAGATAAAAAAAAAAATATATATATCTGCACATACACGTGGCATAAATGTAATAGATACATATATGTCAACTTGGCAGCACATAAGAGATATAGTAAATATTAATAAAGTATAATACAAGATATTTCCTATTAGCAGGCACTGGTAACCCATATGAAAAAGAGCTGCTGTAAGATAAATGCACATACACATGAGTGGTTACATACTACTCAATGAATTCTAAATATATAAAAGATATATATGGGCCAGTGAATAGGTAGTGAGTTTCCATGGGGTGCTCAGTCGAGCCTGGCTCACTACCTATTCACTGGCCCATATATATCTTTTATACATTTAAAATTCATTGAGTAGTATGTAACCCCCTCGTGTGTATGGGCATCTATCTTACAGCAGCTCTTTTGCATATGGGTTACCAATGCCTGCTAAAATGAAATACCTTGTATTCTACTTTATTAATATTTACTATATGTCTTATGTGCTGCCAAGTTGACATATATGTATCTATTACGTTTATGCCATGTGTATGTGCAGATATATGAAAATACTTTTTCTGTTTTATATTATTGTTACAGATAAATAATGTTTACCAACCACTCTACCTCCACAAGTCAATTGCCTCATTTAATGTCCCACATTCCCTTTTTCTGTTAAAGTTATAGAGTCTACAAGCTATGGTGCCAATCATTGAAAATAGATCACATCTGATCACACCTTGTGTACTGATGTTTCTTGAGACGCTAACAAGCCAGGAAAGTACAAATAACCCCCAAATGACCCCTTTTTTCGTCTTTTATTCACAAAATTGTCATAACAAGTTATTTCTCACACAGCATATGCATACTTTCAAATATACCTCAAAACACATTCTACTACTCTTCCCGAGTATGGTGATACCACATGTGTGAGACTTTCACACAGCCTAGCCACATACAGAGGCCCAACATGCAAGGAGAACCATCAGGCGTTCTAGGAGCATAAATTACACATATCATTTCTTGACTACCTCTTACACTTCTGAGCACCAGGACAATGGAAACGCCCAAAAGATGACCACATTTTAGAAAGTAAACACCCCAACATATATTCTATGAGATTTTTTTCCATAATTTTTTGGAAAAATGTGTAAAGAAAATGAAAAACGCATTATTATTTTTTTTTTTAACACAAAGTTGTCCATTTATAAGATATTTCTAACACATAGCATGTACATAGCAAAAATTAAACCCCAAAATATATTCTACTACCCCGGAGTATGGCAATACCACATGTGAGACTTTTACACAGCCTGGCCACAAAGGCCCAACATGCAGGGAGCATCGTCAGGTGTTCTAGGGATATACATTTCAAGTCTAATTTGACTACCTATTACACTTTTGTGAGGCACTGATGGGCACTGTAGTGGCATGGCTGTGGAACCGATGTGCCACGGATGAGCACCGACGTGGCACGGATGAGCCATGGATGGGGGTGGATGAGCATGGATGGGGGTGGATGAGCATAGATGAGCATGAATGTGGATGGATGAGCATAAACGTGGATGGATGAGCCAGGGATGGAGCATGGATAAGCATAAATGTGGATAAATGAGCCAGGGATGGAGCATGTATGAGGATGGATGAGCCAGGGATGGAGCATGGATGAGCAAGGGATGGACGGATGAGCATGAGTGTGGATCAATAAGCCAGGGATGGAGCATGAATGAGGATATATGAGCCAGGGATGGAGCATGGCTGAGCATTAATGTGGATGGATGAGCCAGGGATGGAGCATGAATGTGGATGAATGAGCCAGGGATAGATACAGATCAGCGCTGTGGGCACTTCAGATGCAGCCCACAGAACTGCTGCACCGGCTCCAACACCTCCTCACAGGCTGTACCGATCGGCATGAGGAGAGGGGAGGAGCCTAACCGGACATGCTCCGGTTTGTTTACAAGTGATCACGGCGTCATTGGACTGCGTGATCACGTGGTAAAGGGCCGCTGTCATTGGCCCTTTACCCCGATCCGTGACACGCCGGGTCTGTGAGACCCGATGGTCACGGACATTCCCAGGTGCGCGTCCCAGGGGGCATACGGGAGCACGATTCTGGGAGGACGTTATAATACGCCCTCCCAAAATTATGCGACCGCACTGTAGCCTGGCAAAATAAAGCATGGAAACATGGACGGTAGGGTGAGAGTTTGCTTTGAATATTATAAATGAATTAAATAGCGTTTTTGATTTGTGGTGCTCAGCTGGAGTGTAGTTCCACTTTAAAATAAAATTACAAAAAGAGTTAATAATAAGTAGGTAAGAAACCTAAACCACATTGGATAAGCCACTTATTAATTGTGTAGTTGAACTAGAGCTGCACGATTCTGGATAAAATGAGAATCACGACGGTTTTTGCTTAGAATAAAGATCACAACTCTTTTGCGATTCTTGGCGTAATATCTTTCACATTATACAAAAGAATTGTGCTAACTTTACTGTTTAGCTTTTTTTAATTCATTAAAGTGTTTTTTTCCCAAAAAATAGCTTTTGAAAGACCACGGCGCAAATACAGTGCGACACAAAATATTGCAACAACTGTCATTTTATTCTTCAGGGTCTCTGCTAAAAAAAAAATCTATAGAATGTTTGGGGGTGCTATGTCATTTTCTAGCAAAGAATACAGATTTTAACTTGTAAGCAACAAATGTCAGAAAAATGCTTAAGCTGGGTTAAGACTGGAGCACAGAGAGGCTCACAGCAGGAGTCCTGTGCATCTCCATTCACCGTTACAGGTCCAATTTTAGCCCGAATTTTCGGCTAAATTTGGACCTGAAATGGACCAAAAAACGCACAGGACTGTGCAATTCGCACCAGAGCAGCTGAGAAAGCCGGTCACAATCTCCTGCTATGCAAATAGGATGTGGGGAAACCCGCATCCAATACGCATAGGTGTGAACCCAGCCTTAGTCTTTAAAGCGTTTTTTTTTTAGGTTAACAAGGATCCTGTTCACTTAAAGCATGTTATACAGCACAGTGCTTGTGCTGTGTCATTTGTGTCATTTGGCCCCCTGTAACATCTGGCTGATTCTGCCTGGTTCTGCCCTCCCCTTTGTAAACCAACCACGGTGTATCATGGCTGCTGAGCCCTGACACCATGATCAGTTTACGTGCCTCCGTAATCCGCTCTCTCATCTGTGCTCTCCTCTGTCCTCTCCCCCCTCCTTGCCTGTCAGCTCCATGTCCATGCCGCTCTACTCCCCGTCTCTTCCCCCTGCTTCTGAAGTTACACACATTTTTACACCATCCTCTCTGTTTATTCATGTAATGTGCCCCTGTGTCTGTGCCTAATAAAAATAATGCAGCTATATACCCGTTTAAGAGCGCCAATCGGCGCAAATGATACATTGTTTTTTTATCTCAACGCTGAGCAATGTTGTGATAAACTTTGCTGGACGCCTTTTTTTTTTTTTTTTTTTGACAGCTGTCAGCTGTGATCAGAGAACGGCTCTGCACTGAATCGTGGAAATTCCAGATTAAGATCGTGAGGAGGGTTGAATCGACATCACGATTTGTTAACGATTAATTGTGCAGCTCTGATTTGAACTGGAGTGTAGAAAACTGGTGGTTCCAGAAATACAACTTTTTTTTGGCAACTGGTCAATTTTAACAAAATCACCACGCCACACACTGCCAGACACAAGAAAGCGTCTATGAATGATATTACCTGTCAGCAATGGAGCTCATCTTATGGCAGCTTATGGAAAAGAGCAGAAAATGCCACACTTTAGCTTTGTAGGAGACATTTGCATGCTGGTCTGAAAAAAAATGAAGAGGGTGCGAATTAGTAAACAGGTCTAAAATAAAAAACGGAAAAACGGTTTATTTGTGATTAATAAGAAAAAAAACTGGCACTGTATTTCAATACATGCAGGATAGACTATTACATACAAGCAACAAACTAAAACTACATCTCTAATATTTAACCAGGACATCCAGTAAAATAAATCAGCCTAATCTTATGATTTTCTCTCTTTTTTTACAGCAGTCCTTCCTCATGTTTACTTTCTGCTGGCGTAATCATGACCAGGCAGCTACCAATTTGAGCAAATAACATCCAGGAGCAAACAAAGTTCACAAGTAATACCAAAAACAGCAAAATAAAGCTTCAGGCGAACCGTAACAAGGATATTAGCCACTGTTTGCTTAAAGTGATATTAATCACTTCAGCCCCTGAAGGATTTACCCCCTTAATGACCATTTTTTACGATATGGCACCACGTTACTATAACTGACAATTACGCAGTCGTGCAACACTGTACACAAATAGAGCTTTCTTTTGGTGGTACTTTTATTTTTATGCTATAAACAAAAGACCGACAATTTTGGAAAAAAACCCAACATTTTTTTACTTTCTGCTATAATACATATCCCAAAAAAAAAAAAATATGGGGGCACCCAAGCAGGCACACACACACGGAGCCGTCTTTGGTAAAAAAAATAAAATAAAATATTATATATATATATATATATATATATATATATATATATATATATATATATATATATATATATATACACACACACACACACACATATACATATATACACACACACACACACATATACACACATACATACACTAGTAATGGTGGTGATCAGCGACTTGTAGTGGGGATGTGAAGTGCAGCTAATGACACTGGCTGGGAAGGGGTTAACTCTGGGTAAATTGAGGGGTTAAGTGTGTGTCCAACAATAAAATAACGGAAGACTCCATATTTAATCAAGACAGGTGTAGAAAAACAGAGAGGGGGCGTGGCCGACGAGAGATGACATCTCTCACAGCTCCTGTGACTGATCCATTACCGATCCTCCGCCCAGCCCAGATACCGCCTTTTCCCTGCTATATGCAGCTTGCCCCTGATTCCGGGATCTCTGTGGAACCCCCGCCAGCCCTCTGTACTAGAAGAATGACCCAAAAAGGGCAGTTTGAAGCAGCAGGTCCCGAAATCCAAGATGGCTCCGCCGCGATCACACTGAAGGGGACTCCACGAGGCACTGACAGAATGAAGGACCTTGGACCCAAAGTACAAAAGCCGAAGACACAGAGTAAGGAGGTCCCCAGAGATATAGTGTATTACACCCAGAAGATGAATGGGCTCACGGGGTCCGACAAAGCTGGACACTTACTGCACACAGAGCCTAGCCTCTCTGGGACACAAGCACAGGCGGCCATCTTAGCTGCACTCAGTGGGGATGAGGAGACAGATCAGGCTGATTCTATATCCTAGGCCCAAAACAACCCAGACAAAAATGACCCAGCTCAGCCCACTTTGACAGACATCCTCAGAGCAGTGAACATATGTAATGCCTCTGTAAACACTATGAAGGAGCAATTTGGGGGCATGCGGGAAGAAGTTTCGCTGCTGCGACAGGACTTACAAAAAATCTGGGAGCGCACCACGGCCATGGAAAGCAGAGTCAGTGAAATTGAGGATCAATTACACCCCCATTGCAAGGGATACCAACTTAGCATACCAAATGGCAAAAGGAAGCCAGCGATAGAGCAGAAGATTTGGAGAATCGTATTGTGGATTTACAATCTTTGACATCGTTCGCGCCTATGCGCTTGACTGAGGTTGCAATGTCCCACTCTGCCCTGTTGGTGGAGCAAGACGAACAATGGCTAGTTTGGTTTGCAGTTCTTGAAAAACTTTCTTCAGCTGGAGTTCTCCCAGCGCTTTTGACACAGATGAAGATTTGGTTGGACAATATAGAAGATACAAGTTGCACTCACGGCATTGCCTATCCTGATGGTACTCTGTGCCGCCGTCAACACACTATCTTGTAACACTGACTCACCCTAATGAATGGCAGGGATTCCTATAGTGTCCTGGAATGTGAGGGGGCCCCACTCGGCTCTTAAAAGAACCATGATATTTATGTACCTCAAAAGATTTAACCCAGGGGTGTTCCGTTTTCAGGAAACCCACTTGACTGAGGAGATGGTGAGATGTCTACAATACAACTTGGTGGGAAGGGCATATCACTCCACTCACACCTCCTATTCAATGGGTGTGAGTGTTCTGATTCATGGGTCCTTGGACTACCAGGAGCTCAACACTAAAGTTGACCCGGAAGGGCGTTTTGTGTTTATTCACTGTCGTTTGGTGCACTAACCTGTATATTAGCTTGTGTATACATCCCTCCTCCATTTACGGCAACGGTGCTTTGGCTCTTAATTTCCTACGTGGATGGCAGACCGGATGTCCCATTACTTGTCATTGGGGATTTTAATTGCTGTCTAGATTCTGTCTTGGATAGATACCCAGTCCCTAGCACCTCTGCCCTCTCCAGGAGTACCCCCTTGGCGAGGTTGTTGCAAGAGGTGGGCTGGGTGGATATCTGGCGCCATCTTAACCCTAGTGTCAAGCAATTTACTTGTTTTTCTAAGTCTCATGGTAGCCTGTCCAGAATTGACCTGGGGGTGGGCAACTTGAGCATGCTCCCGTTTGTATCTAATTTGGAGTATAGACCCCGCAGTGTCTCTGCCCATTCTCCATTGGTAGCACACAACGGTTTCCCAGCCCATTTCACTACCTAAAGCCCCATGGAAATTAAATGCATTTTGGCTGAAACTGTTTCAATGTCATGATAAAATAGAGGGGAGCATGCAAGAGTTCTTCACATTTCAGGATCCAGAGGCTTCTTGCCTACAGCACTGGGAGGCTTTTAAGGCCTTCTTGAGTTGCTTGTTAATAGCAGAAATGAACAGGGTCAAACGAGCCTCATCAGCCCTTAAGGATGAGGTGGAATCTAGAGTACAGGCATTGAATCAACGGTACATAGTAGATCCCTCCGACTCGGCTAAGAAGGCGTGGCAGGCTGCCCAATTTGCTTATGAGCATGTGCTCTCCTCCTCGGCTGAGAAGGTGGTTTTTTGCTAAACAGGCGTTTGAGGAAGGGGGAAAAAAAAACTGGACAAATGTTGGCAAGAATAGCGAACTCATACCAAAGGTCCCCAGCTATAGAAGCAATAAAGTCCCAGGCTGGGGCCCTAGTCAGTTCACCTGAATTAATCATGCAGGAATTGGTGAGATTCTAGGAGTCCTTGTACTGTGCTGGCAATACTTTAGTGCAGCAAGAGCTAGACCAATACCTTCACCACATGGCATTCCCTAAACTGACAGCAGGCCAGAGGGAGGGGTTGGAAGCCCCACCTACTGTAGAAGAACTTCTGGAGGCAGTCGGTTTGTTTCCCGACTGCAAGGCGCCAGGAGAGGATGGGATCCCTATGGAAATATATAAACAGTACTCCACGGTCTTGCTACCACGTTTGCTACAGGTCTTTAATGTAGCCCTGGAGGGTGGAGTTCTTCCACCATCCATGTCGAAAGCAAACATCATATTACTTCTTAAGCCAGGTAAGGATCCAGTAGACCCGGAATCCTGTCGACCAATTTCGTTGCGGCAAAGCGACCTCTAAATCCTGGCAAAGGTGTTGGCAATACGGCTGAATAGAGTTATTACCTCCCTTGTACATGATGATCAGGCAGGCTTCATGCGCAACAAGTCCACAGCCATTAATTTAAGGTGGTCATTTCTGAATTTGCCTTACTCAGCTGTATATCATACTGAGGGTGTACTACACACCACACAGACTGCAGCTGATGAACTTGCAGGATGAGGCCACATGCACACGGTGTAAACGTGATCATGGCGACCTTATTCACCTTTTGTGGCGATGCCCCAAACTGCATACTTATTGGGCCGGAATGGGGAATACTGTTAATTCTGTATTTCTTTACCTCTGGACCCGAGAGCTTGCCTACTGGGAGTACTGGAAGAATATGACTGGGAGGTGTATACTAGAGAGGTCATTCATAGAGTACTTTTCCAGGTCAGGAAACTGATTATGGTGCATTGGAGGTCAGAAGATCCCCCATCAATAAGGGAACGGATTCATAATATCGGGGAACTATTACGTATGGAGAAACTTATGTACCAACATAGAGGGAGTACGTGGAAATACGAGAGATTGTGGGCTCCATGGTTGGCTACACTAGGGCTTGCCCCGGTGGACTTGGCCATGGATAGGCTTCTGGGACTGAATGTGGATTGAGGAACAGTTTAGACAGGATAAAAGGGGGTAATATCTGATGTGGAAGTGTAGCATTTACTGTGGTACGTTTTTGTTCTATGCTCTTTTTGTTATGTACTTTAATGTAACACTGCAAATGGCTGTCTACCACTATCTTCTTTTAATATAACTTTTTTGTTGGAGAACTGAGAGAAATATTCAGACTGCCAGTGTTGTCATTTTTTGGCATGGTTTTTCATTTTCCGTCTTCAATACTGTATGACACAGACATGAAACAAGAATGCACATCAGTCATGCTGCTCTCTGCTGTACAATATATATATATATATATATATATATATATATATATATATATATATATATATATATATATATATATATATATATATATATATATATATATATATATATATATATATATATATATATCAGCCTTAGATATTACTCTTTTTTTATTCTTTTGAATCCTACACTGCTACCAAATGTCTGATGCTGGACACTGATCATTGGTTTACAGATGCTACTTCCTCTGTAATGACTACTGTAATGACTACTTGATGCCTCCTTCTCACTGTACAGCAGATTATTGTACAAAGTATTGTATGTTTGAAAAAAATGTTCAATAAACCACTTAGAAAGTATGGAAGTAACTGGATCAGCATAATAGCCAAGGATCTATTCTTTTCAAAGGCAAGGTAAGAAATGGCTGCTTCCAAATTCTTAAAGTTCACCTTTACATGACTTTGTGCTTCACCCATGTATGGCAAAACAAATGATTCACTTTAACCACTTGCCAACCGGGCACTTACACCCCCTTTCTGCCCAGGCCATTTTTCAGCTTTCAGCGCTGTCGCACTTTGAATGACAATTGAAGTAATATAAAGCCCTCTGTTTTCTAACCAGTTCTAGTCTGGGCTAATTCTACCATTCTCTCATACATGTAAAAAACAGAATTTTTTTGCTAGAAAAATTACTTCGAACCTCCAAACTATATATGTGTATATTATATATATTTTTTAAGCAAAAGACTCTGTAGAACTAAATGATTGTTGTTGCAATTTGTTATGTTGCCCAATATTTGCACAGTGGTTTATTAAAGCGGAGTTCCACACAAAAATTGAACTTCCGCTTTTCGGAACCCTCCCCCCCTCCGGTGTCACATTTGGCACCTTTCAGGGGGGAGGGGGGTGCAGATACCTGTCTAAGACAGGTATTTGCACCCACTATTTTTAGCGCTGCTGTACCGTCGTTCTTGCAGCAGTATTCGGCCGATAGCGGTGCGGTTTTACCCCCCGCTGGCGGCCGAAAAAGGGTTAAAATCCCTCGTACAGCGCGGCTATAGCCGCGGTATTGCCGCGGTATAGCCGCGCTGTCCCCGCTCCAAAAAAGCGGTTTGCAGGACTTTTTTCACCGCCCTGCCTGCGCACCGCTTCAGTGTGAAAGCCCTCGGGCTTTCACACTGAACAAACAGCGGAGGCTGTTTAGGGGCGGTTTTCAGGCGGTATTTTTAGCGCAATACCGACTGAAAACCGCTCCAGTGTGAAAGGGGCCTCAGGCATTCTTAGCAGAACCCTCCCCCCTGATAGGATGGGAGAGCCCAGTGTTACCTCTATCATTGCTGAAGCTATAACTGAGACATTACCTTCTCATCCAAGGACATATAGGTATGTCATGTGGACAGGAAATGGTTAAACACTCTCAGATTCTGATTTAATCATTAATGAGTATGCAGCTTCTTTATCTATTAATCCTTGCCTATGTACAAGTTTAAGCTTGTGCCATGACCGCTGCTCAGGTTTATTGTTTCAGGGTGGCTCTTTTCTCTTGCAGCGTCCTATTCAGCCACCCTTGAATGCAAGGACTAGAGTTGTATAGCTACACTGTATGCATCAGTAGAAACACACAACACCATAAGTCTAGGATGGTAAGGCACTCTCCTGCTCCTCCCCTCGTCCTTCTCCAGGCCAACAGACTGGCTGGAGACTGCACTGTCCACTGTTAACCCTTTCCTGTGAAGATAGGAAGTTGAATGAAGCAGCATGGATAGAACAGGAACCAGCAGCAATGAAATATGTAAGCGCTGGGGTAAGACGTTTAACAAATAGTTTACTGGGGAATATTTTATATGTTCTAACCTAAAAAAAAAAAATATGGATGGATGGGCAAGTTTGCTTTAAATATTATAAAAATTAAATAGCATTTTTGGTTTGGGGTGCTCAAAGTAGTTCCGCTTTTAGTATGGAGGAGGTATTCTGTAAAATATAGTTGTACTTCCAGTAAATATGCTTAAAAAAAATAAAATGAATGCAGCCACTACATCTAAGGGCTAGTAATCTGCAAAGTATTATTTATGTATCATTTTGCTCTTGCAGACTGTAGGCCATCATATGATGTCCTCGGTTGACAGTGGTTATAAACGGGATGATGCCTGCAGCTACAGGCTTTAAAATTTTCAGCCGGCGGTTGCCTTTAGGGCAGAAGCAATTTGAGTGACTCTACAGCCACTTAATCACTCCTGCGGGCAGCGGAACGTGGTCCCCCTCCTGCCGCTGCCTCTCCCGTGCTCTCATGTCCGATTGCAGAGCCCAGAAGCTCTCCGACCGGCGGCGACGGCTACACAGAACAAAGAAAGAGAAACGGACATTGTTCCTCCCTCTCTGCGACCCTAGGAACCGGAAGTGACGAGGATTTCGGCACTTCCAGTTACGCCTCTGTTTACCTGGCCACTAGCAGCTGTGAAAGCAATCAGACCGATATGTGTCTGGTCGGCTGCATTGGAGGACACAGGAGAGATTTGGGGTCTAATAGACCCCAGAACTCTCCATAAAGAGGACCTGTCACAGCCGATGTTGTCACAAGAGATGTTGTTCATCCCTAGCAATAAAGTTAATAAAAAAAAAAAAAAAAAAGAAGAAATGAAAGGAAACCATGTAAACCATGTATGAGATATCGCCGCGAACATCAGAGTGAGAACAATACCGTAGTTTGGTGCCATTCCATGGGCATATGCAATTTTTTAAAGTGTGAGATGTTTAGTATTCATTTAATTGGCGTAACATCTTTTATATTTTACCAAAAATGGGGTATTATATCATGTTTGTGTGCAATAAAATTCATTAAAGTGTATGTTTTCCCAAAAAAAAAGCATTCGAAAAACCTCTGTGCAAAAACCATGCGCCAAAAAATTGCAAAACCCACCACTTTATTCTATGGGGCCTCTGCTAAAAGAATATATATTTAATGTTTGGGAGTTCTAAGTAATTTTCTAGCAAAAAAAAATACAGGATTTTCACATGTACAAGAAAAGTGTCAGAACTGGCCCGGTTGACAAGTGATTATACCAAAATGTTCAGATAGATAGAACTGTTTTTCAGAAAGACATTTACAAGATCCATGTGTAGTCAGTGGAGGCAACAGGACTGTGCCATGACATAAGGTTACCTTGCTATATGTAGTCAATGTGAATGATATTCTTCTCAGACTGGATGACCGGTGATTAGAAGTCAGGTCTCAATAAATGTGCTCGTCAGTAGCATTTTCCAATAAGAATTCTGCAAAAAAATAAGGGAATTATTTACAAATGGCTAAAGAAATTGACCCAAAAACATATTTGTCAAACTTAGAGGATACACTAGAAGTATAGGAATACACAATAATGCTTTTACACAGTCCACTGTTACATTCTCTACATGTCT
Source organism: Lithobates clamitans (assembly GCA_037952925.1). Lineage (NCBI taxonomy): Eukaryota > Metazoa > Chordata > Amphibia > Anura > Ranidae > Lithobates > Lithobates clamitans. The sequence goes on from JBBGZY010000031.1 coordinate 466,768, forward strand.
TAATATTTCACACCTAAGTAAGACAACTCATACAGTATTGAAGAAACACACACACACACACCACTTTATTAGGTACACCTTTCTGGTACTGGGGTTGGACCCCCTTTTGCCTTCAGAACTGCCCTAATTCTTCAAGGCATAGATTCAACAAGGTGTTAGAAACATTCCTCAGATATTAACATGATAGCATCATGCAGTTGCTGTAGATTTGTCGGCTGCACATCCATGATGCAAATCTCTCATTCCACCACTTCCCTAAGGTGCTCTATTGGATTGAGATCTGGTGACTGTGGAGGCCATTGGGATACAGTGACCTCATTGTCATGTTCAAGTAACCAGTTTGAGATGATTTGATCTTTGTGACATGGTGCATTATCCTGCTGGAAGGAGCCATCAGAAGATGTGTACATTGTAGTCATAAAGGGATGGAGATGGTCAGCAACAATACTCAGGTAGGCCGGGACGTTTAAAATGATTCTTAATTGGTACTAAGGGGCCCAAAGTGTGCCAAGAGAATATCCCCCACACCATTACACCACCACCACCAGCCTGAACGTTTGATACAAGGCAGGTTGGATCCATGCTTTCATGTGGTTTATGCCAAATTCTAACCCTACTTTCTGAATGTCGCAGCTGAAATCAAGACTCACCAGACCAGGCAACGTTTTTCCACTCTTCTTCCATTATCCAATTTTGGTGAGCCTGGGCGAATTGTAGTCTCAGTTTCCAGTTCTTAGCTGACAGAATTGGCACCCAGTGTGGAGTTCTGCTGCTGTAGCCCATCTGCTTCAAGGTTTGATGTGTTGTGCGTTCAGAGATGGTATTCTGCATACCTTGGTTGTGACGAGTGGTTATACGAGTTACTTTTGCCCATCATCTCGTACCAGTCTGCCCATTCTCCTCTGACATCAACAAGGCATTTTCGTCCACACAACTGTCATTTACTGGAGATTTTCTCTTTTTCGGCCCATTCTCTGTAAACCCTAGAGATGGTTGTGCGTGAAAATCACAGTAGATCAAGAGTTTTTGAAATACTCAGACCAGCCTGCCTGGCACCAACAGCCATGCCACGTTCACAGTCCCTTTAATCCTCTTTCATCCCCATTCGGATGCTCGGCTTGAACTTCAGCAAGTCGTCTGTGATTGGTTGATTAGCAATTTGTGTTACCAATTTAACAGGTGTACCCAATAAAGTAATACTATAACTGATCAATGTCAACCAAGTTTTCACTACACACCTAAAATACGACTGTTGTGTACACTTGTGAATTCGAATGAGCATGTGCCAGTATTAGGCCTGTTCACACTCTTAAATACATAAGGAAGGGCCACTTAATTTACACAATTTGTATGCAGTCAACACAATGCCTCATGACGGCCAAGTTCTACCTTTGCCTACTCTGCAACAAGCAAAATTCTCTCTTTACCCTGTATATATCAACAGAACACGGAGACTGAAGTAATATTCTAACAGCTGAAGCAAATCTGTCTTGAGCTTAGGTAATCTTTATTGTTGCATAAGGAAAATAATTTGCACACCCTTTTGCATTTATCTAATTATCTTACCAATCATGATCCAACTTTGCTATCTACATATACGCTGTACCTACTGTGTTTGATATGATGATTCCCGGATATACTTCTGTAATCTAGGTTTGGACATTGCTTACTTTGCCTAACTTGTAAAAAGACAGGAAAAAGGTGTGTGTATAGGTTTGCCTGTTCTAAGAAAAAAAAAAAAAAAAAAAAAACTTAAGAAAATCAGATTAGACCCTTCATTCTCCTCTATGGAGTGGCAGATGAAAACAAACTTGTGTCCGTTTACACCCCCGCCTACCTCCAATCCGATAACAAATGGAAGGGGATCCGTTTCCTCTATCTGGTTGGATGAAAGGGCAGTCAGGTGTAAACGGACAGCCAATCCGTTTACATCTGACTGCCCATGGAGCAGAGCGGGCTGAGTCTGTGTCCGCTCTGCCCTATGGATGGATGCCAACAAAGGTCCATCCAAATACAGTATTTATGGGAGCTCTTCCTGGATTGCCAAATAAAAACAGGAAACAACAACAACACTGATCTAAAGCAAGCTGTAATGTCATGTAAATATTAATTATTGTTGTTTATTACTGGTGTCTTTTCAATGCACCCAAATTTTTATCAAATATTACAACTTTTTTAATTAATCAAAAAGAGAAAAATAAGGCCTAAAAGCATATTTTAAATCCTTCCCTTTTTCCCAGGACAATGTTTTTCTGCAATGCCATGATTTCAGCTGAAATCACAAATCTTGGCCAGAGAATCTCACCCACAAATACAAAGGACTTCCACATAACGTTCCTAAATTATGAACGAATCGTGAAACAATACTGCTAAACGTCTAGTGGAATTTCAGCCTTTTTTTCCCTATTACAGCATAGAAGATTTAGAATCCTCATCATCTTTGTTGCTGTCTCTGTCCCTATTATGAGGATTTTGCCCCTAGAGACCGAGACAATTTCTCCATAGTGGAGAAGAAGACCAACGTCTGACATCTCTTACTAGAAAAATAAATAAATATATAAAATTAAAAAAAAAAAAAAAAGTATCCCCATAGAGATATTTTCCATTACCTCTTAAAACTTAAATCTCCAGCAATGTTTTTTATTTATTTATTAATTTAAGTGTCTTGATGTTGGTCTTCTTTGCACGACTTGTTGTCGGATGTGAGGATGGAAATGATAAGACAGGTTTTCCATGTTGGGGGAAAAAAACGCTTCTCTTTTAGGCCTTTCACACGGACAGATAGAATGGTGCTTTTAGCTACGGATTTTCTAGTTTTCTACCGCAGCTAAAAGCACACAATGCTTTCCTATGGCCCCATGGGACAAGGTGCTTTGGGGTGGGGGGGCCGCAGGGCGCTCCCCTTGCCCCAAAGCACCAACCCCCCCATGTTGAGGGCATGCGGCCTGGTACGGTTCAGGAGGGGGGGCGCTCGCTTTTCCCCACCCCCTTTCCTGACCGACTGGGCTGCGTGCTTGGATAAAAGTTTGGTATGGATTTGGGGGGGGGCCCCCACGCCGTTTTTTTCTGTGTAGGGGGTGCCCCTTGGAATCCATACCAGACCGAAGGGCCCGGTATGCTCTTGGAGGGGAACCCATGCCGGTTTTTTATTTAAAATTTGGCGTGGAGTTCCCCCTCAAGATTCATACCAAACACAGTGCCTGGTATTGGCGGGGATCCAAGTCGGATCCCCGTTCAATATGAGTCGGTACCCTGTCAGGTTCATAAAACGTGTAGCGCTTATTGCATCAAATGAACAAATGAGTGTAATATTGCATACACAAGACAAAAAAGAAAACAAATGTCTCTATCACTTCATAGAGCACAAAGTGTAGTCTCCGGTAGTCTTCAAATATCACTTAAGTGCAAAGAATTGTTCATAGTCCAATATTTGAATAAAACGGTCCTATTCACCACGTAAGTAACTGGTACAAAAAAGTGAATGTGATGGACCCTCCACACAGAAGTAATGCAGGCTTACCAAAGGGGTTGGACTCATAAGAACATATGCTCAATGAGTCAGAAGGGCTTGTATTACCAACCGGTAATGAAGGAGGACCTTTTAAATGAATGGCAGTGGAACTCCAAAGGCATCCAAAAATTTGGGGGAACCTCTTCCAATAGGTAGTAGCCCCTCTCGGGAAAATGGCCCATATGAAATAAAGGGGGGGGGGGGGGGGGTTGCTATGGAAATGGCAAACCGCAGCTAAACGTAACCGCAGCTAATTGCACTGTACAAATGCAGATGATCGCAGTGCCTGGTGTCTTGAATTTCACAGGGAAAAAAAACATGCTTTTAACTGCGGCAGAATAGCTGTCCGTGTGAAAGGCGCCTTACTGTTCACTGTGATCTCTCCTCATATCAGCTTAATCTGTTCACTGCAGCACACCTGAATGACTTCTTGTACTACATTTAAAACAGAACATATAAGAAAAAAGTATAACAATCGCAAAGTTGCATTCGTTTGCGCCTTTTATATCTTCCTGGGGACATATTGAAGATGACAGAATTAAAGAAGAGAATAGCGAAGCATTATGGTTTATATATAGAATTTAAAAACAAAAAGGGCCACAAATCTAAAAGATGGAGGCCATCGCAGGAGAGGCGATATTTTAAATGACACAAGAAAGATGCAACAATATGAATATTCTCTATAGAACTGCAGAATGCAAATGATTTTTCTATGCAGTGATTTATTCTGTTTGCATATGCTAGTGATGTAGCAGACTTCGCGTCACCACCTACCTCTCTGTGCAATTAACACATCTCCCATTAAGATCCTTTTCAGCGAATGATTTCAATCCCACTTGATTGATATTAGTTTATTCACGTATTTTTCAACTTTCTATACACTAATGCAAATGTGGCCAATTTTTCTTAGATCAAAAACAAAAGAGAACGGTCTGTATTGCCTTCCAGTAGCTCATAGCTTTTCCCTCCAGACACATGAATAAATGTGTCAGGCAGAACAGTCGTCACTTACATATGAATCAAGCGAGGCACACATTGCATGAAACAGAGGGACTGAACAGAAATAGAAAGATGGTAGCTCTGGTGTGAAGGAAAAGCTTTTCACAGTTAGAGGAATCAGACAGAAATAGCATGTTGTGTAAACAGATCTGAAGGGATTAATCTGGCACGCGCTGAAAAAGACGGCAGAGCAAGTCAATGAACTCATTTGTGCTCCATTGTCCTAGTAACCTGCTGGCCCAGTTACCTACTTTCCCCGCAAGGCCTCAGCTCACTGCACACAGCTTTAGCTTTTCAGTTATATACAACAGCAGCAATGCAAAGAGGAGCCAGCTAGATTACAAGACAAGACTAGAAAGGGTGGTACATGAAGAAGGCCATCTTAAAAAGATGATGAAAATGTATAATGTCTCTTTACATTTAACATTTTACAGTTATCACAATAACGAATGCTCAGAAACTATACATAAATACATGGGCCTGATTGAAAGTAAATATGTGGGCCTAATGAACTCCAGTATAAAATGAATTATTATATAGCTTGACATGTGTGGATATATAAAACAGAGAGCAGATACCACTATCTGTCCTCCCCCACTCTTTACTAAAAAAAAAAAAAAAAAAGGGCCTTTGCTTGACTCCCAGTCCCAAAATAAGCCAAGAAGAGGGCACAATGCATTTTTTATTTTTTTCTGCAGCATTACGACCACTGTAAGGCAATACTTCTGCTTCATAAAATGGGCTTCTAAATAATAATATCATACACAGAGAGGATGAGAATTGATTGAAATGATTTTGTACTGCTCGGTATGGCTAGACTACAAACTGAACGCACTATAAGCCAGGACCAAGCATAGTCTATAGTGCAGCTGTTCTTGCGCACACATTTCAGTTTGGCGGTCGGTCCTCTGGTAATAGATTAACTGTTTGAACTCTGACTTGCAGTCTATATCCTACTCCCATTTATAGGCTAGTCTATGCAGACCTAATGAAAGTTAAATTAAAGCTTTTTTTTTTTTTTTTGTATAAAATAAACATTTAATGCTTACCTGCTCTGTGCAATGGATTTGCACAGAGCAGCCTGATTTTCCTCTTCTCGGGTCCCATGCCAGTGCTCCTGGCTTCTCTTCTTTAGAAAGTGCCCCCATAGCAAGCTGCTTTTTATGGGGACAATTGTGGGGGTCCAATTCTAAGCCGTCATGTCTATCTATAGACAGACAGGATGGCTCGGCTCCGCCCCCTCATCACAGAATTTGATTGACAAAAGCAGGAGCCAATGTCTCCCGCTGCTATCAATCTGTCATGTGAGGAGGGAGAGAACAGAATAGAACAGAAAGAGCCACTGCTCTCATACACAGCGCTGGATGGAGAATGGGCTCAGGAAATTAGTTGGGTGAGGGGGGATTCTATGACACAGAAGTTTTTTTTAACAAAGTTGTACTAAACCCAGGACCCTGCATTCACCATTTCTTGTCTCCCACAGTACGCAGAACATGGAAATGCGATTATTTTAGTAAATATAAACTGCTAAATACTTTTTCTCATCAGCAGTATATAGCGGTCTTGTGACTTCTGTCAGTTTGAGGCCAAGCATTGGTTAAAGATTGTAGGAGGAGTTTACATTCGCCTCTGACTGTCCAATGAGACTGCATGACCCCTGACTTTGTCTAGACAGTGCTGACTGGCCCTGTGCTGATCACATGCACCCTCCCAAAAAAATAAAAATAAAAGAAAAACCACTCTAGCAATACAAACCAAACTGAGCATGTGCAGAGTGACTCCAAGGCTCTGTACTATAAGCAGATGGATTGGGGACTTTGGAAGAAGGGGAGGATCAGAGAAGACAGGATCAAACAGCCTTTTTACACAATGCACAGGATTAACTCCTTTAAGTGATGGTAAAGTCTTATTTTTTTTTTTAACCACTTGCTTATTGGGCACTTAAACCCCCCTCCTGCACAGACCAATTTTCAGCTTTCAGTGCTGACGCACTTTGAATGACAATTGCGCGGTCATACAGCACTGTACACAAATAGAGCTTTCTTTTGGTGGTATTTAATCACAGCTGGGATTTTTATTTTTTTGCTAAACAAAAAAAGATTGAAAATTAAAAAAAAAAAAAAAATATCTTGTTTCATAGTTTGTTATAAAAATTAGCAAACAGGTAATTTTTCTCCTTCATTGATATGCGCTGATGAGGCGGCACTGATAGGCTGCACTGATGGGCACGGATAGGCACATTTAGGGCAGCACTGATAGGCACAGATAAGGCGGCACTGATTGCAACTGATGGGCGGCATGGATGGGTGGCACGGATGGGCACTGGTAGGTGGCACTGATGTGCAGCACTGTTGAGGCACTGATGGGTGACACTGTTGGCACTGATGGGTGGCGCTGGTGGGCACTGGAAGGCGGCACTGCTGCCTATTGCTAGATGGCACTAGCAGAGAGCACAGGTGGGCACTGAGGATCTGGCGGCGCTCGCCATGATCAGGACTTATGCCCCTCTCACAGCCGCCAGTGATCGTCTTTTTTTTCCTCCTCACGCTGTCAGCGCGATGAGAAAAAATAGCCGATTGCCGCCTCTGTTGATGTCACATGATCAGCTGTCATTGGCTGACAGCTGATCACGTGTTAAGGGGTCGGGATTGACCCCTTACTCCGATCAGTGATCAGGCGAGTCTCAGACTCGCTGATCACAGAGCGTGCCACGTGCGCCCTGTAGGGGGCGCGCAGGCCGCTCGTGCACGGAATGACGTCAATGGACATGGTCCCAGCAAAGCAGGTCTGCGCTGTAGCCATCATTCGGCTATAGCGCGGATCTCTAGTGGTTAAACAAACATGTTATACTTACCTCCTCTGTGCAGTTGGTTTTGCATAGAGCAGCCTGGATCCTCCTCTTCTCGGTTCCCTCTCTGCTGCTCCCACAGTCAGCAGCTTCCTATGGAGGCACTGGAGCCGAGTCACAGCTCCGTGTGTCTATTCAGACACAGAGCCCCGGACTCGGCCCCACCCCCTCTCCGCTCTGATTGGCTGACTGACTTTGATTGACAGCCGCGGGAGCCAATGGTGGTGCTGCTGTGTCTCAGCCAATCAGGTTATTTGTGGACATCGCTGGAAAGAGATGGGGCTCAGGTAAGTAATTAGGGGGGCTGGGGAGGCTGCTACACACAGAACGTTTTTTTATCTTAATGCAAAGAATGTATTAGGATAAAAAACCTTCTGTCTTTACAACTCCTTTAAGTTCCACAGTGAGTATAACAAGCATGCTTTACTGCATATACAATCTGATTTTACTGTTGTAGGTTTAGTAACATTTTAATGCAGAGAATGCAAAAGGTAAAAACCTTTAGGCTGCATTCACACCTGAGCATTTTCAGCTCACAAAACGCACGTAAAACGCCTTAAAAAAACACCTGAAAAATGCCCAACATGCAAAATCCCATTCATTTCAATGGCACCTGTTCACATCTGAGCGTTTTGTCACCTGAAGCAAAACGCCTGAAAAAACGCCCTAAGCTCAAAAAAGAATATGAGCTTCTTTGGGGCAGATTACATGCATTTTTCTGCCTTTTACATTGGTGACCAGAACAAAAACGTGCGACTTTGAAACGCTCAGGTGTGAATGCAGCCTTAGGCTTTAGAACAACTTGAAGCTAAAAAGAACAGGCCACTGATACTATTCTGATCAGGTTCTGACTAGAGCTTGCCAATTTAGAAAACCGATCATTGCTACATTTACTATTATAGCAGCACAGTGATCACTTTAAGCACCCCAGTGTTAAAAGATTCGGCTCATCTCTGTAATGGATACATTCTGCTGGAGTGCTTGTTCTTTTGAAAAAACAAAAAAAAACAAAAACTGACCTACTGGCCAGATCACTAGGTGAAAATAGAAGAAAGCCAACCTTTTTTTGGCGGGAATACAGCCGTCAACCGCAGCCACTTGTGCCCATCAAACGCAGCCACTGTGCCCGTCAAACGAAGCCACCTGTGCCCATTAAATGCAGCCATCACTTCACTAACCCCTCCACAATGCATGGGCCACCACTGGTGCTGACAGTTCTTTGGCATTCCTGTTTGCACCTTCCAGCACACTAGGAGATAACAGTGGAATGTGCACAGGGAAGCCAGGGAGCTGTCAGCACGGAGCGAGAGGTGTAAGTAGAGTACACATTTGTACTCTACTTACTGTTGTTAAAATTACTTTATTTTAATAAATGCCGCGTTACAATGATGTGCCCCGCTGTATGTGCTTTTTAAAAAAATATGTCACTTCATACCGAATTTCACAGTAGTATAATACATCCCGCTCATGTGACTCCCGTCCCGTCCCACCTCTCTCCGCTCTCCTCTCACGTCAGCGGGGAATTCTCAGCCCCGCCTGCCTCTCTTCTGATACGCTAGCTATAGTCAGCGAGCGGGGCTGAGAATTCCCCGCTGACGTCAGGACTCAGGAGACGTGAGCGGAGAGAGGCGGGACGGGACGGGAGTCACATGAGCCCAGATCTCATATTTAAGAGGTCCTGTCATGTTTTTTTTCTATTACAAGGGATGTAATAGGAAAAAAAAAGTGACACAATTTAAAAAAAAACAGTGTACAAAAAAAATTTAAAAAAAATTTAAAAAAAAAAAAAAAAAAAAAAGGTAAAATAAGAAAAAATAAATAAATTTTTTTATAAACGCGTCCTGTCCCGATGAGCTTGCGTGCAGATGCGAACGCATACGTGACGTGAGTAGCGCCGGCATATGAAAACTGTGTTCAAATCACACATGTGAGGTATCGCTGTGATTGGTAGAGTGAGAGCAATAATTCTAGCCCTAGACCTCCTCTGTAACTCAAAACATGCAACCTGTAGAATTTTTTTAAACGTCGCCTATGGAGACTTTTAGGGTTGTCTCGATACCACTTTTTTAGGACCGAGTACAAGTACCGATACTTTTTTTCAAGTACTCGCCGATACCGATGCTTTTTTTTTTGAATGTCACGTGATAGTGTTTTTTTTTTTTTTTAACAGTGCTTTCTTTTGTTTCGGGGGGGGGGGGGGGGGGGGTTTGAACGGTGTACGTGTGTGTTTTTTTTTTATTATTATTTACAATTTTTATTTTTTACAATAATTTTTTTATTATTCTTTATTGCAATATGTGTTGTTTTTTTTTTTAATCAGCCCTGTTGGGGGGCTTTGGTGAGATATCAGGGGTCTTAATAGACCTCTGATATCTCCCCATTGAGACAGAGAAAGAGACCGAGGATAGAGATTCCCCAGTCCCTTTCTCTGCAGCCTCAGCTGCACTGAGAATGAATGGAGAGAAGACAGCAGCTCCTCTCCATTCATAAACTGACACATCGTAATCACAGGAGATTACAATGTTTCAGTTATGTGAATAGACAGAGTCAGCTGACTCTGACCATTCACAAAGGAAGGAGGAGGGGGGCGGTGGAACGGAGGGGGACAGAGAAGGAGAGGGGAACGGCGGGGGACAGCGGAGAGGCACAGCAGAACGGAGGGGACAGAGAAGGAGAGGGGAATAGCAGAACGGAGGGGACAGCAGAGGGGTACAGAGAAGAAGGGCGGAACGGAGGGGACAGCGGAGGGGACAGCGGAGGGGCACAGCAGAACGGAGGGGACAGAGAAGGAGAGGGGGATAGCAGAACGGAGGGGACAGAGAAGGAGAGGGGGATAGCAGAACGGAGGGGACAGAGAAGGAGAGGGGGATAGCAGAACGGAGGGGACAGAGAAGGAGAGGGGGATAGCAGAACGGAGGGGACAGAGAAGGAGAGGGGGATAGCAGAACGGAGGGGACAGCGGAGGGGGACAGAGGAGAGGGGAAATCTGAAATAACATCCACTGCATTGATGCATTCACACAACTTCACAGTAACTACCAGCAAGAATGAGTCCTTACATTTAAAGAGCACCTATCATTTCAGATGTATCATGTTAGCGCCTGTTAGCGAGCATCCACTCACCTGCTGCCGCCACATCCCTTACCTTGTTTAGTCACTGCCGCATCACCAGCTGTCCCATTAAAGTGAATGGGACCGTCGGTGAGTCAACAGCGGGTCAGAGGAGGAGCCGCTGCGGGACAGATGACAGTTGCTCTTTAAAATTAATTAAATTGAGTTGATTTAAATCAAACCCACCCTGGGTTTAACCCTCCTGATGATGACTACACCCCCAGAATTGGGGTCACTTCTACCTGGAAGGCTACCCCAGAGAGGGTAGATGCGCGAGTAGGCCGTCTAGCTCGACATGTTTCGTGGTCTCCCGCTTCTTCAAGAGACTAACAGATGGAACAGGACACTAGAATTAAAAAAATAGACATGTATGGTGATAATATTGATATTTATTTTTAAACCAAACACTTCATGCAGATACCGTTTCTTCAAAATAGACCATACATGTCTATTTTTTTAATTCTAGTGTCCTGTTCCCTCTGTTATTCTCCTGAAGAAGCGGGTGACCACACACACACACACGCACGCACACACACGCACACACACACACACACACGCACACACGCACACACACACACACACACACGCACACGCACGCACACACACACACGCACACGCACGCACACACGCGTGCGCACACACGCGAGCGCGCGCACACACGCACGCACACACACACACACACACACACACCCATCTACCCTCTCTGGAGAAGCCTTCAGGGTAGAAGTGACCCCAATTCTGGGGGATGTAGTAACAATCAGGAGGGTTAAACCTGTAATCTGTGTGTGTCCAAATGGCTTTTTATACTACGCAGTAACTGTATATGTACAATAATAAAAATATACTGTTTTTAAACAAACTCTTTTGTAATGTCTCATGACGGTACCAATAAAATCCTGTTGCCCCATTCCATTCACAAATTTTTAATATCATAAATTCCCATCTATGCACAAAGCACCCCAATTTTTACCCCTAGAACAATACAGCACTCTCTCTCTCTGGAAGCTACTGATTCACAAAGACCCCAGTAACCACACAAATACATGTTCCTGGTCACAGATTTAGAAAGGATTAAATAAGCATCTCCATGGTTTCTTTCTTCCAGTATTTTCAAACCATAGAATCAAGTTTTTACTTCCCTACATAAAACAGCTACTTTCACTTTAATGTGGATATTGACCTTCGCTCTTGTCCCTGAACAAACTGTATGAACTCAATGACATATAAACCCAACAAGACGGGAATGTGCTTCCGTCAATAAAGCAGTAGATAGATAGAGCTTTTACGACTTTGAACTATGCTGGAATAACTCCATCAAACAAAGAATAACTAATTGAAAAGTGAATATAGCAGATAAAAGACCTCCGATTTCATAGAATTTAGACCAGCCTCATTTAGGGGTTTCGGGGGGAACCCTGGGGTTCCTCGAACTGTGGCAAATTGACCACCCATTTGATGGTAGTTGCAGGATTCTGAGGTCAACACCACTTGGCAGAGCCAGATACAAAGCACCCCCAATAATCTTTTAAAGTGGTATTAAAGCTCCTTTTTTATGTTTTGTTTTTTAAATAACAAACATGTTATACTTAGCTGATCTGTGCAGTGGTTTTGATCAGAGCAGCTTTGATCCTCCTCTTTTCAGGTCCCACAACTGGCACTCCTGGCTCCTCCCCCTCGAGCAGTGCCCCCAGAGAAAACCACTTGCCCTGAGGGCACCGCTGCATGCTCGCTTCTGAGCCGCTGCTCTATGCGCCCATAAAACAGAGCCGTGGCTTGGCCCCACTGCCCCTACTCGTTCCTCATTTGCTCACTGGCTGTGATTGACGGCAGTGGGAGCTATTGGGCTCCCACTGCTGTCTCAGCCAATGAGAAGGGAGAGTCCTGGGACAGCCATGGATATCGTGAACATTGCTGGATTGGCGGGAGCTCAGATAAGGATTGGGGGGGGAGATGCATGAAGGTTAAAAAAGCTTCAGCCTTTAGGACCACTTTAAGTCATCTGAAAGGTGGTATTTTGACTAACACTGCAAAGGGAGTATTTTTTCCATTGACCCCCAGTTCATTGGTGTTAGCAGGGGTTCCTTAAGACCTAAACGTTTAAGTAGTTACTCTGGGGCAAGAATGATGAAAAATGCTGGTGTAGACAGTCTGTGAATAGCTTTAGCACCATTAATGGTTCTTACAGGAGTACAACGCCCAGGTTCACATTGAGGGTGGGTTTGATGTGTGATCTGTCAATGCAGTCCGACTTCGGGGCGATTTGACAGATGTCTGTTAAAATCGCCCCCGAAGTTGCCAAAAGTAGTACAGGAACTACTTTTGTGAATCAGAGAGGCACCGTAAAGTCGGCGTCCCACTGATTCAGATGATGCTATTGCTGCCAATAGCCTCCGATTCGGAATGCGATTTGACATGTCAAACCTGGGCAACAGGTTAGTATCAAAAACATCTCAGGTGGCTTGAACCACCCTCTGGCAGTAAGATTTGTGTAATAGCCCAAGTGCTAACTTCCCCAGGAGATGCAAGAAACCAGCGGGTGGCCAAGTATCCACCCATGTCCAAAATATAGCACTACAACTTATATTTAATTACTGGTTAAATGCTGGTGGGCTAAAGTCTCAAGACCAATGGAAGTTGAATATTAACCTAGCTTGGACACATTGAATGTGCAGCCAAAATATATATAAAAAAGGTCTTATTCTTGTTATGTGTGTCAATATTACCCACATAGAGTACAAAAGTCTCTTCAACAGTAAATTGCGGAGAAGGAAGGCTGCTCTGTGTGGAAGTAATGGTCAGACATGTCCTCTGCTTAGTCAGCAAAACAGATCTGCAATCAGCAACACACAATCCTTATGGATTGAAGAGCTCTAAATCTGACCACAACAGCGTGCTGGCTAGTATAGCACCACAAACACACAGCAACGTGTGTACCAGTGTGGCGTGTTGTGGTGTCATTCAACAAACAATACGCATTGTGACACAAGTGCCCCGTAAAGCACTACAGCGTAGAAAGCGACCTATGAATTATGCAGGGCTGGATTAAAAAAAAAAAATGTGGCAATCAAGATTTTGTGTGTGTTGCTGTCCATTTGAAGTGAGTGTTTTTTTTAATGAAATGCACAAACACACACGGTAAAGCAACACACTAAAGTAATTGTAGAACCTCATCTTGTAAAATAACCCATTCAGTTTAAACCGAAATGAAAGGCAAAATATTTGTGTCTAGATAGAAAAAAACATTATAAAAGATAATTTTTTCCATTTTCTCACACATTCCCCCCTGGTCTCAGCTATATAAGAGTTTGGGAAAGAGAAAAGAGTAGCACTCCGATCTTTACATTGAATGGTTGTGTGTTTTCAGCACAGCTAGAGAGCTGACCGTGATGTGATATCATGCCTAGTGTGGTCAGTTTTTAAAAGGAAAGCAGAGGTATTGGCAGGAACACCAAGGATTTCACACAAATAAAGCAATACAAAGAACAGGATACTTTTTCATACAAGTACATGGTACAGCAGGCACATATCAGGATAAGGAAATATTGGGTTTACATATTCTTTAACAGCTCCTTCAGGTTTCAATATACAAATACTGTACTGGTGACCCCACAATAGGAATAAAACTTTTTCGCAGACGAGATTTTAACAAGACTCGTGTCCACTCATTAAAATTAGAAGAAAAGAGTTTTAACCTTAAACTGCGTAGAGGGTTCTTTACTGTAAGAGTGGCAAGGATGTGGAATCCCCTTCCACAGGCGGTGGTCTCAGCGGGGGGGGGGCATTGATGGTTTCAAGAAACTATTAGATAAGCACCTGAATGACTGCAACATACAGGGATATACAATGTAATACTGACATATAAATCACACACATAGGTTGGACTTGTTGGACTTGTGTCTTTGTTCATATGTAACTATGTATGTCTTAAGCAGGGGTTGTGCAGGACTACTATACAGAGCAAGTGGCTTTTCTCTTAAATTACTACTGGGGGTTAGGAGTTTATACTCGAGGTGGGGATCACTGACACACAAAACAAGTATAAAACTTTTGAAATGTATCTTTTGGCTGTATTTAGATCGTTTATAATAAACTCCAAATGGGTTTTCACATACAATATGGGTAGACATAGGTTACAAGCAAGCACTTTATTCTTCCTGTTCTAACATCTCATCCACATCTATATACTTTGTAAATATGCATGAATATGGCCATGGCTCTGGCATAAAGCCTTATTTTGAGAAACTACTGATGAGTATTCTGTAAAATGTATTTCAGTGGGGCAAAGGAAAAACTTTAAAAGTAAAGCTCTCAAGATATGAAGGTGACCCCCAAACTGAATGCCCTAGTTGAATGCTGCAGGTTTTATTGATGTCTGTCTGTGACACCATTGGGGAGATTTGCCCCCTCTATGTCATATTTATCATTATCACTGAAAGCGAAAATAAAGGAAAATACCAAATTTGAGGTTGTATCCAAAATAGTAATACATGGGAAACCTTCCAATGGGGGACACTAGTTCTGGTCACAACCAGGGATAACCACACTTTGGAAGGGTTTCCTTTCACTTCTTGTTTTGGCTATGGGGCAGGGAATGATAGGAAATTTTCCCATGGGACACATATGGCAAGAAAAAAAAAAAAAAAAAAAGGGAGGGGGTTTTACCCTCCCCTACTCTTTCCGAAATAAAAAAATAAATTAAGTTTAGCCTTCAGTTCCACCTTGATAATTTTGGATTAAGTGGATTCTAAGTAGTAAAGCAAGAAGGTCAGCTTGACAGCCAGGCTACTAACATTTTCAGAAAAAAAACAATAGAAACCTCCAGTGCATCTCCTGACAAGTTTCTTATAGAGAAAGAGCTCTTCAGCCTCTTCATGAAGTTCTAGATTGTTCAGTCACCCTCAATTATATAACAATTTCATTAAATTGTAAATAGTACTACAAATAGTAAAAAAAGATAATGACTTCATAAAAATGAATGTTCAGAGAGCCAGAGAATTCTGTGTATAAGGCATGTAGAATTCAGATTAGGGCTCCGCAGGATTCAAAATTGTGAGTTTAGTGCTCTGTGAGGTCCAAAAAGGTTCACTAGACCACTAGTCTAAAGGGTCTAAGCATTCAAAATGGATGCTTCACTGCCAAATGTATTCTGGGGGAATGAATTACCCACTAGCTCCTCTATCTCTAGTTTAGTATTCAGATTTCAGTACAGATGCACTCAGCCTCAATAATTCCAAGCACATGGCAATTCCAAGGCACTCTTGCAAAGGTCTCCTTTTACAGTTGGGTCAATAAATATTTGGACACAGGCACAATTTTAGTTTACTTTTAAGGTATTTACCAAAAGATATTCAAGCTATAGCTATATAATGGATATGGGCTGAAAGTCCACACAGGTTTAATTTGAGGATATGTACATCCAAATCGGAGAAAGGGTTTAGAAATTACAGCTCTTAATAGGCACCCCCCTTTTTCAAGGCACCAAAAGTGATTGGACAATTGATTTAAAAGCCGTTTTATGGCCAGGTGTGGGCTACACCTTCAATATTTCTTCATCATCAATTAAGCAGGTAAAAGGTCTGGAGTTGATTCTAAGTGTGGTATCTGCATTTGGAATCTATTGCTGTGAACCTACATCATGGTTCAAAGGAGCTGTCCATGCAAGGTAAACAGGCCATTGTAAGGCTTCAAAAACTGGTGAGCCCAGCAACATAAAAAGACCTCGATGTCCACAGAAGACAACAGTGGTGGATGATCGCAGGATCCTCTCTATGGTAAAAAAAAAAAAAACCCATTCACAACATCCAGACAAGTGAAGGACACTCACCAGGAGGTGGGCGTATCATTGAAAAAGTCTACAATCAAGAGAAGACTTCACGAGAGCAAATACAGAGGGTTCACCACAAGGTGCAAACCATTCATAAACCAGATTAGACTTTGCCAAAAAAAAAAAAAACTACAAAAGCCAGACCTGTTCTGTAAAAGCATTCTTTGGATAATGAAACTAAGATTAATCTGTACCAGAATGACGGGAAAAAAAAAAAAAAAAAGTGTGGAGAAGGCTTGGAACAGCTCATGATCCAAAGCACACATTTAAAACATGGTGGAGGCAGTGTGATGGTATGGGCATCCTTGGCATCTAGTGGCACTGGGTCAGTCGTGTTTATCGATGATGTGACAGAAGACAGAAGCAGCCGGATGAATTCTGCAGTGTTTAGAGATATACTGTCAGCCCAGATTCAGCCAAATGCAGCAAAGTTGATTGGATGGCCTTCACAGTACAGATGGACAATGATCCAAAACACACTGCAAAAGCAACCCAGGAGCTTTTGAAAGAAAAGTGGAATATTTTGCAATGGCCAAGTCAATAACCTGATCTTAACCAATTGAGCATGCATTTCACTTGCTGAAGGCAAAACTAAAGGCAGAAAGACCCACAAACAACTGAAGACAGCTGCAGTTAGAGCCTGGCAAAGCATCGGAAAGGGGGAAACCCAGTCTTTGAAAATATCCATGGGTTCCAGACTTCACGCAGTCATTGCAGTAAAGGATTCTCAACCAAATATTAAAAATTAACATTTATGATCATATTCATTTGTCCAATTACATTTGAGCCCCTGAAAATGGGGGGGACCATGTATAAAAATGGTTGTCGTTCCTAAAATTTGTGCTCGATTATTTATGTTGAACCCCATGAATTTAAGTGGTTGTTAAGCCACTCTAACAAGTATGCTGTCTCCTTATGCAGTGTCCCCCTCGGTGTGTGATTAATAAAAATAAATGCTGTAAATACCTTATGCAAGAGCCTATATCCACGATCACATGACCGGCCAGGTCTCTTCTTTCCTCCTGTCAGATGCTGCGGGAGGGGCAGAGATTCCCCTGCTGACGTCACTCGGTGAGAGAGGAGGAGAGACCCCGCCGGTCATGTGATCGCGATCTCTGCTCTTACATGAGGCCTTTACAGCATTTATTTTTATAAAAAACAGACCGGAGTGGGAACCCTGTATAAGGAGATGGTGTATACAAATTACAGTTATTTGAGCAGCAGGAGCGGAGGGGGTGGCACTATCACAAGCTGACAGGCAGGGACGGGGGAGAACGACACAGGAGCACAGAGGAGAGGGATAGGACAGCAGGCTGCGGATGATGAAGGCACGTAAACTGACCATGGTGTCAGGGCTCAGCAGCTATGATACACCTTGGTCAGAATACATAGGGGAGGGCAGAAACTGGCAGGATCAGCCAGGTTTTTTTTGTTACAGGTGGCCAAATGACACAGGACAAGCACGGTGTCTTATAACATGCTTTAAAAGAGCAGGATCCTTTTTTTGGGGGGGGGGTTAAAAAAAAAAAAAAAACACAAGAAAGGAGGAAACCCAGTCTTTGGTAATGTCCATGGGTTCCAGACTTCAGTCATTGCCAGTAAAGGATCCTCAACCAAATATTAAAAATGAACATTTACGATATTAATTTGTCCAATTACATTTGACCCCCTGAAAATAGGGGGACTGTAGAGCTGCACGATTCTGGGAAAAATGAGAATCACAATTTTTTTACTTAGAATAAAGATCGCAATTCTCTTACGATTCTCGCGGCGTATCATCATCATCTTTCATAGTTACATAGTTAGTCAGGTTGAAAAAAGACACAAGTCCATCTAGTTCAACCATAAAAATAAATAAAAAATAATATCAAACAATCCTATATACCCAATCCTATACCCACAGTTGATCCAGAGGAAGGCGAAAACCCCCAGCAAAGAATGATCCAATTCACATTATACAAAAAAATTGGGCTAACTTTAATGTTTATTTTTTTTTTAAATTCACCAAAGTGTATTTTTTTCCCCCAAAATATTGCATTTGAAAGACCAATGCGCATATAGAGTGTGACTTAAAATACTGCAACAACCACCATCTCTAGGGTCTTTGCTAATTATATTATATATATATATATAAAATATATATATATAAAAATATATATATATATATATATATATATATATATATATATATATATATATATATATATATATATATATATATATATATATATATATATATATATATATATATAATCCTTTCAGGCCCACATACAATCCCTGTCCAAATCATGCCGCCTTAGCCTCCGCAACATTTCCAGAATGCGCCCCTTTCTAACTAACGACACCACCAAGCTTCTAATTCACTCCCTGGTTATCTGGTTATCTCTCGGCTCGACTACTGCAACTCACTCCTCATTTGGACTACCTTAACATAGACTATCCCCCCTTCAAGCCATAATGAATGCCGCTGCAAGACTCATCCACCTTACCAACCATTCAGTGTCCTCCACCCCTCTCTGCCAATCCCTCCACTGGCTTCCACTCACCCAACGAATAAAATTCAAAGTACTAACAATAATTTACAAAGCCATCCATAACTCTGCCCCCAGCTACATCACTAACCTGTCTCAAAATACCAACCAAGCCGCTCTCTTCGGTCATCCCAAGACATCCTGCTCTCTAGCTTCCTTGTCACTTCCTCCCATGCCCGCCTCCAGGATTTCTCCAGAGCTTCTCCCATCTTTTGGAACTCTCTACCCCAATCTGTCCGACTGTCCCCTAATCTATCCATCTTTAGGCAATCCCTGAAATCCCTTCTCTTCAAAGAAGCTTATCCTGCTTCTAACTAACACTGTTTTACTTTCTCCATCTGCTCATCCCCCCACAGCTATTACCTTTTGTATCAATTGACCCTCCCTTTTTAGATTGTAAGCTCCTTCCCCGCTCCTGCCCATTGAAATCAATGGGACAGCGCGGCTATACCGTGGCAATACCGCGGCTATAGCCGCGCTGTACGAGGGATTTTAACCCTTTTTCGGCCGAAAGCGGGGGGGTAAAACCGCACCGCTAGCGGCCGAATACCGCTGCAAGAACGACGGTACAGCAGCGCTAAAAATAGCGCTGTTGTACCGCCGACGCCCCAACGTGAAAGGGGCCTTAGACTGCCTATTTTTTTTTTTTTCTTTTAACAGCTGTCAGCTTGAGCAGAGAACTCTGCATAGAATCAGGAAAATGCTTTGTTAAGCTCGCGAGGGGGAAAGAATCGCAATCACGTTTCTTAATGATTAATCGTGCAGCTCTAGGGGACTGTGTATAAAAATGGTTGCAGTTCCTAAAATTTGTTCTTGAAATTTATGTTGAACCCCTTGAATTAAAGCTGAAAGTCTGCACATCAAACTCATTTGGATTGTTTGGTTTTATTTTATTTTATTCTGGTGGCATACAAAAATCTAGGAGAGGATTGCGCTTTCCGAACATGAGATTCAAGAATCTAGTGTGTGATTTAGCTAAGCAATATCCACTAAATCAGAATGATCATTTTGGAGTGAACTGGGCCTTTAAGAATCTAGTCTTTTGTTCCAGAAAACTGTATCAATGACACAGTGAAATGTATCTTTTTCTAGACACTGTTCAAGAGTGTACACAGCAAAACTAGGGCATGACAGTCACTTATGATAAAAGCAGCAAATGGCAGAAAAAAAAATAAAAATTAATAAGTACCTAAAAACACTTGAGACTCAGTAGATGTAAATGTAGTGATTAGCTCTGTCATATTTTACCTTCTATCTACAGCAATGCTCTTAGTGGAAAAAGTGAATAGAACCCATTTGTTTCTGTAATGTGCCATCTCACGAATTAGGTGGGGTAAAGTGGTTCTCCTAGCAACTACAGCTAAAATTAACCAGCGCAGGATTAATGAAATAAAAAGAAAGAAAACTCCCTGTTGCATAGACTACAGCACAATCAGATGCCTGCTAAGGAACAACAACCTCTTAAAAAAGGAACTTCCCCCTTATCATAAAAGTTACAACAAAAACAGCTTTAAAAACGTTTTTCAATGGCGTTATACAAACAGATACTAATAGATAATTGCAGGCTTTTTATTATTTGCATGCAGTACGTTTCTATGCTTTTCTATTAGGCCCCTTTCACTCGGGGTGGACTCAGTTTTGATTGGCAGGAGATCTGTCAGCTGATCCCCTTCTGATCATAGCAGGTGGATGACAGCTCGGTGTCTGGAAGGACAGATTCCCTTCTGTTTATATCCGCCGGCCCACAAGGGTTAATGGACCATTCTGAAAAACGGACAGGCGGATCTGATCGGAACAGATGAGAGGAACAGCATGCGAAATCTGAGAGTAGTATTTTAAACAAATTTAATGTGGTGAAAAGACAAATGGCAACTCACATTGTGACAGTTCAAATCAGGCTCATCACATAGTAATGGCTTCTGATGGACAGTCTCACAACAGGGAACCTCAGACCAATAGAAGTACTGGGTGGATGGATGGATGGATGGATGGATACACCTGCAGGACCAAGAGAACACACCGGGGGGCACCAAACTAAGCGCAGAATTAAAGTGACTGTAAAGGCCTTTTTTTAAAATATAATAAACATGTCATACATACCTCCACTGTTCAGCTCGATTTGCACAGAGTGGCCCCGAACCTTGTGGGCGGGCTCCCACGTCGTTGAATTTGATTGACAGCAGCGGGAGCCAATGGCTGCGCTGCTATCAATCTATGCAATCAAGAGCCGGGAGCCAAGGGGGAGAAAGAAAGCACGTCCCCGCCGACTGAATGAAGGGGTTCAGGTAAAAAAAAAAAAATGGGGGGGGGGGGGGGGCTAGGGGGCCGGTGACTGCCAGGTGTTTTTTCACCTTAATGCATAGGATGCATTAAGGTGAAAAAACACGAACCTTTACAACCCCTTTAATAATACTAGGAAATGCTTGTAAATTAATAACTCACATGGGAATAAAAGATGGCACTTTTTGTATGCAACCCATGAGCGGTCAGCTCATGCATCTGGGATGGGGAGCTTCTTCCCACAACTTGTAGCCTGGAAAGTTTAGACGTTTATTAAAAGTCAACAACTACAGTATTTGTAGCTGCTGGCTGGCACTGAAGATACTCTTTAATGTACAAAATGCATCACTAAGGGGAAACTAAAGATGGTTTGTGGATGCCCTACATCCAGCTTCTGTCAAAGGGGCATGACCAAAAAAGGTCTGCCAATTGACATCCGATCAGCGCTCTCAGCCAATGGCTGACCGATGCGTTCTGGCTGGCTATCCCCCTGTCAGCAGACAATAGCTCAGCAGGGAAGATCCCTGTACTAACATCGGATTGTCAGGTTGTTTTTTTTTCTTTTTTTTTACGCAGCCCACTGGGTTGAATGAGAAAAACTAATGGTGTGTACCAAGCTTTAGGCAGGCCATAGATGGCGCAGGTTCAGCCAGCGAAGACAGCGATTATTGATAGCAGCTAAAGCAGCCACTAGCGATAATCGCAAGGGAATCCGGCAGGCTGGTTGTACCCAAGTTGATCGATCAACTAGGTACATTCAGCTTGCCCCCACGTGGTTCGAATCTTTGACGGTTCCTGCTGAACCAGCCGACATTCAGATCATCTGTGGCCGGCCTTACTCTATCCAAAACAAAAAGATTTTAGCTATACATTTTTTGCTTACAGTAGAAGATAAGGCTAAGTTTAAGTGTTCCTTAACCACTTCTGGACCGCCCACATACTGCGGCGGGGCTGCCTGGCTGCATGAAGCAACGTACCTGTACGTCAGTCCGTGTATGGGATACTGTGGGCGCAAGCACACCCGCTGCACGCCGGGGGAGCGCGCGGTTCTGGGAGACTCGATGTCTGCCGGCAACCCGCGATCACTCCACATAGAGGCAGATTGGAGAGATCCCCGTTCTGGCAGGGGACAGCACCGAGATCGGCTGTTCCTAGTAATCAGGAACAGCGATCTCTGTGTTGTCCCAGTGAGTCCATTGCCCACACAGTTCAAACTCACCCAGGGAACACAGTTAACCCTTTGATTGCCCCCCTAATGTTAACCCCTTCCCTGTGTCCCAGTGTCATTTATACATTGATCAGTGCATTTTTTAAGCACTGATCACTGTTATTGGTGTCACTGGTCCCCAAAAAGTGTCACTTTGGCTCAGATTTGTCTGCCGCAATCCCGCTAAAAACCGCAGATCACCCTCATTACCAATAAAAGTCATTAAAAGCGGAGTTCCACCCAAAAGTGAAACTTCCGCTAATCTGATTCCTCCCCCCCTCCGGTGTCGCAATTGGCACCTTTCAGGGGGGAGGGGGTACAGATACCTGTATTAGACAGGTATCTGCACCCACTTCCGGGAATAGACTCCCGCGGGAGTCACCCCCCCCCCCCCCCCCCGCTGTCTCCTGGGAAACACACAGGTCCCAGGAGATAGAGGGGACCACTTAGGACGCGCAGCGCGACTCGCGCATGCGCAGTAGGGAAGTGAAGCCACAACGCTTCACTTCCTTATTCCCTCAGCGAGAATGGCGGCGGCAGCTGCCGAGAGCCGAGCTATTGCTCGGCTTCGGCTGCTGACATCGCTAGACTCCTTGACAGGTAAGTGTCCGTTTATTAAAGTCAGCAGCTGCAGTATTTGTAGCTGCTGACTTTTAAATCTTTTTTTTCAGGTGGACTCCCTCTTTAAATATAGCCCCTATTTTGTAGATGCTATAATTAGAATTTTTTTTTTTTTTTACCAAAAATACGTAGAAGAATACATTTTGGCCTAAACTGATGAATAAATGTGTTTTTACATTTTTTTGTGAATATGTATTAAAGCAGAAAGTAAAAAAAATTTTTTTTTTTTTCCCAAAATTTGTTTATAGCGCAAAAAATAAAAACCGCAGGAGGTGATTAAATACCACCGAAAGAAAGCTCTATTTGTGGTGGGGGGGTGACATCAATTTTGTTTGGATACAGCGTTGCACAACCGCGCAATTGTCAGTTAAAGCAACTCAGTGCCGTATCACAAAAAATGGCCTGGTCATTAATGGGGTGAATCCTTCCAGGGCTGAAGTGGTTAAAAAAACAACCTCCCTCACCTTTTTTCCTACCTATGCTGCAAAACCAGTAAAAAAAAAAAAAAAAAAAGTAGTGTGTGTGTGAATACCTTTTCATAATATGCTCCTATGTGGTGACACGATATAGAAGCCCGGCCTCTCCTGTCTTATAGGGCGTACACACGGTCGGACTTTGTTCGGACATTCCGACAACAAAATCCTAGGATTTTTCCGACGGATGTTGGCTCAAACTTGTCTTGCATACACACGGTCACACAAAGTTGTCGGAAAATCCGATCATTCTGAACGCGGTGACGTAAAACATGTACGTCGGGACTATAAACGGGGCAGTAGCCAATAGCTTTCATCTCTTTATTTATTCTGAGCATGCGTGGCACTTTGTCCGTCGGATTTGTGTACACACAATCGGAATTTCCAACAACGGATTTTGTTGTCGGAAAATTTTATCTCCTGCTCTCCAACTTTGTGTGTCGGAAAAATCCGATGGAAAATGTCCGATGGAGCCCACACACGGTCGGAATTTCCGACAACACGCTCCGATCGGACATTTTGCATCAGAAAATCCGACCGTGTGTACGGGGCATTAGAGATTTGCTGCTGCAGGAGAGAAGAGGGAGCAGAAACAATGGAGGAATAATGGCAGCCAGCGGGTGGAATTTGACAGCTGCTGTCAAGTGCTCCCTTACACAGTCAATTTAAAAAAAAAAAACGAAGGCGCTATGCAGCACAGAAGGGAGAAGGGGGAGGTATGTTTAAGAACACTTGCAGTTTGCCTTCACTGCTACTTTCAAAACCTACACAGCTGACAAAGTTGCTTGAAGAGATTTAGTAAATTCCCTCTAGTATCCCAAATTTTTTAAAGGATCATCTGTGTGAATAATTCTACTACTACGAGTGAACAGCCTTAGCTGTTTTGCCCAAAACAACAAAACTTAAACTGGTGTTAAACCCATATTGGAGCTTGCCAATCCTTACATGTGCTGGCTGCACTCTTTTTTTTAACTCTGTTTTCACCTAATGATCTAGCCAGTAACACATAACTCCTGTTTTAACTGCACTCTCCAGTGAAAAAAGCCTATTTACAGAGATTGATAGTTAAAGCCTGGTACACACTAGCAGTGTTTGGCGCAAAAACAACACTGCACATCACCAAAAGAACACCATAACCAAAGTGAAGCATGGTGGTGGCAGCATCATGCATTGGGGGCGTTTTTCTTCAGCTGGAACAAGGGCCTTAATCAAGGTAGAGAGAATTATGAACAGTTCTAAATACCAGTCAATATTGCCACAAAACCTTCAGGCTTCTGCTAGAAAGCTGAACACGAAGAGGAACTTCATCTTTCAGCATGACAACGTCCCAAAACATACATCCAAGTCAACAAAAGAATGACTTCACCAGAAGAAGATTACATTTTTGGAATGGCCCAGCCAGAGCCCAGACCTGAATCTGATTAAAATTCTGTGGGGTGATCTGAAGAGGGCTGTGCACAGGAGATGCCCTCGCAATCTGACAGATTTGGAGTGTTTTTGCAAAGAAGAGTGGGCAAATATTGCCAAGATGTGCCATGCTGATAGACTCATACCCAAAAAGACTGAATGCTGTAATAACATCAAAAAGATGCTTCAACAAAATTATTAGTTTAAGGGTGTGCACACTTGTGCAACTATATTATTTTAGTTTTTTATTTTTACTTCCCTCCACATAAAAGATTTCAGTTTGATTTTAAAGTGAGTTGTACAGTTTATAGGTAACATTAACCGCTTGCCAACCAGCCGCCATTATACTGCGGCAGGTCGGCACGATTCCACGATCCATCAGAGCTATACGTCTGTCCCTTTAAGTGGGATAGGAGGCACGCGCCCGCTGCATTGTGAGGGTGCCGATGACCGCCGGCCACGAGAGCCGGAACAGGTACGTGTTGTGTGTGTAAACACACAAATGCCTGCTCTGTGAGGAGAGGCAGATTGTGACTTCCTACTAGCTAGGAACAGCGATCTGTCATCTGTCACCAAAAGAAAGCCCTTTGTGGGAAAAAAGGACGTAAATTTTGTTTGGGTAGCACGCACGACTGTGCAATTGTCAGTTAAAGCGACGCAGTGCTGTATCGCAAAATGGTCATTGAGCAGCCAAATCTTCTGGGGCTGAAGGGGTTAAAAGGTGGAAAAAGTTCTGAAATGATGCATCTTTGTCTTTTTTTTTTACATCACAAAAACCTGACATTTTAAAAGGGGGTGTGTAGACTTTTTATATCCACTGTATACCTGCTCTGAGACACCGGTGGCGGGAAAGCAAATTGTAAAGTGAATGTTCATTTCACCACTGCAATAAATATTACTTGCACATCTGGTTGGTGTTTGTAGCAAGTGAAGGCTTGTCTCACACAAACGTGCTTCTGTGACAAACCAGAATGAAAAACAAAGAAAAGTGCCAGCTGGCATAAAAACCAACACCTCATCATGACTTTATAATTACAGACACCACTCCTTGCTGAAAATAATTTAAATAGTCAAAGACATCACGAGGCTTCTTTACTAGAAATGGCCTCTTGGTCACCAGATTACAGATATCAGTGAAACTGGTCACATAGCAACAGATGCATTAACATATTACAAAACACACTTCACACTGTAGCCTGGCATGCATTCAATGCTTCCCACTATCTAGAGACATGGCAGAGTCCCTGCATTAATCACAGCAAAGAGTGAGACTACAGAAAGTAAGTTTAGCTATGGAAAGCAGAAACTCACATCTCTAGTATTTAAACACTTTAAAGCTGTTGAAAACCGCTAGACATTCTTTTTTTGTACCTGCAATGTAAAAAGGCATAATGTGCTAGTATGCATCGCATACTATAGTTGCTTATATGCCTGTAGGTACAAGTGGTAGTACAGAGTTTACTACCATTTTAACCACATCTGGACCAACTGCCGCAGTTTTACTGCAGCAGGTTGGCTCGGCAAATCGAAGTCACCCTAGGTCGCTTCTCCTTTCGGGCACTAGGGGCGCGCGCCGGGCACCCACGATCACTTGTGACAAAGCGAGAACCAGGATCTGTGTGTGTAAGCACACAAAACCCGGCTCTTTCAGGGGAGTAGAGACAGATCGTGTGTTCATCCTAAGTATGCACACCGATCTCTCCCTTCTCCTAGACAGTCCCATCCCCCCTACACAGAACACAGTGAGGGAACAAGTTAACCCCTTGATCACCCCCTAGAGTTAACCCCTTCCCTGGGTGTACAGAGTCGCTTTAAATGTGAAAGTTCTGACAGTCTCATGTTTCAGATACTAGAGAGAATGGGACTGATCTTTGGTCAGCACAGTTGAGCTGAGGTTAGGAAACCGCCATGAGGCAAGTCTTAAACAATCATGAGCTCACTCTTCAACTCTTGTTCACTAGTGATGTAGCATGGTAAGTGGGGGGAATGGGAGAAAAAGAGCGAAGCACCAACGGTCAGCAATCTCATTTCATTTGCTGCCTGCTTGCTCAGTGACTCAGAAGACAGACAGCCAGTCAACTAACATTTTCAGAAGAGAGCCCGCAATGGCAGCTCATGTATCACACACTTCCTGTGAAGGTTTCCTTTTAACTGGCTGGAACAGAATTTGCAAAGCTAAAATTTGTACTTTCATTTACTAACGAGCAATTCCTCAGGGGAAAAAGGAACAAAAAGTGCAGGCAAATTGTCAACTACAATCTGTAATCAGTGGAAATGGTGCGACACGTTTGCTGCTTTAAAGTAAGAAATGTATTTAAGTAAATGAAAACCAAAACATGCTGTTTTCAGGTATTGTCAAAATTGCGGTCTTCTGAGACTAAGCATAACTGATAATTTGTCTGATATTTTGCAGCTTGCAGTATAGTCTTGGAAAGTACAGGTAGAGCTAATAATTGTGCTGGATTACCCACACAGAAATTCACTGAAATGAGCAATCTTCCACACAAGGCACTTTTAAAAAGCATCATCTAATTCAGCCTGGATATGAAAGTCTCTTTCAACATCAGCAAAGATCATTCATATCACGTGAAAGTCATGTGTGACAATCCCTATTTTATACTTTGAGAGTGAGCGAGTGATCTCCAACTAATCAATTCATTTTTTATATAATATTTTTAGGATTGGCCATTGAGGGACACAGGAGCAAAATCAGACTTTATGGTGTAGCATTATTGATGGGATGAAGTCTGCCATAATACTCCTGGGAAGGTCCAGGTCTGTCTACAGCCCTACCCTGCTTGTTTTCTGCCATGGTGTCTTCAGATACTGGTACCAGGGTATACTCACAAACCCACCATATTGCTGTTCTTTCAGGGGGACCATGGCACAGCAGGCCACGTGCCATCCTGGCCCACACACAGTGCTCCACCAAGCTCAGCAGACATGTGTCACCTATCTGAAAGTAGTCCAGGACTCCGGATGCCACTGCTCCAACCTCGCCGATACCTAGGGAGCTGGACCCATGAACATGCTTTATCTGGGCATATTTCCCCCCAAATAATTTGGAGACACCGGCAGCCATGGTCAATCCATAGCAATTAGCAACATACCTTAGGGGGCTCAGCTGGCCACTGAGGGATCCCCCTACTCCACACCTCCATCTACCACACAGGGAGGACTTTGGAGTCTGTCCATATGTGAGTAAGGAAGAGCTCTACTAGACACAGGGATAGTTAATGTTCCTCTGGCAGAGAAGGAACCTTGGAGAAAACGGACAAAGTGATGGGGAGGGAAAGTTCCATAACTAGAATACTAACAAAAGTAGCCTAGAAAACCCCAGATATGCAACATCTTCAAGTCCACTGTCCCTGAAATCATGGGAAGCATATACCAGGAGGCCCCTGCAACCAGTACAAAGGCATGAGGGACAAATAAAAAAACATTTTGATGTTCTTGTTAGGCAGAGGAAACAGAAATACTGAGGACACTAGGTGACTGTGCTCTTTTTATTGATTGTGGCTGATGTGTTCCCTGTTCTAGGTAGGCAGCTATTTAAGCACAGTCCCACTGCATGGACAAGGCAAAATGCCTGGACTCCTATGTGCCCGGTTCACACTACTGGGTTTTGCTCCAGCTTACCGATACACAGCTCTAGATAGGTATTCAGCATCCAATGTACAGAGCCAAAACCGGGTGCCAGCTCGGCTCACAACCGTGGAACTCTGCAGAACGAATGGGATGGCCACACAGTTTAGAAACGTTAGGCTTCTCTTTATTTTAGTCTTGAGAACAAGTAAACCCACGAATAAACAGTTAAAGCATCTTTCAACCTACTTACTCTATCTAAATCCAGGTTGTCCTGAACCTGCCCTGGACCATGAAAGCAGAAGAAACACAGTGATGAGTATATTCCTCTGTCACTCTGCTTCCTCCTCCTACCAGAGTGCTTCTTGTCAGAAAAGATTTTTTTATAATTTTTTTTCTCCCCTCACAATCAAGCTCTGTTATACAGGGACTGCAATAGCTTAACCACATCTATCCATTACTTACAGCATGGTACCACTTAGCTAAGAACCACTAGCACTTTTTTCCCCATTAAAGCGACGGTCAATTAAAATAAATACATTATTAAACTTAAAGCGGTTGTATACCCCTTTTTTTACATTTTTACCTACAGGTAAGCCTATAAGGTTTACCTGTAGGTAAAATGAATATCTCCTAACCCTTCACGGTTTAGGAGATATTCACCCTGCATGCAGCCGCTGACGTCAGCGGTGCATGCGCAGTAAAGGTCTGGCGAAGGTATCGTGCCGGACCTTGCTGAAACCGAGGACTCCCAACCATCATCGCGGCTCTGGCCTCTCACAGCGCCGGAGCCGCGAACCAAGAAACGCAGTGCGGAAAATGTCAGCTCTCTCGGCGTTGACCAGGATGCAATGCAGGGAACTCGTTCTAAGGGAAGTATTTCATAATGAGCTAGTATGCGATGGATACTAGCTCATTATGTCTTTGTCGTAGATTTTTTTTTTTTTTGCGTTTGCGGTTATACAACCGCTTTAACAGGTGCAAGCCCTGTATAAGTTCCAAGTTACAAACTACAGATTTCACACGCCTAAGCACTCTCTACCCATCTCCATGTGACAGTGATGGGTGCCCAAATGGCCAATCACCAGCGCTGTCACATGAGAGGATGAGAAATACCAGGTATTTCTCAGTTTTTGAGGGGGCAAATGGAGTAGTGGGTTATAACAGGAGGAATGACTATGCAATGCTAGGTAAGACCGTGGTTAAGAGCCAGTTCACATATGTCCAGCAGCGGTTTCAGTTCAATTAAAAAAAGAAAAAAGTCCCGTGCAGTTTCGTTCGCGTTTTTAGGTGCAAATTTTTACTTGAAATCGCACCTGAACCGGACTGAAAAACGTACAGAACACTTTTTTAAGAATAGACTGCGGCCAGACATTTGTGAACTGGCTCCAAAGTTGGTTCGGGTTCACATGTCATGCGAATCTGATACGGTTCAAAATGCATCCAATTCGCACACACAGTTATTTGATCCCCTGTAGATTTTGTAAGTTTGCTTACTTACAAAGAAGTGAAGGGTCCATAGTTTTTTCCTTTGGTGTATTTTAACCACTTAAGGACCGAACCTCTTTCTGAGATTTGTTATTTACAAGTTAAAAACAGTTTTTTTGCTAGAAAATTACTTGGAACCCCCAAACATTATATATATTTTTTTCTAACATCCTAGAGAATAAAACGGCGTCATTGCAATACTTTGTCACACCGTATTTGCGCAGCGTTCTTACAAGCACACTTTTTTTGGAAAAAATGTACTTTTTTGAATTAAAAAGATAAGACAACAGTAAAGTTAGCCCAATCTTTTTTTATATTGTGAAAGATAACATTACGCTGAGTAAATTGATACCCAACATGTCACGCTTCAAAATTGTGCCTGCTCGTGGAATGGCGACAAACTTTTAGCCTTAAAAGTCTCCATAAATGACGTTTAAAAAAATTCTACAGGTTGCATGTTTTGAGTTAGAGGAATTCTAGGGCTAGAATTATTGCTCTCGCTCTACCGATCGTGGCGATACCCCACAAGTGTGGTTTAAACACCTTTTTTATGCGGGCGCTACTCACGTATGCGTTCGCTTCTGCACACGAGCTCAGCCGGACATGGCGTTTAAAAATTATTTGTTTTTTTGTTATTTATTTTACCTTTTATTGTTACACCATTCTTTAAAAAAAAAAAAAAAAATTGCATCACTTTTATTCCTATTACAAGGAATGTAAACATCCCTTGTAATAGAAAAAAAGCATGACAGGACCTCTTAAATATGAGATCTGCGGTCAAAAAGACCTCAGATCTCATATTTACACTCTCCCACCGCCGACAAAAGCGATCTTGCGGCGAATCCGCCCCAGAGACCACTATTATCTGAAACCTGACCGCCGGCCGAAGAAGAGGATACCGGGGTAATGCAGCTAGCTGCTGCTATAACAACGATATTCCACTTCAAAGTTAGGACGTATATCGGCGTGCGGCAGTCCAGAAGTGGTAAAATGATAAAATGTCAACCAAAAATCCATAAAAAAAAAAAAAACAAAAAAAAACAAACACATGATACAAATCTTATAAATTGAGCTGCAGTTCAGCGAGTATAAGCATTTAATCCTGAAGCAAAACATGACTTAGTACTTGGTGGAGAAGCCCTTGTTGGCAAGAACAGTTCTCAGGGCTCCCTAAACACAGAGCTGGCGATTGTCAGTCACCACTGTCTGCTCTGCCTCCACCTTGCTCACTGGAGCGCTGGGCTGTGAGCGGCTCGCTGACAGGCTGAGCGGATCCCCAACATCCTGGTAAAGGAGCCTGTGACACAGGCTTCTTACCACGTGATCAGCTGTGACCAATCACAGCTGATCATCGCGTGAACCAGAAAGTGCCGGTAAACAACATTCTTCTGTTCACGCTGACAGGTAGAGCTGATCAGCGGCTCTCCCTGTCGGGGGGGAGGGGGTGTTAAGGGGGTCTGTGCTGATAATCTGCACATTAATTATCAGCACAGCCCCCCATCAGATGTGCCCAACAGCTGCCAGTCAGTGTCCCCTCAAAGTCTCTCAGTGCCCACAGTGCCCAGCAGTAACACCTGTCAGTACCTCAGTGTCATCTATAAGTGCTGCCGGTCAGTGCCCATCAATTTACATATCAGCGCAGCCTCATCAAACTAAGAAAAACATTTTTTTTTTTTTTTTAATTTAGTTTTTTTTAGTTTGTTTAGTAAAAAATAGAAACCCGAGGCGATCATATACCACCAAAAGAAAGCTCTATTTGTGGGAAGAAAATGATAAAAAATTAGTTTGGGTACAGTGTAGCATGACCGCGCAATTGTCAAAGTGCGACAGCACTGAAAGCTGAAAATTGTCCTGGGCAGGAACAGGCGAAAGTGCCTGGTATTGAAGTGGTTAAGGTTAAAAAAAAGTTAATAAAAAAAAAAAAAAAAAAAAAAAAAAAAAACACACACACCTCAGAATTTGGTACCACTTTAATGTGGTTATAAAAAAAGGTAAAAGTTTTTTTTTAGGATTACTAATAGTAGCTCCCCCACTCCCCCCCCCTTAAACATCTACCTGAGTCTTCTCTCAATCCAGCGCTGTCCCATTTGCAGCAGCTTTTCTCTCCTCTCCCCGGTCTCACGGGCTTGGCTGAAAGAAGTGGGGGCAGGGCAGAGCTGCGCTGTATGTGTCTATAGACACACACAGCCCAGCTCAATATCGAGCCCGCATGAGTGTCCCCATAGCAAGCAGCTTACTATGGGCAAAATGATATTCTAAAATGGTGCTGCTCTCCCAAATACTAATCTGCAAGTATCCCTTTAAAGGGGTTGTAAAGGCAGAGGTTTTTTTATCTTAATGCATTCTATGCATTAAGATACAAAGCCTTCTGTGTGTAGCAGCCTCCATCACACTTACCTGAGGTCCACGAGTATCTCAGCCTTCCGAGATTCTCCCTCCCAATTGGCTGAGACACAGCAGCGGCGCCATTGGCTGTCGCTGTTGTCAAAGTCAGCTAGCCAATCAAGGGAGAGAGGGGGCGGGGCCTCAGGGAAAAGCCACGTGGCATAACACGTAGGAGAGGGGCCAATCTGTCATCACGCTGAGGAGCGCATTGTGAGCATACTGTGGAAATACTGTCCGATGCACTGTGAGGACTGAATGCTTTTTACAGTTCGGTGCACTCTAAGCACCAGGAAAATGTGAGTGTTTTTATACTTAGGCTTCATGTACACGGGACGTTTTTACAACCTCTCCTGAACAATTTAACTTGACAGACAGTAACCGATGTTTAAAACGTCCATTTTGCCACGTTTACATGCCGCGTTTGCATTTAGAAGCGTTTAAAAAATAAATAAATACTTTTTTTTTTCAAAATAGCCAAAAATGAAAAAACGCCTGTAAACGAAGCACGGCTAAATGCGAGTTACCGCATTTAGATGTGTTTGACGCTTGAAATGCCTGTAAACTCAGCTTCTGAGCGCATTTTTTTGCTTTCCAAAAATTTACTCAAAACTCAACTGCCTAGAAACGACTGTAAACGACCCTGTGTACATGTACTCAGAGGCGGCTCTAGGCTTTGTGAGGCCTTAGGCAAAACTTAGACATGAGGCCCCACTCAAACTCATAATGGGAAAAATAATTCAAGCGATAAAAAATAACGGTGTGCCCCCCCACAGCGCTGCCGACTTCCCTCCTCTGCCCTCACACTGATTGCTGTGGGGGGGGGGGGGGGGTCTTCAGGATGGAGGCCGGGAAAAGGCTCCTACCTTTTCTAAACGAACACAGCGAGTGATTGGAACTGATTTGTGTTTACTATGCTTTAGTTTATGAATTAACAGGAGCCTCTGTCTCCTGTTCATTCATCTGCAGTGCAGCTGAGGCTACAGAGAAAGGAACTGGGAAATGTGTTTCCTCATTTCCTTTCTCTGTCTTAAGTGAGACTTCAGAGGTATGTTTAGACCCCTGATATCTCACCAAAGAATCCAAAAAACTCTCACCAAAAAAAAATTTAAAAAATAAATAAAAAGATTGTAAAAAATAAATAAAAACACTGTAAAAAAAAAAAAAAGAAAGACTAAAATTTCTAATCAAACTAAAAACCCATGCCCAATAGGTAGCATAATGCAAATGTTTCTGTATGGCATGGGTCACCTTCTCCCTAGTAGGGGCCCCTACTGTACAATGGTGGTAAACTTGAGTAGGAGAGGAAAGTGGAGGGTATGTGGGCAGGTAGTATGTACATGAGAGGTGTGCGGAGTGTATGGTGGGGTGTAGTATGTACATAAGGGGGGTGCGGAGTGTGTGGCGTTGGGTAATATGTACATGAGAGGGGTGGGGAGTAGTATGTACAGGAGAGGGGTGCGGAGTGTATGGAGGTGGGTAGTATGTACATGAGAGGGGTGCGGAGTGTGTGGCAGTGGGTGATATGTACATGAGAGGGGTGGGGAGTAGTATGTACAGGAGAGGGGTGCGGAGTGTATGGAAGTGGGGATTATGTACATGAGAGGGGTGCAGAGTGTATATACATGAGATGAGTGGTGGTAATATGTACAGGAGAGGGGTGTGGAGTGTATGGTGGGGGGTAGTATGTACATGAGAGGAGTGCAGAGTGTATATAGGTGGGTAGTATGTACATGAGAGAGGTATGGAGTGTATAGTGGGGGGGTAGTATGTACATGAGAGGAGTGCAGAGTGTATAACGGTGGGTAGTATGTACATGAGAGGAGTGCAGAGTGTATGGCGGTGGGTGGTATGTACATGAGAGGAGTGCAGAGTGTATGGCGGTGGGTGGTATGTACGAGAGGGGTGTGGAGTGTATGGCGGTGGGTAGTATGTACATGAGAGGGGTGTGGAGCGTATGGAGGGGGTAGTATGTAAATGAGAGGGGTGCGGAGTGTATGGTGGGGGTAGTATGTACGAGAGGGGTGCGGAGTGTATGGTGGGGGTAGTATGTACATGAGAGGGGTGTGGAGTGTATGGTGGGGGTAGTATGTACATGAGAGGTGTGCGGAGTGTATGGAGGTGGGTAGTATGTACAAGAGAGGGGTGCGAGTGTATATAGGTGGGTAGTATGTACATGAGAGGGGTGCAGAGTGTATGGAGGTGGGTAGTATGTACATGAGAGGGGTGCAGAGTGTATGGAGGTGGGCAGTATCAAATACACCACTGGCCACTGATGCATTCGTTAATTAACCCCTTTGTGCTGCATTAGTGGCACCAGTGTCAGTGTTAAATTAACCCCTATTTGGTGCAGCATGAAAGAGTTCATAAACACTGATACTGGTGTCACTAATGCAGCACAAAGGGGTTTTAACTGCCACTGGTCACTAATGTATAGTAATGCAATAACACCCTCCATGCTGCATATTACAAATATCAATGTAAATTACCCCCCCCCCCCCCCAAAGTGTTAAACACTTCAGGCAGTTCACAACAGTTCCTTAGTAAAGGTTTTAAGCCTCTGCACTTTTGCACGGGGCTTCACTGGCTCCTTGCAGGTCTTTGCAGCAGCACTCTCCTCTGCCCTTTCATTCTGGCCTGTGAATAACATCACGCCGGGCGGGACTAGGAAGCTCCTGCCGGGCGGAGATCACTTCGCCTGACAGGGAAGTGAATGAGTCGGTCGGTTGGACACACAGCATACTCGCTACTCGCACTGCTCTGCTGCAGACAGTGTACCAGCAGTGCGGACTGCGGAGCAAACAGCATTTTTACGAGGCCTCCCTGCCCCCTGGCTCAGTCCGCCTCTTTGTCCTGGCGGGTTCAGCAGCGGCCGGCCCGGCAGCTCCGCCTCCACCTCCTCTACAATTCCGCTGCAGCAGGCAGCGCAGTATATGAAAGATGGCGATCCTTTATCTCATTCTCCCACACACATCAGGCAAATTAGGTGGCTGCGAGGCCCCTGGAAGAGCGAGGCCTTAGGCGGCCGCCTTTTTTGCCTAATTATAGAGCCGCCTCTGCATGTACTGATAAGATAACAGAGAAGAGTTCAGGGGCAGTTGAAAAAAAAACGCCCAACTACTCCTAAACGTCCGTTTAGCAGCAGCAGCCGTGTACATGAGGCCTGAGTGTTTAATAAACCGGTTGTTTTAAAAGATAAAAGCATTATGTCCAGATTTCTCTCTTTACGATTTGGGCGTATGGAGATGAGAGGGACAAAAGCACATATAGACCATTGGTTGGTCTTATCCCTCAGGTGAGGGCACATCGGATGAAGGGATTATCACTAATGCATGTGGATGACTGGAGCACATAGTGGTGAACACTAATTAAGGAAGCAGTCATTTGGATATGTGAAGCCTGTTTTATTATGAAAAACTGAGCTTATGCAACCAATTTCATACCAAAGGACACTTAGGCTTGCTGGTAAAACGGATGTTTAGGAGCAGCAGGGCATTTTTTTCAGCTGCCCCTGAACTCTCCTCTATGTTATCTTATCAGTACATGTACACAGGGTCACTTATAGTCCTTCTAGGCAGTTGAGATTAGGAGCATTTTTTGGAAAGCAAAAAAAAATGCGTTCAGGATGGATGTTGAGGCATTTGAAACGCCAAATGCCTGTAAAAGCTTATAAACGCGTGTAAACACGGTAACTCTCGTTTAGCCTTGTTTCGTTTACAGGCGTTTTTCATTTTCAACTATTTGCAAAAAAAAAAAAATGTCTTCTTTTTAAATGCTTCTAAAATGCGGCATGTAAATACGGTGAAACTGATGGTTTTAAATGGTGGTTACCATCTGTCAAGTTAAATCATTCAGCAGAGGTTTTAAAATGTACATTAAGCCTTAATGAACTGATGCATTGTTGGTTTTGTTCTGTTTAAGTGGGACTTCAGTCATTTTTTTCCATTTTCCATCTATTAAATCTTCTGCCCTTGTTGTTTTAACTTTGGATAGTAAAACATTTTTTTTCTGCCAGTAAATAGTTTATACAGGCAACTTGCTGTTTCTTGTCTGGTAAAAAGTCTAGGCTTATAACATCATGCACATCTCTCACTCTCTCTTATGAGAGTTTGCCAGGAAGGGAGGATGAGTCATAAGCGGGCTAATGAGAGCTGCAAAGCTGGAGGTGTGTGCCTGTGTAAATCCAGGAAGTGAACAGACAGCAGCTTCAGCACA
Organism: Lithobates clamitans; assembly: GCA_037952925.1. Taxonomy (NCBI): domain Eukaryota; kingdom Metazoa; phylum Chordata; class Amphibia; order Anura; family Ranidae; genus Lithobates; species Lithobates clamitans. Next base: position 503,249 of record JBBGZY010000031.1, read on the forward strand.
CAGTTAAAATGGTTGCAGCCAGACTCAGTGGAGGGAGATTTCTGCAGCATATTTGGCAAGTACAAAATCACAGTATATATAAAATAATATGCAAAGTGGTTGGAGGGAAGCGTCAGAATAGCAAAAGTTTTTTTTTTACAAATTATGTGAGCAAACTGCAGTTCCTCTTTAATGTTATATATGGTTTGATATGCCGAGTTTGAAAATTGTTATGTAGACAGATTTAAAGGGATACTAGCACATTAGCATTTTGGAGTGCGGCACCACTTTCTTTAAACAATTAAGCACATTGATGCACGTTTAGAGAGTGTATAGGTGTGAGCGATTCGCTTAATACGTTTTTGTAGTCTTAAAGCACAAAATAGCAGCGCACAAGTAAACCCATTTTTATTGGTCAGCTTACTATGGGGGCACGTGAAGAAGAGGAGGAGCCAACAGTGCCAGTGGGGAACCCCAGAAGAGGTTTGGGGCCGTTTTGGCCGCAAGGGTGAAGGGTTTTCTTTACCCCAAAGATTAACACCAGTAGGGTCGAAACAACTAATCGATTCAGCGACAACTAATCGATTACTATTTTCATAATCGATCGGCCAGTAGCATAATGGGGTTAAAAAAACTAAAATTAGCCCTTTATAGTACAAAAAGGGTAGATAATCGCTACTGTAAATATTTTTTAATCTGCCCAACAACAAACTGTCCAAAAAAAAAAAGGCATAAAAAAGGCATAAAAAAAAAGGCAAAAACGCAAATCGCAGCAAAATCACGTGCACAAAAATCAACATGCACAGCAAAAAGCACGGCACAAACTGATCAAAAGCAAATTGCATAGGTGTGTTCCGAGCCTTATGCTGGCCACATGGATCCATTTTCAGATGAGAATATTCATGTGAAAAATCTTTGTACATTAGCTGAATGAAAGAGTGTTTGATGTTTGAAGAAAATTTTCACTTGCTTTTAACATTCTGTTTTAAAATGAATGTAATTTCTGAACGAAAACCACAAACACTGTCTGAAAATTCCTTTGACCAAGAAGTTTTCTATTATTTCTAAATTTTCTTGTCACTGTGGTTGAAAAACGAACGTCGATTTGACACCACTAAAGATCAGAAAATTGAACAAAGTTCTTAAAATAACATTTATTTTGAAGGAAGACATTGTTTTTGTATGGCCAGCATATAATATATTACAGTTCTGTTTGAAAATCTGCAACACAGTCTATAACTTTTTTTTCTTTAAATAAAAAAAAAAAAAATGATCTCTAAATCTGATGATATTTACCAGATTCAACCTCTAATAGTATATACAGTATATCTCTTCTGTCTGTTATTCTCAGAGTGGATTAAAGATTTTACTCCTTAACCATATATTTGGGTATTTATATTTACCCCTGCGTATAGAGAATTTTAGGAATAAATTGCCTTTTTTTAAACTTTACATATTAACTAAATTATACATCACACTTTTTAAAGCTATAAACCGATTAATGGAAACAATAAAATCGGCCAACTAATCGATTATGAAACTAATCGTTAGTTGCAGCCCTAAACACCAGGGATACATGGGTTGCTGGAATTCAGATCATCCAACTGGAACATGCATAAGGCCAGAGATGTCAGGGCACATAACCTATGTAGAGCAGTATGCAGGTTATCAAGTAGCAAATTTAGAATGAAAATGACAGGGCCACAGCTTGTGGAAGCCCCCATATTTTTACCCCAATATTTATAATAATTCATTCACATTAATTCTCATGTTGCCACATTCTGGATTGCATTATATATATTACTATGTGTAACACTATAATAATGTTGGTCGTATCTCCTATTTACTGAACAGAAAAAATCATATGACAGAAAGGCCGGATCATATACATACAAGGCGACTTTATAAACATGACCCGTTAACTGACGTCAGGCGAGTGCTCTGCTGTCATTTAATCTGTAAGGAGCTCTCCGGCTTTTGCTACAAGAACAGCCAGAAGAGCTGTGTCACAATGCAATACTACACGACTGGCCCAAATGTGAAGGAAACTTATACACATCATGTATTTACGCAAAGTGCAATAGATCTATTGAAGGACATGAACCTATGTGTACATCACAGATAGAAAATTCTCTGGCTAAGACTAAAATGGATTTTTAGACAATACTTTGATCACACACAGGAAAATCTGTCTTCACTAACATGCAACAACGTAGTGATCTGGTTGCTTGTCAACACTGCATGCATATGATTAATAAAGGCCTGTTCACTTATAAACAGACAGCTGTCACATAGTAAACAGCAGCGGTTTACTGTGCAGCGGCAGCTGTCCGTTCTGACTGCAGTTAGTTGGTGGTAGGGATGAGTGTGGTATGCAATTCAGCACATTACACAGTTCCCTCTTTTCTTTTTCAACAAAGTTTATTTGAAGTGCCCAAAAGTGAGACTTTTTTTAATCGTAGATCACTGCAGCCGAGCTCTGGACTGCATTGCAGTGTGAATAGGACAAATAGAAAACATTGTTTTCTGTGTGTCCTAATGGTGACCATTGTTCTTCCGCTGTGGAAAAACGCACGTCACCAAACTAGCGTGAAATGGCCCTAAGCTGTTCTCAGGGTCAACTTACAAGTTCTAGCCATGTTCATTGAGGTTTCCATCACATCAGGGGCCTGATCACACTGTTATGTGTTAGCACAACCGGCTATCATACGTAAAGGTGCACTGACAGCATATCCAAAATGAACAGCGTGCCTTTACAAATTTGTAATACATTGTGCTACCCCAACCCATGTATAAACAGACTGGAGCCTTTCTTTTAAAGTGGCTGTAAACCCTCACATATACCCAGTGAAGTGACTGGCCTCAAGTGATACAGAGGATAAACAAATCCTCCTACATAGGTTGTACCTGCTTATCTGCAGCCTTCTTTAAAGCTACGAAATGTGCAGCATTTATACAGCTTGTCTGAGCGTTCAGAAAGCAGGGGGCGGAGAGATGAACTTACACTTTGCAGAGCTCAGTGAGAGCTGACAGCAGGGAAAGGACACCCCCCCCCCCCCTCTTTCACACAGCACACAGAAAGCTATCAATCACAGGCTGTGTGTTGGAGCTCCCTCCTCTCTCACCTTTTTATATCTCATGATGTCAACAAAACTTGTCAGAAGATAGAAGAATGAGGCAGCAGACAGAAATGACACTTAGTGCACTGGACTGAGACAAGTACACACTTTGGATATGCTTTGTTCACATTTCATGTCAAAGGTTTACAACCACTTTAACACAACCCATGAAAAAAAAACATTAAAAGTCAGCAGCTACAAATACTGCAGCTGCTGACTTTTAATATATGGACACTTACCTGTCCAGGGAGCCCGTGATGTCCGCAGTTGAAGCCGGTGTGTCCGTCGGCTCTCGGCGGCTGCCGCCGCCATCCTCGGTAAGAGAATAAGGAAGTGAAGCCGTGCGGCTTCACTTCCTGGTTCCCTACTGCGCATGCGCGAGTCGCGCTGCGCATCCTCTCTGGTCCCTGCTGTGTTCTGGGACCTGTGTGTCTCCCAGAATACAGCGGGGGAGGACAGAGTAGGCGCCGGAAGTGGCGTAGGTCACTGCAAGCGCCACGGTGATCTATGCCAGGAAGTGGGAGCAAATACCTGTATTAGTCAGGTATCTGCTCCCTTCTCCCCCCTGAAAAGTGCCAAATGTGACACCGGAGGGGGGGGGAGGAATCCAAAAAGTGGACGTTCCATTTTTGGGTGGAACTCCACTTTAACATAACATGCATATCGTGGCTTGCTGCAATGTGGTACATTACCTGCTACTGTAATGCATTTTGGCGCCACTCATACTCATGTTACTGTGAAGCATCAATTTGAAGAGGTCTATAGGGCTTATGTAGCTGGGCAAATGCCACACCTTTAGATGCTTGTGTTTGAAATCCTTTTGAGGTACTTGGCTCGATTCACACTTTGTGATTTGGAATCGCAATTCTAAATCCCATGCTGATCACTGCACAACTCGCAACATGTGTTTGGGTGATGCGATTCTGCTGCAATTGTCACACAGCAAACCCTGCCTTTAAAAGTTGCAGGAAGCTTGTTGTCAGTAAAGGAGGAGCTTCTTTTCAGGTGACAACCGCACACAAGAGCAGTTCGATGCGCACTCACTTCCAAAATCCTTCAACAAAATCACGAATGGGAACGCTTGTCCCCACTACAGGAACGTGTGAATGCAGCCTCAGAGTTTCATCTGAGTTCATAAGTGTATTTGAGATGCATGTGACCTCCTGACTTTGATTGCCTAAACTGCATCAAGCTGCTTTTGCATTCCCATTGCCCTACATGTGTAGAAAAGCAGTTCTGACGTGAACTAAATCACATGTACAGGCTTAGAGAACCTTGGAAGGTGACGGTTGAAGGAACCAAAACTTACATTTTTAAGCAAAAGGCAAGATTTATAAATAAATTCAGAGTAATGTAATGGTTGACATGACTGACCAAAAGGGAGGCTCGGAATGAGGAGCAGCAAACCTAACTTTCACAGGAGAAGTTGTAATCTGCATTAAAGCAGAGTTCCACTCAAAAATGGAACTTCCGCATATCCGGTCCCCCCCCTTCTGTGTCACATTTGGTACCTTTAAGGGGGGGGGGGGGGGGGGGGTCAGATACCAGTGTTAATTTTGGCAGCAAATTTCGATTTAGTTTTAGTCTTAGGACTAAAATGGCAATTTAGTTTTAGTCCCATTTTAGTCTTCTGCAATTGTTTTAGTTTTAGTCGTATTTAATCTACTAAATCTCCAGTACATTTTAGTCAACTAAAATGTCCTAAGTTTTAGTCGACTAAAATGTCCAGTACATTTTAGACGACTAAAACTCATTTTAGTCGTCTAAAATCTAATAGGTGTAATTAAATTGTAATGCATTAGTTAACATTTCTCTACAATTTCCAAACTCATTATATACTGCTGGAGTGAAAAATCTAAATATGTTATTTATTATGGCATTGAGGTATGAACATGCATTACAGACAAATTTTGAAGTCAAATTTCAATTTAGTTTTAGTCTTAGTCCTTTGACTAAAATGCCATTTTAGTTTTAGTCCCATTTTAGTCTTTTGACTAAAATGCCATTTTAGTTTTAGTCATCTCAGTTGTTTTAGTCGTATTTTAGTCGACTAAAATAATATTCATTTAGTTGACTAAAATTTTTTTAGTCGTTTTAGTCGACGAAATTAACACTGGCAGATACCTGTCTAATCTAGGTATTTACTCCCACTTCCGGCAGATCGCCACAGAATCGGATCTACGCCATGCCCTGATCCTCTCCCCCCTCTGTCTTCTGGGAGACGCACAGGTCCCAGAAGACAGCAGGGACCAGTCAGAACGCGCAGCGTGACTCATGCAGGTGCAGTAGGATACCAGGCTGTGAAGATGCCTGCGCCTCTACCCACCACCCAGAGCTGATGGACGGGTCAGCTTCGGGAGAGGACATCGCGGGCACCCTGGACAGGTAAGTGTCCTTATTTTAAAAAAGTCAGCAGCTACAGTATTTGTAACTGCTGACATTTATTTTATTTTTTTTCGGTGGAAGTCCGCTTTAAACTTCGTTGCCACGAGTTACTGCAGAGCCCACCCCCTGTGCACCCTGAATCCTAGTACTCAGGACCTGCATCCAACAGTGTACTGTAATGTGGAAAAGTAACAAACGACCAGGCAATACATTTCCAACAAAGCAAGAGGTTTAATGAGAACAATAACAAATAATTAACAATTACAGCTACAGCTGGGAGCGAGTTCATCACTCACTCAAAGAAAGAAAGGCAAGCATGCCTTCTTATAACAATTTTTTGACCATAGAATTACATGTGGTACAATATGATTGGTTGTCAAAACATACGTCAATGTAATTACCATAAATAAAAAAATAAGGAATATCTGAGACTGTCTGAACTTTCATCCAGTAAACTTGTGACTGTCTTAGGCCTCATGTACAATGCTGCTGGTAAATGGACATTTAGGAGCAGTTGGGCATTTTTTTCAGCTTTTTCCTGAACTCTCCCCTATGTTATCTTATCAGAACATGTACACAGGGTCATTTATAGTCCTTTTTAGGCAGCTGAGTTTAGAGGCTTTTTTTGGAATGCAAAAAACTGGGTTCAGACGCTGAGTTTAGAGGGATTTCAAGCGCCAAACGCTTCTAAACGTGGTAACTCGCATTTAGCCGCGTTTCGTTTACAGGCGTTTTTCATTTTTGGCTATTTTAAAAAAAAAGAAATAATAATTAAAAATGCTCCTAAAAACGCAAACGCGGCATGTAAAAACCGCAAAACAGACGTTTTAAATGTGGGTTACTATCTGTCAAGTTAAATCGTTCAGGAGAGGTTGAAAAAAAAAAATCCCGTGTACATGAAGCCTTACTAAAAATACCAGCATGAAGCAGAGAGGTCATCTAGAGTTCAACATTTAGAAATTAAGATTTTCTATACTTATATAATATAACATACATTAATAAAAACTTATAATTATTGCTTCAACCACTTAAAGTGGTTGTTAAGCCATACTAACCTGTATACACCATCAGCACTGCCTCCTATTGCAGTGTCCCCCTCAGTGAATGAATTAAAAAATAAATGCTGCAAATACAGTACCTCATTTCACAGCAGAGATTGTGATCACATGACCAGTCAGCTTTCTCCTTTCCTCGGTGCTGAGATACCGCTGCTGAGGTCAGTCTGGAGGGGAAGAGAGAGCTGGCTGGTCATGCGACCACAATCTCTGCTGTGAAATTAGGCATTTACAGCATTTATATTTATAAATCATTCACAGAGAGGGACACTGCAAAGAGAGGCAGTGCTGATGGTGTATACAGGTTAGTGTTATGAGAGCAGCAGGAGGGGGGAGGGGCAGCACTGTCGCAGAAAGACAGAGAGGGGAGGGGGGAGGACGACACAGGAGCAGAGAGGAAAGCAGATAGCAGGCTGCAGATGACAGAGGCACAAACTGACCACGTTGTCAGGGCTCAGCAGCCATAATACACCATGTTCAGTTTACAGAGGGGAGGGTAGAAACTGGCAGGATCAGAAAGGTTTTTTAGGTGTTACAGGGGGCCAAAATGACACAGGACAAGCACTGTGACATATAACATGCTTTAAAAGGAGCAGGATACTTTTTTCTTTTTTTGTGGGGGTTAAACACTTTAAGGACCGGAAGATTTGCCCCTTAATGACCAGGCCATTTTTTGCGATACGGCACTGCATCGCTTTAACTGGCAATTGCGAAGTTATGCAATGTTGTACCCAAACAAAATTGACGTCCTTTTTTTCCCCCACAAATAGAGCTTTCTTTTGGTCGTTTTGATCACCTCTGCGCTATAAAAAAAATAAATATCGCAATAAGTGTATAGTGATTGGTTTGCGCAAAAGTTATAGCGCCTACAAAATAGGGAATATATTTATGGCATTTTTATTATAATTTTTTTTTCTTTTAACTAGTAATGGCGGTGATTAGCAATTTTTAGCGGGACAGCCACATTGCGCCGGACAGATCGGACACTTGATACTTTTTTGGGACCATTGACATTTATACAGCGATCAGCGCTAAAAATAGCCACTGATTACTGTATAAATGTCACTGGCAGGGAAGGGGTTAACACTAGGGGGCGATCAAGGTGTTAACTGTGTTCCCTAGGGAGTTGATTGTAACTGGGGGGGGGGGAATAGTGTACTGACAGGGAGTAGAGAGAAATCACTGTTACTGATCACTAGGAACAGATCTCTCTCTGTTTATATTAAACAGACCCTGTTCTGGCTCTGAGGAGCGATTGCAGGTCGTCGGTGGACACTGCGGCCACGCGCATCGGTTCCGGCGTTGTTCCCTTAAAGCTCCCGCCTAACAGCTATGGCAATTCGTGCAGGGGAGCCATATATCGTTATACGGCGGCTGGTATATACACTACTATATAATAATAATATTATGATCATCATAATTAATGATGATAATAATAACATATACAAATTCATATAAAAAAATACATAAGTTAATATGGAATTCTACAACAACTGTCAGTTGCTGAACTGCTCTTTAGGTCACCATTCCCACCTAAGGCTCTTTTCACACTGCAGTGATGCGGGAACCCTGTGAATCCACTGCGGGTTCCCGCATCGCGTGTCTCCCGGTGGCAATTCCCACTGCCCTATGCAAACTGCTGAAAAGAGTCAATTAAAAAGTTAATAACACCCCCAAATCAGTTCGCATATCGCAGTGTGAATTGCAAGTTTGGACAGGAATCAATTCTGCTGTAAAAAAAAAAAAAAATTGTATCAGTTACAAAGATGAGACAAACCATTTTACCTCTGACAGGGGTGCTTACAATGATCAGCTTTTTATTTTTTATTCAAGCAAAACCTTTAACTCAAAAAGGAAAGAAAACAGTTGTTGTAACAGATTATAAAATGTGAGCTGGAATTCAGCTTCAATTTGTTAGTGTATTTAAATTGGCTAGTACATCTAACATGCCCCTCCCCCCCCCCAGAATGACAATGCTGCTGTACAAAAGTTGCCCCCTGTGCCCATTCCTCCAGAGTTGTGTCTCATTAATACAGGAGGTGTGTTTTTGGCCAGATCACCAGGTAAAAAACAGGAAAAAAGCCTAAGAAAAGAAAACGAATGCAGCCATCACATCTAATGACTGGCAAGCTGCAATATATTACAATTTTGGTTTTGTAGTGGGATTCCAGGGGAGCCAAAGATTTAAAGGGACATCTCTGTGGATTTGAAAAAAGGATGCGAAAGTGGTTTGAGATATCTTGGGCTATACACATATACCCCTAAACCTTGGGGGAGGCACATATAGACCTATATTTATCTATAGGTTACATTTTGAAGGTGAGGGCACACACTAAACACTGGGGTGGAACACATGTGGATTTGTAGCACTGGGATTTTGGTTGTACTACCCCTTTCTAAAAGTGTGTGAAATTTTATTTGCACCATTTGCTTTGATTAACTATTCACTGATATGCTTTGTGTATTATGCATGGACTTTGAGTTATTACGATTATATTTTTTGTGCTTTGATGAACTTTATTACACTATTCACAGCTTCTATTGAATAATTATAATGTCATTTTTAAAAAAACATTTTTTAAAGATGAGTTTTTTGAATGCACAGCAGCGCTTCACTGATTTTTGATTTAATGCTATTAGCCACTTATAAATACAGTAAATGTTACAGAAGGCATTTCCCACTAAAAGAGTGGGACAAAGGAAGCAAAAAAAAAAAATTCTATAACTGAAGCACAATTCAGTATAGAGATGTAAACATTCACTTTAGCTGGTTCAAATTCCCTGTAAATTCCTCTGCAACCTTCATACAGCCAATGAGCTCTTACATGCTTTCAGACACTATAAATAAAAAGGCATGTACTCTATGAATACCATGACTTTGGCTGGCGTTTATTCATAAAAGGCACCCATCTGATTCCACAAGGGTGCACCTAAGTGTGTTTATCTTCACCGCATCATCATAAGAGGACATCTGTGCCTATTTGCATTAGATGCCAGAAAGCCACTCATACATAAGCCATCATAAATGAGAACCGGCAACAGGACAAAGCTGATCTAAAATATATATATTTTTTATGTATGTATTCCCCATTGGGAAGGTTTCCCTTCACTTCCTGTCCCATAGCCAAACAGGAGGTGAGAAGAAATCCTTGCAAATTAAGGAAATCCCTTGGGGACCCCCAGGTCATCAGAAATTGTGTCCCACTTATTGGAACGCTGTGATAGCTTATATCAACAAAATCCATAAAAAACACAGATAACTAAAGACTGTCTCTTATGCCTGTTCAGCATACCACCATCATCCTCTTCATCAGTGATGAACCTACCAAATATTCCACAATGGGCTCATCTATGTCTTCTAGTTGCCCGCAGAACTATTATGTCTCGCTGGATCTCAGCAACACCACCCAATTTAACGGCGTTTAAAAAAGCCATGACCTCACTCTTCTACTTGGAGAGATTAGACACCATCACACTGAACTTTGGTTCTACCTCACGCTTTTTCAAGAGATGGAGAAGCTATATGGAAGCCACATTCACTCAACAAACAATGCAAGATATAATGCACCTATTCCATTTTACGGAATGGTACCTAAAGGAGAGATCTTACCAATTCCCTTGGCAATCTCAAAATATCCCACACTTCTGACTCCTCTACCTTTAAGCCCCCGTAAGATGTTTGCAAGCCCATGCTGCTCTTTCCACTATTTTCTCCTAGTCGTTCCCAGTATTATTATTTAGTTTTGCTGTTTTAACTAGACCAATTTATCTGATCTCCAGCTAGTTATGTCCAAAGGTTGCTTCCACTCCTGAAGGTACAAAGATGTAAAGTTTCTTGTATTTTCTGCTAGAAAATCATTTAGAACCCCCAAACATTATATATATTTTAGCAGAGACCCTAGGGAATAAAATAGCGGTTGTTGCAATATTTTATGTCACACGATATTTGAGCAGCGGTCTTTCAAACGCAATTTTTTTAAAACAAAAATACACTAAAAAAAAAAAAAACTAAGCCGTAAAGTTAGCCCATTTTTTTTCGTCCAAAAGTTTTGATTACCTGTTTTTGTGTATTTAATATTTAAGATATAGGTTTTTTTTTTATTTTTTATCTAAATTCTACATACAAGTGAACTGATTGGAGGTTTGTTTTGTTTAATAAATTTAAAAAATTTTCTGTATCACTTAAGGTTGCTTTCACACTGGAGTGGGCATGCGTTGACGGTAAAAACGCAGCTAGTTTTAGCGGCGCTTTACCGTCATTTTAGCGGCGCTATTCGGCTGCTAGCGGGGCGCTTATAACCCAGCTAGCGCCTGAGGAAGGGGTTAAATGCGCTGCTGCCGAATCGCTTTGCAGGCACTTCGGCAGTGGTGCGCATTCATTTTAATGGGCAGGAGTGGTGGAGGAGCGGTATACACCGCTCCAAAGATGCTGCTTGCAGGACTTTTTTAACATCCTGCCAGCGCATCGCCTCAGTGTGAAAGCACTCGGCTTTCACACTGAGACTGCAGGGGAGCCATTTTACAGGCGCTATTTTTAGCCCAAAAGCTCCTGAAAAACGCCCGTGTGAAAGGGGTCTAACTGTTAGATTTTATGAGATGAAGGGAAAAAAAAAAAAGAAAAAAAAAAAAAAAATCGGCCTAATATATCGGCCCAAAAAAAATCCGCATCGCATACCGGCCACCGCGATTTCTAAATATCGGCATCGGCCAGAGAAAAACCCATATTGGTCGACCTCTAATTTAGATACAGAAAAAAAAAACAAAAAAAAAAAAAACGCCATCACCATTCTGTGTTCAGGAGAGGAGCTTTTGAGGAAAAAAATAAATTAAAAAAAAAAAAAAAGCTTGAAAGCGTTTAAACACACTTTAACACTAGACGTGTATAGCTGTGTTCACACATTAATACATTCTTATGGTCGGAATTCTGGCCAATAGAATGTATCATGCGCATGAACATGCATGCAAAAACGCAGCTTTTTACCACGTTTTTGCCGTTGTTAAAATCCAGTAGAAGAAAAAGACATTATTAGAATACAGTGTGCATGAAGCCTTAGGGGTTTATTTATTAAAGCTGGAGAGTGCAAAATCAGGCTCAGTTCTGCAAATAAACCAATTAGCTTCAAACCTCAGCTTGTTCAGTTAAGCTTTGGCAATAAAACCTGGACACGGATTGGTTTCTATACAGAAGTAAGCCTGATTTTGCAGTCTTCAATTTTAGTAAATAAACCCCTTAGTGTTTAACTCTTCTGGGCTGCAGTCTTCTTTAGTGCTGGTTACACTTGTGAACCTACATTGACTTGAATTGGGCTATATTGCAAGTGTCTCTAGTTTCAGAGTAAGGCCGTATACAGGTCAAAAGGTGCTCGGTTCACAGCTGCAGCCTATGCAAAAGAAGGTTAAGAAGGGCACAGGAGAGGTAAATAATCCTCTGGGTGGAGGTGTCTAGGTTAGTGGGCTAGGAAGAGTGGCCTAAAGTAGTTTTTACTAGTGCCCATTCACACCATTGCACTGCACTAATGCATTTAACATGTGTTGGTGTATTCTGGTGCCATTCATTCTTAAAGTGGAACTACACTGCATCCGGGCATCAAAAACGCGGTTTAATTAATTTTCAATATTCAAAGCAAACTCACCCTTCCATGTCTCAATGCTTTATATGTTTGCTGAGAAAACATTTTCAAAAACACCCCCTGGCATTTCTGGCCGTGGCCATCTTGAGTAAGGGCAGATGATTCAGGCATGCAGACAGGAGGGTGTGCTTAGCTGAGAAATCCCTCCTCCCTTCCTGAAGACTCCTGGGTTGTATGACATAATTTGCCTAGGCCTGGAATCAGGAAGTAACTAAAGAAATGTAAAAAAAAAAAAAAAAAGTTTAACATAAGTAAATATTATATACTTTCCTATCTATTTACTAATGCTAGCAGCATAAGGATTAAAATATAGACATGTTGATTGAGAAAGTGAAGTTCCGCTTTAAATGGCACCCCAAAATATATGCATTGCAGCATAACATACCATGATCTTTTAAGGTGTGCCGCATTAAAAAAAAAAAATAAAAGCACTAAAGGCCTGTTGGCAACCCGTTGCTCAGAATAAAGATCAATAAAATAGTTTCTTTGTAACTTGTCGATAAAGGGGGAACAAAAAAGTAAATGAAGAGGACGCAGTGGAATAGCATGTATTACTAAACCCAAGCAATCTTTATTTTTACAAAAAATTGCTCACAAAAGCGGTAAAAGTACAACTGAATCAAAAATTACACCCTCCGCCTTTCGTATTAAAAATAAGACAACGGTGTCTAGAATAAACACAAGCAGGTTACATGTTATATTAGAGTCAATTGCCCGTAAATATAAAAAATGTTCAAGAAACTGTCAAAATATGAAAACTCTGATAAAACCAACTACACCACACTGGTGAATTGCATTAAATGTTACTTTGATGTCTGGACGTCAATAAGATAAACCTCCAAGCCAATGTGAGATTCAAGTGTCGGTAACTGGAGCTTTATCGAAGAAAGGATAAGAGGTGAGCCGTGGAGGCTCCACTTAATAGGTCACAGGCTGCGTATACATGAATCTATGTTAACAATGTAAAGCTCAGGTAAGCAGCATGATAAGAGCAAACAATGAGTATAGATGTCGTCATTAGCAGTATGCAAGACACTGGCTGGTGGATCAGGAGTTGCTCATTTGGGATGGAGCCTCTGGGAGGATTAGCCACAAGTCTGCATAAAAAACACCCTGGAGCTTACGAGTAGAGGTCGACCGATATGGGTTTTTTTCTGGCCGATGCCGATATTTAGAAATCACGGCGGCCGATATATTAAGCCGATTTTTTTTTTCTCTCTTTATTTTTCCCCTTCATCTCATAAAATCTAACAGTTAGACCCCTTTCACACTGGGGCGTTTTTCAGGCGCTTTTGGGCTAAATATAGCGCCTGTAAAGTGCCTGCAAAACGGCTCCCCTGCAGTCTCAGTGTGATATCCCGAGTGCTTTCACACTGAGGCGATGGGCTGGCAGGATGTTAAAAAAGTCCTGCAAGCAGCATCTTTGGAGCGGTGTATACCGCTCCTCCACCACTCCTGCCCATTGAAATGAATGCTCACCGCTGCCGCAGCGCCTGCAAAGCGATTCGGCAGCGGCCACTTAATCCCTTCCTAAGGCGCTAGCTGGGTTATAAGCGCCCGGCTAGCAGCTGAATAGCGCCGCCAAAATGACGGTAAAGCGCAGCTAAAACTGTCAGCGGTTTACCGTCAACGCCTGCCCGCTCCAGTGTGGAAGCAACCTTAAGTAATAAGTGATACAGAAAATTTCTTACATTTAAACATTAAACAAAACAAACCTCCAATCAGTTCACTTGTATGTATAATTTAGATTTAAAAAAAAAAAACTATATCTTAAATACACAGAAACAGGTAATCAAAACTTTTGGACGAAAAAAAATGGGCTAACTTTACTGCTTATTTTTTTTTTTAATTCATTAGTGTATTTTTTTTTAAAAAAATGCGTTTGAAAGACCCCTGCGCAAATACCGTGTGACATAAAATATTGCAGCAACTGCTATTTTATTCCCTAGGGTCTCTGCTAAAAAAATATATATATATATAATTTTTTTTAAAATAGCGCACCCACTGTTCCAGTGTGAAAGTACCCTTAGGGGTGTTCTCACTTTTGTTGCCAACGGTTTGGACATTAATGGCTGTGTAGTAAAAGAAAAAAAAAATTGCACTAGGTGCTAAAAAAGAAAAATGATGATAAGTAAAAAAACCATGAAGGAGGTCCTGCAGCTAAGCACTATAACCCCAATACGAGGGCACATAGAAAGAGAGTCAAAAAGGACAGGGCAGCGCTGGACCAATTAGGAGTCCATCTTCCACTACTAAGCCTGTTTAGACCCCCCTGAGCAAGGGCGGTCACAGGCTCTCTGGTAAGCCTCCATTACTTATTATTCAACTCCGAACTCTACATTGGTTTATCTTTGGACTTGATTTTTCACTCATCACATTTATGAACTTTGTCTCAAATATTTATGTTTTCACGTCACTTGTGTTTTATTACTTGCACATCTTGTATGGTATGGTCTCTCACTAGCCATCATTATTGGCTGTTTGTTATTATTGTAGGTCAATTTTTTTTGGTCATATATCTCGTATATAATTTGCACGTATTTAACCACACATTTATCCACTTTGTACTTGGTCCAGCACTGCACTGTTCATTAATGACTGTGTGTTGAGTTATTTTGAGGGGACAGCAAATTTACACTGTTATACAAGTTGTACACTCACTACTTTACATTGTAGTAAAGTGTAATTTCTTCAGTGTTGTCACATGAAAAGATAGAATAAAATATTTACAAAAATGTGAGGGGTGTACTCACTTTTGTGAGATACTGTAAGTTGAAGATTGCTATTCATGATGTTATATCCAAGCCATCGCTACACATCACCTTTCTAGCATCTACACTGAAGATTGCTACATGTGTTATCAGCTGTTGCTACATTGTTTCTTTTGCTGCCCAATATTTACCTGCCATTGCACTCTGTTACAAAGAATGCTGCTGGATATTTTTAAGCTTTCACAGCTGTATATGGGCTTAAACAAGCTTGGTTTATGTCATTTACTTGTATAAATTACCATCACTGGACAGATAGTTCAAGGCAGATTCTAAATGCTGGTTCATACAATGCTGGTTCAACCGGATGCAGTGGGACTGCGTTGGGCGCCTTGTTTCTATGTGCCCAAATCACACCGCTGCATTGCAGTTGTACAGGCACAATGCATGCAGTACTTTTTGTCAGCGAAGTGCGAGGTCATTCACTGGCTCACACTGCGCGGCTCTCAATTTAGGAGATGTCTGTGTGACATCTCAATAAAATTTGTTTAAGAAAAGAAGGAAGAAACAGCGCGATCTGCTTCATCACTGCACTGAGCTCAGTTGGATTGCACCATACGCAAGCATTGATTATTTATAGAATCTAGGTCTCTCTGATCAATTAGCTAGTGCACTCGGATTCTTTGTAATAGATTTTGGACCATAGAGCAGTGAGGTAAATGAACTCACATTAATATATTATATATATATATATTATATATATATATATATATATATATATATATATATATATATATATACACATATATACACACATATATATACATATATACACATATATATATATACATATATACACACATATATATATATACATATATATATATATATACACACATATATATATATATATATATACACACACATATATATATATATATATATATATATATATACACATATATATATATATACACATATATATATATATACACATATATATATATATATATATATATATATATATATATATATATATATATATATAGTGCCTTGAACGTTTAGATAACTACAGGCAATTGGCTCTAATATAAGATGCGTTTTGTTTTTACATGCCTGGCGCTTACTTGTATTTATTACAGGCAGCAATTAACCATTGTTAAGGAGTGGGGCCGCCACCTCCTTAACCATTTCCATACCGCAGAAACTCATATGACGTCCTGGGCTTTCAGTAGCAGCTGCAGGCACCATTCAGAAATTTTTTTAGGCGATGATTCCCTGCACCGTAAGAACAATCATAGCGGCTGTTGAGCTACTTGATCATTCTTATGGTCGGCGGGAGGGGAAGTCCCCCCTCCCTCCCGCCGGTGCTTCTATTGTTCTACCGGCTTGCCCGTGCGATCTGCGAGCCGGAGAAGGAATCCGCCCGAAGTTAGCCATAAAGAAAACCGAGGGCCAGATGGTCCCCGGCAGTCTCTACGATTCTCGAAGGCCCGGGGCATGACGTTATGACGTCACGTATGGGCTGGGGAAAGTAAACAATGCTGGGGACTTGGATAGAAAGCCTGAGATTGTTTATTTTTTTGGAGCTCAAGCTTTCCAGCTTGGAGGAGCTGTCTCCATAGAAAGGACCTGCCATGCCCTATTCCTATTACAAGGGATGTTTTCATTCCTTGTAATAGGAATAAAAGTGATCCAAAAAAATTTCTTAACAGGGAAAGTGTAAAAATATATATTTTTTTAAATAAAATAAACAAAAAAATGTAAAGTGCCCCCGTCCCCGCACGCAGAAGCGAATGCATATGTAGATCACGTCGGCATATGTAAAGGACATTCAAACCACACATGTGAGGTATCACCGCAAACGTTAGAGCCAGAGCAATAATTCTAGCCCAAGACCTCCTCTGTAACTCTAAACAGGTAACCTGTAAAAAATTTTTTAAAGCGTTGCCTATGGAGATTTTTAAGTACCGAAGTTGGCGCCATTCCACAAGTGTGCAATTTTAAAGCGTGACATGAGGTATCTATTTACTCAGTGTAACAATCTGTCATATAATACAAAAATAATGGGCTAACGTTACGTTTTGTAAAAAAAAAAAAAAAAAAAAAAAAAAAAAAAAAAATTGCGTTTGAAAAATTGCTGCGCAAATACCAGGTGACATAAAAAGTTGCAATGCCCGCCATATTATATATATATATATATATATATATATATATATATATATAATAAAATGTTCTGAGTCATTTTCTAGAAAAAAATATATATGATTTTTACATGTAGGAGAGGAGTGCTGGAATTCACGCAGTATGGAAGTGGTTAACAACAGATGACTCATTCAGCTGTCAGTGGGGTTCCTCTGTTGACAGCTATAGTGTAAAGGAAGTCCCGGCAAATGGAGCTGTAAAAAAAATAAAAATAAAAGAAGCCAGGCAATGTTTATCAACACTGCTCAGCTGCTGAAACAGAAAGATAAAAAGAAACAATGTTTCTATTTGTATCTTTCCGTTTATTCATCTAACAGTTTAAAGTGATTGTAAAGCTTTGTTTTTTGTTTTTTTTAAATAACAAACATGTCATACTTACATCCACTGTGCAGCTCGCTTTGCACAGAGTGGCCCCAAACACCGATTTCTGGGGTCCACTGATGGCTCTCGCGGCTCCTCCCCACATCAGATAACCCCCCTAGGAGAAGCCCTCTCCCGGGGGGGCGCTCCCGAATCCAGCATTTGCGTCAATAAACACAAATGCCGGACTCGGCCCCATTGGATTTAATTGAGAGCAGCGGGAGCTAATGGCTGCGCTGCTATCAATCTATCCAATCAAGTACTGAGAACGCCGGGCAGAGAGACAGCGCATCCTCGTCACTGGAAATTCCAGGGCTCAGGTAAGTAAAAAACGGGGGGGGGGTAGGCCGGTAACTGACAGAAGTTTTTTCACCTTAATGCATCCTATGCATTAAGAAACATGAGGGTTTACAACCCCTGTAAGACCCCTTTCACACTGAGGCTGTGTGCCTATAAAGCGCCTGAAAAACACCTCCCCTGCAGCCCCAGTGTAAAAGCCCGAGTGCTTTCACACTGGGGCACTGCGCTGGCAGGACGTTGGAAAAGTCCTGCAAGCAGCATCTTTGTAGCGGTGTGTACTCTGCTCTTCCACTTCCCCTGCCCATTGAAATTAATGGGCAGCAGCGTTTTTTGGGCGCATTTAACCCTTTCTTTGGACACTAGCAGGGGTTAAAAGCATCACTAAAATGACGGTAAAGCGCCGGTAAAACTAGCGACGCTTTACCGCTAATGCGGAGCGGTGCCAGTGTGAAAGGGGTCTTAAGCAACCTGTCAAGTACAGCTGTACGATTCTGGATAAAAGGAGAATCAGGATTTTTTGCTAAGAATAAAGATCACGATTCTTGGCGTAACATCCTCTTTCCCATTTTATACAAAAAAATTGGGCATATTTTACCTCGCAGTTTTTTTTTTATTCATTAAAGTGTATTTTTTTCCAAAAAAGTTGCATTTGAAAGACCGCTGCACAAATACCGTGTGACATAAAATATTGCAACGACCGCCATTTTATTCTCTAGGGTCTCTGCAAAAAAAAATATATGAAATGTTTGGGGATTAAGTAATTTTCTAGAATGGATTTTAACTTGTAAGCGACAAGTGTCAGAAAAAGGTTTAGTCTTTAAGTGTTAAACTGACCTAATTTACAGACCAAAGTTCATCCCTTTAAGCTAAAAGAACTAAATGCTACATTGTATCTCTTCTCTCTATCTCTCAGTGCTGGCCAATGTTGATAAACTTTTTGTGTTTTATTTATATTTTTGACAGCTCTAAGCAGAGGACCGCTCTGCACTGTTTACATAGAATTGTGGAAATGCCAGAGGGGGGTTGAATCGAGATTGTGATTTTTCAGTGATTAATCATACAGCTCTACTGTCAAGTAAGAAAAAAAAAAATAATGTTTTTTTTATTAAATGTCCCCCCCCCTATTGTTTATTAAATGTTTACCCCCTTAATTAACTCCTTATTCATTTAATTAATTTTCCTGCTGATTTTTTGTTCACCTCTATTTCATAAACTATTGATTAAAACTTTTTTTGTTTATTAATATTTTTACACCTTCAACACATATTTACATGTTTCGCAAAATAAGAAAAAATTTAATTTTTAAATAACTTTTTAATGCTTTGTACCATTGCTGACAGCTGAAGTGTAAACAAAACAGTTGCAGTAGGTGTCGGCAATTGGTATCGGCGAGTACAAAAAAAAAAAAAAAAACACACTTGCTTACAGGGCACTTAAACCCCCCTCCTATCCAAATCAATTTTCAACTCTCAGCGCTGACGCACTTTGAATGACAATTGCGCGGTCATACAACACTGTACGCAAATGAAATTTTTATCATTTTTTTCCCCCACAAATAGAGCTTTCTTTTGGTGGTATTTGATCACCTCTGCGTTTTTTTTTTTTTAAAAAAACAATGTAAAAAACTGAATTTAAAAAAAAAAAATTTTTTTTATATTTTGTTATAAAAATTTTAAACAGGTCATTTTTCTCCTTCATCGATGTACGCTGATGAAGCGACACTGAAAGGAACCGATGGGTGGCAATAATGGGCACCAATCAGTTACACTGATAGGTGGCACTGATTGGCACTACTGGTGGGCATTGATAGGTGGCAATGGCAGGTGGCACAGATGAGGCAGATGTGCCTCTTCCACTTAGGGGCCGATGTCCCTTGCAGCTGAGCTGGTGATCGCCTCTTTTTTCTCCTCACGCTGTCAGCGTGAGGAGAAAAAAAAAAAAAAATGATTACCGATCTTTTGTTTACATCATGTGATCAGCTGTCATTGGCTGATAGCTGATCACATCGTAAGGGGCCTCTTACTTGGATCGGTGATCACCCGAGTCTCAGTGACTTGGTGATCACGGCGCGCGCAGGGAAGGCCGTCATATGACGGCCTCCCGGAAATTCAGGTCCGCGCTGTGGCCGTCATTCAGCTATAGCGCGGATATCAAGTGGTTAATCCGGTTGACAGCTATTCGCAGCATGCATTGACTGTAAGGACTCGTTCACACGATCAGAAAAACTGATGGAAAAAATGTGCAGATTTCACTGGCAGACACACGAGTTTACATAGTTTAGCTTTCAAGCATATTGAAAGTTTTTTTCATGCGCATTTTTTTTTTTATGCACAGACATCACACCCTGTGTTCTCACTTTCTCTTCTGCCCTTTTCACACTACAATGTTGATATAACGTCAAGTTATTGTTCGCACAGAACAAAAACTGCACATGATGCTAGTGTTGAGGTGTGAACAGGGCACATAGAGAACAATTTTTTTCTTTGTACCCTTGCAGAAACACCTCACGTCTCTGCACATGGTGTGAATGAGGCCTAACTGTCCTAACAAGGCCTAAGGCTTAATTCAATTTTAAGAATCTGTTTAAGTCATAGCAACAGGTTCTTAAAGTGAAACTAAAGTCTTAGGCCCCTTTCACACGATCGGACCGTTCAGGTCCGCCTGTCAGTTTTGACGGCGGACCTGAACGGGCGATCCATGTTAGCCTATGGAGCGTCGGATGTCAGCGGAGACATGTCCGCTGACATCCGACCCCGTCCGATTCGCTAAAAGCAGACGGATGGCTCTACGTCCAGATCCGTCGCTGGCGGATCGGATCGGGTGAGATCTGACGAAAACGGACACGCTGTCCGTTTTCGTCCGATCCCTCCATAGGCGGCAGCGGCGCCTGACAAGCCCCTCCCCGCCAAGTGAGCAGAGAGGGACCTGTCATCCGCCGGCTCAGCGGAGATCAACGGACAGATCTCCCGCTGAGCTGGCGGACCGAGGCGGGCTCCGTAGAAAGGACTGGAGGGAGCTGTGGTGGTGGGTATGATGTGATGCACATTTCAGTGTATCACACAGTTTCCTTTTTTTATTTTAACTTTATTTGACGTGCACAAAGCAGCATTCATGTCTCCGCACAGCAGCACAATGCATTACGCTGCTGTGCTGTGACATGCGGTGCCTACCTGTGTGCCGCAGTAAAATGTAGCATGTCTCACAATGGGAGCTATTTACTATAACTGGAGTGCAAAATCTGGTGCAACTCTGCATAGTAACTACTCAGCTGCCAGGTTTTATCGCCAAAGCTTAATTGAACAAGCTGAACTTTGAAGCTGATTGGCTACCATGCACAGCTGCACCAGATTCTATGTGCTCCAGAATTAGTAAATCTACCCCAATGTTTCTTCTGCAATAAAATATATTTTCCAGGCAACAAACTCTAGGCTGTGCATGCGCGGTTCAGTTTAGATTCTGGCACAGATCCTGTATGCTGGGTTGACTGACCTCCTGTGCGCACGCACACGCACACACACTGTGAGGATGCTGATACCGCCATTCCTTGTAAGGGAAACTGGCAGTGAAGCCTTGTGGCTTCAAAGCTGGTTCCCTACTGCGCATGCATGCTGTGTTAATGGCCTGGCGCTAGGGGAAGGAGGACGGGGGCCGAACCTCACCGCGGCGAAATCACCTGGAAGTGAGGATGGGCACCTGTCAAAAACAGGTATTCGCTCCCCCCCCTGAAAGGTGCCAAATGTGGCGGGGGGGGGGGGCAGAGGCAAACAAGCAGAGCCTCTCCTTTTGGGTGGAGCTCCACTTTAAGCCTCGTACACATGGGCCGAATGTTGGACGGCATGGGCCAGTTCAATATGAATTGGCCGAAATTTGGCCTGCATGTACAGCAGAACTCTGAACAATATAAGAATCACAATTTTTTTGCTTAGAATAAAGATCACTATTCTCAGAGTAACATTTTTCACATTATACAAAAAAAATGGGCTAACTTTACTGTTTAGTTTTTTTTTAAATTCATTGAAGTGTATTTTTTCAAAAACAAAATTGCTTTTGAAAGACTGCTGCGCAAATACAGTGACATAAAATATTGCAATGACCGCAATTCTCTAGGGTCTCTGCTAAAAAATATATAATATTTTGGGATTTCAATCTAATTTTCTAGCAAAAAAAAAAAAAACTACTGATTTTAACTTGTAAGCAGGGATGAGTCGAACACCCCCCCCCCCCCCCCCCCCGGTTCAGTTTGCAGCAGAACATGCAAAAAATTTGTTCGAACACCGTTAAAGTCTATGGGACAGGATCGTGAAAAATCAAAAGTGCTAATTTTAAGGGTTAATATGCAAGTTATTGTCATAAAAAGTGTGTGGGGACCTGGGTCCTGCCCCAGGGGACATGTATCAATGCAAAAAAAGTTTTAAAAAACTGCCGTTTTTTCAGGAGCAGTGATTTTAATAATGCTTAAAGTGAAACAATAAAAGTAAAATATTCCTTTAAATTTCGTACCTGGGGGGTGTCTATAGTATGCCTGTAACGTGGCACATGTTTCCCGTGCTTAGAACAGTCCCTGCACAAAATGACATTTCTAAGAGCCCTTGCACACTTTGGCGGTTTGCAGGCGCTTTTGCCCTAATAATAGCGCCTGCAAACCGCCCCGAAAGTGCCGCTGCTTTCATTCCAGTGTGAAAGCCCCGAGGGCTTGCACACTGGAGCGATGCGCTGGCAGGACGGTAAAAAAAGTCCTGCCAGCAGCATCTTCGGAGCGGTGTGTATACCGCTCCTTTACCGCTCCTGCCCATTGAAATCAATGGGACGGCGCGGCTTTACCGCCGGCAAAGTGCCTCTGCAGAGGCGCTTTGCGGTGGTATTTAACCCTTTCTCGGCCGCTAGCTGGGGGTAAAACCGCCCCGCTAGCGGCCGCATACCGACGGTAAAACGCCGCTAATAATAGCAGCGTTTTACCGTCGACGCCGCCCCCCGCCCCAGTGTGCAAGGGCTCTAAAGGAAAAAAATAATTTAAAAGTACTCGCGGCTATAATGAATTGTTGGTCCCAGATAGAAGAAGTCATTGAAAAAAACGGCATGGCTCTCCCCCAGTTCATTACCAGGCCCTTTGGGTCTGGTATGAATATTAAGGGGAACCCCGAACCATAATTAAAAAAAAAAGTTGCATGGGGGTCCCCCCAAATTCCATACCAGGCCCTTCAGGTCTGGTATGAATATTAAGGAGAACCCCGTGACAAAATTAAAAAAAAAAAAAAATCCATACCAGACCCTTATCCAAGCACGCAACCTGGCAGGCCGCAGGAAAAGAACCGTACCAGGCCACATGCCCTCAACATGGGGAGGGTGTTTTGGGGTAGCCATCCCCACATCCACAACCACTTGTCCGGTGGTTGTGGGGGTCTGCGGGCGAGGGACTTATCGGAATCTGGAAGCCCCCTTTAACAAGGGGACCCCCAGATCCCAGCCTCTCCCCCTGTGTGAAATGGTAACGGTACCCCTACCATTTTACAAAAAAAGTGTCAAAATGGTACAAAAGACAAGACACAGCTTGGGCAAGTTCTTTATTAAAAAATAAAAATGTCTCACAAAGCCGCGAGCGACCTGCCTCCATGGGAGGCACCCGCCGTATGACGCGTCTTCGCTTTGACAGTTCCTTTATAACTGAGGGCGGGGCCACACAATGACGTGCCCCCTCTGACGCACGGGGACTTCCCTATGGCTTTCCCAGGGCATCAGAGGGGGCGGGGCCACCCAGTTACATAAAGTTTTTGAAACCATTTTTAAAACTTTTTTTGCATTGATACAGGTCCCCTGGGGCAGTCCCCAAACACTTTTTATGACAATACCATGCATATAAGCCTTTAAAATTAGCACTTTTGATTTCTCCTATAGACAATTCATTAGCTTTAAATGACTTTATTTCCTTAAAGCGGAGCTCAGCCGAAATGTTTTTTTTTTAAAGTCAGCAGCTACAAACACTGCAGCTGCTGACTTTTAAAACATGGACACTTACCTGTCCAGGGCGCCCGCGATGTCGGCGGCCGAACCATCTCTCGGTCCTCGGGTGCTGCCACCTCCATCTTCGGTAAAGGAATCGGGAAGTGAAGGCTTGCGGCTTCACTTCCCGGTTCCCTACTGCGCATGCGCGAGTCGCGCAGCGCAATACGGATGGTCCCTGCTGTCTCTGGGACCCGTGTGTTTCCCAGCAGACAGCGGGGGGGGGGGGGGGGGACAGGAAGTGGCCTAAATAACCGCAGATTCTGCGGCTATCTATGCCGGAAGTGGGTACAAATACCTGTAATATACAGGTATCTGCACCCCCCTCCCCCCTGAAAGGTGCCAACTGTGACACCGGAGGGGGGGGGGAATCCGATGAGTGGAAGTTCCACTTTTTGGTGGAACTCCACTTTAAGAAATGTCATTTTGTGCAGGGACTGTTCTAAACACGGGAAACATGCACCACTTTACAGGCATACTATAGACACCCCCCCAGGTATGAAATTTGCCCCCATGTTGAGGGCATGTGGCCTGGTATGGTTCAGGAGGGGGGGGCGCTCTCTTGTCCCCCCCTCTTTTCCTGCGGCCTGCCAGGTTGCGTGCTCAGATAAGGGTCTGGTATGGATTTTTGGGGGGACCCCCACGTCATATATATTTTTTTTAATTTTGGCACTGGGTTCCCCTTAATTTCCATACCAGACCTGAAGGGCATACGACAATAACTTGCATATAAGCCTTTAAAATTAGCACTTTTGATTTTTCACATTCGTGTCCCATAGACTTTACCAGTGTTTGCGCGTTCAAACAAATTTTTTGTATGTTCTGCTGCGAACCGAACCGGGGGGGGGGTCTCATCCCTGCTTGTAAGCAACAAATGTCATAAAAAGGCTTATTCTTTAAGTGGTTAAACTGCCTTCATTTACAGCCTGGAGTTTCTCTCTTTGATCTAAAAGAACTAAAAGATACAATATTTCTGTTTATCTCTCAGTAACTAGTGATAAACTTGGCAGGTTGCCTTTTTTTTTTTTTGACAGCTGACAGCAGAAAACGGCTCTGCACTGAATTGTGGAAATGCCAGATTAAGATCGTGGGGATGGGGGGGGGGGGGGTTGGGGTGTTTGGATCGCAATTTTTTAACGGTTAATTGTGCAGCTCTAGTGTACAGCAGCTGGTGCGACCAAAAATGTCTGCTGACTGGCTCCCTGTCAGTGCTCTCAGCCAAAAGGCTGGGGCGGGGGGCTGTCAGAACACACTGCCCCAGTGTGAAAGCACCCATTGCAATGAATGGGAGGCAGTTTTCAGGTGCTTTACAGGCGCTATTTCTAGTGCTAAAATGCCTGAAAACTGCCTCAGTGTGAAAGGGGTCTTAAAGCGGAGTTCTGCCTGGGTAAGAAAAATAAAAATACATTAAAAATCAGCAGCTACAAATCCTGCAGCTGCTGACATTTACTATTTGGACACTTACCTGTCCAGAGAGCCTGCGATGTCGGCACCTGAAGCTGACCCGTCTCTCAGCTCCGGGTGCAGGAGCCGACAACCTTACGGCTTCACAGACTGTTTCCTACTGTGCATGCGCATGTCATGCTGTGCTTTCTGAATGGTCCCTGCTGTCTTCTGCAATCTGCGAGTCTCCCAGAAGATGGGGGGCGGACAATGCGTAGTTCGCCGCACAGATTGTGGCGATCTCTCCCTAGAAGTGGGGAAGTGGGAGCAGATACCTGGATTTGACATGTAGCTGCTCCCCCCTAAAAGGTGCCAAATATGACACCAGAAGGGGGGGGGGTGAGGGAATCTGATCCACAGAAGTTCCATTTCTGGGTGGAGCTCAGCTTTAAGCGCCCTACTGACAGAAAAGTGACATGAAATCCCCAGACTGACAGCTGGGCTCCCATGATGCAGAGCGGTGATTGGTAGGCAGGCAGCACACTGGAGAGGAGATCAGCTGTGGACATTATGAGGTCATAGTGGAAGGGCCACACACACACACAGTGCACAGAGATGTGATGGGGGAGTCCCTCCAGTGTGCTGTGTATACTGTCAGGCCTGTGTCCTGTCTCCATAATGAGAGCCCTGTGTAGTCTGCACACACTGACACCCCACCTAGGAGCACACCCTCCTCCTCCCCCTGCTCCGGGCTGCAGTCAGGTCCCCTCATGGTACACAGGCAGGAAAGTTCTCTCCTCTCTCTGGGGGTGTGTTATAGCCGCAGTGTTAGACAAGAAGCACACATATACACAAGGCACAGGGCTATCCTCACACAACATCCACCTCACCTGACAGGCCGCTCACCGCCTGCCCGGGGCCTGCTTCCTCCGTCCTGCCTCTGTTGATGCGTTTACTCCCGCTGCCTGCGCAGTGAGAGCCGATCACTCCCCCACCATCACTAATACCACAGCTCGGCGCATGCGCAGCCCAACCCAGGAAGCGGCCATACGGGGAGCCCCGGACAGATCGGGAATAGACTGCACTGCGCATGCGGCAGATGTGTTGGTGCGTGACGTGATTGTCTTCCTGCTCTACTTGGCAACCTGACAGATAGTGCTGTGTGTAGTGCACAGTGATGGCAGCAGTATATAAATACCTGTAGTTAAAAAAAATAAAAAAAAAATTATATATATATATATATATATATATATATATATATATATATATAAAATAGTAAGTATATATATATATATATATATATATATATATATATATATATATAAAATAGTAAGTATATATATATATATATATATATATATATTAAATTATATATATATATATATATATATATATATATATATATACACACACATACTATAGATATGGCATAGTGAAGTTTTCAAGCATCTTTAGGTGTATTTTTTTATCAGCAAAAACCAATACTTTCGGTCAAGTACTCGCTGATTCCGATACTTTGCAGTGCAATTTGCGTCAATACAAAAAAAATTCGCGCAAAGAGTCGCTTCTGATTTGAAGAGTAATGCAGTGTAATTCCTGTCCAAATCACAGGTGATTTCACCAACTGCTCCTGTGTGTGTGTGTGCCATCTAGTGGGCAATTTATTACAAATGTTATAACTCAGTACAGTAAAACCTCAGATTGCGAGTAACGCGGTTTACGAGCGTTTCGCAATAAAAGCTGTTTTGTTTTTTTTTAAATCCTGACTCGATTTGTGAGTGTTATCTTGCAGGATTCAAGCCGCTGGGGTGTGCAGTACCGCATGTGGCCAGAGGTGGGGGGCGCTGGAGACACTCGGAGTGTCTCTGAGCGTCTCCAAGTGTCTCTGAGCGTCTCCAAGTGGTCTCGGAGCGTCTCTGAGTGTCTCTGAGCATCTTCAAGTGGTCTCGGAGCGTCTCTGAGCATCTCCAAGTGGTCTCGGAGCGTCTCTGAGCATCTCCAAGTGGTCTTGGAGCGTCTCCGAGTGTCTCTGAGCGTCTCCAAGTGGTCTCGGAGTGTCTCCAAGTGGTCTCCGAGTGTCTCTGAGCGTCTCCAAGTGGTCTCGGAGCATTTCCAAGTGTCTCTGAGCGTCTCCGGTGCCCCCCACCTCTGGCCACATGCAGTACTGCATACACTAGTAGTGACACTGGAACAAATTATCCTATGAGGAAACTCACTTTGATATACGAGTGCTGTGGATTACAAGCATGCTTCTGGAACTAATTATGCTCCTAATCCAAGGTACTACTGTACATATCTGGACAAAAGTAAAATCTTCATAGGTCTCCCCAGTGATAGCGAATCACGGCCACTGGAGGTGCTCAGAGGGCTGGTGGGTATAGGGCAAGAGTGATGTCAGCTTGGAGGCGGACTGCCTCTAAATCTCCAGCCCCGTGAGCACTTCCAGCAGCCGTGATTTGCTATCATCAGCAGGACTGGTGTTCTGTCAAAATGGCCAACTCTTTAGAAACTCCAACTACTTAAAGTGGAGTTCCACCCAAAAATGGAACTTCCACTTTTTGGAATCCTCCCCCCTCCGGTGTCACATTTGGCACCTTTCAGGGGGGAGGAGGGAGCAGATACCTGTCTAATACAGGTATTTGCTCCCTCTTCCTGGCATAGATCACCGTGGCGTTCACGGTGACCTGCGTCACTTCCGGCGCCTACTCTGTCCTCCCCCGCTGTCTTCTGGGAGACAGAAGACAGCAGGGACCAGTGAGGATGCGCAGCGAGACTCGCACATGCGCAGTAGGGAACCAGGAAGTGAAGCCACACAGCTTCACTTCCTGATTCCCTTACCGAGGATGGCGGCGGCAGCAGCTGAGTGCCGACGGACAGATCGGCTTCGACTGCCAACATCGCAGGCTCCCTGGACAGGTAAGTGTCCATATATTAAAAGTCAGCAGCTGTAGTATTTGTAGCTGCTGGCTTTTAATATTTTTTTTTTCGGCGGACCTCCGCTTTAACTTCCGGTTTCTTTAAACCATCAGTAATTGGAGATTTAGATGAATTGTTGTTTGGACACAACACCGGCAACTGAATACAGTCCGGTGCACGATATTATGAGCGGAGATTGTTACTCCGCACCGATATTAGCCAATAAAATGGCTGCCTCCAAGGCAGCGACAACTTTGTTCTCGTTAGCCGCTGTGCTGAAAACAGCTAAATCTTCATTTACCGGACTGTATTCGGTTGCTGGTGTTGTGTCCAAACAGCAATTCGTCTAAATTGAATTAATTATTGATGGTTTAAAGATACCGGAAGTGACGTGGTTGTAGTTTCTGACGAGTTGGCTAATTTGACAGAACACCAGGGACACATATGAAGATTTTGCATTTGGCCAGATATGTACTGTGAGCTCTAACATTTTTAATAAACTGCCCACTAGATGGCGCTTTTGCCTTTCTATACACACACCCACACAGGAGCAGTGAGGTAAACCGCATGCGATTCGGAAAGGATTCACACCATTTTCCAGTTCAAATTGCATGCGATTCTTCGCAGTGCGATTTGCTCCAATAATTTTGAATTGACGCAAATCACACCGTTTTGGTATCGGGAGCATTTGCACGAGTACCGTTACTTGCGCAAATGTTTGGTATCGGTGCATCCCTAGTATATATATTATATACACACACTATATTGTCAAAAGTATTAGGAAGCCTGCCTTTACACTCACATGAACTTTAATTGGCATCCCAGTCTTAGTCCGTAGGGTTCAATATTGAGTTGGCCCACCCTTTGCAGCAATAATAGCTTCAACTGTTCTGGGAAGGCTGTACAAAAGGTTTAGGAGTGTGTCTATGGGAATGTTTGACCATTCTTCCAGAAGCGCATTTGTGAGGTCAGGCACTGATGTGGAAGAGAAGGCCCGACTCGCAGTTTGCGCTCAAATACACCGCTGCAAATTGTGTCATATGTTTTCCATGGGCAAGGACTCTAATCAACCTTAACATTTCCCCACCAGCACTAATTGCAGCTTCTTACCAAGCCAAAACCCACGAAATTACAGCGGTTTAGCTCTCAGCATGCTGACAGTAATCAGCCATAACCAGCCTTCAAAACAGATGGCATATGCCAGAAACAGGTTGTTCTCTAGCTCTCTGGCCTTCCACAGTACATATGAATTGATTAACTTCTTGCACCCCAGGGACTTAGGACGATTTTACACCACAGAGATGCAACCAAAAAACGTGGCAGCACAGAGGCTCACTTTCTGCCTAGCAGCACTGAGTTTCTGAGTTTGAATCCCAATCCTGTTACCTGCCTAGAGGTTTGTATGTTGTGGTGTTAACGTTTCTTTTTCACCAGTGCTAACATTTTGGCTTTCACACAATGGAACCCCAAGAAATCACATTATAAATCAAGCAAGTGTGGGTTTGCACCAAATCTAGAACTGGGGTGTTGGCCCAGATATGGATGTCTAAGTCTGGTGTGATGCTCCGCACATATTTTAATTTTGTATTCTAATGCCCCGTACACACGGTCGGTTTTTCTGATGGAAAATGTCCGATCGGAGCGTGTTGTCGGAAATTCCGACCGTGTGTGGGCTACATCGGACATTTTCCATCGGATTTTCTGACACACAAAGTTGGACAGCAGGAGATAAAATTTTCCGACAACAAAATCCGTTGTCGGAAATTCCGATCGTGTGTACACAAATCCGACGGACAAAGTGCCACGCATGCTCAGAATAAATAAAGAGATGAAAGCTATTGGCCACTGCCCCGTTTATAGTCCCGACGTACGTGTTTTACGTCACCGCGTTTAGAACGATCGGATTTTCCGACAACTTTGTGTGACCGTGTGTATGCAAGACAAGTTTGAGCCAACATCCAACGGAAAAAATTCTAGGATTTTGTTGTCGGAATGTCCGAACAAAGTCCGACCGTGTGTACGGGGCATTATAATGAATGGCAAATGCGCTTTGTCACCAATTTGTGTGAAGCACTCCCTCACAAAGTTGTCATTTCCTGTTTTGGACCCTCCACATGCCCAACAACGTAGAAGTTTGATTTGGAAATTTTTGGGATCACTGATCATGGGCAGAGCCTTGGACATGTGTTATTTTGAGCTTTACCCTGCACAGATATCAATGCTGAGGCATTTTTTAATTTGTAAAGAGTATGTATTCCTAATGAACAGGTGTGAGCACTTGAGGCCTACATGAAGAGACAAAATCAATTACACTGGTGGGTGTGTCCTTTACTGGGTGGGTGAGCAATCCTAGCTAGGTTATTTTAAAGACCTGCATTTGTGGCGGGTGTTTGGCCTAAGAACAGGCCTAAAGTTTTCTTTGCAGTGTGTATTTTGGGTTAAAAATAGATATGTTTTTTGTGGGTTTTGGGGTGTGCATAATTCCGGCCCCACACCCAGGGGCGAACTGACCATTGAGCCACTCGGGCACTGGGCCACTAGGGGGCCCCATCAGGGTTGCCAGCCTCAGTTAAACCAGGGACAGTATGGACCAGGGACAGCCAATAGACAGTATGGACCAGGGACAACCAATAGAAACATGTCTGTGTATACTGTGTGTACATGTATGTGTATACTGTGTGTGTGTGTATACTATGTAGCCCCATAATCTTTGATTGCCTGGGGGCCCCATAATCTCCTATTGCCCGGGGGTCCCATGAGTTGTCAGTCCGCCCCTGCCCACACCCCACTAAGGCTTCTGTATGATGATTGTTTCTAAATCTCACATGTTAGACTTACAACTGCTATGTAATGATTGAGATGAAAAGGAAGGTTCCTGCTAATTCATTCCTGCAGTGTGTGTCAATGTAGTTTGTACGCTGACTTTTTGGCTTTTGTATTAATTTTGTCTGATTTTGCTTATAATAATTTTGCCATGTAACTTTTTTGCGGTTTGGGGCGAGGACCTCTGATCACAAAAAAGGTTAGTCATGCTTGTTATTAGCTTGATTTGTATCCCTGCTTTTCTAATGTGATTTGTTTAACCACTTCAGCCCCGGAAGGTTTTACCCCCTTCCTGACCAGAGCACTTTTTACAATTTGGCACTGCGTCGCTTTAACTGCTAATTGCGCGGTCATGCAATGCTGTACCCAAAAGAAATTTGTGTCCTTTTTTTCCCACAAATAGAGCTTTCTTTTGATGGTATTTGATCACCTCTGCGGTTTTTATTTTTTGCGCTATAAACGGAAAAAGACAGAAAATTTTGAAAAAAATTATATTTTCTACTTTTTGTTATAAGAAAAATCTAATATACTCAATTTTAGTCATACATTTAGGCCAAAATGTATTCAGCCACATGTCTTTGGTAAAAAAAAGTCAATAAGTGTATATTTATTGGTTTGCGCAAAAGTTATAGCTTCTACAAACTAGGGTACATTTTCTGGAATTTACACAGCTTTTAGTTTATGACTGCCTATTTCATTTCTTGAGGTGCTAAAATGGCAGGACAGTTCAACCCCCCCCCCCAAATGACCCCATTTTGGAAAGTAGACACCCCAAGGAAATTGTTGAGAGGCATGTTGAGCACATTGAATATTTAATTTTTTTGTCTCAAGTGATTGAATAATGACAAAAAAAAAAAAACTTACAAAAAGTTGTCATTAAATGATATATTGCTCACACATGCCATGGTTATATGTGGATATGCACCCCAAAATACATTTTGCTGCTTCTCCTGAGTACAGGGATACCACATGTGTGGGACTTTTTGGGAGCCTAGTCGTGTACGGGGCCCTGAAAGCCAAGCACCACCTTGAGGATTTCTAAGGGCGTAAATTTTTGATTTCACTCCTCACTACTTACCACAGTTTTGAAGGCCATAAAATGTCAATATGGCTCAAACTCCCCCCCTCCCCCCAATGACCCCATTTTGGAAAGTAGACACCCCAAGCTATTTGCTGAGAGGCATGTTGAGTCCATGAAATATTCTATATTTTGTCACAAGTTGCAGGAAAATGACAAACTTTTTTTTTTTAGCACAAATTTGTCACTAAATGATATATTGCTCACACATGCCATGGGCATATGTGGAATTACACCCCAAAATACATTCTGCTGCTTCTCCTGAGTATGGGGATACCACATGTGTGGGACTTTTTGGGAGCCTAGCCGCGTACGGGACCGTGAAAACCAAGCACTGCCTTCAGGATTTCTAAGGGCGTAAATTTTTGATTTCACTCCTCACTACCTATCACAGTTTTGAAGGCCATAAAAGGCCAAGATGGCATAACACCCCCCCCCCCCAAATGACCCCATTTTGGAAAGTAGACACCCCAAGCTATTTGCTGAGAGGCATGGTAAGTATTTTGCAGCTCTCATTTGTTTTTGAAAATGAAGAAAGAAAAGAAAATTTTTCTTTTTATTTCTTTTTTCAATTTTCAAAACTTTGTGACAAAAAGCGAGGTCTGCAAAATACTCACCATACCTCTCAGCTTAGGGTGTCTACTTTCCAAAATGGGGTCATTTGGGGGGGGGTGTTGTGCCATCTGGGCATTCCATGGCCTCTGAAACTGTGATAGGCAGTCAGGAGTGAAATCAAAAATTTACACCCTTAGAAAGCCTGAAGTCGGTGCTTGGTTTTCGGGGTCCCGTACGCGGCTAGGCTCCCAAAAAGTCTCACCCATGTACTATTCCCGTACTCAGGAGAAGCAACAGAATGTATTTTGGGGTGTAATTTCACATATGCCCATGGCATGTGTGAGCAATATATCATTTAGTGACAAATTTGTGCTAAAAAAAAAAAAGTTTGTCATTTTCCTGCAACTTGTGACAAAATATAGAATATTTCATGGACTCAACATGCCTCTCAGCAAATAGCTTGGGGTGTCTACTTTCAAAAATGGGGTCATTGGGGGGAGGGGGGGAGTTTGAGCCATATTGGCATTTTATGGCCTTCAAAACTGTGGTAAGTAGTGAGGAGTGAAATCAAAAATTTTCGCCCTTAGAAATCCTCAAGGTGGTGCTTGGTTTTCAGGGCCCCGTACATGGCTAGGCTCCCAAAAAGTCCCACACATGTGGTATCCCCGTACTCAGGAGAAGCAGCAAAATGTATTTTGGGGTGCATATCCACATATAACCATGGCATGTGTGAGCAATATATCATTTAGTGACAACTTTTTGTAATTTTTTTTTTTTTTTGTCATTATTCAATCACTTGAGACAAAAAAATTAAATATTCAATGTGCTCAACATGCCTCTCAACAATTTCCTTGGGGTGTCTACTTTCCAAAATGGGGTCATTTGGGGGGGGGGGGGGGGGTTTGAACTGTCCTGGCATTTTATGCACAACATTTAGAAGCTTATGTCACACATCACCTACTCTTCTAACCACTTGAAGACAAAGCCCTTTCTGACACATTTTGTTTATATGTAAAAATTATTTTTTTTGCAAGAAAATTACTTTGAACCCCCAAACATTATTTTTTTTTTTAAAGCAAAGGCCCTACAGATTAAAATGGTGGGTGTTTCATTTTTTTTCACACAGTATTTGCGCAGTGATTTTTCTAACGCATTTTTTTTGTGGAAAAAACACACTTTTTTTATTTCAATGCACTAAAACACACTATATTTCCCAAATGTTTGATGAAATAAAAAAGATGATCTTAGGCCGAGCACATGGATACCAAACACGACATGCTTTAAACTTGCGCACAAACGTGACAAACTACATACATTTTTAAAAGCCTTTAAAGGTTACCACTTTAGATTTACAGAGGAGGTCTACTGCTAAAATTACTGCCCTCGATCTGACCTTTGCGGTGATACCTCACATGCATGGTGCAATTGCTGTTTACATATGACGCCAGACCGACGCTTGCATTCGCCTTTGCGCGAGAGCAGGGGGGGACAGGGTTGCTTTTTTTTTTTTTTTTAATTATTTATTTTGCTCTTTTATTTTATTTTTAAACGGTTTCTTTCATTTTTTTAAATCATTTTTATTGTTATCTCAGGGAATGTAAATATCCCCTATGATAGCAATAGGTAGTGACAGGTACTCTTTTTTTTAAAAAAATGGGGTCTATTAGACCCTAGATCTCTCCTCTGTCCTCAAAGCATCTGACCACACCAAGATCGGTGTGATAAAATGCTTTCCCAATTTCCCAATGGCGCTGTTTACATCCGGCGAAATCTAATTCATGAAATGCTTGTAGCTTCCGGTTTCTTAGGCCATAGAGATGATTGGAGCCATTCTGGTCTCTAATCGGCTCTATGGTCAGCTGGCGGAACCACCGGCTGCATTCTCAGGTTCCCTGTTGGGACAGGAGAGCCAGAGAAAACCATGGAAGACGGTGGGAGGGAGGGATATTCCCTCCCAGTGCTTGTAAAATCAGTCTAGAGGCTAATTAGCCACTAGGATCGCTTTTACATGAAAGCCGACCGCTAGCTGAAAAGAATGATACCAAGATTATACCTAAACCCGCAGGCATCATTCTGGTATAACCACTCAAAGTCCAGCAACATACCAGTACATTGCTGGTCCTTGTTGGGCATATATTGTAATCTTTTTTTTTCATGCAGCCTGCGGGCTGAATGAAAAAAAGAGATTGATCAGTGGGTATGCCCACCATTAGAATACCTGCCTTCATCCACCCACTTCTAATGATGGGCATACATGCACCATTTTGTTTTTAACTGTGGTAGTGAAATCACCTCCTACAGCACTGGAGTCACGGCTTTATGTATCGTGGGAGCAAACACTGTTGCTGTCAAGATACATAAATCAGTGCTGCAGCTGAATGGCCTAAAAAATATAGGCAGAAGCATGGGGGCATCCGTCCCAAAAGTTAGGAGCAAATCGCTCCTCCACCCCTGCTGCCCCCATTCTTCGGCATATATGCTCTTTTTTTAACTGTGGTAGTGAAATCACCTCCTACAGCACTGGAGTCATGGCTTTATGTATCGTGGGAGTAAATGCTGTTGCTGTCAAGATAAATAAATGCACGCTGCAACTGAATGGCGTACCTGCTAAGCAAATGATGATTAACAATAAAACAAAGTAACAATACAGTATAACAGTACAGTACAGTGCCATGTACACACGGTCAGACATTGATCGGACATTCCGACAACAAAATCCATTGATTTTTTCTGACGGATGTTGGCTCAAATTTGTCTTGCATACACACGGTCACCCAAAGTTGTCGGAAAATCCGATCGTTCTGAACGCGGTGACGTAAAACACGTACGGCAGGACTATAAACAGGGAAGTAGCCAATAACTTTCGTCTCTTAATTTATTCTGAGCATGCGTGGCACTTTGTGCGTCGGATTTGTGTACACACGATCGGAATTT
This sequence comes from Lithobates clamitans, assembly GCA_037952925.1. Taxonomy (NCBI): domain Eukaryota; kingdom Metazoa; phylum Chordata; class Amphibia; order Anura; family Ranidae; genus Lithobates; species Lithobates clamitans. The sequence goes on from JBBGZY010000031.1 coordinate 538,676, forward strand.
CCGACAACGGATTTTGTTGTAGGAAAATGTGTGACGGAGCCCACACACGGCCAGAATTTCCGACAACAAGGTCCTATCACACATTTTCCGTCGGAAAATCCGACCGTGTGTACAGGACATAAGACATACCATACCTGCAAAGCAAATACAAAAAAAATAGTAAAAAATAAAACATTTTTTAACGCAATCTGTGCCTAAAATATATATATGTCGAAGCATGGGGGCATCCGCCCCAAAATTTAGGGGGCAAATCGCTCCTCCACCCCTGCTGCCCCCATGCTTCAGCATATATGCTCTTTTTTTAACTGTGGTGGTGAAATCACCTCCTACAGCACTGGAGTCACGGCTTTATGTATCGTGGGAGCAAACGCTATTGCTGTCAAGATAAATAAATCCACGCTGCGGATAAATAAATCCGCACTGAGAGAGAATAGAACGACAACAATTTTTTTTTTATATATATAATTTTTTGTGTTTTTTTTTTTTACACTTTTTTTTATAACTGTAACGGCTGTAACTGTAATGGTTCCAGGTTCGAGTCTCTCAAAATGCGATGGCATCTTGGGAGACCCTGTGAAAGTGTGTCCTAGTCTGTGCAGTGCTGTACCCTATGCTAAAACTCCACTAGTGTATGCGTTCAAAACATTCACCAATGCAAAGACCAGGATTGTCAGGACAAGAGGAACAATAATAGCGGGTGTCACGCCTATATCCGCGCTTGCTACAGACACAACATCTTCTTTGGGGGGCTTGTTGGGTAGGGGTACTCGGGAGGACATACGGAAAATGCCTCTCATGCAGCCGGCTTACTGCATTTGGATTGGGAAGGTGAAGTGGAGCACTGTCTGGAAACAGAAGGGCTCTGACAATTTAAGGAAGGATCCAGTCCATCCTGAAGCTCTGTATAGTACATGAGCGTTCAGCAAAGCCAATTGAAATAAGTATACAGACACTTTTTTGTACCAGCGTCTAGCCTTATGGGCAACTAGGTAAGGCGCCAACAACTGGTCATTGAGGTCCACCCCTCCCATATTTTGGTTATATTTGTGGACACAGAGGGATTTCTCCACAACACCAGTCGCCATAGGAATTTGGACCATCGTGTCTGCATGAAGGGAGGAAAGAATGCAAACATTCTTATTATCCCTCCACTTCACAGCGAGCAAGTTGTTACACTTCAAGCAGGCTCTCTCCCCCAGCCTAAGACGGGAATCTACAAGCCGTGTCCTGGTCATGGAGGCAGAGAACACGGGCATATGATAAATTGGGTCAGCGGACCAATATGACCGCAACGTACTCATTTTAAATATGCCCATGTCGAGGGATAGGCCCAGAAAGGTCTTAAATTCGGAAACCGTAATTGGTTTCCAAACTCTGGCAAGGGAGGACTGGGGATTAGTGGCGATGATATGACCAGCATACAAATTACTTTGGTCCACAATAGATCTTTAAATATCTTCGGTGAACAACAGCAAAAAAAATCAAGTGACGCAAAATCAACTGTTTCCACCTGAATTCCGGGTTGGCCAGTGAATGGGGGAAGTACGGGTGCTGCAGAAGTGATGGACTCCCAATTAGGATTGGCAAATTCTGCAGGAAGGACTCTATGGGCATGACGGGCCTGTCTTTGTCTTCTTGGTGGCAGCGGGACACTACTTGTGCTTGCCACCTCACCAGCTTGAACTGCACTTATGGCACTCGCTAGGGATGAGCCGAACACCCCCCGGTTCGATTCGCACCAGAACCTGCGAACGGACCGAGAATTTGCACGAACGTTAGAACCCCATTGACGTCTATGGGACTCGAACGTTCGAAATCAAAAGTGCTCATTTTAAAGGCTAATTTTCATGGTATTGTCCTAAAAAGGGCTTGGGGACCCGGGCCTGCCCCAGGGGACATGTATCAATGCAAAAAAAACTTTTAAGAACGGCCGTTTTTTCGGGAGCAGTGATTTTAATGATGCTAAAAGTAAAAAAACAAAAAACAAAAGTGAAATATTCCTTTAACTATCATACCTGGGGGTGTCTATAGTATGCCTGTAAAGTGGCGCGTGCTTAGAACAGTCCCTGCACAAAATGACATTTTTAAAGGCAAAAAAGTCATTTAAAACTGCTTGCGGCTTTAATGTAATGTCGGGTCCTGGCAATATGGATGAAAATCAGTGAGACAAACGGCATGGGTACCCTTCAGTCCATTACCAGGCCCTTTGGGTCCTCTATGGATATTAAGGGGAACCCCACACCCAAATTAAAAAAAGAAAAGGCGTGGGGCCCCCAGGCCCTATATACCTTGAACAGCAGTATACAGGCGGTGCAAACAAGACAGGGACTGTAGGTTTGTTGTTAGGTAGAATCTGTTTGTAATTTTGAACTGGTAGATTTTTAAAGTATAGCTCCAGCCTAAAAATCTGTTTTTAAGCTTTTTGGAAGGGAAGGGTTATCACCCCTGTGACATTTGTTTTGCTGTCTGTGCTCCTCTTCAGAAGATTTCACCTCACTTTTTGACCCAATGACAAATGTTTTTTGAACATTTGGGTTTTTTAGTGAAACAAGGATTGGTGATAAAGTATCAGTGGAAAGGAGAAAAGTTTTTCCTATATTAACTCTTACAGGAGAGAATTTCCCTTCCTATAGGGTAGATTTCATCTCACTTCCTGTTGACTCCTTCTGTTTGCAAGTAGGAGTCGTTTGTAAGTTGGATGTTTGAAAGTAGGGGCCTGCCCTATATATTCAGCAGAAATTTGGGCCTTAGTTGTGGCCTCAACACTGTAAGCCCTCACAGGGCCCTGCTGTGAAATATTAGATCAAGAATTGTAATTACATGCCCCTGTTGAACAGGGGCTGAAAAATCGGACCTTTTGTGGTGGTGGTGGTGGTGCTGGTGGCACAACACTGTAAGTCCTCACAGTTAATCTTGGTGGGCGCAGAAACGGGGCCTGCTGTGAAATATTAGATCAAGAATTCTAATTTCATGTCCCTGTTGAACAGGGGCTGAAAAATTGGGCCTTAGGCACTGGTGCTGGTGCCACAACACTGCAACCCCTCACAGATACTCTAGTTGGAACGCAGGAACTAGTCCTGCTGCAAAAGAATTGCATCAAGAATTGTAATTACACGCCCCCGTTAAACAGGGGCTGAAAAATTGGGCCTTAGACACTGGTGCTGTTGGCACAACACTGCAACCCCTCACAGATACTCTAGTTGGAACGCAGGAACAAGCCCTGCTGCAAAGTATTGCATCAAAAATTGTAATTACATGCCCCTGTTAAACAGGGGCTGAAAAATTGGGCCTTAGGCACTGGTGGCGGCGCCCAGAACCAAAAATGTTCTTACAAGCTATCAGCGTGATCATTGAGGAGGAAGAGGATAATTACTCAGCATAACAGGATAGTCACTCAGCATCAGCATAGGCAGTCTTTGAAGGGATCTGACATTTAAAAAAAAAATTATTCGGTTACATCAGCATCAGGTGCTTGGTAGCTGGTGGTGATCCAAGACTGATTCATTTTTATGAAGGTCGATCGACCGAGTCGGTGGACAGACGCACCCTGTGATCGGTTACAAAGCCTCCAGCAGCACTGAATGTGCATTCCGAAAGAACGCTGGATGCAGGACAGGCCAGTAGCTCAATTGCATACTGTGCAAGCTCTGGCCAGTAATCCATCCTCAAGACCCAGTAACCCAGAGGATTTTCGGTGGGAAAGGTGTCCAAGTCAGATCTTGCCCCTAGGTATTCCTGCACCATGTAAAACAGACGCTGGCGATGGTTGCTGGAACCGATCATACCTTGGGGCTGCGGACTAAAAAATTTTCTGAATGCATCGGTCAGACGGCCACCTTCTCCACCGCTCCTTCTTTGACTGACCGAAGCCTCAGCAACACGTTGTCCAGAAACAGGAGTTTGTAACCTCCCAGTCTCTGGGAACGCGTTGCACAGACCTTTCTGCAAGGCCTCCCGAAGATGTTTCATCCTCTGCTCCCTCTGCGACGGCAAGATAAGGTCCGCAACCTTACCCTTGTAACGTGGATCAAAGAGGGTTGCCAGCCAGTATTGGTCCTTCTACTTGATATCATGAATACGAGGATCCTTACGCAGGCTTTGCAGGATCAGGGAGGCCATGCAGCGTAGGTTTGCTGAGGCATTCGGTCCGGAGTCCTCTGGGTCACTAAGGACGACATGGTCAGCAGCTACCTCCTCCCAGCCACGTACAAGTCCATGTGTTTCTTGGGACTGATCCCTTAAAGACTGCTGCTGATGCTGAGTGCCAGGCTCCACCTCCATACTGACACAATCCTCCTCCTCCTCCTCTTCCTGTGTGATCGGCGGGCACGCAGGAACACTGTCTAGATAAAGGGGGCCTTGAGAGCTAAGGCAGTCCTCCTCTTCCTGCCTCTGTTCTGCCTCAAGTGCCCTGTCCATTATTCCACGCAGCGTGTGCTCCAACAGGTGGACAAGGGGGACAGTGTCACTGATGCATGCACTGTCACTGCTCACCATCCTCGTGGCCTCCTCAAAGGGTGACAGGACAGTGCATGCATCCCTGATCATGGCCCACTGGCGTGGGGAAAAAAAAAAGCTCCCCTGACCCTGTCCTGGTGCCATAGTCGCACAGGTACTTACTGATGGCCCTCTGCTGCGTGTGCAGCTGCTGCAGCATGGCCAACGTTGAGTTCCACCTGATGGGCATGTCACAGATTAGGCGGTTCTTGGGCAGGTTAAACTCCTTTTGGAGGTCTGCCAGCCGAGCACTGGCATTATATGACCAGCGGAAATGCACACAGACTGTCCTGGCCTGCCTCAGGGCATCCTGTAAGCCCAGGTACCTGCCCAAGAACCGCTGAACCACCAAGTTAAGGACGTGAGCCAAACAGGGCACATGGGTCAGTTGTCCCTGTCGGAGGGTGGAGAGGAGGTTGGTGCCATTGTCGCAAACCACCATTCCTGCCTTAAGTTGGCGTGGCGTCAACCACCTCTGAACCTGCCCCTGCAGAGCTGACAGAACCTCTGCCCCAGTGTGGCTCCTGTCCCCCAAGCACACCAGCTCAAGCACCGCATGGCATCTTTTGGCCTGCATACTTGCGTAGCCCCTTGAACGCCTACAGAGCACCACTGGTTCCGAGGACAAAGCAAAGGAAGAGGCCATGGAGGAAGAAGAAGAGGAGGGGGTGGAGGAGAGAGGTGTGTCACAATCATTAGTAGAGGCGTTTTGGAGGCGTGGTGGCGGAACAACCTCCAACACTACTGCACCTTCTCCTGCATCCTTCCCGAATGCCAGCAGAGTCACCCAATGCGCGGTGAAACTTAGATAACGTCCCTGTCCATGCCTGCTGGACCATGATCAGCGGTAATATGCACCTTACCACTGACCGCCCTGTCCAGCGAGGCCAAGACATTGCCTTCCACATGCCGGTAGAGAGCTGGAATCGCCTTCCATGAGAAAAAGTGGCGTCTGCCACTGAGAAACCACACATTCCACAAACTCACAGAAGGGGCAGAGTCTACCAACTGAAAAGGTAGCAGTTGAAGTGCTAGCAATTTTGCCAAGCTAGCATTCAACCGCTGGGCATGTGGATGGCTGGGAGCGAACTTCTTTCGGCAGTGCAGCAGCTGGGGCAGGGAAATTTGCCAGGTACAATCTGACGTCGGTGTACTGAAAGCAGATTGCCCACAAGTACTTGGCTGTGACACTCCTAATTCTACACCTTCATTCCTCTCAGTGCAGGTCTCAGAGAGTCCATATTTTACAACATATATGATTATGTGAATATTCAGAAATTCGATCAGTCTAGTAATCAAACCAGATATATGAGTATAAACAATAAGGTGAAAAAAATTAATAATACCGTATACTAAATATGACCTAAAATAACAATAATTGGAAAACAAATATGTCTAATGACAGAATGATGTCCAAAAAAAATGGTGGAAATGTTCAAGGTAAATATATCCTTGGAGACAAAGCAGATAAGATAGGTGATTCTACGGTAAGCACTCAGCACCCAGTGAGAAATCCTCCACCATAATAGATGTACGCTTACCGGAGGTAAGCTAGATACCAGCTTATCAATGGATATCCACACGAGGGACACAACTCCTAGGATCTCCTCACAAGGAAGGGATAAGCAGGGACTTTCTTACAGCGAACCACAAACAGCATGCCAGGGGAACCCAAAAGAATAAAAAGTTTCCTCCATAGTGTGAATCCGCAAAGTAATTTATTTAAAATAATGGGTAAATACACTTACATAAAAACTGTGGTTAAAATTCAAAGGAACAGCCGGCCGGCTTGCATACACCCGTTCAACGAGATTAGGATGGAAACGATGACGTCAGCGCGTCGACCTTCCGACGTACGTTTCGTCCTATTGGACGTCGTCATGGGAACGGGCGACGCACTGACTCATCGCTACTTATAAAGACAAAACGAAACCAAGCCTCGCTGTGAAGCTCGGATGGCGTCATCACAACATCCTGTTAAGAGAGGATGTGTGTGTCTAGTACTTGTGGGATAGGCCAACGCTTTACCCGTCAGCCAATCACAACCTTCAGATGACAGGGAAGGATATAGATTGTTAAAAAACATTAAAGGACATAAATGGAAGCTTACATGTGCCATCTAGTGGAAAAAGTAGAATTAGCACTCAAAGCTACCTACTATATTGTGGGATATTAAATCATAGAAACTAAAACCAAGAAAAACGACACTAAATTATACTGAAAAAATCAAATTATGTTATCTAGATGTTAGAAAAAATTTGACATGCTAACGCCACCAGAGCATCAAAGTGAGTTCACAAAATTTAATAGACATCAAAAAATGCAAAATGTGATGTGACCTGAATATAGGGCCATCCAATGGTTATGTAAAATATATCTCCCCTTTCACCCCCACACAATAAAATAGATGGAATGATGGTAAAATATTGAGATTAAGAACATACAGTATAATAATTTATGAGTTATCTAAGAAAGCGTTTAGATCTACATCAACATTGAGCCCGAAGGGAGTATAACATTTCAATCTGTGTATCCAGGTCATCTCAAGCCTGGAGATCCCTCGTATAACAGACCCCCCCCCCTCCAATGTGGGGTGTATCTATCTATACCCAGAAAAATGGTCTTCCTGGGGTCTCGTTTGTGTGCTTCTAGGTAATGTCTAGAGACTGGATGTTTGGGGAAACCCGTTAAGATATTGGTGATGTGCTCGTTAAGCCTTACAGATAGGGGGCGCTTGGTTCTTCCTACGTATTGTAGGCCGCAGGGGCATTGAAGAAGATATACCACCCGCTTGGTGGAACATGTAATGAATGATCTGATCTCGAATTCCATCAGAGTACTGGTGGAAATGAACTTGTGTGTTCTTCTATGTACACATCCACTGGGAGAACACTCACTACACCTCCTGCACTGATAAAAACCAATCATGTATTCAAAAAATCCCTTCTTGGTAAGAGGAGGGTCCAAAACATTCGGGGCCACCCTACTTCTAAGTGAAGGGACACCCTTATAAATCAGCTGTGGTTTGGCCGGAAGGATAGGACCAAGCACATGGTCATTCTTAAGGACATGCCAATGCTTTTTTATAAGTTTAGCTACGTTTCTATGTTGCAAAGAATAAGTGGTAATAAAAGGAATTGTGGGTATCTTCCCACGATCAGACTTCTTCGTCTCAAGTAAAGTGCATCTGCCAATATTGGCCACTTCCTCTAATGTATTTCTCAGAGAGGTCTCCACATAGCCCTTCTCTAAAAAACGTTTAAGTAAAATATCTGCTTGGGCTAAAAATTCCCCATGGTTGGAACAGTTACGTTTTAAACGAATAAATTGGCTCTTAGGCACAGACCTCAGCCAGGCCTCATGATGGCAGCTGTCAGTCGGTATATAGGAATTCCGATCTGTATTTTTAAAAAAGGTTGCTGTGGTAAACTCCCCATCCTTAATACCAATTTTAAGATCCAAGAAGTTGATCTCAGATTGACTGGCCTCGTACGAAAGTCGGATCCCCCTATCATTATTATTCAACCCAGTCATATATGAATCAAGGTCCTCACGACCACCGTTCCATAGGAGGAGGATGTCGTCTATGTATCTAGCCCACAATACCACCTGAGGTTTCTGTTGGGCATAGACGACATCCTCCTCCCATAGGGCCATGAAGAGGTTCGCCAAGCTGGGGGCATATTTAGCCCCCATGGCGACACCCCTATCCTGCCTGTAAAACTGGCCCCCAAACCAAAAATAATTTCTAGTAGCCACAAAGTGGAGTAATTGCATAATGAAGCATATTTGTTCATCGAACAATGACGAGTCACGTCTAAGATAGTATTCAACCGCAAACAGCCCCAAGTCATGTGATATTACGGTGTATAATGAGGCGACATCCGCTGTCACCAGCCACCAACTAGGGCCGGGAGTGTAGTTAGAAAGTAAGTTGATTACATGGCGGGTATCCTTTAAGTATGACGGCATCTTGGTAACTAATGGTTGCAAATAGAAATCTATATACCTGCCCACCCGGGACGATATGGAATCAATTCCACTGACGATGGGAAATGTCCCGGGGGGCAGGTAGGATGCTTATGGATTTTTGGCAGGTAATAAAGGACAGGGGTACGAGGAGCTTTTGGTACTAAATAGGATTTCTCCTCGTCATTTAAGATACCCTGTTCAGACCCAAACTTGATCAGTGTCTCCAATTCTTTTTTATATTGAACCTTAGGATCTGATCTGAGGGGGACGAAGAAGTCTGATCGTGGGAAGATACCCACAATTCCTTTTATTACCACTTATTCTTTGCAACATAGAAACGTAGCTAAACTTATAAAAAAGCATTGGCATGTCCTTAAGAATGACCATGTGCTTGGTCCTATCCTTCCGGCCAAACTACAGCTGATTTAAAGGGTGTCCCTTCACTTAGAAGTAGGGTGGCCCCGAATGTTTTGGACCCTCCTCTTACCAAGAAGGGATTTTTTGAATACATGATTGGTTTTTATCAGTGCAGGAGGTGTAGGGTGTGTTCTCTCAGTGGATGTGTACATAGAAGAACACACAAGTTCATTTCCACCAGTACTCTGATGGAATTCGAGATCAGATCATTCATTACATGTTCCACCAAGCGGGTGGTATATCTTCTTCAATGCCCCCGCGCCCCCTATCTGTAAGGCTTAACGAGCACATCACCAATATCTTAACGGGTTTCCCCAAACATCCAGTCTCTAGACATTACCTAGAAGCACACAACCGAGACCCCAGGAAGACCATTTTTCTGGGTATAGATAGATACACCCCACATTGGAGGGGGGGGGGTCTGTTATACGAGGGATCTCCAGGCTTGAGATGACCTGGATACACAGATTGAAATGTTATACTCCCTTCGGGCTCAATGTTGATGTAGATCTAAACGCTTTCTTAGATAACTCATAAATTATTATACTGTATGTTCTTAATCTCAATATTTTACCATCATTCCATCTATTTTATTGTGTGGGGGTGAAAGGGGAGATATATTTTACATAACCATTGGATGGCCCTATATTCAGGTCACATCACATTTTGCATTTTTTGATGTCTATTAAATTTTGTGAACTCACTTTGATGCTCTGGTGGCGTTAGCATGTCAAATTTTTTCTAACATCTAGATAACATAATTTGATTTTTTCAGTATAATTTAGTGTCGTTTTTCTTGGTTTTAGTTTCTATGATTTAATATCCCACAATATAGTAGGTAGCTTTGAGTGCTAATTCTACTTTTTCCACTAGATGGCACATGTAAGCTTCCATTTATGTCCTTTAATGTTTTTTAACAATCTATATCCTTCCCTGTCATCTGAAGGTTGTGATTGGCTGACGGGTAAAGCGTTGGCCTATCCCACAAGTACTAGACACACACATCCTCTCTTAACAGGATGTTGTGATGACGCCATCCGAGCTTCACAGCGAGGCTTGGTTTCGTTTTGTCTTTATAAGTAGCGATGAGTCAGTGCGTCGCCCGTTCCCATGACGACGTCCAATAGGACGAAACGTACGTCGGAAGGTCGACGCGCTGACGTCATCGTTTCCATCCTAATCTCGTTGAACGGGTGTATGCAAGCCGGCCGGCTGTTCCTTTGAATTTTAACCACAGTTTTTATGTAAGTGTATTTACCCATTATTTTAAATAAATTACTTTGCGGATTCACACTATGGAGGAAACTTTTTATTCTTTTGGGTTCCCCTGGCATGCTGTTTGTGGTTCGCTGTAAGAAAGTCCCTGCTTATCCCTTCCTTGTGAGGAGATCCTAGGAGTTGTGTCCCTCGTGTGGATATCCATTGATAAGCTGGTATCTAGCTTACCTCCGGTAAGCGTACATCTATTATGGTGGAGGATTTCTCACTGGGTGCTGAGTGCTTACCGTAGAATCACCTATCTTATCTGCTTTGTCTCCAAGGATATATTTACCTTGAACATTTCCACCATTTTTTTTGGACATCATTCTGTCATTAGACATATTTGTTTTACAATTATTGTTATTTTAGGTCATATTTAGTATACGGTATTATTAATTTTTTTCACCTTATTGTTTATACTCATATATCTGGTTTGATTACTAGACTGATCGAATTTCTGAATATTCACATAATCATATATGTTGTAAAATATGGGCTTTAGTTTTAGCGCAGTCTTTTTCTGATTTCCTCTTGTATACATGTGTGCATGTCTCACTTTAGGACTGCAGCTTGCAATATCCTACTAACCATTAGTAACATACTTTTCACAGTAGCGCGGTAGTTTTTTGTGTTTTATTCAGGTCTCAGAGAGGACTGAAGGTATAGTGGGGTTGGAGATCTCAGCTGATGACGAGCAAGGAGAGATCCTTTGGTGTGCGTCTTTTAGATACGTTTGCCAACGAACTGCATGGCAGGTCAACATATGTCTGGTCAAGCATGTGGTGCCCAAGCGGGAGATGTTTTGGCCACGCGAGATACGCTTGAGACATATGTTGCAAATAGCAGCGGTGCGATCTGATGCACTTGTCTCAAAAAAGGCGCACACCAAAGAACTTTTGGAATAACGCGCAGAGACAGCAGCGCCCTGCACATGCGGAGCTTTGCGGTGTGATGCAGTCAGTGTGCTGCCCTTAGGCTGGCCCCTGGAGGGCATCCTGCCTCGTTGGTGATGTGCCTCCTCCTCCTCTCTCCTATCAGGCACCCACATTGAGTCAGTGACCTCATCATCCCCTCCCTCCTCATCACTGAAGCAAACCTGGCAGTATGCTGCAGCAGGGGGAGCATGACTGCCAGATTGCTGTCCTTCTTGGGCACCCCCTCTGTCCGTGCTCACGTTACTGCCTTCATCTAGCTCAGTATCATCATCGGAGCCTTCTAAACACTGGGCATCCTCCTGCAGCATGTACCCAACACTGTGGTCAAACATTTCGAGGGACTCCTCAGGAGGACATGATGGGGCTAGGGAAGGAGTCACTGATGCCATTGAGCTGAGGGAAGAGGCCGCGTTGGCAGCTGCTTTGCCAGACAAAGTACCCTGAGCATGGGTGAGAGAGGATGAGGAGGATGAGGATGGCTTGGTCATCCACTCGACCAAGTCTTCCGCATGTTGGGGCTCAGCTGCCGAAAAAAAGGCCAAGCATGTCCCACGGGCACGTGCTGATGAGGATGCACCGTCTCCACGACCAGCACTGTTGCCTCTAGACACAGAGCCTGCTTGCCCTCTTTTATTGGCTTGTGACTGTCTGCCTCTCCTTGTTGGCCTTCCAGACATACTAATGGCCTATAGCTTTGCGCAGTGGCAGTATCATAGCCAATGAGGTTCAACTGAGGCGTGATTATTGCTAATTGCTTCTCGGCCTTTTGGCTAAGATCAAGTGTAGTATCTGTTTTTATCAGTTTCCAGGAGGTGGCGCTTGCTTCCGTCCCTGATTTATGGTGAAATAGAGACGGGATTGCGGTTGCTATGCAAAGCCTGCTGGAGTGAAGGTGACAAGTTCGTAGCCGAAAGGGAAGCCTTCTGATGGGGATGGAGAACCACGGGGTCAGAACCGGAGGGTCGGGACCCTGGTCTTCTGGCCTGGATTGGGGCGGATCTAGCTCCAGACAGTTATTTGGGAGAGAACACTTACTCCCCTCTTGAATGGGGGGGGGGAGTGGCTAGTACTTCCCGAATGTAATTAGGAGGGAGTGATGGGAGCGACGGCGGAGCCTGATAAAGGACTCTTTCCGGCTTCCTGATCTCCATATCCTTTCTGCCTGTGGTGGGGTCTGCTGTGGTCTGGGCTGGGGGGTCAGGGTTTTTTCGAAAAGCCAGTGGTGAATGTGCCCCTGAAGTGGCAGTTCAGGGGTGCCGTATAGTCACGGTGTGTAAGCACTTGATTTTATGGCACCATGGTCACTTCACCACAACACACGTTTTTCGCACCTGCCTCTTGGGCCGGGCCTTTTGGCCAGGACCAGGGGAAATTTTTATGCCTGGCCGGAGGGCCGGCCATTGTTTAGCACAATGGCCACTTTCACTCTCCCATCTCACTATCTTCCCCACTCTTTGTTTTACCCCTGTTTGTCACTTTTTTGTCTTTTTTTTGGTTGTCTTTGTATAAACGTTTTGACACTGTGTGGCGAGTAGGGTGTGGACCCTCGGGCCTACTCTGAAAGTCTTGGAAGGGGGTGGACATAGGCCTTTTGGCTTGGTTCGCCCTCTCCTTTAAGGGGTCTCCCTTCGGGGGAGCCCCACTGTACTTGGGTCGGTCTGCTTCGGCAGACCTTCCAGTTGTGGGGGTCTGCCTGGTTTCGGCCAGATGGACCCTTTGTCTGAGTACCTCAGTCCCTGTCTGGAGCCTAACGCCCTGGGGGATCAGGGTAAGGTCCTTCCCTAGTGGAGGACTCTGTACACCCGTTGCACGTTTTTGTGTTTCACTCTCTATGTGTGGGCACTTTTTTTTGGCACCGGGTGGAAGTTTTTGAGGTGTGTTTTGCACGCCACTGGCTTTTCGATAGAGTGATTAAAAAAAAAAAAAAAACTAATAGCCTATAGCTGCACTAAGCTGGAATATATATATAACTGATACTGCAGCTAGCAAAATCAACTGCCTGCCTGTAGTATGAGAAGACCTCCAACCTTCTACAGGTAGTTTTAGCTGAACACTGTGCAGAGGTCACACTACACTAACTTGTAGCTTATTTAGCTGCCTGCAGTAGTGATAGGATCAGGAAAACACCACCAACCTTCTACAGGTAGCTTTAGCTGAACACTGTGCAGAGGTCGCACTACACTAACTTGTAGCTTATTTAGCTGCCTGCAGTAGTGATAGGATCAGGAAAACACCACCAACCTTCTACAGGTAGCTTTAGCTAAACACTGTGCAGAGGTCGCACTACACTAACTTGTAGCTTATTTAGCTGCCTGCAGTAGTGATAGGATCAGGAAAACACCACCAACCTTCTACAGGTAGCTTTAGCTAAACACTGTGCAGAGGTCGCACTACACTAACTTGTAGCTTATTTAGCTGCCTGCAGTAGTGATATGATCAGGAAAACACCACCAACCTTCTACAGGTAGCTTTAGCTAAACACTGTGCAGAGGTCGCACTACACTAACTTGTAGCTTATTTAGCTGCCTGCAGTAGTGATAGGATCAGGAAAACACCACCAACCTTCTACAGGTAGCTTTAGCTGAACACTGTGCAGAGGTCGCACTATACTAACTTGTAGCTTATTTAGCTGCCTGCGGTAGTGATAGGATCAGGAAAACACCACCAACCTTCTACAGGTAGCTTTAGCTGAACACTGTGCAGAGGTCGCACTACACTAACTTGTAGCTTATTTAGCTACCTGCGGTAGTGATAGGATCAGGAAAACACCACCAACCTTCGACAGCTAGCTTTAGCTGAACACTGTGCAGAGGTCACACTACACTAACTTGTAGCTTATTTAGCTGCCTGCGGTAGTCATAGGATCAGGAAAACACCACCAACCTTCTACAGGTAGCTTTAGCTGAACACTGTGCAGAGGTCGCACTACACTAACTTGTAGCTTATTTAGTTGTCTGCGGTAGTGATAGGATCAGGAAAACACCACCAACCTTCTACAGGTAGCTTTAGCTGAACACTGTGCAGAGGTCACACTACACTAACTTGTAGCTTATTTAGCTGCCTGCGGTAGTCATAGGATCAGGAAAACACCACCAACCTTCTACAGGTAGCTTTAGCTGAACACTGTGCAGAGGTCGCACTACACTAACTTGTAGCTTATTTAGCTGTCTGCGGTAGTGATAGGATCAGGAAAACACCACCAACCTTCTACAGGTAGCTTTAGCTGAACACTGTGCAGAGGTTGCACTACACTAACTTGTAGCTTATTTAGCTGCCTGCGGTAGTGATAGGATCAGGAAAACACCACCAACCTTCTACAGGTAGCTTTAGCTGAACACTGTGCAGAGGTCACACTACACTAACTTGTAGCTTTAGCTGAACACTGTTCAGAGGACGCACTACACTAACTTGTAGCTTTAGCTGAACACTGTGCAGAGGTCGCAGTACACTAACTTGTAGCTTTAGCTGAACACTGTGAGGAGTACGCACTACACTAACTTGTAGCTTTAGCTGAACACTGTGCAGAGGTCGCACTACACTAACTTGTAGTTTTAGCTGAACACCGTGAGGAGGACGCACTACACTAAACTTGTAGCTTTAGCTGAACACTGTGAGGAGGACGCACTACACTAACTTGTAGCTTTAGCTGAACACTGTTCCCTACACTAACTTGTAGCTTTAGCTAAACACTGTTCAGAGGACGCACTACACTAACTTGTAGTTTTAGCTGAACACCGTGAGGAGGACGCACTACACTAAACTTGTAGCTTTAGCTGAACACTGTGAGGAGGACGCACTACACTAAACTTGTAGCTTTAGCTGAACACTGTGAGGAGGACGCACTACACTAACTTGTAGCTTTAGCTGAACACTGTTCCCTACACTAACTTGTAGCTTTAGCTGAACACTGTTCAGAGGTCACACTAAACTAACTTGTAGCTTTAGTTGAACACTGTGAGGAGGACGCACTACACTAACTGTAAATAGTCTAGCTGCCTGACTGTGGTACTAATAGGATCAAAAGAACACCAGCAATTTTCTTCAGGTAGCTGTAAATACTGAAACAACACAAGCCTGCCTGTCAGTAGCAAGATAACAGGAACGGATCTAGCTAAACTGAATACAGTGTATATATATATATATATATATATATATATATATATATATATATATATATATACAACACCTGGGATGCATATATATACACAATACACTGTAAGTACAGCTAACTGACTGACTGTCCTGCCTAATCTATCTAACTTAAATCAAATGACACTGTCTGTCTCTCTCTCTCTCTCTATCTATGAACGCCGGAACACACTACACAGGGCCGCCGTGCAGGCAGCCTTAGATAGTGTGGGGCATGTACTAAATCCCCTGAGCCATAATTTGCCAAAGCCTCCAATTACGGCTCTCTGTTCAGACGGCGCTGTGATTGGCCAAGCATGCGGGTCATAGTGCATGCTTGGCCAATCATCAGCCAGCAATGCACTGCGATGCTGCAGTGAATTATGGGCCGTAACGCGCCACACGAATTTGGCGCGAACGGCCCATATCGTTTGCAATTCGTCGAACAGACAATGATCGAGTCGAACATGGGTTCGACTCGAACACGAAGCTCATCCCTAGTCACCACGTGTTACTGCAGTGCTGGTTTGACTACGACCAGGGTGTACTGGGCCGCTGGTGCTTGCCAGTTCACCAGAAGGATGAGCGGAACTAATACTTCTCTGCTCCATACGAGAGTCCTACGGTTATTGCACCTCAACAACAGCAGAAGAAGATCGGGGTCTGGTACGCCTGACCTTGGCAGGGACCACAACCCCTTCGTCAGAGCTATCTGTCATGGAGCCGCTGTCGTCTACAGGATCGTATTCTGAGCCTGAATCTGACAGATGAGTGACTTCCTCTTCACTATCTGTCATGCTCAGAAACATGTGGGCCTCTTCACTAGTGTACCTTCGATTTGCCATTTTGGGCTCTAAATTTACTGGTACAGTAGTGAGACTCACAGGTAAAAAAGCTCCTAGGCTGTCAGAAACTGTATCAAACGCTACCAAAAAAACTGTTAGCGATGGCAGGGATCAGGCCTGACTCTGCGAATGCTGCAGTTATGTGTTTAGTATTTTGTAAGTGACAGTGTTCGATCGATACTGCACTTGAGTGGGCTGGGCTGGGCGGAGGGGCAAAACGCAGGTGCTAGCAGGTATCTGGGCTGATCCCGCTAACACTGCATTTTTGGGAACCCTAAACTGCTGGGGACGCTAGTATACATCTGATCAGATTAGATATCGATCCGTTCAGATATTATACCACTAAGGGAGGTGTATGGTGCAAGCGTGGGTGTTAGCGGTACTGGCACTAATCTGACGCTGCCTGGGGTGACGCAGACCCTATCTGACCTTAAAACCCAACTGATATCACCATCAGGGGGTTAAACCTTTATTGGGTAATAAACAACGGGTATAAAAAACAAACTAACTAACCAGCATCACCCATAACAGTTATACGGTGATCACTGGTGAAAGGGTTAACTAGGGGGCAATCTGGGAATTAAAACCTGTATTAGGTAATATATGGGGGTACCTGATGCTATAAAAAGCTGACAGTGAACCTAAATAACTAACAGGCTAACTAGCGTCACCCGTGACACTTATACAGCGATCAGAAAAATGATCGATTAGTGACACTGGCGACAGGGGGTGAAAGGGTTAACTGGGGGCGATCAAGGGGTTAAGCCTTTATTAAGGTGGTTAGGGGGGTACCCTAGACCTAAAGAGGCCTACCACTAACAGCCCTAACAATTATAACAGTCACAAATGATCAGTAAAAAAATAAAAACTGCTATTGGTGTCACTGTGACAGGGGGTGCAGGGGGGTGTTTTATGTGCCTATGTGTACTAGTGTTAGTGTAGTGTTGGTGCAAACTCACATTGATGTCTTCTCTCCTCGGGAGCCAGAACGAAAAGGCTCCACGAGGAGAGATGACATCACTTCCTCTGCTTCTGTTTACATTTAAGAAGCTGAGGAAGCTTCCCATTTGTCAGGAGCGATCCTGAGGAGGTAGCCATGAATCAGTGGCCTTCCCCTCAAGATGGAATGCTCCTGCAACGATGCTGACCGCTTCCACCGGGGGAGGGGGGGAGTAACGCACGTTACCTGCCTGTGCCATTCTGCCGACGTATATCGTCGTAATCCGGTCGGCAAGTGGTTAAAATACTCTTAAAATTCTACCCAAACTGTTCTTTTCACTCCTCAAAGGCCTCCTGCCCTCTAGCTCCTTGGCTACCTCTCTCAATGGTCGCCTCTAAGCATTCTCTAAAGTAGGGGTCTCAAACTGGTGGCCCTTCAGCTGTTGCGAAACTACAAGTCCCATGAGGCATTTCAAGGCTGACAGTTACAAGCATGACTCCCACAGGCAGAAGCATGATGGGACATATAGTTTTGCAACAGCTGGAGGGCCGCCAGTTTGAGACCCCTGCTCTAAAGTGTCTCCCATCCTTTAGAACTTTCTATCCCAATCTGCCGAACTTTCTCCTACTCTGTTCACCTTTAGACAATTCCTGAAAACATATCTTCAGGGAAATACTACACTGCATTTACCTAAAAAGTGAACTTTTACCTTCTCCGTCAATTAATCACTCTCACAAATATTACCTTTTGTATCGCTAGCTCCTCCCTTTTAGATGGTAAGCCATGGTATTCTTTCACACAGTGAGCAGGCTGATACTGTCTTCTTTTTTTTTTCCAAACTGTTTTTATTAAATTTTTTTTCAGTTTACAAATATAGACAGAAAACCTTGTCATACAGTGATATATATTCTTTCAGGGTTTCTTGTTTAAAGAGAAAAAAGGTATGACAAAACAAAGCTTATTCTTTTGCGATAAACTTAAACAATGAGATATCTATGTATATAAAACGAAGGCGGTATCAGGATGACTTCCCTCAGCTCGGACCACCCCAGTTGGATTCAGACTGTGTTCGGAGGAGAGGGTTGACACCCCCTAAATTGCACACTATCTGGTCATCTCCTTTTGTGAAATATGTTAGCAATGAATACAGATATCACGATTTGAGTTAGATATCTCTAGTGTAATATTAGTTGAAATAGATGATAAGAGAGAAGGGAAATAAAATAAAGTGTAGAAAGGGGGGAAAGGTTGGAGGTTGGAAAGGCCTACAGAAGGTAAAGGGGGGGGGAGGGGAGGAGAGGGAGATGTGTTCTGGATCCTCTCCGGCTTCCATCCCCAAATTTGATAGTGTATTTTGAAGAATTGTTTGGGTGATGTAAATTTCAGAAAGGCTAATATATTGGGTAGTAGTAGAGCTATTTTGGGTGGTTGAGTCGATAAGTGAGGCAAGTGTGATTGTAGTGAAGTGTGTGAGCCATGTATGTTATTTCGAAGGGTTGTTTCGTGTACTATAATCAGAAGATGATTGGTAGTCGAGCCAGCAACTCCATTTTTGGGTGAATTTAGAAGGATTTTCCTGCGCTATGTGAATTAGTTCTTCCATTTCTGAAATTTTCCTGATTCTTGCAAACCATTCTCTTAAGGTGGGTGTGTTTGGGAGTTCCAGTGTATGGGGATGCATTGTTTCGCTGCATTTATCATGTGCATTGCCAGTGATTTGTGGTATGTTTTATGTGGTAGCGGGGATATGTGAAGTAGGATTTGAGCTGGGGACAGTTCAAGGTCATAGGATGTGACTTGTGAAGTGATTCTATGTATCTCCTTCCAAAATGTTTGTATCATGGGGCAAGACCACCATATGTGTAGTAGTGTTCCTTCTTCTGCCTGACATCTCCAACATTTCGCTGATGTAGTAGGGTAAATTTTGTTTAGTAGGGAGGGAGTACGGTACCATCGTGAAAAAATTTTGAAACCATTTTCCTGTGTGGTAACGTTTCTTGATCCTTTATGTATGTTGAGAAAAGCTTGTTCCCATTGAGTCTCTGAGAATACAATCGAGAGGTCTTTTTCCCATTTTTGACAGGCAATGTTCTGGTTAGTCTGCATGTTTGTGAAGAGTAAACTGTGAGTTATAGAAATTAGATGTGATTGTGCACTAGTTTGGTTACATATTGTCTCAAAAGGGGTAAGTGGTCTTGAGCATGTAACTTGTTTGTCTTTTGCTTGTAGGAAATGAGCAATTAGAATGTATGTCCAGGGGGAGATGGATGGGTTTCCTGTTTGGGTAGAGATTTGAGAGGCCGTGAGAATTTTCCCTTGATGAAAGAATTGGTGTACCTTTATGTTCTCTTGTGGAAAGTTCTCGGATAGGAAGCGTTTATGCATTCCGTGAGGAAAATCTGGGTTGAATTTCACAGGGGTTAGTGGACCTGGTATAGAGGATATATTTGTTTGGGAGCAAATGATACTGTCTTCTTTGTAGTTTTTATTGTTTGTAGAACTGGGAAAAGGATAAGGGTGAGCCTTGGGATACCCAGAACGAATACAAACTTGGTTGAGGATACTATCTTGCAAAGTTAAATTCTGCAGAAAAGACCTCTGCCGGGTTAGCCCCCCCATATCAAAATTTTTGAAAAAATCTTATGCAGTTTGTTAGATCTTTGTTAGATCAACCGTTGTTTGCGTTAGATCTCACACAGAAGAAGCAATATTAACAGTTATTTGCTGGGGGGGCTAACCTGTCATCAGCCCCCCTTATCAAAAAATTGACCAAACAGTTAGCTATTTTGGAAGCAATTTGTTAGATCCGGTAAGATCAAGTGGTTTTAACGTTAGATCTCACATAATTAGAGACTTATTAAGTGATTAATGAGGGGGGGCTGGCTTATCAAATTTTCTGGCCAAAAATCATCAGGCTAATAGATATTCGTTAGATCCGGTAAGATCAAGTGGTTTTAACGTTAGATCTCACATAATTAGAGATTTATTAAGTGATTAATGAGGGGGGGCTGGCTTATCAAATTTTCTGGCCAAAAATCATTCAGGCTAATAGATATCCGTTAGATCCGGTAAGATCAAGTGGTTTTAACGTTAGATCACACATCATTTCAGAGATATTTAACATCAAAATAGAGATATTAGGTGGTACATATGGACGAGCTGGCCCCCCTTATCAAATTTTCTGGTCAAAAATCATTCAGGCTAATAGATATTCGTTAGATCCAGTAAGATCAAGTGGTTTTAACGTTAGATCTCACATCATTTCAGAGATATTCCATAAAAAAATAGAGATATTAGGTGGTACAGAAGGTATATCCATCTTCAACCGTCTCTGGATGGTCTCTGGAACCTTCTTTGCATGGTTCTTCAGCGGGTGCCTGTAGTCTCTCCTCACACCTCCGTTCACCTCCCTGCCTCATGGTGATCTCTTTTCAGACCAACAAAGCTTAAGTCTTTAGCTAGCCCCCCTTCTTGCAAAGCAGGCTGGACTTGGTAGTTCCACCCCCTGTAGAAATCAATGGGGCTGTATTGTGGGCCGTGGTCCTCTGCTGCTGCTTGATTGGCTTCCTCTCCCTGCCAATAGGGACACAGGAAGAGGAGAGGGAGTGGGAGAAATCCCCCACAGGGACTGACAGGTGTGCTCTCCCTCAGTGAGTGCCTGTGTTAGTGTCTATTCAGTCCGGTGGTCGCTGGTAGGAATTGCGGGAGGTGCGGGACCATGGGTAATAGAGTGGCCCCCACTACACACTCCCCCCACCAAAGAACCTTTGGTCCACCAAAGGAGGTAAAGAGTCTATGACCTGTTACATGCTTTTGATATACACACGGAAAAAAAAACAGGTTAGTGTGCACAGGAAACCATACAATTTACATCTGCATAAAACCCTGGCAGAGTAACATCCCAACAATTAGCATAGGAGGGGAGGTTAACTGGAATGGCCCAGCTAGATGTGCCAGGGGCTGAGTGTCAGAAACCAAGAAATCAGGCCGAGACAGAAGTACAGTTGATTCATACTTGTTTAATAATAAAAGTAAAAAGAACAAACTTAGTCAATACACAGCCAAAGTTCAGTAACCGGAACGGATAGTCAGCCAAGCCAGAAGTCAGGGATCAATGTAGTGGAACAGCAAGCAGGATCTGGAGCCAGAAGGGATGTCAGCAAAGCAAGTCTTGAACAGGATCGCAGGAGATTGTTTCTGTGATGTTGACCAAGGCGAAGGCAGAGATCCTCTGGACTGGACGGCTTATGTAGGCAGGACTGACGAGCAGGATATCATCAACAGCTGAGTAACTGTGGAGAGATAGGAGCTGGCAATTATCCGACAGCTGAGTGGCCAGCTCAGAGAAGGAAGGGCTGAGACCAGCCTTGACAGTGAGTTGGGATTGTCCACCACCAAATCTGCAGTGGAAGGGTCAGTTTCTTCAAGAGTCCTTTTTGCAATGAGAACGACCTCCTCAGAGCTTTCACCCAAAGTATCATATATTAGTCTTTTGGGTGGGTGAATAACCCTTAGCTCTCGCTGTTCTTCAGGTTTTGGGGTTACAGGCACACTGGTCTTTTCTTCTTCCTGCATATCAGCTTCAGCTTCCTCAATAAAGGATGGAAAGTCTTAGGGGTCTGTTGTCAGCAGGGAGAATTGAGGGTCTTCCAACTCTTCAAAAGGTGGACTTTGAGGTACAAACTCAGGAGCCTCTGGCCTGAAAGTCACCTCAGTCACCTTGGGAGGAGAAGAAAGGGGGGGTGGCAGGCCCTGGCATTTGAGATGGCCACAGACAATCTTTCTCTTCATCCTTGCTGTTTTTATCTTCAGCAAGGGGTACAGAGTGAGATCTAGTCACTGGCTGGGATCTTTGAGAGGCCGTGGGTGTGGACTGTAAATCTGGCTGTGGTGGCACATGAACTGCTTCTGACAGAGGCAACAGATGATTGTGATGCTAAGTCTTCAGCAGGCCTGTGCTTCACTCTGGCCGGATTTGATATACTGGGTGTCTGGGCAGATGCTTGCAAACGACATATGGCTGCGACTTTCAGCAGTTAGCCAACTTGTGCTTTCCAGGCACACCCAGGTTTCTCAGCAGTACCTTGTCATCCGGCTGTAGGTCCTGCACTCATACCCTAAGGTCAAAGTTTATTTTGTTTCTCTGTCCTCGGGCATATGAGGCAGCTTGAGCCTTATCATAGGTGGTTTTCAGACGTCTCTGCAGGCGATCCACATACCCTCTGTGGAAAGTTGCTAAGGTATGGTCGAAGGCCAAGTCTACTGGCAGCCGGGCCTACGGTCTGAACATCAAACTATAGGGAGAGTAACCTGTGGCATCATTGGCGGTGCTGTTATGAGCATGCACAATAGCCACTATATGCTTGCTCCAGTGCCGCTTTTGTTCTGAACTTAGAGTTTCAAGTATATCCAGGAGGGTTCAGTTGAATCTCTCTGGTTGAGGATCTCCTTGAGGATGATACTTCCTGATGCCCAACAGGTCTGAAAGTCTCTTGATGAGACTACTCTTGAAATCTCTCCCTTGATCAGAGTGGATGCGTTGGGGCAGACCATAGTGCACAAAGAATTTCTCCGCAAAGAACTTGGCCACCATGGATGCTTGGATTGTGGGTGGGGGTATGGCGCTCCCTATTGAGATGTGGAATGTTAAGTTAGTGTGCGTATACAGTGACTATAGCAACTGGGTTGGGTAATAAAAAATGTGAAGACTGTGAGACTCTAAAAGTGAATCCATATATTATAAAATACTTTATATAAAGTGTATGTATATGTATATGCAATCCCTAATGTATTGCATATACCTCTAAATCACCAATAGTATCAAAAAGTGCCACTAGGTGCTGCTGCTGAGCAGCTATTGTGATAAATCCAAATTATATGTATAAAATTATTGACATATAGCAGTGCAAAACCATATAAACAACAGTGCAGTATATATATATGGCAGTGCAACCCAACATTCACATATATATATATAACCGTGCAATCCAGTAAAGTGCAATATAGTGCAATCAAGTCCAAAAAAAACCAAAAAAAGAAAAAATTGTGAATGACATCAAAATTAAAAATTCCTTTCTCAGTAGGTGAATCCCAGTTTGAATGGCAGCAGAAAAATTCCAACAGCTATGTGACTTTGGTGCCCACAGAGGTAAATCCGTGACTTCTGTGCTCCCCTTTTGGCTCCCCACTCACCAGCTTCCACTACCCCTGCAGGGGTGACAGGCACTCTTGGATCCCAAGGCCGTCCTCTTATCCGGTATCCCGTGGTTGCTGAGATGGGATGCCTCTCTCACAGGGGTTCCGGACTACCACCTTATACCATATCCAGGAAGGGGATCACCAGCAAAAGCCCTCATAAAAAGAGATGCCACCTCATAGTGTAGTATAATTAAAGGTTTTAATGGTATAAAAACTCCCCAATGGGGAAAAAACACATCGCACTACACTATGGGTGAAGCCGATAGCCAGGAAGTGCTTCCCCGCAGCGTGTGGCGTGCGGTCCAGCTGTGTTCCAGGCTCTCTCGCTCCGTACCTGGAAATGACGTAAGTGCGTAGCCCCGCCTTACGTGTTTCGTCATCGACGTTTTCAAAGGCGGCCTTTAAAAACATTGATGACGAAACGCGTAAGGCGGGGCTACGCACTTACGTCATTTCCGGGTACGGAGCGAGAGAGCCTGGAACGCAGCTGGACCACACGCCACACGCTGCGGGGAAGCACTTCCTGGCTATCGGCTTCACCCATAGTGTAGTGTGATGTGTTTTTTCCCCATTGGGGAGTTTTTATACCATTAAAACCTTTAATTATACTACACTATGAGGTGGCATCTCTTTTTATGAGGGCTTTTGCTGGTGATCCCCTTCCTGGATATGGTATAAGGTGGTAGTCCGGAACCCCTGTGAGAGAGGCATCCCATCTCAGCAACCACGGGATACCGGATAAGAGGACGGCCTTGGGATCCAAGAGTGCCTGTCACCCCTGCAGGGGTAGTGGAAGCTGGTGAGTGGGGAGCCAAAAGGGGAGCACAGAAGTCACGGATTTACCTCTGTGGGCACCAAAGTCACATAGCTGTTGGAACTTTTCTGCTGCCATTCAAACTGGGATTCACCTACTGAGAAAGGAATTTTTAATTTTGATGTCATTCACAATTTTTTCTTTTTTTGGTTTTTTTTGGACTTGATTGCACTATATTGCACTTTACTGGATTGCACGGTTATATATATATATGTGAATGTTGGGTTGCACTGCCATATATATATACTGCGCTGTCGTTTATATGGTTTTGCACTGCTATATGTCAATAATTTTATACATATAATTTGGATTTATCACAATAGCTGCTCAGCAGCAGCACCTAGTGGCACTTTTTGATACTATTGGTGATTTAGAGGTATATGCAATACATTAGGGATTGCATATACATATACATACACTTTATATAAAGTATTTTATAATATATGGATTCACTTTTAGAGTCTCACAGTCTTCACATTTTTTATTAACCAACCCAGTTGCTATAGTCACTGTATACGCACACTAACTTAACATTCCACATCTCAATAGGGAGCGCCATACCCCCACCCACAATCCATTACATGTTAGTCCTTTTGGGGACTTAACCTGGGGAGGCAGCATACCTCACTATTTTCCTTAGTTTCTTCTCTCCCCCCTCCCCCTTCCCCCCTCCCCCCCCCCTCTTTCTGTTATATGTCCTAAGCGCAGAGATTTTGAGATTTTAAATTAACCATGGATGCTTGTTGGTCCCTCGTGGAAAACGCCTGGGCATACCGAGTGAAATGGTCAGTCACTACCAGGATATTTCCCTGCCCGCTCAGATCAGGCTCCAAGCACAGAATGTCAATGCACACCAGCTCCTTGGGTCCTTGGCTCTGAAGATGGTCCATTGGGGCAGCTTGGTGAGGCAAAGTCTTCCTTTGGATACATCTGATGCAGGAGTGGCAATAGTCCTCAACTTCAGCCTGCATGCAGGGCCAGTAGAACCGGTCCCTCATCAGGAGAAAAGTCCTCTTGGGCCCTAGGTCGCCATGATTGTCATGTAGGTGTCAGGGCTGGGCTCAGCCCTTCCTTCTCTGAGCTGGCCGCTCAGCTGTCGGCTAATTGCCAGCTCCCATTTCTCTCCACAGTTACCCAGCAAGCTGTCCAGCTCACTTGATCTCTGCCTTCACCTTTGTCAACATAACAGAGTCTTTCTCCTGCGTTCCTGTTGAAGACTTGCTAGGCTGACGTTCCTTCTGGCTCCTGATCCTGCTTGCTGTACTACTACGTTTATCTCTGGCTCTCTGACATTTGCTTGGCTGACTACCCGATCCGGTTACTGAACTCTGGCTTGTTTTGACTACGCTTACTCTGTTTACCTTATTATTATTATTATTAATAAAGAAGTGTGATTTAACTATACCTCTGTCTCGGTCTGATTCATGGTTCCTGATAGTAGGGCAGTTAATACTGTCTCCGTATGTTTTTCAGGTAGGAATAGCTGCCATTTTTCTTCAGAATCGTCAGAGGGGCCCCTTCGGTAGACCAACCCTCTGTGTACCTGAAACCGATCCCACTCTCGGTGCAGCAGATGGGTTTCCTTCATTGAGTCAGTGAGGAGCAAGTCAGGGCATTGGCTCTCCAAGGCCTTCAATGCCAAGCTACAGGGAGGGTCCTCTAACTGGTCCCTCCACAGGTCTTCGACAGCTTGGGCAGACCTTCATCCCCGACTTGGGCGACATTGCAATAACATCTGGGGACACCAATGGCTGACACTCCAACCTCTTTGGTCCTGGATCCTACTCCAGGTTGATGTTCTGCTCCTTGACATAAGGCTCGTACCCTTCAGGTGTCAGTTGGGCCTATTCTTCTGGAGGGTCTCTGGAACAATGGGGCTTTCTTGACAAAGCATCAGCGTCTTGTTTCCTGACCCCGGTCGATACTTCAGGCTGAAAATAAACCCTGATAGAGCAACCAACCATCTGTGACCCGTGGCGTCCAACTTGGTGGTAGTGAGGATGTAGGTGAGAGCATTGTTGTCGGTCTTGATCACAAACTCCACTCCATACAGGTAATCCCTCAGCTTATCCACCCACTTCAAGGCCAGGAACCCAAGTTTGTGCATGGGATAGTTCTTCTCGGCGGGGGCCAAGTTCCATCTACGGCCTGTTGCCTACGTGAGTCGGCAGTCATGTTCTTGATATAGCACCTCACCTAACCCATCTCGACTGGCGTCAAAGTGTAGCTCGTATGGCCTGGTTGGATCTTCATAGGCAACGACTGGAGCAGTTGTTAGGCTTCACTTCAGCTGCCTAAAACCTCTTCACACTTCAGAGTCAATTGTTCCTGAATGGACTCTCTGGGTTTTCTGGGCCCTCCAGCTGGTCTGACAGGCTTCGCCAGATCAGGGTCATTGTCTTAGCGAATCCCTCGACAAATCTTCTGTAATAAGAGCAGAATCCCAGAGATGACCTAAGCTCAGTCACATTGGTAGGCCTCCGCCAAGAGGTCAGTGGCCACTTCATCAGCAGACACAATGTGACCAAGGTAGTTGACCGAGGGTTGATAAAACTGGCACTTTTCCAGAGACATATTCAACCCCCTCACCATGGAGTCTCTTAAAGTGGTGTTACGGCCGAAATTATACTTTTTAAATAAAAATACCCCTATAATACACAACCTTAATGTATTCTAGTAAAGTTAGTCTGTAAACTAAGGTCTGTTTTGTTAGTTTATAGCAGTAGTTTGTTATTTTATAAACTTACAGCAGGCCGTGGCCATCTTAAGTGTGGGCATCTGAAGCCAGACTGTATTTCTTGCTGGATCTCATCCTTGCAGATCTCGCACATGCTCAGTGCAGCACAAGCAGTGTAATAGGTTTCAGGTCAGGTTTCCATAGCAACGGCAGTGTCAGAGGAAGTTGCCGCCCCTTCCCAGAAGGCACTGCAAACAGGAAATGATGCGATGGCCCACGGCCAGGGAGGAGGAAGTGAAAAATGAATACAGCAGATATGTAGTAGGTGCTGAGAAAAAAAAAAGAAAAAATATCCAATTCGTTTACAGTGCACAGTTTAGTGAGGGATGTTGAAGAGTTGTAAAAGTGGGTGGAACTCCACTTTAAGGACCTTCTGCAGAAACTCTTCGTGCTCTTCCAGGGTCTTGCTGAAAACGATGATGTTGTCTAAGTACACCAACACCTCGATCAGTTTCACGTCATCCACGGTCTTCTCCATTAGCCTTTGGAAGGTGGCTGGGGCACCAGACAGGCCTTGATGCATACGGTCAAATCCAAAGATCCCCTGCGGGGTAATGAAAATGGTCTTCTCCCGATCCTCAGGGTGCATGGGGATTTGGTAATACCCACTCTTCAAATCCAGCATGCTGAACCACTTCGCTCCTGACAGGCTCTGCAAGGCATCTTCTATCCTTGGGGTGGTATATTGTTTGGGAATGGTCCTTAAGTTCAGCGTCTGGTAGTCAATACCCAGCCTCAGTGACCCATTCTTCTTCTGTACCACCACTATTGGGGAAGCGTATAGACTCTGGGACTCGGATGATACCTGCCCTCTTCAACTCTGCCAGTTGTTCATGCAGATCCTCCAAGTCCCCTAAAGGAATCCATCAAACTCTTTCCCTGAACGGCTTATGCACTCGAAGAGATGGATCTGGTATTGGGCACTTTTTGTACACCCCACATCAAATTCACTCTTGGAGAATGCAGCCTGCCATCTCAGGAGCTGAGTCTTGGCCCTTTCTTTCCATTCAGGCAAAAGGGGAGTATTTTTCGCATAGAGCTCCTCCACAGAGATCCCATCCTTTGCTCCCCCCACCAAATCAGACGGCCGTGACTTCTTTGCAACCCTTTGGTTGAAACCACCTCGGGAATTATCTCCACTCCCATGTCTTCTCTCTGTCCGTCTGATTGAAGGATAATGAAAGGGCCTGCTTGCTTCCAATTTAGCTTGACAGATACTCGTAAATAGGCCACTTTACCAGGCTGTAACACCTTCTCACACTTGTCCAAGCGCCAGATCTTTCCCTTCTGTTTTTGTACCAGGTGTACCAGGTGCTGGTAGGCTTGTCTCAACATGGGGTGCAAACTTGTAGTTGAAGTGCCCAGGTCCAGAACAAGAGGTGTCAACAGCCTTCTGACAAGATCAGTATTGGTCCCTATGATGAGAGAACTCTTACTGGCCCCTGGTGGGCGAGGACAGACCACTGCCTGAGTTTCAAAAATCTCGGCTTTCCCAGCCATGGAGGGATCGAAGGTCAGCTTGACCGGTAGATAGCCATCATAGGGGAAGTTCTGAGACACAATGCCCCATATCTGCACCTCACTTAAGGGTCACTTAAGCTCCAGTATTCAGAAGGGCCTTGATGTAGACTCCCTTTAGTTGAATGGGAACAACAGGAGAAGGTCCCACCAGCTTGTCAGGGAGCATGGAGGAAGTAGTGGCCCTGGCCTGTTCGGTGGTTTGTATCCACGCTCCTCTCTGCGAGGTTCTGATTGGGCTTAAGTCTGCGCTAAGTTCTGGGAGTCTGGTGTGCATTGACTCTCCGACACCAGGCAGCATTTGTCAAAAGAAACAGGACACTGGGTTACTTGGAGGCAACAACTGGGGGCCCTCTGCAAAGTTTTGGACTTTCGTTGCTGTCTCTTCATGTCATTGGTTTTGAGCCAGGCACCCGGTTGGCTCCTTCACCAGAGCCCTCCGAAGTTTCCCTCTGGCTTCTGGCACTGTGCTTCAGGCTTCACTGGGCTTGGACACACCTGTTGATTAATGTCCCACCTAATTTCAGCATACCTCGGTATGCTCAATGGCACTCCTCACTGGTACACATGAAAATGCTCCAATATAGACACTAGTATGGATATACGTGCATCGCTACCAAATATCCATAATATCCCTGTAATTATAGATAATCAAACATTAAAATCACTTGATCTTATCGGATCTAATGAATATCAATTAGCTGGGGTGATTTTTTGGCCAGAAAATTTGATAAGGAGGGGCCAGCCCGTCCATTTGTACCACCTAATATCTATATTTTGATGTGGAATATCTCTGAAATGATGTGAGATCTAACGTTAAAACCACTTGATCTTACCGGATCTAACGAATATCTATTAGCCTGAATGATTTTTGGCCAGAATATTTGATAAGGGGGGCCAGCCCCCCTCATTAATCACTTAATAAGTCTCTAATTATGTGAGATCTAACGTTAAAACCACTTGATCTTACCAGATCTAACGAATATCTATAAGCCAGAATAATTTTTGGCCAGAAAATTTGATAAGGGGGGCTAACCTGTCCATATGTACCACCTAATATCTCTATTTTGATGTGGAATATCTCTGAAATGATGTGAGATCTAACGTTAAAACTACTTGATCTTACCAGATCTAACGAATATCTTTTAACCTGAATGATTTTTGGCCAGAAAATTTGATAAGGGGGTCTAACCCGTCCATATGTACCACATAATATCTCTATTTAGATGTGGAATATCTCTGAAATGATGTGAGATCTAACGTTAAAACCACTTGATCTTACCGAATCTAATGAAAATCTATTAGCCTGAATGATTTTTGGCTGAAAATTTGATAAGGGGGGGCCAGCCCGTCCATATGTACCACCTAATATCTCTATTTTGATGTGGAATATCTCTGAAATGATGTGAGATCTAACGTTAAAAATACTTGATCTTCCCGGATCTAACGAATATCTACTAGCCTGAATGATTTTTGGACAGAAAATTTGATAAGGGGGGGCCAGGCCCCCTCATTAATCACTTAATAAGTCTCTAATTATGTGAGATCTAACGTTAAAACTGTTTGATCTTACCGGATCTAACGAATATCTATTACCCTGAATGATTTTTGGCCAGAAAATTTGATAAGGGGGAGCTAACCCCTCCATATGTACCACCTAATATCTCTATTTTGATGTGGAATATCTCTGAAATGATGTGAGATCTAACGTTAAAACCACTTGATCTTACCGGATCTAACGAAAATCTATTAGCCTGAATGATTTTTGGCCCGAAAATTTGATAAGGGGGGGCCAGCCCGTCCATATGTACCACCTAATATCTCTATTTTGATGTGGAATATCTCTGAAATGATGTGAGATCTAACGTTAAAAACACTTGATCTTACCGGATCTAACGAATATCTATTAGCCTAAATGATTTTTGGCCAGAAAATTTGATAAGGGGGGCCCAGCCCCCCCTCATTAATTACTTAATAAGTCTCTAATTATGTGAGACCTGAATGATTTTTGGCCCGAAAATTTGATAAGGGGGGGCCAGCCAGTCCATATGTACCACCTAATATCTCTATTTTGATGTGGAATATCTCTGAAATGATGTGAGATCTAACGTTAAAAACACTTGATCTTACCGGATCTCACAAATATCTATTAGCCTAAATGATTTTTGGCCAGAAAATCACTTAATAAGTCTCCAATCATGTGAGATCTAACGTTAAAACCACTTGATCTTACCGGATCTAACAAATTGCTTCCAAAATAGCTAACTTTTTGGTCAATTTTTGATAAGGGGGGGCTGATGACGGGTTAGCCCTCCCTGCAAATAACTGTTAATATTGCTTCTTCTGCGTGAGATCTAACGCAAACAGCGGTTGATCTAACCTGATCTAACAAAGATCTAACAAACTGCATAAGATTTTTTCAGAAATTTTGATATGGGGGTGGGGGGCTAACCCGGCAGAGGTCAGAAAAGGCTTTCAATGTAGAAAATGTAAACAATTCAGCACAATGGGGGGTCCCACAAAGGAAACAGCCCTAACTAGCAGAAACTAGTACTGTCTCTCCAACAAAAAGAACACAATATCAACAGTTTCTCCCCAAGATTTCTCTCAGGCCTCTACTCACTGTGCCACTGCATACATGGATGCCTTCTTCCAATATCAGCCAACACTGTACCGTGAGCCTCCCGGCCAAATCCCTCCTAGATTTTGCTCCAACTGTTCTTGCTACTTGTAGTTGGTCTTTCAACTCTTACCTGGGCCAGAACCACTCAGAACTTCTTGCAGCTTCTCAAAGGCCTTGGAAGTTTTAACATCACTTCCATGCTGGGCCACTCTACAGCAGGCAAAGAACTGTGCTGTTCCAGGCTCCAGACCTTATGTACATCTCCCAGCCCCCTGCTGTTCACTCCCCTGACCAGGGATTAGCTGAGGCTGCATATATGACCAGCTCAGGTTCTAAACCACTCCACCCACTATGTTCCAGCATATTCTTGGAAGAAAGGTGGAGACAGGCAAATCTGCAGCTGCACAAGCCTGAACAGTCCAAATCAATCCAACCCAGCTCTACTGACTACAGCAGAGCCCAAATTTAAATAAAACTTTCCTACATCCTACCTAATCTAGTAGCACCTAACTAGGAAGGTTCTACAACAGTATAAAGGAAGAGAATACAAAACTATTCAACAAAGCAATCAAATGATGTAACCACATCAGTCCAGCCTTGAAAAAAATGAGAAAAATGTTTTTTTCAATGCAAGAGTCAAAACAACCTCAATCAGATGGGCATATTTGTTTAACATAACTTATGTTCAGGCCAAGTAAGGGCCTGTGTCGATGGGCTTTGGGCTTGTGTTGATGGCACCAGTTTGAGGCACTTCTGAGATCATTCAGAATTCACTGAAAGGTGCTTTTGACCTGCAGTTGACCTCCTCCTGACCTGCTGCAAATGGATTTTGGTCCCATCAACTTATATGGAAATTCAAAACCCACTTGGAGAAAACAAAAGTTCATGGACACAGGCCCTAAACATGCCAAGACTTATTGTAAAGGCATTGTAAAGTCCACCTGTGTATAATTCAAACTTTATTTGCAAGAAATTTTTTGGAACCTTTCCATTTGCACTGCATACCTTGAATTAGACTCAGCAATTCTGTGTCTGCGGTTCTCTATGCAATGCAGGTATATAATGGTTGGTGGGAGGAGCTGGCAGCTGTATGTGCATGCAACCTGTACTTCATAACACCCACACGTGATGTTGAGTTTTAATGATTGAAAGAACTGAAATGCAAAGAAGCAGGTGGGCCAGGGTCAGTATAGCTGGGGAGGAGTGGGCTAGATAATGCTGAATATCCTCCAGCCAGCAAATGAGGTCTGACTTGCTGCAAATTCCAATGTAGACTGTGAGAAGCGTATAATGTGCAGTAAAAACAGCATGAGCAGCTTCAGTACAGGAGAGGAGCCTGCAGAATTGTTCAAGGCTAAAGGTAAGGTTGGATTTCAACTTTACAACCATTAAAGTAGAACAATTCACATCAACAAAAATAAACTGCATTCAGGAACCAGGAGTTGCTTGAACTATCATGGAGACATCTGTTCCCTATGGCTGGAACATGCAGGGCAAAGCAACAGGTTCACTTTAATGCAAGACCCTGTGTAAACTCAAAGTTGGGACTTACACAGCATTGAGGATGCACTCCTCATCCTACAGTATATGACAAATTAAGGTGTCTGAGCAGGCAATCGACATATACCAGCACTGTTTTATGGGAGGAATGGGAGAGTCACTTACTTCCCTATACCCAGAGGTACTGGATACCTCTCTTGATTTTTGTAAACAAAACCGAGCAGCTGGGGAAGAAAGGTAAGGTCAGTAAAGTGAACCTGTTGCCTTGCCCTACATGAGCAAATCACCAGTTTGCCTTGATCTTACCCTGCAGTTTAAAGTAGTATTAAACCCAAAACCAAAAATGTAATACTTTGTAGCTTACCAATCCTGGTTGCGCTGATTTTCTTCTTTAGTTTTATTTTCCTCTATTTTCACCTGGCGATCTAGCCAGTAACACGCTTTCTATCAGGGCATAAGTACAGGGGTCTGCTCCAGCGGCATGTAGAGGAACCAATCCCTCCATGCAGCCGCTGAACCTTCCTCTCCCTCCCGCAGACATTCAGCGGCTGCAGGAGGTAAAAGGAGGGCATTGGCTCCTCCATATGCTACTCCCACTGCCTCCCTATCCCTGTCCTGCTGCTCCAGGGTTCCTGTGTCCTTCCCTGCGCCCCCCCCCCCCCCACAGTGCTGCCAGGTCACCCCCCCGCCACTGGCTGCTGCGAGGGATCTGTCAGGATGGAGAGAGGGGAAGGAAAAATGACAAATTTACTGGCCCCTTCTATGTTGTAATGAATAGAGTCAGTGATCGGTACCGATCACTGTTTTTTTTTTCTTTGTCTTTTTTTTAATTCATGCATGGCTGGGGCATAGTAAACTGTGTTTACTGAGGCATAGTAAAATAGTAAACTGTGTTTACTATGCCTCAGTTTATGAATGAACAAGAAGCTCTGCAAAGAGCTATTCCTTTTCATTTATACTGTGCAGCTGAGGCTGCAGAGAAAGGAACTGATGAATCTGTCCTCAGTCCCTTTCTCTGTCTCAAAAGTGAGACATCTGTTTAGACCCTTGATATTTCACCAAAGCCCCCCTCCCAATGGGGGTTCTAAAAAAATATGTAAAATATTAATAAAAAATTAAATTGTAAGAAAAATAAATAAAATGAATTAAATGGTAAAAAAATATATAAAAAAACAAAAATTAAAAAACTACTGACACCAGTGGCGGAATTACCAGGGTCACACTTGCAACTGGGCTCTGGGGTTTTGCCACTGTGGAGGGACCCCAAGATGGCAGGCAGGTGGCCCGCTGCAGGACTGTAATAAAGGGTCCCATGATGGTAGTAAAGGGCCCTGGAGTCAGTGGAAAGGGCCCCAGGTGGGAGCCAGGGGGGCTCTGCATGATTTCTTGCACTGGGGCCCTGAAGGTTCTAGTTATGCCTCTGCTTTCTATCCTAGGGTATCTGCACTTCACTGGAAGAGCAGAAGAGACACCCTTGGACAGCATTGTCAGAACTAGCATATTTAGAGCAGAGTTCTAGATAACACTTTATAAGAAGTTTTGTTTTTCCCTTTGGAAAAAAGGATTTTACATAAATTAATAAAAGCTGACTATTTTTAACACCCCCGTCAGTGGTAAATAGCTTGTCTCAATCATCTAACTGCCACTTTTGCTGCATAGCTTGGTCTTTCCAAGGAAGTTTGAAAAATAACAGACCTACTGGCTGGATCAATAGGCAAAAATAAAGTAAAGGCAAAAAAGAATGCTGCCACCACATCTGAGAATTGTTAAACTCCAGCATTCAAATTTTTTTGTTTTTGGGCTTAATACCAAAGTCTTCCCTTATCACAACTCTAATGCCCCATACACACGGTTGGACATTGATCGGACATTCCGACAACAAAATCCTCGGATTTTTTCCGACGGATGTTGGCTCAAACTTGTTTTGCCTACACACGGTCGCACAAAGTTGTCGGAATTTCCGATCGCCAAGAACGCGGTGACGTCAAGCATGTACGACGAAACTAGAAAAGGCTGGTTCAGAACCAAGCGCGGCACCCTTTGGGCTCCTTTTGCTAATCTCGTGTTAGTAAAAGTTTGGTAAAAGACGATTCGCGCTTTTTCAGACTCGTGGCTTTCAGATCGTTTTCTGCCGTTCAGTTTGTGCTTGTGGGTTTGTATTTGCTCTTCAGTGCGTGCAGTCAGTTCGTATCGGAGTTTACTGTGCGATCTTGTCCGCTCGTTGCTGTTTTTCAGGTCGCTCTTCACAGGCCTTGCTGTTCTTCAGTGCGTTCTGTTACTTCGTTCTGAGCAGCCGACCGTTTTCTAGCCATGTTTCGTATGCGTACTCCTCATAGAGTTCGTGCTGTGCGGGGGCTTGGTGTTGGGGTCCTGACCTTGACACAAGTCCAGTCCATGAACAGGGTGGGGAGGAGTTCATGGACCAAGTATTGGTTGCTTCAGCGTGACCAGTTCTCTCATATGCCTTTGCTCCGTGAGATCCGTGAGAATAATCCTGATGATTTCAGGAATTTTCTCAGGATGACGGACCCCGTGTTTCACCGTTTGTTGGCTTCGCTGACCCCCTATATCAGCAGGCAGGATACCTGCATGAGGCAAGCCATCACTCCGGAGCAGAGGTTGGTCGCTACCTTGCGGTATTTGGCCACAGGGAGAAGCCTGCAGGACCTCAAGTTCTCGACAGGCATCTCCCCCCAGGCTCTTCTTTGTGGACATTTACTGCTTGTGTTTGTTTGAGCTGACCCTGACAGAAATGTGTGGAGTGCAGAAAATGTCGTGATTGTGTAACCTTATACAAAGCACTGTTGGCTGTTATTTACTAAATGCAAAGACACTTTTCACTACAAGTGCACTTGCAACTGCACTGAAACTGCACTTGTAGTGCAAAGTGGATTTGCCCTTAGGAAATTACCCCCATTTTCTCCTAAAACAACAATTACATCACCCCAAAAGTGTTGTAGCGTTGAGACAATAATCCACACATTCTTGATGAACAATCTTTTTAATACCAGCACAATCACATGTGCATTTATCAAAGGTTTTTCTGACAAACCGACATGTTTGTTGTATAACATATTTTGTGGTGTCATTATCCAAAATCAAAATGTGCATTTTATAGAAAACAGGCCTGTGTAAAACCCACAAGAAAGACACAAATCTTGATCTTACAAAGTTCACATTTGGTAGAACTGGAAGGCTATATCAGACATGAGTATTTAGGAACTGTGTTTAATATAGCGTTCAGATGGGGGGAAATCACCCCTGGAAAAGCCAAATTTGGAAGATGCACACAAATTTCCCAATGTCAACATGTGCTATCTGCCATCACGGGGGATGAAGGGACGTGTTTTGGGGGAGAAAGCCCTTCCTCACCGTTACTTTATTATTGAGGAAGGGGTTGCACCCCCAAAACGCGTCCATTGATCTCCTGTGATGGCAGATAGCACATGTTGACACACTGTGTGCATCCTCCAATTTTGGCTTTGGGAAAAATCACAAAAACATTTCGCACATTGTAGCAGACAAAAGAAGAAAGTGATTTTGAGGGGCTTTAAACTCGCCCCAAAACATCAATGATGTTTTTATATTTTGGAATAACATCATTGATGTTTTGCTTGATGTTTTCCAATTGTAAATTACACCCCATGATCTCCCCGATCAGGATCTGGGCACTTTCGGATGTGAAAGGATCTTCATCCACAACCTCACGATCACCTAAAAAGAAAGGAAACCCAAAATAAATTAGGTCTAAAAAAATGCCGCCATCCATCTCTTATCTGAGCCTGTGGTCGCAGACACTCACCTGTTGTGGTGACTAGTTCCACCACGTCTTCATCCTCCTGCTCAGCTTGTGTTGGGGGGATTTTCCCTTCTTCCAGAGGGGGGGGGGCTCTGGTCTCCTCGGATGAGGGGTGTCCTCCGAGTCTTTTATCCCCTATGTAAAACAAAAATGGTATAATTAGCACACAGATATTTGATGGCAGAACTATAAATAGGAAACATTGCTTGGAAGTGGGGTACAATTGTCTATTTTAGCAGAGTTCCAAGATGTAGCTTTTTTAGTGTCCTTTGTCAAGCTGCAATACTTTACCTGTTTGGTACAAGCTTCACAGATGGAGACCCCCCCTATAGTATACACTGGAGCACCTGTGTGGCCCCCCTAATAAAAAGGGTGTTCTGGGGTCCCACACTAGTGCTCCAGTGTCCCGATGTGAAAACAGCTGCTCAGTGTCCTCTCCTTACACACAATCTAGTTTGCATTTCATTCTAGTAACAAACCCATCTACACAACCCAATTCTTTGAAGACAAGTATAGGGCCTCAAAATGGTGGCCAAATGCATATGGGCTAAACAATGGTATTTTAAAGAAAAATAAATAATACCTCTAGCGGGATTTTTAAGGCAATGAAAGCAAAAATATTGCTAAAATCAATTTATTTATTATTATACAGTAAAAAATATAATGTGAGTGGTTTTATCCGAATGATAATAAATGGTAGTGAGACAAAAGATAAAATAATTGGCTCAAGCGTATAGCATTTCTACATAAACATCCAATACAAAAACATGAATATAGAAAATTGGCTGGAATAATTGAAAGAGAAGTGTGATGTATCCCACTACCCAGTGTGGACACCCAAGATGGCCACCCTGGTATGTGGTAGTGGAACTCCAACGCGTTTCAACGTTTAGATCATAGTGATACAAGTCTTCTTCAGGGAAAATACATCACAATCTAAAGAAATCAGAAAACAACACTGTTATGGACTGTACAAATGGCCACCAAGTATATCTCCTGCAACAATTGTATTCCTATGCGACTCACGTTCTCCCAAGGCAGCTCAATAGGGGGCTATATGCCAGAGGGCCGGGGACCCCCCACACACATCAGAAGGACCCGGTCCGTCCCAATACTCTACAAGGCGGCTGGATATGGGTAAAAAAATCCAATAGTTCGGCGTCCTTGGCCTCAAAAAAGTTTAAAGGCTATCTATGGTGGGGCAGACAAATAATAGATATAATTAAAAAGTGTATATATAAAAATAAATAAGCAAGTAATAAGCATAGGCAAATCCCCATTGAGTCTCATAGGGAAAAATATCCCTTAGATCCTGCATATGGGGCGCCCATGCCTTCCAGGAGTGAGAGGTCCCGGCTATACAGAGTAAAAAACACTTACTTTGGAGGTGAAAAACTGGTCCTTTTGATGAGGGCCGGATGGAGGTGTTTAATGGTATCCAGAGTTTGTAGTCTGCCCCATGTACCTGGATGTGTATCCAGGATAGAATGGCGCCATTTGCCGTCTTTGGCGTCCTATATGTGGTGTATGTGGGTATGTGGGCGGAGACCCGACATCGCGCTGGCCAATGGCGCGGCCTGTGGGGCGGGGACCCGACGCCGCGCTGGCCAATGGCGCGGTTCCTGGGGGTCAATGCTGTCAGGAACACTCAGCGTGAGGACGCCGAGTGTTACCTAGGCAGCCCGCTCCGTAGGACGAGTCTGCGCATGCGCGACGTATCGGCACGCTGTGCGTCAGGCTGGGAGAGTGGAGGATGATGCTGATGGACACCCGCGGCCATCTTTGAAGTGGGCATACGCCCACATTAGGAAGTGTTGTGATTATGGCTAAAGGTAATAGGTAGGGCTGCATGAAAAATAGATGCAGCCACTCCGAGGAATCCCCTAATGATACCCCAGTGGCATCTCCCCCCTTGGTCAGATTGACAGGGTTGGAGAGAGCCGGTGGGGGGGGCTAAAAACGGGGATAAAGATATAGTTAGAAAATGGTAATATTGAGCAGTACATCCCTCCAAGGCTTGAGTGGGTACCACATAAATTCCCCTTCCCCAGAAAAGGAGATCTAATCCAGGGGGTAGGGGAGGAAGGGCTAATAACCACCGACACAGGGGTTCCTGCCTAGCAGTAGTGCACGGCAGGGAAAAAAGGCCCCCTAGCTTAATAAAGCCGTGGGGCCCCCCCTGTGTCGGGTAGGCATTGGACTGGCGGGGTGCAACCAAATGATGGCTCGGGGGCCCCGGGCCTCCACACACAAGGCCCTAACAGAAACAATGGTATTTTATAGTCCGAAAAAAAAATGTGTGATCCGAACGAATAATGTGCCCATGAACATGAAAGTTGCCATTTTAAACTGTACAACAGTTCCTAAAAGCACATGGAGCAGCACGAACGTAATAAACACAAGAACAATAGGAACACAGCACAACTACTTACTTTTTTGCAGCACTCTCCGGATCTTTCTGTACTGCTCATGTTCTCGTAATTTCAGGTCCGACCACCACTTCCTGAGCTGATCTTTCGATCGTCGTACCCCGAATTTCCGGTGCAGACTCCTGACCACATTCGCCATGATCTTGGCCTTTCGGACATTGTGGTTGGGGTAAGGCCCATACTTTCCATCATAGTCGGCCTTCTTCAGGATGTCCACCATTTCCAACATCTCCCCAAAGGACATATTTGAGTCCTTTAATCTCCTTCTGGATCGGGACGTTTCAGGCTCCAGCCTTTCCTCCTCCTCCTCCTCCTCGTTGCTGTACTTAGCACTATCCTGCTGTCTCTCCGTCATGTGCTCTTCCTCCACTGCGCCGAACGAAAAGGGGCGGGGAATAGAATAGAAAGAACGTCAGGGGCGGGCGGAGTTATACGCATGCGCAGTGTGTATAAATCGTAACGCGCGCGTCTTACGTACGATCTGTGAGCGGAGGAAGGAGCATCGGAGACGCTGATCGTGCTAACGAAGGTAGGATCTAAACTTGGGCCTATACTGCTTCGAAATTGAAGCCTATATTGTAACAAGATTAGGGGAGTTTGGCCTGACATTAGGGTTTGTCTTGTGTTGTGTCTTGCAGAGAAAATGGATGGGTTCAACGACCACAATTTCCCGCCCCTGTTCATTGACAAGTACAGGGAGCTGCCCTGTCTGTGGCAAGTGAGACACCCCCACTATAATCACAAACAGAAGAGGCAGGCAGCGCTGGAGAAACTGCTGGAGTTGGTGAAGCCGGTGGTCCCCACAGCAACCATCCCCTATTTAAAAGCTAAAATTGGTGGCCTGAGGAGCACATATCTTAGGGAGCGCAAGAAGGTCACAGATTCCCAGAGGTCCGGAGCTGCAGCAGATGACGTTTATGTCCCCAGGCTGTGGTACTACGAGAGGCTGCGATTTCTGTCAGACCACACTGAAGTCAGGGAATCCCTCTCCACTCTTCCTTCCACTCTTCCTTCCATCCCAGCTGACGCTTCTGATGTCCAACCTGTGCCTTCCAGCCAGGAAGAAGTGGAGGAGCCCAGCTGGAGTCAGGTATAGCATTGTTCTACAGATTTCTGGGCAATAAAATAAATGATGTTTACTAGATGTTATTATTGATCACTATTTGCTGATTTCATAAAGTGTTTTACATATCAATAGACAGTAGTGGGCACCCAAAATTGGGACAAGAATGAAAACTGCTGGGCTCAGAAGGATAGTCTGTTATATTTGTTAACATTGAATTTGCAGCAGTCAGGAGGTGAAAATTGTGTGTGATTGATGAAAACAATACTAAAACGATGTCCCTTTTTCATACACAGGAAGACCTCAGCCAGGAGGAGGCTGTGGAATGTGGCAGTCAGGAGGAGGCGGGGATTAGTGGCAGCCAGGAGGAGGCGGGGATTAGTGGCAGCCAGGAGGAGGCGGGGCTAAGTGGCAGCCAAGAGAAGCCTGGGACAAGTCGCAGCATGACTGAGTCTCAGGTTCCTCCCCTCCGCCTGCCATATAAAAGGGCCAGGAAGGCCACTCCCAGTCCTGTGCAGGATTCAGTGTACAGACTGATCCAGGAGGCTTCGGCGTCCCTCAGAGCCTTCCCCAGTCCTGCAGAGGCCTTTGCCTGCATGGCTGCCACCAAATTGCTGGGCATGCAGGAGGGCCAACGCAAGATCTCTGAGGACCTGATTTATAAAGTCTTTCGGAAGGGGGAGAGTGGGGAACTGACACACAAGACGGATGTCATGGAGAGGGACGATCCTCCTCCTCCTCCTCCTCCTCCTGCTGCCACAACTCCACCACCACAGCCAAAGGCTGGAAGGAAGCGTGGAAAGAAGTCCTGAGAGTGATGGCCCTGGGTTCAGTCTGGTCTGACAGAAGCTGCAGTCTCTCGTATGACCACAGCCTGGGGACACAGATGTC
This sequence comes from Lithobates clamitans, assembly GCA_037952925.1. Lineage (NCBI taxonomy): Eukaryota > Metazoa > Chordata > Amphibia > Anura > Ranidae > Lithobates > Lithobates clamitans. The sequence continues at coordinate 579,242 of JBBGZY010000031.1, forward strand.
ATCTGCTGCTTTCCGGATCTCTGGGACTTCTGGACCAGACTGCCCTCCCTTAGATATGGACTCCTCAGGCCACCAATTTTGCTTTTAAATAATTGATGTCTGCCCTGGGGGTCCAAGGCTTCGCCCACTTCTGCAGTTTCTCCAGCGTTGCCTCCCTCTTTGTTTATAGTTGTGACCCCTTAATAAAATATTTTTAGGTAAATTCTACTCTCCTGTGTGTGTTTTCATCCAAAAAGAACAGTTTGTTGGTGAGTATTCAGGTACATTTCTAAAGTACAATGTGAAATTAACAAGGGACAACAACACCAAACAATCTCCTACAGATTAAATAGAACAACATATCAATGGTGTTGTGGGAACTTGTCACAAAAAACACACAAACATTTTCGGGAGTACAAATCAAAATCACCAAAAAAAAAAAAAAAAGAGAAGCACAAAAAAAGATTCTACATTAAAGTAAAAAAAAAAAAAAAAAAAAAAATGTTGTCAGATGTGAGAAATCAAAATATATTGAGGGAATCCCGATAAATAGTAACGAAAGAAGTTTGTGAGAAGTGTGTGTGAATATGAGCATCAAAACGACTTAACTCTTGTCACATTATAAAGAAGAAGAGAGTGCGCTGTATTAAACCATTTTTAACATTGCAGCGTGACGAAAGTGCTTTATCCATTACGAACGCTAAGTTTACCAGAACGAGCTGTCCCGTGTCGGAATTTCTTCTGAGCATGCGTGGCACTTTGTGCGTCGGAACAGGCCACACACGGTCGGAATTGACGCAATCGGATTTTGTTGTCGGAAAATTTTATCTCCTGCTGTCCAACTTTGTGTGTCGGAAAATCCGATGGAAAATGTCCGATGGCGCCCACACACGGTCGGAATTTCCGACAACACGCTCCGATCGGACATTTTCCATCGGAAAATCCGACCGTGTGTATGGGGCATAAGGCTGGGTTCACACCTATGCAAATTGATTTCCCCGCATCCAATTCGTATAGCAGGAGATTGTGACCGGCTCTCTATGGAGCTGGTTTACACATCTACGCAGCGGCTCCAGTGCGAATTGTACAGGAGTCCTGTGCGTCTTTTGGTCCGTTTCAGGTCCGAATTCAGGCCAAAAATCAGGCTGAAACCGGACCTGAAATGGTGAATGGAGACGCACCGAACTCCTGCTGTGAGCCACTGCGTGCGGTAGTGTGAACCCAGCCTAAAAAGTTAACCTAAATACCTAAACTTAACCCATTATGGTTAGGGAACATGTAAAGAAACACAAATTGTGAACCGGTTTTGGGCACTGAAAGTCCCATACCAAGAACTGGGAAAGCAAGTGTTCTGTCCAATGTGAACACATACTTATCAGGAGACACTAAGGCTGGGTTCACATATATGCAAATTGGATGCCTTTTTAGCTGCATTTAATTCACATAACATGTGAATGTGACTGGCTCTCAATGGAACCAGTTTACACATGTCCGGGGCACCTGCGGTGTGGTTTTGAAAAGGTTCCTGTGTGTTTTTGGGTCTGGTTCAGGTGCGAATTCAGGCAAAAATTTGCACCTAAATCTCACCTGAATGGGTGAATTGAAATGCACCAGACTCCAGACTGCAAACCAAGGCCGGACATGTGTGAACCCAGCCTTAGAAAGACAATGCGCAAATGTGTTGTATCAGAGTGTTTTAACAACAATTCATGTATCGTCATTCTGCTGCTGAAATCTATGATGTTTTTTAACCCATTGAGCCATACTAACATTAACTTGTTTTTATGCTGTGCGATACAGTAAATAGTGTCATAACTAATTTACCATAACTAATTGTTCAGTGTTCTTGCTTTGTTCCATGAAATAGAATGTACTGAATATTCCTAGCATCGTGAACAAATGAATATATTTAAAAACTGTACTGGGCTGTGCTTATATTATTTCAGCTGATGTTAATACTTTTTTCAAGCCAGTTTAAGCATGACATATTAAAATGTGTAAATTTACTCATGAATATTCATGTAGGGCTTATATTTTTCATCACACACACTGCCTACACAGATATACCGAGTTCAATAAATTATCAGAAGTCAGAAGGTAACAGCAACCAACCCTCACAGGGACCAGTATTCCCCAGGTTCTCTTTACTTGATGTAAAACAACATTTACCGATTGCCTTTTGCATATGTGGTGAGATTTTCATCTACTGGAACAACTGTGTATTATTGTGATCAGTGGTGGCTGCTGCTCAATTTTCTTGGGGGGGGTGTACCACAGCCCCCCTAGCCAGCCAGCTCCCCCCAGCCAGCCACCAAGCCAGCCAACCAACCACCTCCCTCCTTCCCAGAGGCTCGCTCGCAGGATCGCCGCTTTCCCTCGTCGCACGCTTGCTCGCCCGTCAGGCCCACGCCAGCCCAGGCAGTTATTACCCATCCAGGTCACGGCTTTGGTGGCTCCCCCCCCCCCAGGTCTCTTCCCGAGTCCAGTCAGTCCCTTCTTCTCCTGGCCAATCAGGTCTTAGGACTCCTGGCCAATCTGGTCTCAGGACCCGCTTCCTGATTGGCCAGGAGAAGAAACAGGAAGCCATTAGACAATATTATTTAGCTAATGTCACATAACCGGGTGGGCTTCGGGCGCAGTGCTTTGCGCCCAGAGCCCACCTTTTTTGAAGCCAATTAGAGCTTCAGGCTCTAATCATGTGCTTTAAAAAAAAAAACCTATTAGAATCCATGTGTCTGGCCCCCTGCATGTAAATTAGGGGCAGGCCGCATGGATTAGAGGGATGTGCCCATGCGCCCTGCAGAGCGGCCGCCACTGATTGAGATAATAGTGCATAGCTTTATGGGTACTTTACCCATGGCAACCCCCAAGCAGCTAAAGTGACATGAAAGCTCATTTAGGTGTCTGATAAAGGAACTGTCAGAGTTGTTCAATACACATTAAACAGGCTCAAGTTTGGTGTGTTGCTAAATACAGGAGGAGAATAGAACCAAAGATCCAGTCGGTTGTTGTATGACAGTCTTTCTCATTTGGGAGTTTTGCCGGGGACTACTAGTGGTATTGCAACCAGTGGCATAAGTTTTTTCAATCCCCATGGTTCCAGAATTATTATCTGAAATGAAAGTGATTGTAAACCCTTAAGGCCCGTACACACGATCAGACTTTTTGACAACAAAAATGCAAATTAGCTGTTTTGGAGCAACATCCGACCGTGTGTACGCTCCATCGGACAAACTTTTTCTGTTTCCATCGGACTTTTGTTTGCTGTGCGAACGGACAAACTTTCCGGCAACAAAAGTCCGATGGAGCAAAGTCCGATCGTGTGTACACAAAAGCATCAAACTTTTGTACAAACGACAGTACGCGGCCACGAGAATGTTTCCAGCGCGAACCTATCGCGCTGGTTCTCGGCGACAGGGTACTGTACATTTCGCGCTGGCTGCAATAGGAAAAACACATTTTCCTATTGTGGCGAGAGCGAGAAGGAATTCCCCTCTGGGGGCATACCAGGCCCTTAGGTCTGGTATGAATTTTAGGGGAACCCCCCTACGCCGAAAAAATGGCATGGGGTCCCCCCCAAAATCCATACCAGACCCTTATCCGAGCACGCAGCCCGGCCGGTCAGGAAAGGGGGTGGGGACGAGCGAGCGCCCCCCCTCCTGAGCCGTACCAGGCCACATGCCCTCAACATGGGGGGTGAGTGCTGTGGGGGAGGGGGAGCCCTGCGGCCCCCCCATGCCAATGCACCTTGTCCCCATGTTAATGAGGACAAGGGCCTCTTCCCGACAACCCTGGCCGTTGGTTGTCGGGGTCTGCGGGCGGGGCGCTTATCGGAATCCGGGAGCCCCCTTTAATAAGGGGGCCCACAGATCCCGGCCCCCACCCAATGTGAATGAGTATAGGGTACATCGTACCATCGTACCCCTACCCATTCACCTAGGGAAAAAAGTGTCAATAAAAAAAACACACTACACAGGTTTGAAAAGTAATTTATTAGGCAGCTCCAGGGGTCTTCTTCCGACTTCGGGAGTCTCTCAGGCCTCTTCTTCCTCTCTCCGGTGTTGCCTCTGTGCTCTCTGGTTCTTCTCCGGTGCCTTCTTCCTTCTGCCGGGCTCCTCCGCTATCTTCTGCTCTTTTGCCGCTCTTTTGGTAGCAGAGGAGCCCGGACATCTGGATCATCTTATTCCCTCTTCTCTTCCAGAGATGTTGACACAATGCTCCCTCTTGCTGTAATGCTGTCTGTGCGCTCTGCTATGACTTATATAGGCAGTGACCCCACCCCCTATGACATCACAGTCCTGGGGCATGCTGGGACTGTGAGGTCATAAAGGGCGTGGTCATGTCATCCTATGACCACACCCCCTTATGACCTCACAGTCCCAGCATGCCCCTGGACTGTGATGTCATAGGGGGCGGGGTCACCGCCTATATAAGTCATAGCAGAGCGCACAGACAGCATTACAGCCGGAGAGAGCGTCGTGTCAACATCTCTGGAAGAGAAGAGGGAAGAAGACGATCTAGATGTCCGGGCTCCTCCACTAGCAAAAGAGCAGCAAAAGAGCAGAAAATAGCGGAGGAGCCCAGCTGAAGGAAGAAGGCACCGGAGAAGAACCAGAGAGCGCGGAGACAACACCGGAGAGAGAGAGAAGAGGCCTGAGAGACCCCGAAGTCGGCAGAAGACCCCCGAAGTTGGAAGAAGACCCCCGAAGTCGGAAGAAGACCCCTGGAGCTGCCTAATAAATTACTTTTAAAACCTGTGTAGTGTGTTTTTTTTTATTGACACTTTTTTTCCCTAGGTGAATGGGTAGGGGTACGGTGTACCCCATACTCATTCACATTGGGTGGGGGGCCGGGATCTGGGGGCCCCCTTATTAAAGGGGGCTACCGGATTCCAATAAGCCCCCCGCCCGCAGACCCCGACAACCAACGGCCAGGGTTGTCGGGAAGAGGCCCTTGTCCTCATCAACATGGGGACAAGGTGCTTTGGGGACAGCACCCACTGCCCATGTTGAGGGCATGCAGCTCTGCTTGCTCATCCCCACCTCCTTTCCTGACCGGCCGGGCTGCATGCTTGGATAAGGGTCTAGTATGGATTTTGGGGGGACCCCCACGCCGTTTTTTTGGCGTAGGGGGTTCCCCTTAAAATTCATACCAGACTTAAGGGCCTGGTATGCCCCTGGAGGGGAACCCATGCCGGTTTTTATTTAAAATTTGGCATGGAGTTCCCCCTCAAGATTCATACCACAGTGCCTGGCATTGGCGGGTATCCAAGTCGGATTCCCGCACCAGTGTGAACCCGGCTCACATGGTGTCAATCTCGCCGATAAAAGCGAAAAAGACCTGAAAAACCAAGTGATTTGGTGAAAGTTGGCTGGAAAAGTCCTGTCGTCTGTATGCAAGACAAACTTCTGGCCAACGCCCTTTGTACAAAAATCCAAGGGAAAGTTTGTACAAAGTCCTATCGTGTGTATGGGGCTTTACAATTACCCAGTAAAGTGACTGGCCCCAGGTGATACACAAAAAACAAACCATACTAGATTTCGTTGAAAACCGGAGATAACCAGGTGCAAACTACGCCACCCCTGACCTGTATTACCACCTCCGCGCTATGTTAATAACTGTCAAAACCCTACCAAAGCTGCCACTTAACAATAAAATGTATTTAAACCGAATTCACCAAAGGAAAATTATAGATGAAATAGTGGCGCTTATCCCCAGGTGGGGAGATGCCAGACACTCTTATCCAGCCAGTGAGCTGAATACAGACGTGACTAGAAAAAAAGTGAAAAAACATATATTGCTAAATATCCCAAAAAGTAAAAATTAATATTAAATAAAATAAATTATTCAATAAATTCAATATGAGCTAATATAAATTATAACACTCAGTGAAAGTGATATACACATATATAAATCCAAAAAAAAAATAATGAAAATTGAACACAGTAAATATCTATAAAGTCCAGAAACCAATCAATCGTGAAAAAATAATCGTGAAAATATTTGAAGAAAGTCCAAAAAAAGAGTGAGGGTGACTCCAAAACTGCTCAGCTGTGTTTTCAAACATCCACCACACCTCTGTGACGTGAATCCACTCCCTGCTGAAATTCAAACTCACCAGCTGTTAAGGCCTCTCACTCTCGTGTTTGGCATGACAGAGCCTCTAACCCACTTACATGGGGGTTAACATGCGAGCATACACCTCCACTGCTCCATAGGAACACCACTTTTCTCAGGTTGGTATTATGACATAAAAATAAAAGAAGCTCCAATAGTGTAATCTCGTTTAAAAGATTTAATCACATATAAAAAAACTTGTAAGGAACTCACATTTAAAATAAAATAACAGGCAAGTCACTTCACGGCAAATGGAGAACTCCCACAGCACAGCAAGCAATAGCAACTGAAATAACAACAGGCAGGCCACGGCGGACCCAGGAGGTGTGTGTGCTCACGTTCGTCTCACCAGTCCGCAGCACTCGTCTCTTGACTGGAGCTCCGCTCTGTCCCCCTTCAATCCCTCCTCTAGTACTCATGTGAGATCGCCGTGTAGCTACGCCCCGACATGTTTCATCATAAAGATTTAATCATGGGGAACCCCATGTTGCTATTGCTTGCTGTGCTGTGGGAGTTCTCCATTTGCCGTGAAGTGACTTGCCTGTTATTTTATATTAAATGTGAGTTCATTACAAGTTGTTTTATATGTGATTAAATCTTTTAAACGAGATTACACTATTGGAGCTTGATTGGTTTCTGGACTTTATAGATATTTACTGTGTTCAATTTTCATTATATATTTTTTTTGGATTTATATATGTGTATATCACTTTCACTGAGTGTTATAATTTATATTAGCTCATATTGAATTTATTCAATACTTTGTTTTATTTAATATTCATTTTTACTTTTTGGGATATTTAGCAATATATGTTTTTTCACTTTTTTTCTAGTCACGTCTGTATTCAGCTCACTGGCTGGATAAGAGTGTCTGGCATCTCCCCACCTGGGGATAAGCGCCACTATTTCATCTATAATTTTTCTTTGGTGAATTCGGTTTATATACTAGATAAGTTGTACATGTCTATCTGTAGCCGTATTTCCCCAACATCCATTCAAAGTGCAGAATGTACATGGAGTCTCTAAGCTCTGAAAAGGAGGAAGCAGAGTACTCAAGTTACATTAGTCATTAGAGCTCTGAGAGCTGATTGGAGGGAAGGAACATACAGTACTCCCCTTCATACAGCAAAAGAAACAGGGCTGGGGCTGTCAGTCACAGACTGTGCCCTCGCCGTCACCATGTTTTCTCTTGGTGTCAAGAAAACTCGTCAGGTTTTACTCTTGACAACAGATGCATCCAAGGACCAAACATCATGGTATTCCTAACTGTTCCCAAACCTTTTCGTTCTTTATCACAGTTCATTACAGCACTTACTGAACTCTAAAGATACACCCACACGGTGGGTATCCTACCTTTGTAGACCTCTCTTGACCATTGAAGGCACCTTATATCCTCTGTACTTGGAAAGAAATAGGAAAAGAAGCTTCAGATTACTCTCCCTGAGGAACAGAAAGCCAAGGCTTTTTTCCCAGATTTGGACATGGAGGAGACAAACTTTAAATGAATAGTCCGCTAAATTATTATCCCCCAAAGAATCCAGAGCTTTCACCCACTAATTTCTGCAGACTCCTGGAGGGGTTGTTGGCCATCTGGCATTTTTGTAAATTTGTGGTGGCATTGCCCAGTGAAACCTATCTACTAGTCTACAATGCTGGATAAGTGGTATCACTGTTTCGGCTTGTCCATGTACATGTTTATTCCATAATACAACATCCTCCCCTAAGGATTACAAGCACGCTCTGATCCAATTCCTCCTTAACCAAGCAAAATGTGTTATACCTCGCAAATGGAAAGCTCCACAAGCTCATGCTATTGGGGAATGTTTCTGACTATTGGATGAGATGGCTCAGTGGATAAATGGACTTTAAAAAACAATATATTCATAATACGTATGACATACTATTTAAAGGAGAAGTAGGTCCAAAGCTCTTTTGGCCCTTCTTCTCCTGTAGGTCATAGGAGTATAGTCAGTTCTGCACTTCTGTGACCTGTATTCAGCAGACAGCGTGCTAAAGTCTGCTGTTGGCTGACATCACTCAGCTGATCCAGGCTCTGGCGACTTTAAAGGCAGGATCCACCCATATGCCTGAGCAGCAGTTGGCTCAGCCACTCACCACACTACTGAGAGCTTGAGCCAGCCTCTCCTGCCCCCTCCACAGCCTGGTGCTCCAGTGAGCGCTGAAGGACCAGAGCAGAGAGACAGTGACTGACAGTCTGCTGTTGGCTGACATCACTCAGCTGATCCAGGCTCTGGCGACTTTAAAGGCAGGATCCACCCATATGCCTGAGCAGCAGTTGGCTCAGCCTCTCACCACACTACTGAGAGCTTGAGCCAGCCTCTCCTGCCCCCTCCACAGCCTGGTGCTCCAGTGAGCGCTGAAGGACCAGAGCAGAGAGACAGTGACTGACAGTCACCGGCATTCTGCTCACTGAAGACCAAGAACTGAGCGATCAGTGGTCTTTGATCGCTTAGTTCCCGGTCTAGAGGAGGTGGGGGACAGATGCATCAACAGAGCGATGCTACATCCACCTAGGTGGGTATGTGTGTTTGTTTATTTGTATTCCTGCACTTCTCTTGTAAAGTATATGTGAATCTTTACCTTGTAAAACAAAACAATGTTTTCCTTGTAAACCTATTCAGTTTAAAAGGAAAACATTTGTATATACAGGTGTGTATATATATATATATATATATTATATATATATATATATATATATATATATATATATATATACAGTGGGGACGGAAAGTATTCAGACCCCCCTAAATTTTTCACTATTTGTTATATTACAGCCATTTGCTAAAATCATTTAAGTTAATTTTTTTCCTCATTGATGTACACACAGCACCCCAAATTGACAGAAAAACACAGAATTGTTGACATTTTTGCAGATTTATTAATAAAGAAAAACTGAAATATCACATGGTCCTAAGTATTCAGAACCTTTGCTGTGACGCTCATGTATTTAACTCAGGTGCTGTCCATTTCTTCTGATCATCCTTGAGATGGTTCTGCACCTTCATTTGAGTCCAGCTGTGTTTGATTATACTGATTGGACTTGATTAGAAAAGCCACACACCACCTGTCTATATAAGACCTTACAGCTCATAGTGCATGTCAGAGCAAATGAGAATCATGAGGTCAAAGGAACTGCCTGAAGAGCTCAGAGACAGAATTGTGGCAAGGCACAGATCTGGCCAAGGTTACAAAAAATTTCTGCTGCACTTAAGGTTCCTAAGAGCACAGTGGCCTCCATAATCCTTAAATGGAAGACATTTGGGACGACCAGAACCCTTCCTAGAGCTGTCTGTCCGGCCAAACTGAGCTATCAGGGGAGAAGAGCCTTGGTGAGAGAGGTAAAGAAGAACCCAAAGATCACTATGGCTGAGTTCCAGAGATGCAGTCGGGAGATGGGAGAAAGTTGTAGAAAATCAACCATCACTGCAGCCCTCCACCAGTTGGGGCTTTATAGCAGAGTGGCCCGACAGAAGCCTCTCCTCAGTGCAAGACACATGAAAGCCCGCATGGAGTTTGCTAAAAAACACTTGAAGGACTCCAAGATGGTGAGAAATAAGATTCTTTGGTCTGATGAGACCAAGATAGAACTTTTTGGCCTTAATTCTAAGCGGTATGTGTGGAGAAAACCAGACACCACTCATCACCTGTCCAATACAGTCCCAACAGTGAAGCATGGTGGTGGCAGCATCATGCTGTGGGAGTGTTTTTCAGCTGCAGGGACAGGACGACTGGTTGCAATCGAGGGAAAGATGAATGCGGCCAAGTACAGGGATATTCTGGACGAGAACATTCTCCAGAGTGCTCAAGACCTCAGACTGGGCCGAAGGTTTACCTTCCAACAAGACAATGACCCTAAGCACACAGCTAAAATAACGAAGGAGTGGCTTCACAACAACTCCGTGACTATTCTTGAATGGCCCAGCCAGAGCCCTGACTTAAACCCAATAGAGCACCTCTGGAGAGACCTAAAAATTGCTGTCCACCAACGTTTACCATCCAACCTGACAGAACTGGAAAGGATCTGCAAGGAGGAATGCCAGAGGATCCCCAAATCCAGGTGTGAAAAACTTGCATCTTTCCACAAAAGACTCATGGCTGTATTAGATCAAAAGGGTGCATCTACTAAATACTGAGCAAAGGGTCTGAATACTTAGTACCATGTGATATTTCAGTTTTTCTTTTTTAATAAATCTGCAAAAATGTCAACAATTCTGTGTTTTTCTGTCAATATGGGGTGCTGTGTGTACATTAATGAAGAAAAAAATGAACTTAAATTATTTTAGCAAATGGCTGCAATATAACAAAGAGTGAAAAATGTAAGGGGATCTGAATACTTTCCATCTACACTGTATACTGTATATATATATATATATATATATATATATATATATATATATATACTGTACATGTCCATCCCTTTATGACTGCAGTGTATTCATCTTCTGATGGCTACTTCCAGCAGGATAACGTTACAAAGCTCAGATCATCTCAGAGTTGGCCCATCCTTTGCAGCTATAACAGCTTCAGTTCTTCTGGGAAGGCTGTCCACAAGGTTTAGGAGTCTGTCTATGGGAATGTTTGACCATTCTTCCAAGGTCAGGCACTGATGTTTTACATTACAGCAAAAAGATCCCCCGTCAACCTACTCTCATATGTCAGATCTCCCCAATGTCTCTCTCTCTCTCTCTCTCTATCCATTCTTATCCTAGTTACTTAAATTCACCATCATTGTGTATAATATACAGTAAAACCTTGGATTGCGAGCATAATTCCAGAAACATGCCTGTAATCCAAAGCACAAATAAAGGAAGTTCAAATGATTTGTTCCCACAACCATTTAAGTTTAAAGTCCATATAAAAAGATTATAGCAATACGATAGGTTGTGTAACCAGTAGGTTGTGTAACCTTAAAATGTCCATCCACAAATGGCCGTCTCCACAAGAGGATTAGAAGCAAAATCCAGCAGGAGATACAGAGTATAAAAGAGAAGAGAGGCGCCTCTAAGGGCTCTTTCACACGGAATGGATCCATGATGATCCGCCCCGTGAACATCCGCTTGCTCAGCGGGGATTGCTCCGTGGATCCCTGCTGTGCAGGCAGATGACAGGTCCGTCACTGCACACTGTGCAGCGACGGACCTGTCAGAGCGCCGCTCTCCCCTATGGGGGATCGGATGACGACGGACCGTAGAGTCCGTCGTCACCCGATCCGATCTGAAAACGGATGGAAAAGTAGGTTTTTCCTCTGTTACACTTTTTCGGATCGGAGCGGGTCGGATGTCAGCGGACATGTCACCGCTGACATCCGACGCTCCATAGAGGTCTATGGAGGGTCCGTTCAGGTCCGCCTAAAAAACTGACAGGCGGACCTGAATGGATCGTTCGTCTGAAAGAGGCCTAAGTGTAACAATATGGTTACATTTAATGAAAGTACAACATTTAGCAACTCACATGGTTGATGATTAAAAGAGGCACATCTAAGTATGCAGACATCCGGGGTAAAGCTGTCCACATAGACCATCCCCCATAGACCATAGGCTCTCACCGCTATCAGTTTGCAATCGTGAACGGGAAGACTACCCTGCAGTAGATCGATTGAACTGCTCGTGGAGCGCAGTATAGAAGAGACGATGTCAATGGCCATGGGGAGGATGTTCTATGTGGACAGCTTTACCCTGGATGCCTGCATACTTGGATGTGCCTGTTTTATTCATCAACCATATGAGTTGCTAAATGTTGTACCTTCATTAAATGTAACCATATTTCTACACTTAGAGGCGCCTCTCTCTTTTTTTTTGCTTCTTGAATATATTTCTCTTTTATACTCAGTTGTGACGTGATGCTACTTGTATATCAAGACATCGCTTGTATATCGCTTGTATTTGTCTTGCAAAATGCTCTCAAACTAAGTTACTCTCAAACCAAAGTTTTACTATAATTTTGATTTCTTCCTGGTGTTTGGAGATGTGGTGCCTCAAGCTTGCTTTGAAGATCTCCAAGTTTAACCACTTCCCGCCCGGCCTATAGCCAAATGACGGCCAGGCGGTGGTTCAGTTATCCTGACTGGGCGTCATATGACGTCCTTCAGGATAACAGCTGGCGCGCGCCCGTGGGGGCGCGCATCACGGCGATCGGTGGAGCGGTGTGTCAGTCTGACACACCGCTCCATCGATCTCGGTAAAGAGCCTCCGGCAGACGCGAGTAGAGGAGAGCCGATCGGCGGCACTCCTGACAGGGGGGTCTGCGCTGATTGTTTTTTCAGCGCAGCCCCCCCTCAGATGACCACACTGGACCACCAGGGACGCCACTAGGACCACCAGGGAAGTGGGCAACATGTGGATGGCCAGGTATGTACCCCATGGCCATCCACATGTGCAAATTATGCCCGATCTGTGCCAATCAGTGCCCACAAATGGGCACTGATTGGCACCAGTATGTACTAACAGGCATCAGTGAAGCCCAGCAATGCCACCCATCAGTATCATCAGTGCCACCCATCAGTGACATCAGTGCAACCTATTAGTGCCACCTGTCAGTGCCCATCCATGCCCATCAGTGCCCACCTATCAGTGCCCATCAGTGTCTATCTGTGCCACCTATCAGTGCCCCCCATAAGTGCCAATCAGTGCCACCCATAAGTGCCCATCAGTGCCGCCTATGAGTTGCCATCAGTGCCGCCTATGAGTGACCATCAGTGCCGCCTATGACTGGCCATCAGTGGCGCATAACAGTGTCACCTATCAGTGCCCATCAGTGCCACCTATCAGTGCCCATCAGTGCTGCCTATCAGTGCCCATCAGTGCCACCTCATCAGCGCCACCTCATTGGTGCCACCTCATCGGTGCCCATCAGTGCCGCCTTATCAGTGCCCGTCAGTGCAGCCATATCAGTGTCCATCATTGAATGAGAAAACTTACTTATTTACAAAAAATTTTAACAAAAACGAAGAAAAACTTGTTTTTTTTCAAAATTTTCTGTCTTTTTTTATTTGTTGCGCAAAAAATAAAAATCCCAGAGGTGATCAAATACCACCAAAAGAAAGCTCTATTTGTGGGAACAAAATGCTAAAAAATTTGTTTGGGTACAGTGTAGCATGACCGCGCAATTGTCATTCAAAATGCCACAGCGCTGAAAGGTGAAAATTGGCTTGGGCAGGAAGGTGTCTAAGTGCCTGGTATTAAAGTGGTTAAACTTTATTTCCTTAAACCATGCCTGGACATTTGAGCATCAGTTGGCCAATTTAGCATACCAAAGCTATATTTCCTTCATGGAGACACCATTGGCACATGAACTGGCCTCCGCCTATTCACCTGCCCCCTGAAGACAAAGGGGCAATACTAATTATAATGGGCAACAGTTGGTTGGTTTGTACCTGTAGATGGTAGAAGAAACAAAGTAGCATTTCCTGTTACAGTAAGTTATCAGTGGCATAAAGTACATAATGCTCTGCTCCTGGGCTTATCTTTACCTTTCTTATTTGAATCTTCTGACAGTTAACCAACCACTTTATATGTTCGCAGACATTACCACAACTAGAGCAGGCTACAATAAGGCATATCTGCATCCTGGAGACTTTAAAATAAAGTATATTTTGTGTGGAATGTTTTTTGGCAAAGTATAGGAAAAAGAAAAAAAGAAAAGATGTAATCCAACATGCATAGAAAATAGTACAATGTAGTTAGTAATTTTTGAAAAAAGGTATATTTCCAGGGATAGAAAGGCAGTAGACAAGATCAATATGCATAATGAAACCATAACATAACAAAAACCTAATTCTACAAAGGTTTAGGGACCATTCATACAGCACTAGGCGCATTATTGGGCTGCAACACACTAAAGAAAAAACTGTGCAATGCTGCACATTGCAGAGGACATATTGGTGGTTAATTATGAAAGGCAAATCCACTTTGCACTACAAGTGCACTGCAAGTTCACTTGGAAGTGCAGTCGCTGTAAATCTGAGGGGTAGATCTGAAACGAGGGGAAGCTCTGCTGATTTTATCATCCAATCATGTGCAGGCTAAAATGCTGTTTTTTTTTCATTGCATGTCCCCCTCGGATTTACAGCGACTGCACTTTCAAGTGAACTTGCAGTGCACTTGTAGTGCAAAGTGGATTTGCCTTTAGTAAATAACCCCCATTGTGTTCTGATATGTGTGCATTGCAAGCTGCCTGCATTGTTGAGACACATTTACCCCAGGTTATCTTATTGCCAGTGGTGTGAATTGTCTTTTAAGCTCACGAATGAACATTTTTTCAGGTACGCTCATTTCAGTGGCGAGAGAGCACAAAAGAAGCATAATAAATGCACAGAAATATATTATGAACATTTAGCTAGTTGAACACTAGAGGACAGTGTGAAACTGCAAGATCCAAATATCTTGCAAAGCAAAATGTCAAAAAAATAACACAATGTGTTATCTATGGTGTCCTTTTATGAAAGTGAGGTAAAATACCTCGATTCAGTTCTCAGGCATTCTCAGAGGAGATCGCTCTCCTCTGAGTGCCTGTTTATGAAAGTGTGTAGATCGCTTCTCATGTTGAGTTGAGGAGCGATCTACAAATGCCAGGAACTCCTGAGAACGGCTCCTCTCACTATAATCTCGCGTGATATAGCGGGATTACAGTATGAGGAACCATAAAATACAAAAGTTTAACACAAATCAGCACACATTATTCCCCAACATATTAATAAAATAATAAAGTTAAATTCCCCCTACACAATATACATTAACCTAATTATAAAAAAAAACATTGTTTTTATCAATATTTAAAGATCATACATGTCCTTATTTAAATGTGAATGGTGTATAGTAAATGAATGTAATGCACATATGTAATGCAGCTACACACCATTCATATAAATGCAAAATACATTTATAATCATTAAAAAAATAATTTTAATAAAGTATACAAGTATAAAAATGTATTAATAAATTAAAATAAAATATATTTCATAATTGATATACATAAAAATTGATAAACTGGTGCAATGCGAGAACACTGCGAATCCACTGCGGGTTCCCGCATCGCACCAACTCGCATGTCAGTTCACACTGCCATATGCGAATCGCTGGGGAGTGTCAATACATTGTTAACAACACCCCCAGTTCAGCTTGCATATCGCACTGCGAACTGACAGTCCAGACATGAATCGGATCGCATATGTGTGAACACACATGCGATCCGATTCTGGTCCGAACAGAAAAAAGGGTCCTGTGTGTGTTTGCACCGAATGCGGTGCGATATCAGCCATACTATCTGTACAGCTGATATCGCACCGCACAGACATCGCATGTAATGTGAATGGCAGTGTGCTGCGAATAACATGCGATGCCTGTGCGATGTCCGGCATCGCACAAGTGTGAACTGGGCCTAAAAGTTAACAACACCCCCAAATCAGTTCGCATATCGCAGTGCGATCTGCAAACTCGGACAGTAATTGAATCGCATGGGTGTGAACACCCATGCGATCCGATTCTGCTGTGGACCAAAAAAAGGGTCCTGTAAGAGTTTGGTCCGAGGGCAATGCAAATTTACCAATACTATCTGTATGGCTGAAATCGCATCGCACAGAGATCGGATGTGATTTTGCACTGCAGTGCGGTGCGAATCACATCCGATCTTGGACACCGCAGCAGTGGGAACTGGCCCTAAACCATATTGCATTTGCACCAAAATGGTACAGGACCCTTTATTTGGTCCGCACTGGAATCTGATCGCATGGGTGTGAACACGCATGCGATCCGATTCCTGCACCATTACATAGTTCGCACTGCGATCTGTGAAATGATCTGGGGGTGTCATTAACTTTACATTGACACCCGCAGTGGTGCGCAGATGTCAATGTAGGTGCGATGTGAAAACCCGCACAGGAGATCTATATATATCTATATGTATATACATATATATATATATACACTTATTTATATATATATATATATATATATATATATATATATATATATATATATATATATATATATATATATATACACTATAAATTCCTATCCTGCTGGTTTTGGGGTGTGTAATGGTGGGGAAGATGTGCTCTGACTGTTTGGTGAAAGAAAGAAGTCAAAAGACTTCTTGCTTTCTCCAGAATATCAGCCAGTTTCAGGCTTCTCACTCTGATTCTCCACTTCTGAAATGGTGAATCAGAAAGTGAGAATTCTGTCACAGATCGCCAGTGAGGTGCCGAGATCGTACCTTCATAAACTGGCCGTTTCTGTGAATTCTCACTGTGCTGAGATAATCAGCGGAGAACATGTTCTCCGCTGATTATCTCAGTTTCATAAACTGGTAATGAGCTGAGATCAGCGGTGAGACTCGGGATCGCCGCTGATCTCAGTTTCATAAAAGGACACCTATATTTTGTAGACAATAGATAAAGATAAAAAAAAATCGTCCCTGTTATTTTCATTATGGTATACTAATAATAATCTAAAGAGGTGTAATTATAATGTATTCTATATAACATTCACCAAACATTCAGTGCAGGTATATCTTAATGATGCATGTTTTAGATTACAGTGATTGGTTCCTCTGTTAGGAATTAGAGTTGGGCTGAACACCCCCCACTTGGGTTTCACGGCAGAACTCTCGAACATCGCAAAAGTTCGGCCCTGATCTCGGGAACCCCATTGAAGTCTATGGGACCCGAACTTTAACCACTTGACGACCGCCTCACGCCGATGTACGTCGGCAAAGTGGCACGGACAGGCAAAATCACGTACAGGGTACGTGATTTGCCTTCCGCGGGTGGGGGGTCCGATCGGACCCCCCCCCCCGGTGCCCGAGGCGGTCGTCTTTTGTCCAGCGGCGATCGGTGATGAGGGGGAGACCATCCGTTCGTGGCCCCCCCCTCGCGATCGCCGCCGGCCAATGAGAATCTTCCTTTGCTGCTGTATGCTAAACAGCAGCAAAGGAAATGATGTCATCTCTCCTCGGCTCGGTAATTTCCGTTCCGGCCCGAGGAAAGAAGACATCAATGTGAGTGCACCAACACACACACACACAGTAGAACATGCCAGGCACACAAAACACCCCGATCCCCCCCCCGATCGCCCCCCGATCCCCCCCCAATCACCCCCCCCCCCCCCCCTGTCACAAACTGACACCAGCAGTTTTTTTTTTTTTTTTTTCTGATTACTGCATAGTGTCAGTTTGTGACAGTAAGTGTGTTAGGGCAGTTAGTATTACCCCCCTTTAGGTCTAGGGTACCCCCCTAACCCCCCCTAATAAAGTTTTAACCCCTTGATCACCCCCTGTCACCAGTGTCGCTAAGCGATCATTTTTCTGATCGCTGTATTAGTGTCGCTGGTGACGCTAGTTAGGGACATAAATATTTAGGTTCGCCGTCAGCGTTTTATAGCGACAGGGACCCCCATATACTACCTAATAAATGTTTTAACCCCTTGATTGCCCCCTAGTTAACCCTTTCACCACTGATCACCGTATAACCGTTACGGTTGACGCTGGTTAGTTTGTTTATTTTTTTATAGTGTCAGGGCACCCGCCGTTTATTACCGAATAAAGGTTTAGCCCCCCGATCGCCCGGCGGTGATATGCGTCGCCCCAGGCAGCGTCAGATTAGCGCCAGTACCGCTAACACCCACGCATGCAGCATGCGCCTCCCTTAGTGGTATAGTATCTGATCGGATCAATATCTGATCCGATCAGATCTATACTAGCGTCCCCAGCAGTTTAGGGTTCCCAAAAACGCAGTGTTAGCGGGATCAGCCCAGATACCCGCTAGCACCTGCGTTTTGCCCCTCCGCCCGGCCCGGCCCAGCCCAGCCCACCCAAGTGCAGTATCGATCGATCACTGTCACTTACAAAACACTAAACGCATAACTGCAGCGTTCGCAGAGTCAGGCCTGATCCCTGCGATCGCTAACAGTTTTTTTGGTAGCATTTTGGTGAACTGGCAAGCACCAGCCCCAGGCGTCAGGTTAGCGCCAGTACCGCTAACACCCACGCACGCAGCATACGCCTCCCTTAGTGGTATAGTATCTGAACGGATCAATATCTGATCCGATCAGATCTATACTAGCGTCCCCAGCAGTTTAGGGTTCCCAAAAACGCAGTGTTAGCGGAATCAGCCCAGATACCTGCTAGCACCTGCGTTTTGCCCCTCCACCCGGCCCGGCCCACCCCACCCAAGTGCAGTATCGATCGATCACTGACACTTACAAAACACTAAACGCATAACTGCAGCGTTCGCAGAGTCAGGCCTGATCCCTGCGATCGCTAACAGTTTTTTTGGTAGTATTTTGGTGAACTGGCAAGCACCAGCCCCAGGCAGCGTCAGGTTAGCGCCAGTACCGCTAACACCCACGCACACACCGTACACCTCCCTTAGTGGTATAGTATCTGATCGCATCAATATCTGATCCGATCAGATCTATACTAGCGTCACCAACAGTTTAGGGTTCCCAAAAACGCAGTGTTAGCGGGATCAGCCCAGATACCTGCTAGCACCTGCATTTTGCCCCTCCGCCCGGCCCGGCCCAGCCCACCCAAGTGCAGTATCGATCGATCACTGTCACTTACAAAACACTAAACGCATAACTGCAGCGTTCGCAGAGTCAGGCCTGATCCCTGCGATCGCTAACAGTTTTTTGGTAGCGTTTTGGTGAACTGGCAAGCGCCAGCGGCCTAGTACACCCCGGTCGTAGTCAAACCAGCACTGCAGTAACACGTGGTGACGTGGCGAGTCCCATAAGTGCAGTTGAAGCTGGTGAGGTGGCAAGCACAAGTAGTGTCCCGCTGCCACCAAAAAGACAAACACAGGCCCGTCGTGCCCATAGTGCCCTTCCTGCTGCATTCGCCAATCCTAATTGGGAACCCACCGCTTCTGCAGCGCCCGTACTTCCCCCATTCACATCCCCAACCAAATGCAGTCGGCTGCATGAGAGGCATTTTTATGTCCTCCCGAGTACCCCTACCCAACGAACCCCCCAAAAAAGATGTCGTGTCTGCAGCAAGCGCGGATATAGGCGTGACGCCCACTATTATTGTCCCTCCTGTCCTGACAATCCTGGTCTTTGCATTGGTGAATGTTTTGAACGCTACCATTCACTAGTTGAGTATTAGCGTAGGGTACAGCATTGCACAGACTAGGCGCCATTTCACAGGGTCTCCCAAGATGCCATCGCATTTTGAGAGACCCGAACCTGGAACCGGTTACCGTTATAAAAGTTAGTTACAAAAAAAGTGTAAAAAAAAAAAAAATATGAAATAAAAAAAAATAGTTGTTGTTTTATTGTTCGCTCTCTCTCTATTCTCTCTCTCTATTGTTCTGCTCTTTTTTACTGTATTCTATTCTGCAATGTTTTATTGTTATTGTTATTGTTATTATGTTTTATCATGTTTGTTTTTCAGGTGTGTAATTATTTACACTTTACTGTGCTTTATTGTTAACCATTGTTAACCATTTTTTTGTCTTCAGGTACGCCATTCACGACTTTGAGTGGTTATACCAGAATGATGCCTGCAGGTTTAGGTATCATCTTGGTATCATTCTTTTCAGCCAGCGGTCGGCTTTCATGTAAAAGCAATCCTAGCGGCTAATTAGCCTCTAGACTGCTTTTACAAGCCGTGGGAGGGAATGCCCCCCCCCCACCGTCTTCCGTGTTTTTCTCTGGCTCTCCTGTCTCAACAGGGAACCTGAGAATGCAGCCGGTGATTCAGCCAGCTGACCATAGAGCTGATCAGAGACCAGAGTGGCTCCAAACATCTCTATGGCCTAAGAAACCGGAAGCTACGAGTATTTCATGACTTAGATTTCGCCGGATGTAAATAGCGCCATTGGGAAATTGGGGAAGCATTTTATCACACCGATCTTGGTGTGGTCAGATGCTTTGAGGGCAGAGGAGAGATCTAGGGTCTAATAGACCACAATTTTTTCAAAAAAGAGTACCTGTCACTACCTATTGCTATCATAGGGGATATTTACATTCCCCGAGATAACAATAAAAATGATTAAAAAAAAAAATATGAAAGGAACAGTTTAAAAGTAAGATTAAAAAAGCAAAAAAATAATAAAGAAAAAAAAAAAAAAAAAAAAAACACCTCTGTCGCCCCCTGCTCTCGCGCTAAGGCGAACGCAAGCGGCGGTCTGTCGTCAAACGTAAACAGCAATTGCACCATGCATGTGAGGTATCACCGCGAAGGCCAGATCGAGTGCAGTAATTTTTCCAGTAGACCTCCTCTGTAAATCTAAAGTGGTAACCTGTAAAGGCTTTTGAAGGCTTTTAAACATGTATTTATTTTGTTGCCACTGCACGTTTGTGCGCAATTTTAAAGCATGTCATGTTTGGTATCCATGTACTCGGCCTAAGATCATCTTTTTTATTTCATCAAACATTTGGGCAATATAGTGTGTTTTAGTGCATTAAAATTAAAAAAAGTGTGTTTTTTCCCCAAAAAATGCGTTTGAAAAATCGCTGCGCAATTACTGTGTGGAAAAAAAAAATGAAACACCCACCATTTTAATCTGTAGGGCATTTGCTTTAAAAAAATATATAATGTTTGGGGGTTCAAAGTAATTTTTTTGCAAAAAAAAAAAACTTTTTCATGTAAACAATAAGTGTCAGAAAGGGCTTTGTCTTCAAGTGGTTAGAAGAGTGGGTGATGTGTGACATAAGCTTCTAAATGTTGTGCATAAAATGCCAGGACAGTTCAAAACCCCCCCAAATGACCCCATTTTGGAAAGTAGACACCCCAAGCTATTTGCTGAGAGGCATGTCGAGTCCATGGAATATTTTATATTGCGACACAAGTTGTGGGAAAGAGACAAATTTTTTTTTTTTTTTTTTTTTTTTGCACAAAGTTGTCTCACTAAATGATATATTGCTCAAACATGCCATGGAAATATGTGAAATTACACCCCAAAATACATTCTGCTGCTTCTCCTGAGTACGGGGATACCACATGTGTGAGACTTTTTGGGAGCCTAGCCGCGTACGGGACCCCGAAAACCAAGCACCTCCTTCAGGCTTTCTAAGGGCGTGAATTTTTGATTTCACTCTTCACTGCCTATCACAGTTTCGGAGGCCATTGAATGCCCAGGTGGCACAAACCCCCCCCAAATGACCCCATTTTGGAAAGTAGACACCCCAAGCTATTTGCTGAGAGGTATAGTGAGTATTTTGCAGACCTCACTTTTTGTCACAAAGTTTTGA
Organism: Lithobates clamitans; assembly: GCA_037952925.1. Taxonomy (NCBI): domain Eukaryota; kingdom Metazoa; phylum Chordata; class Amphibia; order Anura; family Ranidae; genus Lithobates; species Lithobates clamitans. The sequence continues at coordinate 600,547 of JBBGZY010000031.1, forward strand.
AAATTGAAAAAAGAAAAAAAAAAATGTTTTTTCTTGTCTTTCTTCATTTTCAAAAACAAATGAGAGCTGCAAAATACTCACCATGCCTTTCAGCAAATAGCTTGGGGTGTCTACTTTCCAAAATGGGGTCATTTTGGGGGGTTTTGTGCCATCTTGGCATTCCATGGCCTCCGAAACTGTGATAGGCAGTGAAGAGTGAAAGCAAAAATTTACACCCTTAGAAATCCTGAAGGCGGTGATTGGTTTTCGGGGCCCCGTACGCGGCTAGGCTCCCAAAAAGTCCCACACATGTGGTATCCCCATACTCAGGAGAAGCAGCAGAATGTATTTTGGGGTGCAATTCCACATAGGCCCATGGCCTGTGTGAGCAATATATCATTTAGTGACGACTTTTTGTAAATATTTTTTTTTTTTTTGTCATTTTTCAATCACTTGGGACAAAAAAAATAAATATTCAATGGGTTCAACATGCCTCTCAGCAATTTCCTTGGGGTGTCTACTTTCCAAAATGGGGTCATTTGGGGGGGTTTTGTACTGCCCTGCCATTTTAGCACCTCAAGAAATGACATAGGCAGTCATAAACTAAAAGCTGTGTAAATTCCAGAAAATGTACCCTAGTTTGTAGACGCTATAACTTTTGCGCAAACCAATAAATATACGCTTATTGACATTTTTTTTACCAAAGACATGTGGCCGAATACATTTTGGCCTAAATGTATGACTAAAATTTAGTTTATTGGATTTTTTTTATAACAAAAAGTAGAAAATATCATTTTTTTTCAAAATTTTCGGTCTTTTTCCGTTTATAGCGCAAAAAATAAAAACCGCAGAGGTGATCAAATACCATCAAAAGAAAGCTCTATTTGTGGGAAGAAAAGGACGCAAATTTCGTTTGGGTACAGCATTGCATGACCGCGCAATTAGCAGTTAAAGCGACGCAGTGCCAAATTGGAAAAAGACCTCTGGTCCTTAGGCAGCATAATGGTCCGGGGCTCAAGTGGTTAAGAGTCAGAAGTACCCATTTTGAAGGCTTATATGCAAGTAATTGGTCATAAAAAGGGTATGGGGGTCTGGGTACTGACCTGGGGGATGCAAAAATGCTATTTTTTTTTTTTTTTTTAAAGATAATTTTTAAAGGAGCAGGGATTTTATTGATGCTTAAAGTGAAACAATAAAAAGGAAAGAATCCTTTAACCATTTGCCTACAGGGCACTTACTTACCGTACTTACTTACGACACTGATGGGCATTGATGGGCAGCACTGATAGGTGGCACTGATAGCCAGCACTGACTGGCATCACTAATGGGCACTGATTGGTGGCACTTGTGGGCAGTGGTGAGCACTGATTGCTGGCACTGGTGGGCAATGGTGGGCACTGGTTGGTGACACTGTTGGCGCTAAATTGTAATCAGGGCACTGATGATCAGTGCCCTGATTACATGCCTAGATGTCCCCCTGCATGGAGATGCCACTGATCGGCTCTCCTCGCCACACACTCTGTCAGTGTGAAGCGAGGAGTGCCGATTACCGGCATCTCCGTGTTTACATGTGACCGGCTGTGATTGGACACAGCTGATCACATGGTTAAAGAGCCGCAGACGTGGCGCTTTACAGAGATCGGGAGCGCGATCGGCCGCTCCACCCCACCATCATTTGATGGTGGGTGGGCGGCAACTGGTTAAATATAGTGCCTGGGGGTCCCCTTAGTCTGCCAGTAAAGTGGAGCATCTGTATGGTGTATAGAACCTGCTGCAGCACAACTGCCATTAATAAAGAAATAGAAAATGACATTAACATTTCTGGCAATAAAAAATATAATAATGGCGTGAGGGGGTTGTTAACAAGGGGGCCCCCATGTGAAAGAGTTTGGGGTAGCCCGTGTCAGCGGGGAAGCCAGTTAACAGCTGATGACTGATCCATTGTAAAGGGTGCAGTGGCTGGCTTCCCGGTGACGCTTGACGAAGATACTGAATTAGAAGTTTGGAAGAGGTCGGGGGATCCAGTGGCAGTGGATCAGCAAGTCTAGTGAAAAACTGGGAGCTCAGTTGAGTGAAGATCTACAATAGGAGATTGTAGAAGAAGTGAATAAGTTCATTACAACCTTTGTTAGAAACTGTTTCAAGATTGTTGCCATAGGAGACAGCGGTCCTACTCATGCAGATCTGGTATCTTGCTGGATGCCTTTCCCTGCATGGCTGTCTGCCTATAGAAGTCTCTGAGTCTGCTAAATTAACATTGCAACTACTAAAGGGTGTCCTGGCCCTAAATCTCTCTCCCACAGTTCTGTTTAAGAGACAATAAATCAATAAATTAATCTACCTTGCATTGCACCCACCATGCCTTGTAACCCACTCTACACAGAAGGATGTCAGCTTTCCCTAACTCTGGAGGTCACCATTAGGTCTGGAGAGGCCCGGGACTTGGCTACACGGGTGTTTGCTAAACGGACGAACAGGTGATATTCGTGCCAAACTTTTCGGGCCCAACTACTGGGAATGTTTGGTGAATGTCACATTTGCCTTCACTAGTAATATTACAGATGATACTAATAGCGATTAGGGATGAGCCGAACACCCCCCGGTTTGGTTCGCGGCAGAACATGCGAACTGACAAAAAGTTTGTGTGAGCACTGTTAAAGTCTATGGGACCCGAACGTGAAAAATCAAAAGTGCTAATTTTAAAGGCTAATATGCAAGTTATTGTCATAAAAAGTTTTTGGGGACCAGGGGACATGTATCAAAGCAAAAAAAAGTTTTTTGGGAGCAGTGATTTTAATAATGCTTAAAGTGAAACAATAAAAATGAAATATTCCTTTAAATATCGTGCCTGGGGGTTGTCTATAGTATGCCTGTAAAGTGACGCATTTTTCCCGTGTTTAGAACAGTCCCTGCAGCAAAATGACATTTCTAAAGGAATAAAAGTCATTTAAAACTGCTTGCGGCTGTAATGTATTGTCGGGTCCCGGCAATATAGATAAAAATCATTGAGAAAAATGGCATGGGTCCCCCCCCCCAGCCCATTACCAGGACCTTTGGGTCTGGTATGGATATTCAGGGGACTGTAGGTTTGTTCTTAAGTTGAATCTGTTTGTAATTTGGAACAGGTACATTTTTTAATTGTAGCTCCAGCCAAAAAATCTATTTTTAAGCTTTTTGGATAACATAGGGAAGGGTTATCACCCCTGTAACATTTGTTTTGCTATCTGTGCCCTGTTCAGAAGATTTCACCTCACTTTCTGTCCCAATGACAATTAGATTTTTAAAATTTTGGGTTATTAGGGAAACAAGCAATGGTGATAAAGCATCAGTGGAGACACCTTTTTTCCCATATTAACTCTTACAGGAGAGAATTTCCCTTCCTAGGGGTAGATTTCCTCTCACTTCCTGTTGTCTCCCTCCGTTTGTAAGTAGGAGTCGTTTGTAAGTCGGATGTTTGAAAATAGGGGACCGCCTGTATATACTATACGGCCTGCCCTATATGCTCTGCAGAAAATTGGGCCTTAGGTGTTGGTGGTACCAGAACACTGTAAGCCCTCACAGTTACTCTTGGTGGGCGCTGGAACGAGCCCTGCTGTGAAATATTATATCAAGAATTGTAATTACATGCCACTGTTAAACAGGGGCAGAAAAATTGGGCCTTTGGTGGTGGTGGTGGTGCCACAACACTTTAAGCCCTCACAGTTACTCTTGGTGGGTGCAGGAACAGGCCCTGCTCTGAAGTATTAAATCAAAAATTGTAATTACATGCCCCTGTTAAACACGGGCAGAAAAATCGGGCTTTAGGCTGTGGTGGGGGTGGTGGTGGTGGAACAACACTGTAAAGCCTCACAGATACTCTTGTTGAGTGCAGGAACGGGCCCTGCTGTGAAATATTAGATCAAAAATTGTAATTACGCGTCCCTGTTAAACAGGGGCAGAAAAATTGGACCTTAGGCAATGGTGGTGGTGCCACAACACTGCAACCCCTCACAGATACTCTTGTTGAGTGCAGGAAAGAGCCCTGCTGTAAAATATTTGATCAAAAATTGTAATTACACACCCCTGTTAAACAGGGGTGGAAAAATTGGGCCTTAGGCGGTGGTGGCACAACACTGTAAAGCCTCACAGATACCCTTGTTGAGCGCAGGAACAGGCTCAATATATATATCATATCAATATCAATAAATATATATATTTTTATATATATTTTATTTATATTTTATATATATATATATATATATATATATATATATATATATATATATATATATATATATATATATATATATATATCAATAAATATATATATCATACAATCCCACTTACACAATCCTTTACCCACAGTTGATCCAGAGGAAGGCGAAAAACCCCAGCAAAGCATTAACCAATTTAATCCTTCCTGATCCCCCGAGAGGCAATCAGATATTCCCTGGATCAACTTTACCTATAAATGTCTGTATCCATTTACAGTCAGGTCCATAAATATTGGGACATCAACACAATTCTAATCTTTTTGGCTCTATACACCACCACAATGGATTTGAAATGAAACGAACAAGATGTGCTTTAACTGCAGAATTTCAGCTTTAATTTGAGGGTATTTACATCCAAATCAGGTGAACGGTGTAGGAATTACAACAGTTTGTATATGTGCCTCCCACTTTTTGAGGGACCAAAAGTAATGGGACAGTTTAACAATCATCCATCAAACTTTCACTTTTTAATACTTGGTTGAAAATCCTTTGCAGTCAATTACAGCCTGAAGTCTGGAACGCATAGACATCACCAGACGCTGGGTTTGATCCCTGATGATGCTCTGCCAGGCTTCTACTGAAACTGTCTTCAGTTCCTGCTTGTTCTTGGGGCATTTTCCCTTTAGTTTTGTCTTCAGCAAGTGAAATGCATGCTGAAGGAAAGAAAGAGATGGGAAGGAAGGAAGGAAAGAAGGAAGGAAGGAAGGAAGGAAGGAAGGAAGGAAGGAAGGAAGGAAGGAAGGAAGGAAGGAAGGAAGGAAGGAAGGAAGGAAGGAAGGAAGGGAGGAAGGAAGGAAGGAAGGAAAGTCTTGTGCCTTGCATGCATTAAAGCATGGGTAAGCAGCCCTACATATTTATCACAACTCCCTCTACCCATTTCCCCTACTACATGATCTTGTAACATTCCCCATATTTTCACATATTACTGTATTTCTATATTTCTTTCTTTTTATCCGCAGATGTATTTCCTGATGAAGCAGTAAAACCGCGAAACTAGTCGAAATACCATGCCATCTGTATGCGCTTTTAATATTTCGTTTCTGTTTTTTGTATCAATAAATTTTGTTAATTTTATATTACATTGCTCTGTACACTGCTGCATACTTTCTATACATGTTCCGAGATAGTCCGCCTGCCTTTTCTTTCTTGGTAAGTCCGGGTTTGGGCCCTCACTCCCAAAAATTTTTTATTCTGAGTAATTTTGGATGATGGTACATTTTACAAATTTTGATATACCCTACACTATTTTGTGAGGCCACACACTTTCCTTATATCAATCAGGTGGGTAACACACCGTGTGTGCTGTCTGGCGCAGGCCCCCGGTAACGGCGAGACGATTGGAGCTGTGGTCTCCTCCCGCCGCGCCCCCAGTTGGCTTGGACCAGCAGCCACTGGCAACCCGTCTCAACTCCCCATCTTCCTATAATTTGGGGAGGGCCTCTCTCACTCTTTCTTTTTTGTATTATCTACTCTTATGTTACTTTAAGTCGAGTTTGAATATAAATGATCCAGTTTAAATATTTGGCCCTTAAGCTAACAATACAACATGGATGTTTTTGGCATGGCCTGGTCGGGATTTATGACTTAAATCCAAACCTCTTGTCTCACTAGTAACATCAAATCTGACAAAGAAACCAAAACCTTCCTTGATCGTATGTATAATCTTCTCAAACGTAAATCACACCTACATTGGCATACAGAGTACTTTAAGCAATACATCAAGGTAGGAGTATGCCCCTTAGGGTTGAGAATTCAGCTATTTCCCACAATCAAGGACCCCTCCCCTTCTTTCTAATCTTCTTGGGAAAAAATATTAAACCACTGTAGTCTAGAACTTATGAGAACTTTGATCACCCAATATGAGTCTGATATGACCTCACTAGACAGTGAGATCGACAGACTCAATACACATCTTCTGGACGCTCCTTCCTTCCCTAATCGATGGGGGGAGGTTAGGGAATGCCTAGAAGAGATTACTAAGGAAATCATCAAGAACACAAGCACAAATAAGTGCACTTATCCGGGGGTCCTTCCCCGCCACCATCCCAATTGGTTGGCGGCGCTGGCCCCTCTACACTAGATAATGTTGTTCCCAAGGTCCTGGAGACCATTTCTGGTAATCCCAGAAAATCACCCACTGACAGTGATTTTTTAGATCCAACCTCATTGGATCTAAGAAAACATCAACAAACCAAAATAGACATGTTTGTTTGGAAAGCCCCATCCACGCCCCTACCCAGCACTCCCACTCATCACAATTGAATGTGATAAACTTGGCTTCATGCCCTCTCTCTTCAGATGAACTATCGGTTTTACACCTTGGTTTAGGGTTCTGTCCTCTTGACCGCATACACATCATTGAAACCATCAAAGACCTGTATCTATTTGCATGAAATTTGACGTATAAATTTTTATTTGACTCAAATCGTCAAAATACTAACTTAGAACGTGAACTTACTGAACGCACCAGACGCTTTTCCATGGATGAATTTCGTGCCCTCCACGACTTAATGCTCTTATATGACGAGGGTGCCACAGATGATGTATCAAATTCACAATCAGAATCAATGACTGCCCCTTCTGACACCACCGTCATATCTGCTTCTCCTTTGCCTATATCCTCTAGGGCTCCAACTAAATTTAAATCCAAGTCTCGTAAGTTTCCCGATTTGATGACCTGTCCAGCGATCTGGGCCTTCTTGCATCAATCAATTAAAGACCTGAAGAGCAAGAATTGGCAGGAATTTCCACCGAATTTGACTCATAATCAACAGCGAGCCCTCCGACAATTACAGAAACGCAGTGACATTGTCATTAAGGCCATCAGACAAAGGTGTCAACATAGTGATAATGTCACATATCCAATACCAGACCATGTGCCATGAGGTACTGGATAATTCTATCTGGTACCAACCTATTCCACTCACTAGTGTTATGGGCTTCATCAATGAGTTCAGAGAACTATGCACAGGGGCCTTCTGGCAGGATCTGATTGACAAAGACACTCTCAACTTTTTGGTCCCAAAACACCCACATACCCCTACCTTTTATACACTACCCAAAACACACAAAAATCTCTCCCAGCCACCTGGAAGACCCATTGTTTCCGGCATTGGGTCTTTGACCGACAATGCCAGCAAATTTGTAGACAGTTTTCTACTCCCTCATGTATCGTGTTTACCTTCATATATCCGTGATAGGATCTTATCTCCGGGCCCCTCATATTAATACCCATATGGTTAAGGTATTTATTAAATTTTGTCACCATTGCACTTTATTTAGCTGCACTTTATTTAGCTGCACCTTCTGGTTCACCTCATGGTATCTTTCTTCACTGTGATTGGTGACCCTTTTGCACCCACCACACTGTCTTGGTTTGGTTTCCACATTCAGTTTCCTAATGCACTTTTTTTGGCTTACTCACCCACTTTGTGTCTATCTTTTGTGGTGTCTCTTTTGGTACTGGGATCTACACTTTGTCCCCACTTCTCTCTCCCCCCCTTCCCTGTCCACCATGCCCCTTCCCTCCTCCCTGCTATTTTTCCCCTTCTTCTCTCCTGTCCCTCTCTCCCCCTTCAACCAAATAATCCTTTCCTTTTTTTCTTCCCCCTCCCTTTTCCTCCATTTCTTCTTTCCTCCCTTCCTTCTTTCCTTCCTTCCTTCCTTCCTTCCTTCCTTCCTTCCTTCCTTCCTGCCTTCTTTTATAACAGAAACTAAGAAAAATGCATTTTTTTTTACAGAATTGTCAGTCTTTTTTCTTTTATAGCGCAAAAAATAAAAAACCCAGTGGTGATTAAATACCACCAAAAGAAAGCTCTATTTGTGTGAAAAAAAGGAAAAAAATGTCATATGAGTACAGTGTTGCATGACTGAGTAATTGTCATTCAAAATGGTCTGGTTAGGATGGGGGTTTAAGTGCCCAGTGGTCAAGTGGTTAATACCTGGCTGGCCTTTAGATTCCGCACCTGGGGCGATCCCTCATCACCTGCTCTTACATGAGACCATCCTCCAACACCTTGGCATGACATAGATCCAGCGAGGGCCACGTATTGCATCTTTAGCTACCAGCTTAGCTGATCTGTACTCTGTTCCTCTGAGAACTTTTAGGTTGCAGATACACCTGATCAGTGAAAAATGTAGCGCTAAAAATATAAAACAATAAACATTGAACAATATTTCAAGTATTGTTTATAAATAATAAAAACTTTGTGATAAAAATCAATCTCAAATATAATGAATATAAAACAGAACATGTATATAATGAGTAGAAACACAGGTGAGAAAGTCCCAAACGTGAAACAATCCTATGGTAAACATATATGGAGTCCACCACGAAAATTTGTTGCTCAGAAGTGGGGTACAATGGCCTCAGCAGGCATGTAGAGCATCAGGGATAGTGTGTTCTCAACCCGATATAAGGGGTATACACTCTTACCGGAAATAGTGGACTCGAATGTCACATCTCTCAAAAGTGGTAGCGGCTAGTTCCTACCCACTACTGGGTAGGAACTAGCCACTACCACTTTTGAAATAAGTGAAGAATGTGAACTTTTTGATGGTTCAACACTGTGATCTTGTAATCAGTTTTTGGCTTTCCAGCCTGGCTGCTTAACATCTGAGTTCTAGCCTCACGGTTACCTGCACGATTCCCTGCATTCGTTCTTGGAGCTCTTTGGATTCCCTGGATCGTTTTGGAAATCTGCTTATCGGGCTATCCTCGCTTGATTGACTCATTGTTGGTGACATTCGAGTCCACTATTTCCTGTAAGAGTGTATATCCCTTATCTCGGGTGGAGGACACACTATCCCTGATGCTCTACATGCATGCTGAGGCCTTTGTACCCCACTTCTGAGTAACAACTTTTCGTGGTGGACTCAATATATTTTTACAATAGGATTGTTTCACCTTTGGGACTTTCTCACCTGTGTTTCTACTCATTTTATACATGTTCTGTTTTATATTCAATATATTTGAGATGGAGTTTAGGGAGACAGGAGGCCCTTTTATAGTTTTACTGATGGTTACATTACACATAGTTATGGCTCTGGCTTATATAATGAGCTTTTTTACTTTCCTGTGAGAATTCATTTTGTTCTTAGGCTAGTTTTTCAAGTAATATACAAGAGTATACTGTTATTACAGTTCACAAACATATATCTTTATTTTATATAAATGTATTTATCAAACACTATTGCTCCTTGAATACATTACGATAGCCAGACTGTCCTGGACCACTTGTGCTTCTGAGCCAAACAGTCACATAGTGTGCTATGTCTAAAGTTACACCCTTGATATACTGTAACTGCACTTTATATACTGCATTCCCGATGTTCCTGAATGAGAACGATATTCAACAGAACACATTAAACTTTCTTCCACTTACATTTACTCCTGGAGGGTGAATGAACAAAAAAATATGTGATTTAAATGACAAGATGTGATGTAATGTTGTCATGACATTTTTGATACCTTCAGATCCGGAATGTTTTGTCTCAGTCAATCCTCAGGCCAAAATCCTGTGTGAGACATAGCTTTATTTTTTAAAATCAGAATTCTTTTAAGAAAAATAAAGGACGTTAAAAATTTTGCATATGGTGATGTAGAAAGTACACTTAAATAGATTTAATAGGTAACACTAGACTTATAAGTCATCAAGGCAAAAAATCTTTGACATCCTCATTGTCAGTATACCTGCCTGTTTGTTCAAGTTTTTAGAATTTAAAATGGAACTTTTAAACCCTCCTATCCTTTATAGCCAGGTAAGCGGCTTCTGTTTGATTTAGAACTGCCATGGTGCTGCACATGTGATCAGTTATGACACCAGCCATTTGATGGTTTGACATTTTGGTTGAGAATACAAGCAAATTTGTCAGTCAGCAATCCTGGAATTCTAGGAATGTAACTGTTTCTTGAAACCGTTAAATCGATGGGTTTAGTTCCGCTTTATGATTTACTGCTGTTCAGGGGCTCTAGGCTTCAGCAAAATGGCCGCCTCCGGCAAGAAGAAACGGAAGTATTTCTGGAGGCAATTTACAGTGCACACTAATTTTGGTAGCATAATTATTAATGGAATGTATATTACTTGCTAAAAACCATTATTTTTTATGAAGTTGTTATGGGTAAAGTTCCGATTTAACAGAGTAAATGTCTTTCTGTAATGGAAAGATAGGGTGAATTCCTTCGAATACATTAGGCTCATTCCACAAAGCTTTAACACATGGCATAGTATCTTCCTTTTAGCAATTTGACTATAATTTTCTAATGTTATTGGGCTCAATTGAAAGAAAAAGACACTTTAAAAAAAAAAAAAATAAGTATCATTACCCTGGTGTGTTAGTTGTGAATTCAGCCTATTGCATATTACTGAACTCTAACTAAGCTGGACTCCAGCACTACACATTACTTACATGGTTACACATACTATATTTTACACGGCTGTATTTATGAGGAAAATACAACAATGAATTAATTTAAAACTTGAATGTTTTAAAAAAAATTGATCTGATCTTCATCAAATTGCATTGCCATATCTTAACTGCACAAATAGTTATTATATGTGAAGCCTTGTGTTTGATAACTAAGAGATATCCTGGATTAGCATCAATCTCAAATACATTTTTTAGCTTCTGTTGAAACCTGTGTACTTGTTAGGAGATATTTTGGTCCACTCTTATATGCAAACCGATTCCAATTAATTTATATATTTGGGATGTCTTGCTTACCATATATAATATATTATTTATAACTTGTTTCAAATCTTTAATCAACATTCAATGGAACAGTCAGGACTTGATCATTCTAAAATATAGAATTTGTTCTCTTTCAGCTATTCTGTTGCTTAATTATTCTGTAGATTTTAAGAATTTCTGAGCTGCATTGCCTTACATTAAGGTTACAGGGAGATACTCTAACTCAGTGGTTCTCAACCTTTCTAGTGCCGTGACCTCTTTCTAAATTTTCCCAAGTTGTGGGGACCCCTAACAGTAAAATTACTTTGGTAGCGTGGGTTGTCAGCACCCAAGGCAAGACAAGTAATTTGCGCCTCTAACCCACAGACGTTTAGTGCTCCCTCAGTCCCTTCCACTTGTACAGTATTAAAACCCCTTATGGTACATTTTAGGATGTACCACTCGTTCTCTTTGTTCTCCTTTCTTTCCCTTTTACCTCTCTTTATCCTAATTTCTTGTTTTTCTTCCCCATCCCTTTCTCTAGCCATCTTTCTTGTTCTTTCTCTTATTCTTTCTCTCCCTTTTTCTTTGTTCCTCCCTCTCTTTTCCTCTCCCTTCCATGTATTCTCTATTTTTATTCCTCTCTTACTCCTTGGTGGGGTAAATGGGATGAGTGACAGTGCTGGTGGGGAGTTGAGATGAGTGGCAATGCTGGGGGGAGTTCTGATCAGCCAACTTAGGTGCTCTTGATCAAGGTCATCTACTGATCTGAGAACTGTAGTAGGGACTTTTAATGGCAACTATAATCACAGGTAGTGTTACTCATTGTGTCTCTGTCTTCACTGTGTCTCCGACTTTGTGGTGTCTCGTAGCAATGACTACTATGCCGAAATCAGGATCAGGGTCTCCTGCAGCCCCTCCCACTTCACATTCCTCACCAATCAGCTGACCTCTAGTCTCTGCCCCCAGCCATGCCATGAACTGAATGGGCGACCGTGTGCTCCAGGAACAGCCCAGCTGGGCTGCCACAGGCTCCAGGGACAGCCCTGCTGGGCGGCTGCAAAAAGATTGGGAGAGCAGTGCAGGATTCAGGAACAGCCCAGGATACGGTGACCCCTGGCAAATCCTCATTGGACCCCCGAGGGGGTCCCGACTCCCAGGTTGAGATCCACTGCTCTAACTGCTGTAGAATTTACTGATGCAACTTGGAATTCATCGGTCTCTTAAGGTATCTGGGCCAGCAAGCAACCGCACATGGTTATACTCCCTCCACCATGTTTAAGATTTGGTTGGTAAACATACTTTTGGTTTGCAGTGTATTGTTTTGTCTAGTTACCAGAAAGACTAAATGTTGTCACGTCTGTCCACAAAACATTGTTCTAATAGTGCTCCGAAATTTAGGCTAATGTTTAGTGAAAACCGAAATGGGTAGCATTTCTTTTTCAGGGGTAGAATTGCTTTCTCAGTTGCACCTTCCAGGAATGTTAAGTCAAAAGGTTATTTAACCGCGCTCCCTTTAACACAAACTTAATAACATGCTTGTGATTCAAATAAATTGTGACAAATTAACATAACAAAAATTTAAAAATTATGTGTATGCAGTATCTTTTTAACAATTTGCCAAGTGAGTCCAACAACACTGCAATGTCCTACACCAACAGGGGTCAATAAGTGTCTCCTCTTCACCAGCATGCAAGCACACAGCCCACTCATTTTGACCCCTTTTACAGGTAGTCAAAAACAGCATTGGGTATTAGGTTCCACTTTACTGTCTCGCTGTTCCGATCATACAAGGGTAAACTCAGGACACCCTGTCAGCTGCGGCACTTCTGCGCCTTTGAATTCACATACCAGACCTGACTCAAATAGGGAAGGTAAAAAAAGAGCCTCCCATAATGCAGTATTTCCAAGTTTATTTAAAAATCTAGGTTAACCGCTTCAGCCCCAGAAGATTTGGCTGCTCAATGACCAGGCCATTTTTTGCGATTTGACACTGCATTGCTTTAACTGACAATTGCGCGGTCGTGCAACAATGTTCCCAAACAAAATTTTTTTCCTCAGTTTAGGCCGATATGTATTTCTTTAACTACAAGGGATTCCATAGTGTAGTTTTGATGGCGGTGGTCTCGGCACATTTGGAGTTTATGTTTGTGGATGTGGGGAAGAACGGCCGGATGTCTGATGGAGGAGTCTTTGCACAGACCGAGCTGTGCCATCGTCTCCAGACCGGTGGCCTGGAATTGCCACCTGATGACGATAATGTGGATGGACTCCCCTCAGTTTTTATTGCTGATGAAGCATTTGCTCTCTGTGAGAACTTGATGAGGCCGTTCCCCCAAAGGACACTCACCCCTGAGAGGAGGGTATTTAATTATCGGCTGGCCAGAGCAAGAAGGGTTGTGGAGAATGCCTTTGGTATTCTGGCCAGCCGGTTCCGTATCTTCCTTACGGCTATTAATTTGGCGGACTATAAAATCAACCACGTCATCCTTGCTTGCTGCATCTTGCATAACTTTTTAAGGAGACATTCAGCTACATATCTATCCTCTGTTGGGCCTGAGCCCAGACTGGAAGAGGCTAGTAGCACTTTCACAGGCCTAGAAATTGGCCGTATTGGCTTGGCCCCCCGAACCGCACGTCAAGTGCGTGACCGTTATGTGAATTATTTTAATGGTCGGGGGGCCATTGCTATTCAGCAACAGCTGTAAGTTTGTTTCAAAAAGAAAAAAGAAAATTGGTTTATCTAAATATCTTGTTTTTATTGTTGTTTACCTTTAAGTTATGTCTGTCTCCTAGTGCACTTGTAGTAGTGTCAAGTGCATTTAGCTTTAGTTAATCAGGCCCACAAAAACAAACCCCAAATTTTGACTTCAAGAAACAGCCACACACATTGTATAGGGTAAAAAATTTTACTTGGTGCACATTGAAAGGTGCATTTTTTACCATATTTTTTATTTTTTTTTTGTTTTTTTTTTTTTTTCAAAAATATTTTACGTTGTGTAAAAAAATTATATTTTACTAAATTATTCAAGCCATTTTTTCACAAATATATAGACCTTTATCTAACAAGATTTACATACACAACAGTGTTTTTAGAAACAAAACTTACAATAAATGAACTTACAAAGTTCAATATTTCTAGAACGGTGCATGTAATGTCACCCTTGCAGAAATTGGTCATTTATAAGATGCTCAAAATTGAGCTTTACTAAAGTGTCAAGTCAACATGTGCTATCTCCTATCATGGGAGAGCAATGTACGTGTTTTGTGTGTGCAATCCCATTTTTGGTTCCTCTCACCACCAAAGAATTTTCAGGATGAAGGGTTTGCAAACACAAAACAAGTACATTGCTAACCCATGATGGAAGATAGCACATGATGACACACCGTGTGCATCACACATTGTAAATTTGGGTATACCCCCAAAATTGTAAAAAAAATTTTAATAACAAAATAACTTCCCAAGGAAATGAAGAACATGATTGATGTTTTTAGGCCAAACGTGATTATATTCGGCCCAAAACATCAATCATGTTCTTCATTTCCTGTTGCATGGAGTCCAGGCGAAGTTTCATGCTGTGAATTTGTTCACGCATTTGATCTATGTGGCCATTCCACAGCATAATCTGGCCAATTAATCTTTGCGCACTGTCTGTGGTGAAGTGCTCTGCCGCTTGGCCTTCCACAACCAGAAACTCACCTAAAACGAGTGAATAAAAACAAGGTTTACAATATGCACGCCAAAATACAGTAAAACTCAAGCTGGGGTGTCAGTCACTCACTTGGTGGGCTTGAAACCTCGCACACTTCCTCCACCTCTCCTTCCTCAAGGTCGTCGGGTAGGCGTGGTCTTGGGCTGGGGCTTGGGGTAGGTTCGGCCTCAGGCTGGTGACTTGGGGGGGTCCTGAGATCCTTGGACTGTTGTCTGAGTCTTTTCTCCCCTATGAGATTTGAAAAAAAGGTATAGTTAAAACACACTGATCTTTTAGGTTTTAATAAATAAAGTAAAACGTTGGTTAATATTTTTTGCCAATTTTGCATCATAATAAATGTTGAAGACAGGATGAACATTACCTATGAACAACAATTATAAAGAATGCATATTTTTGGGCAATTTTCACAGATGCTGACACCTCAATGATCTCCTATGTGTATTACCCTTCAAAAATTTAGTTATGGTCACATAGTACACTAGAAAATGCATTTCCTTAGCAAAATGCGTGGGAATGCTGAATAGCTAAATGGCTAAAATGACCGCCATCAAAACTGCCCCATCATATTCCTCTATTATAAATCAGTACATGGTGTGTCTGTCCCCTCCCCCCGGGCTCTGTAATCAGAGCTGAGATGCTCCAGCCACCTCCCCCCCTGTGTATAACAGAAGCTTGGGTAACCATGGCAACAAAACAAACACAGTACACTCTGATTAATGTCTAAAATTTCACGAAATGACCTCTAAACAAAAAGCTTTTTCTCCAAAAATCAAAAAAATATCAAACTGAAAGGATATAGCCAGATAGATGAATATTTAGTGAACATTGTAAAGTTTGTTTGGTGTCTCTAGGTGAAAGTATGAAGGAGCTGAAACTTTTGGGAGCGGAAGAAGAATTTGAGGATTTCAAGCATGCTCCCATTGAATTCAATGTTGAAAAAAGTGAATAAAAAATTATTATTTAATAAAGTATAAATGGTAGTAAAAAATTTGAAAATGACCACACATCAGCTAAAAGAGACGAACATTTTAATAGTTGAATGGTTTTAATAGCTGAAAGTATGCAGAAGTTACGCAGAGCCAAAAAACGTACGGAATAAAATTCAAAGTAAACTAGAAAATGCATTTCCTGGGGAAAATGCGTGGGAATGCTGAATTGCTAAAACGGCCCCCAGCAAAATTGCCCCCATCATATTGCCATCAAAACTGTCCCATCATATTGCCACCATCAAAACTGCCCCATCAGAATTGCCCCATCAAAACTGCCCCATCAGAATTGCCCTATCAAAACAGCCCCATCATATTGCCACCATCAAAACTGCCCCATCATATTGCCACCATCAAAACTGCTCCATCAGAATTGCCCCATCAAAACTGCCCCATCAGAATTACCCCATCAAAACTGCCCCATCATATTCCTCTATTATAAATCAGTACATGGTGTGTCTGTCCCCTCCCCCGGGCTCTGTAATCAGAGCTGAGATGCTCCAGCCACCTCCCCCCTGTGTATAACAGAAGCTTTGGTAACCATGGCAACAAAACAAACACAGTACACTCTGATTAATGGCTAAAATTTCCTGAAATGACCTCTAAACAAAAAGCTTTTTCCCAAAAACTATAAATCCTACAGCGAAGATCTTTATATTGTGAGAATCACAAGACCCAGACCTAGATTTTGATGTATAGTATGTCTCTGAAATATTAAAATTGAAGGCACGGTCGCAGTTTAGAAATTGCCCTTCAAATTTGAAGGGGCTAGAGTGTAGTATCAATGAATGTCAATGGACGGTGTGAGTTGCAAACAAATGGTCATATTGTGAAAACTGTCAGGACTATGGCTTAGCCGTGGACATGTTTAGTGGCAGCAGGGATAGCTGAACGTTTTGATATACGATTTGTGTAGGTGGGCTTGAAAATGAGGGAGTGGCGGCAGTTTAGAAATCATGTTCTGATTTTTCAGCTTTTGTCCCCTCCCCTGGGCTCTAATCAGAGCTGAGATGCTCCAGCCACCTCCCCCCCTGTGTATAACAGAAGCTTTGGTAACCATGGCAACAAAACACACACAGTACACTCTGATTAATGGCTAAAATTTCTTGAAATGACCTCTAAACAAAAAGCTTTTTCTCAAAAACTGTAAAAGATATCAAACTGAAAAGATATAGCCAGATAGCTGAATATTTTGTGAACATTTTAAAGTTTGTTTGGTGTCTCTAGGTGAAAGTATGAAGGAGCTGAAACTTTTGGGAGCGGAAGAAAAATTTAAGGATTTCAAGCATGCTCCCATTGACTTCAATGTTAAAAAAAAGTGATAAAAAGCTTAATATTTTAAAAAGTATAAATGGTAGAAAAAAAGTTGAAAAAGAGCACACCTCAGCTAAAAGAGACGAACATTTTGATAGTTGAATGGTT
The DNA here is from genome assembly GCA_037952925.1 of Lithobates clamitans. Taxonomy (NCBI): domain Eukaryota; kingdom Metazoa; phylum Chordata; class Amphibia; order Anura; family Ranidae; genus Lithobates; species Lithobates clamitans. The sequence continues at coordinate 617,569 of JBBGZY010000031.1, forward strand.
TTAATAGCTGAAAGTATGCAGAAGTTACGCATTACCGAAAAACGTACGGAAGAATAAGAAAAATAAATAAAATCGAATAACAATAGTGGGACTGCTAAAGCATTCCCACTAATTAAAAAAAAAATAAAATCGAAGAACAATAGTGGGACTGCTAAATCATTCCCACTAACTATAGTGCTCGTGAGTCCAGATGTGGAAACAGCTGCTGTGTCCTGTCCCTACATTACACTGAATCATTTTTGATGAAGCATTATATTTTCAAACACATCTACACCACATCAACTCATTGTGGGAATTCGACAAATTATCAAGCCATAAATGTATGTCCAACCCTGTCCCATCGTATTTGGCGAAAAAATAACGTCACTTTATAAAGTATCCGATCTATTCCAAAGAACGGTATTTACGAACGATGCAGAAAAACCGCCAAAAATAAGGATCAGCATGCAAGTTCTGTATCTCAATAGTAAAACACAAGTACTTACTTTTTTTCAGCAGCTTCTTTATTCGCCAATATTGTTCTGGCTCACGACTTTTGATGTCAGACCACCGCTTCCGCAATTGTTCTTTCGAACGTTTTGTACCAAATTTCTCTTCCAGAGCGGTGACAATTGAGGACATTATTTTGTCCTTTCTCAGATTGGGTCGTGTGTACGGTCCTTTTTTGCCATCGTAGTCCTCCCTTCTTAATATGGACACCATCTCCACCATCTCTCCAAAAGCCATGTTGGTGGCCTTATATCTCCTCCGGGATGTGGATGTTTGGGGCTCCAGGCTTTCTTCCGCGCTACTTCCACTTAATCGCTCCGCCATCTTTTGCTATCTACTCCCACTGCGCAACGAAGAGTGAAGGGGCGGGGCCAAATCATACTTACGAACGTCAGGGGCGGGCGACGCAGGCGGAGCATGACACATGCGCAGTGTATATAAAGCTAGTACGATGGCCTACGTATGTCCGTGCGGAAGTAGCGAGCGGCACAAACGAAGGTAAGATTAAAGTGTGTGTGTGTGTGTGTTTGTGTGTGTCCCCGTGTGTGTCCCCTAGATTACAACACAAACTAATCCTGAGATTTGGGACTGACATTTAAGTTTTGATCTTGTGTCTTGTCTTGCAGAAATAATGAATCCCTTTAAAGAGGAAGAGTTTTTGACCCATTTCATTGATCTATATGAGCAGAAGAAAAACCTCTGGGAGGTCAAACACCCCCAATATTATAATCGTGATGTTAGGAAGGCAACACTGGGCACACTTTTAGAGTTTGTGAAGACTCGACTCCCCCAGGCAGACCTCAAGTTTGTGGACAGGAAAATAGGTATCTTGCGTAATATGTATAAGCGGGAACACAGAAAAATCCAGGAGTCGCTGAGATCCGGGGCAGCAGCTGACCAAGTTTATGTACCCAAGTTGTGGTATTACCACAAACTGCGATTCCTGGATGAGCAGACCAAAGCCAGGCAATCCCTTTCCACCCTTCCCCCCACCCTTCCCTCCAGCCTTCCCTCCAGCCTTCCCTCCAGCCTTCCATCCACCTCCACCCCAGCTGAGGAGTCCCAGGATGAACTGGGCCTTTTCACCATAGATGAAGTGGATGCGCCCAGCTTCAGCCAGGTATACTTTTTTTGAAGATTTTGGGATTGTGTAAATGTTATTAATGATGTTAAGGTGTTAATTTTGAAAGTGCTTCATCAAAAATCACTTCTGCACAAAGAGTAATATGTAGACATATCACTAGACAGTAGTGGCCAAATATATACGTAACTTCAGATCTTGTTGATCATCTGAAATAATGGTGTGGTCAAATAGATAGCCTTTACTATTTTGTGTAATTATCTTTGAAAGTTAGGAGCTGAAAATTGTGTGTGATTGCATAACAGAAAATTACAACTATGTCCCTTTTTTTTACACAGGATGACCTCAGCCAGGAGGAGGCCTTGCCCAGTGGGAGAGAGGAGGAGGCCTTGCCCAGTGGGAGAGAGGAGGAGGCTGTGGCTGGGCCAAGTAGAAGCCGCACGGAGTGGCAGGTGCCTCCCCTCCGCATTCTCCACAAAAGGCCCAGGAGAATGCCACCAACAGAGCAGGAATCCCTAGACCTCATACGGGAAGCAAGCCGGATCCTGAGCAAACCTCCCAATGCAGAGGAGGCGTATGGCACCTATATAGCCTGCAGATTACAGGAGTTGGAAAAGGGCCAACGCCTCCTCTGTGAGGGTCTATTTTTCCAGGCTTACCAGAAGGGCTTGAGAGGGGAGCTTACTGCTACCACATATCTAGCAGATGAAGCCACTCCTACTCCTCCTCCTCCTCCTGCCCCAAGTACACCACCAGAGGCACAACCTCCGAGGAAGGCTGCAGAGAAGCGCGGAGGGAAGGCTGCAGAGAAGCGTGGAGGGAAGGCTACACGGAAGAGTCGAAAGTGATTGCCTGGTTTCTGTCTGTTCTGACTGTGCTCCCTGTGCTCCCTATAGTCGCAAGATACCTATTTTCTTGTCCTCAAACTTGATGTGTGTCCTGGGGGACGAAAGACTTCCCAGATTCTAAAAGTGTGTCCAGTGTTGCCTTCCTAATTTTTTGGTTTATCAAAAAAATACTTTTTGGTTTACCTTACATTCTTGCCTATGTCTTTTGATTAAAAAACGCCATTTTGTTTGGGAGTAGGCAGGTACAGGTTGAAAAGACTATGGGCTTGATTTGAGAAAAGCAAATAGTCTGTGCACTTTGCAGAGGGCAGTTGCCCTCTGCAAGTGCAATTGCTCCAGAGCATCAGAAATTAGTTAAAAGCTTGACTTTGCAAAGAGTACCCAATCCTGTGCAAGTAAAAGAAAAAAAAAAACATTTTTGCTTGCACATGATTGGATGATGGAAGTCAGCAGAGCTGCTTCACATTTAATAAAGCTTGGGAGCAACTGCAGAGGGCAAATGCAATTTCCAAAATGCACAGGCTTTTTACCTTTAGGAAATCAACCCCTATCTGTGTTTTTGTCAAATAAAAAGAATTTATTTTGATTTTACATGATTTTAGGAATAAATCAGCAGAGCTTCCCCGAATTTAAGCTCTTCCCCTCAGTTTTTCTGCGACTGCACTTCCAACAAGTGCACTTGGTGTGCAATTTCTCAAGTGAACGTTTCACTTGATATTCTTAAATGATTTAAGCCTTTTGTCAAAAACAAGCTCGGGGGAAGCTCTGCTGATTTTTTCCGAAAATCATGTCAAATAAAAATAATTGTTTTGGTTTGGGCTTCCTTGCATGTGCCCCTCGGATCCACAGCGAACACACTTCAAAATGCTCTTTATGTGGAATTATATGTATAATTAGCAATTGGAGTGAAAAATGATTTTGCCTTTGTTAAATACACCCCCCTATGTCTAATGAACAAGGGACAACAACCTCATTAAGGTTCTTTAAAACAACACAAAATATGAATGTTAATTGTGGTAACTTGAAAATACACACCAAAAATGTGGTTAGCATTTAACACACATTGTAAAATAGCTAAAGTGTTGAAATAAAAAAAAAAAAAAAAATCTATTTTAAAATTTAAAAGTTATGGAGATCTGGCTGTTACAAAATATTATATTAGTCATGGCAGGAGGATAAATCACGAAGAAAGAAGTTTGTGTGAATATAAAGCAGAAAAAAAACTTCATTCCTCTCGCATTATCAATCCTAAAAAAAGGCTGTAATAAAAGACCACAGAAGAGGAATGTGCTAGCTTCAAGACGAAGGCTAGTTTTACCAGACCGAGCGCTTCCGTCTTGTAATTGCTTCAGAGCATGCGTCAGTTTGAGTTCGGACTAGCACACAGACGATCGGTTTGTCCGCTAGAAAGAAGAGTCCGTCGGATAAATTTTAAACAAGTTTCAAATCTAATTCCGTCCAACTTTTGAGAAAACAAAGTCCGCTGGAGCCCACACACATCGAATTGTCCGACAAAATCCAGTCCGCCGGGCAAAGTCCGCCGTAAAGTCCGCTCGTGTGTACGCGGCATAACTGTTTGATTGGATGGGACTGTCTAGGAGGAGAGAGAAATCGGTGTTCATATGCACTATGAACACATGATCTGTCTCCTCTCCCCTGTTTACACACACACAGATCCCGGTTCTCGCTCTGTCATGAGCGATCACGAGAGCCTGATGGTCATCCCGCCCACCGGGCACTCTCATCAGCCCTAGTGGCCAAAAGGCGAAGCAACGTAAGGTAACATTGTTTCGCCCAGCCGTGCCATTCTGCTGCAGTAAAACTGCGACGGCTGGTCGGCAAGCGGTTAAAAATACTTACAACATTGTAGTTAAATCACAGCCTTCAATACTTTACTAGCAACGCCGGTTTGCACTTCACCTGCGTTCTGAAATGGCGGAACCCAGATGCAGTGCAAAAGGGTGTTAATAGTACAGTATTGAAAGCTGTGATTTATCTACGATGTTGTAAGTTTTTTTAACCTACACATTTAAATAGACTTGGAAACACAATGAGAGGCTTCTCTCCCTTTACCCTCCTTATTTGAGCGAGGTCTGGTATGTGAATTCAGAGTAGCAGGAGTGCCACAGCTAGCAGGGTGCCGAGTTTACCCTTGTATGATCGGAACAGCGAGACAATACCTAATGGTGTTTTTAACTACCTGTAATAGGGGTCAAAAAGTTTCCGTGAGTGGGCTGTGTGCTTGCATGCTAGTGAAGAGGAGACACTTATTGACCACTGTTGGTGTGGGACATTGCGGTGCTGTTGGACTCACTTGGCAATTTGTTAAAAGGACACTGCATACACATAATTTGTTTAATTTAATTTTAGTAATGTTAATTTTTTACAATTTATTTGAATCACAAGCACGTTAATTCAGTTTGTGGTAAAGGTGGTTTTAGGCTATATGTAGCCTTTATCATGGGCAGCTCTCTAATATATATATTGTAAATCACCATTTGGTTCTATCACTTGTACAAATCCTTCGTTTGCACGGGTAGAGGGTTATGCAGGGAGGCGGTCTCAATGTCATCCTTAATATTATTCACTGCAAGTTACTTAGGGTTTCAGCATTATAATGAATCATTTACTGTGTTAACTTTAATTTAGCACCTTGAAAGTACACTTCGATTTTACATTTTTACATGTTTAATGATTGTTAATTAATGCTCTTATCTTGATCAGCTGTTTTGCATTAACTTCTCCCTCTTATCTATACCAACCATATTTTTCAATTTTCTTCAGTTCTGATTTGATTTAATTATGTTATTTATAGCTTCTATTGAAACAAAGTTACGGTTAAAGTTTTCTTGCTTTAAATAGAATGTTTCTGTTATATTAATTCCAGAAATAAAATATACACTGTATATTTACAGGCAGACTACTTTTCTGCCCACCCATACCAACAAAGTTATAATCAGCAGCAGCAGATCTCCCTAGCATCCAATTAGGCACTACACTGCTCTGCCTTCAACTACTGAGCACCAAATGTAAGAAAGTAATTATTTAACTACTGAACATCAGAGTAAAGAGGGCACTTCTGTAACACAGGGGTTTACCAAAATCACCTTACTGAATAATGTGTTGTTCCTTAAGTAAAGGAATGGCTCCCTCTAGTGGCCACTAAAACTTTGGCATGACCTTTTCTCTATTTGGAGGCTAACAACTATGCATTACGGGCTGTGTAGTTTAACGAGGAAGTGACTCATGTGTTTAAATCAGTTTTGGAACTACTGACCCACAATGTCCAGTTCACCTACCCACAATGCCAAGTCACAGAACAGCCTGCTGGGTAAGGGAATAAAAGGGATAGGCGTGGCATGTTTCTGGCCTCTTGGGAAGCCATTCATCACCTGCTTTGAGTGAGGTCTGTGAGTGTGACCGACAGACTGCGGCCTGTGAGGCGTGGAGCGGAATCGTTTGGCCCCTGAGGAGTTCCGGAGCACAGTCAGTTGGATCAGCATGTAGATGGACCGGAGGACCCAAGATTTCTAAAGGTTTCCTGTATTACAGTCATCAGCTATCAGAAGGAGCGGTGCAGTGTGAGGGTACCAGCTTGGATCGGACTGAGATATCAGGAAAGGAGCCTTGCAAGCATCTTGGCCTGTTGTGGTAAGCGGGCACTTGCCCAGTAGGGATGAGCTTCGAGTTCGAGTCGAACTCATGTTCTACTCGAACATTGGCTGTTCGCAAGTTCGCCGAACAGCGAACAATTTGGGGTGTTCGCGGCAAATTCGAATGCCGCGGAACACCCTTTAAAAGTCTATGGGAGAAATCAAAAGTGCTAATTTTAAAGGCTTATATGCAAGTTATTGTCATAAAAAGTGTTTGGGGACCCGGGTCCTGCCCCAGGGGACATGGATCAATGCAAAAAAAAGTTTTAAAAACGGCCGTTTTTTCAGGAGCAGTGATTTTATTAATGCTTAAAGTCAAACAATAAAAGTGTAATATCCCTTTAAATTTCGTACCTGGGGGGTGTCTATAGTATGCCTGTAAAGGGGCGCATGTTTCCCGTGTTTAGAACAGTCTGACAGCAAAATGACATTTGGAAGGAAAAAACTCATTTAAAACTACCCGCGGCTATTGCATTGCCGACAATACACATAGAAGTTCATTGATAAAAACGGCATGGGAATTCCCCACAGGGGAACCCCGAACCAAAAAAAAAAAAAAAAAAAAAAATGATGTGGGGGTCCCCCTAAATTCCATACAAGGCCCTTCAGGTCTGGTATGGATATTAAGGGGAACCCCAGCCAAAATTTAAAAAAAAAATTGACGTGGGGTTCCCCCTAAATTCCATACCAGACCCTTCAGGTCTGGTATGGATTTTAAGGGGAACCCCGCGCCAAAAAAAAAAAAAAAAAAAAGGCGTGGGGTCCCCCTAAAAATCCATACCAGACCCTTATCCGAGCACGCAACCTGGCAGGCCGCAGGAAAAGAGGGGGGGACGAGAGTGCGGCCCCCCCCCCTCCTGAACCGTACCAGGCCACATGCCCTCAACATTGGGAGGGTGCTTTGGGGTAGCCCCCCAAAACACCTTGTCCCCATGTTGATGAGGACAAGGGCCTCATCCTCACAACCGTGGCCGGTGGTTGTGAGGGTCTGCGGGCGGGGGGCTTATCGGAATCTGGAAGCCCCCTTTAACAAGGGGACCCCCAGATCCCGGCCCCCCCCCTGTGTGAAATGGTAAGGGGGTACTTACCCCTACCATTTCACTAAAAAACTGTCAAAAATGTTAAAAATGACAAGAGACAGTTTTTGACAATTCCTTTATTTAAATGCTTCTTCTTTCTTCCTTCATCTTCTTCTGGTTCTTCTGGCTCTTCTGGTTCTTCCTCCGGCGTTCTCGTCCAGCATCTTCTCCGCGGCGTCTTCTATCTTCTTCTCCTCGGGCCGCTCCGCACCCATGGCATGAGGGGGGAGGCTCCCGCTCTTCTCTTCATCTTCTTCTCTTCTTCATCTTCTTCTTCATCTTCTTCTTCTTCTTCCTTCTTCTCTTCTTCCTGTCTTCTCCGGGCCGCTCCGCAGCCATGCTGGCATGGAGGGAGGCTCCCGCTGTGTGACGGCGTCTCTTCGTCTGACGGTTCTTAAATAACGGGGGGCGGGGCCATCCGGTGACCCCGCCCCCCTCTGACGCACGGTGACTTGAGGGACTTCCCTGTGACGTCACGGGGAATGCCACAGGAAAGTCCCGTCATGTCACCGTGCGTCAGAGGGGGGCGGGGTCACCGGGTGGCCCCGCCCCCCGTTATTTAAGAACCGTCAGACGAAGAGACGCCGTCACACAGCGGGAGCCTCCCTCCATGCCACAGCATGGATTGCGGAGCGGCCCGGAGAAGACAGGAAGAAGAGAAGAAGAGAAGAAGGAAGAAGAAGAAAAAGAAGAAGAAGAAGATGAAGAAGAAGATGAAGAAGAGAAGAAGATGAAGAGAAGAGCGGGAGCCTCCCCCCTCATGCCATGGGTGCGGAGCGGCCCGAGGAGAAGAAGATAGAAGACGCCGCGGAGAAGATGTTGGACGAGAACGCCGGAGGAAGAACCAGAAGAGCCAGAAGAACCAGAAGAAGAAGAAGATGAAGGAAGAAAGAAGAAAGAAGAAGCATTTAAATAAAGGAATTGTCAAAAACTGTCTCTTGTCATTTTTAACATTTTTGACAGTTTTTTAGTGAAATGGTAGGGGTAAGTACCCCCTTACCATTTCACACAGGGGGGGGCCGGGATCTGGGGGTCCCCTTGTTAAAGGGGGCTTCCAGATTCCGATAAGCCCCCCGCCCGCAGACCCTCACAACCACCGGCCACGGTTGTGAGGATGAGGCCCTTGTCCTCATCAACATGGGGACAAGGTGTTTTGGGGGGCTACCCCAAAGCACCCTCCCAATGTTGAGGGCATGTGGCCTGGTACGGTTCAGGAGGGGGGGGGGGCCGCACTCTCGTCCCCCCCTCTTTTCCTGCGGCCTGCCAGGTTGCGTGCTCGGATAAGGGTCTGGTATGGATTTTTAGGGGGACCCCACGCCTTTTTTTTTTTTTTTTTTTGGCGCGGGGTTCCCCTTAAAATCCATACCAGACCTGAAGGGTCTGGTATGGAATTTAGGGGGAACCCCACGTCAATTTTTTTTTTTAATTTTGGCTGGGGTTCCCCTTAATATCCATACCAGACCTGAAGGGCCTTGTATGGAATTTAGGGGGACCCCCACATCATTTTTTTTTTTTTTTTTTTGGTTCGGGGTTCCCCTGTGGGGAATTCCCATGCCGTTTTTATCAATGAACTTCTATGTGTATTGTCGGCAATGCAATAGCCGCGGTAGTTTTAAATGTGTTTTTTCCTTCCAAATGTCACTTTGCTGTCAGACTGTTCTAAACACGGGAAACATGCGCCCCTTTACAGGCATACTATAGACACCCCCCAGGTACGAAATTTAAAGGGATATTACACTTTTATTGTTTGACTTTAAGCATTAATAAAATCACTGCTCCTGAAAAAACGGCCGTTTTTAAAACTTTTTTTTGCATTGATTCATGTCCCCTGGGGGAGGACCCGGGTCCCCAAACACTTTTTATGACAATAACTTGCATATTAGCCTTTAAAATTAGCACTTTTGATTATTCATGTTCGTGTCCCATAGACTTTAACGGCGTTCGCGTGTTCGAACGAATTTTTTTCCTGTTCGCATGTTCTGGTGCGAACCGAACAGGGGGGTGTTCGGCTCATCCCTATTGCCCAGATCAATATAGTGTACTGTTGACTAAGTGTGTCATCTATAGATGGTTCAGTGAGACTTGTAGTCCCACAGAAGAATCTCACTTATCCATAGGCTGCATGCAGTGGAATTTCAGGATGGCCTTCTCTGCTATAAGTTGATGCTGCATCACATCCACTGATAAGGTGAAAGTACTATAAGTAACCTTCTGCTTGCCATTACACAATCATCAGCGCAGTACTTATTCCACAGTCTGCTGTCTACTTGTTTCCCCTGTTTGGATATACAAATACTGCAGTCTAATACATGAGCTAGCTGAAGATCAAGAAGACATTGGACTTCTATCAACTTATACAAAGTATTATAGTTCACTCTGCATATTGGGACATTGCATCACAACCTAGGGGGGCCCTTGAGTACAAGATATACGTATTGTGTTGTATTACTGCATTTTCATAACAGTTATTGCAGATTTGGTGTGTATGCTCTGAGGTCAGTGGGAAGGCGCTTAATATAAGTGTTTGAGGATATTGAGCGTCTGTCTTACTGTGCACCTGTCTGCATATACGTCTCTATGGTGGTCATTGCATTTTCAGTTCGATGTACACCTCGACTGTTATTTATTGTCATTCCTTATACCTAAAGTTACCACAGTGTTTATTGTGCTAAGTGTTTTCTCAGTAAAATTCTTAAGTGGTTAATTGACAACTTGTGTGAGACTCCATCTTTTACTACAGCTGGTGAAGTGACGGGTTCCAAGGTTATAGTAAATATACTGTGTAGTGTACCATTACTGTGTCTCTCTTTACCACTGGGTCTTACACTAATAATACCATACAGGTGTGCCATAGGGGTTGATACTCTTCTTGGGGTTGATAGGCAGGGTGCAGGATACAACATATATCAGCAGCTCCTATGGGGGTAGTGCTACACATGGGGGCTCGTCCGGGATTGGCTGCCACTCTGCACTCAATCCCTCCTCCATAGACAACACCCCTATAAGCACCAGAATGGACCCCGCCACTCTGAAAGTTCAAGATGAGGGTCCAACAAGCTCCAGCCAAGCACAGGGAGCTGAAGAAGTAGCCCCCTTCTCAGGACCTCTGGCCATGATGGGGCCAGAGTTCTTTACAGCCATGGTAGACTTTGTATCCAAATGCCAGAAGGGCAATGAAGTCTGTATTGGGGCTGACTATTGGAAGCTACGCTTCTTCTCGGGGAGAGTTCCCATTCCCTCTGGAGAGAATGATTTTGGCACTTGGTTTGATCAAGCTGTCCAGGCAGTTGAAGAATGGGAGGTAGCCGATAGAGTGAAAAGACAGAGATTGATTGAAAGCCTGCAAGCTCCAGCTTCTGATGTGATTTGGAACCTGAAAAGAGACAAGCCCAGCTGTGCCGCCTCTGAGTGTCTAGAAGCGCTTCGCGAGAACTATGCGGGAACTGAAGACTGCACAGAGTTACTTTATATTTTCTCTCACACCTATCAGAAGGAGGAGGAGAAGCTATCAGACTATGTCAAGCGACCAGATCAGATTTTACACCAAATCATAATGAAGGGTGGAATGGAAGGCAAAGTAGCAACCAAGAACTTAGTATTTCAGATGATCAGAGGAGCACAGCCACTGGATCCCATTGTGCTACAGTTTCGGGCCCAGGGCTCGAGTAACCTCCACACTTACTCTAAACTAATAAAAACCATCAGAGAAGAGGAGGCACTCATTGAAGCTACGGTACCAAGGCTTGAGCTTACCAAGGGACACAAACATTGTGCCTCAGCTTGCATCATACAGCCGGGACCTGAAATAGAGACCAGCCCAGAGAAAGAGATTTGCCACCCCATTGACACTTTGGTACAAGCCATAGCTCAACTGGCACTGTTTTGCAAAAAACCTTCTGCGGATTCAGCAGAAAGTTGATGAAGTGATGAAAGCCCAAGCTGATATGCAAAACTCACTCTCAGAGGTGAAACACATCGTACTCAACTCTACGGCTCGAAGAAGAAATGTGACCTCTCCCCCAGCTCTGAAAAGTTATCAATGTGGGGAGGTAGGACATTTTATCACCCTATTATATTTTATCAGATATTGCAGTGGAATTTGCTAGAGCATTGAAGAAAATATCTGCCAAGAAGCCAGCGGAAAACTCCAGGGGCCCCCCGGTAAAGGAGCCAACCGGGCGCTTATCTACAGTGGCTCACCCCAAAAACGACAACGCAACCAGACAGCAGCGGAAGTCAAAATCCTTTCAGAGGACTTCCATTGTTGCCTGTGAGTGACAAAAAAATCCACCCCCTTTGCCACCTACAGTCCGGCATCGGGAAGTCAGCACACACCAGACTCTCCGAGCCCAACAGAAACTTAAACCAAATCAGGCTTCTCATAATAAAGGAATACAGATACAAGCCATCAAACAGGCCCGGCCTGCCACTCCTCACAAATTCCCTCCCAAACAAGTGGGACCTTCTCCAGTTGTCTCCATTCAGGTAGAGGGAATCTATACCAAGGCCCTCTTAGATACTGGAGCTCAAGTGATTCTTCTTTACAGGGACTTCTATGACAAGCACCTCAAACACTTGCCACTGCAGAAGTTAGAAGAGCTGGAAATATGGGGCCTCGGGACTCAGAACTTCCCCTACGATGGCTATCTATCAATCAAGCTGGCCTTTGACCCCTCCGTAGCTGGGAAGGCAGAGACTTTTGATGCATTGGCGGTAGTCTGTCCCCCAGGGGCTAGTAAAAGTTCCCTCATCATAGGGACTAATACTGATCTCGTGAGAAGGCTGCTAGCACCTCTTATTCAAGAACAGAACACTTCAACCCCCAGTGTGCACCCTATGTTGAGACAAGCCTATCAGTGCCTGGTGCAGGAAGAGAAGGCCGCAGGAGTGAGAAAGAGCTGGCGGTTGGACTGGAATGAGAAGGTGTTTTAGCCCGGTGAGGTAGTTTGTCTGAGAGCCTCCATCAAGCTAAATTGGAAACAGCAAGGCCCTTTCATTGTCCTTGAAGCCGACAGTCAGAAGGAAGACAGAGGGTTGGAGATATTTCCAGAAGTGATCTCAACCAGGGCACTACAGAGAAGTCACGGGAAGATCTCAGTCAGTGTTTGTAACACTACAGCTTCACCAGTGAAGATACCCGCTAGGATGTTGCTGGGGAACGTAAAGGCAGCCACCCCAGTCTCCCTGTGTGATTTGAGAGGCAGAGGAAAAGATGAAATCCCAGTGGAGGAGTTTTACCCAAAGAATACTCCTCTCACACCTGCCTGGATGGAAAGGGTCAAGACTCCTAAGATGGCGAGCTGCATTCTCGAAGAGTGAGTTTGACATAGGGTGTGCAAAAAGTGCCCAACATTGGATCCGCCTGGAGGAAGAAAAGCCTTTCTGAGAGAGTCAGAGGGATTCCTTTAGGAGACTTGGAAGACCTGCGGGAACAGCTGGCCGAGCTGAAGAGAGCAGGAGTTAGCCGAGAGTCTCGGAGTCCATACGCTTCACCAATAGTGGTGGTAAGGAAAAGACTGAGTCGTTGCTGTAACAATATCACGTACTGGACATGAAACGCTTTAGCTACCTGCCATGTTGTTTGGAACGCAGCCATGACAGCTTAGCTAACCGTGTACATTACAGAGAAGTCTGAACTCCCTCCTCCCTCCTCCCTTGTCTTAGGAATTCAAAGCTTTTTAAGTTCAAAAGAAAAGGTTATCTCAACGGAGAAAACAGAACCAGGCTAGGTCAGTAAAAAACAGCTTGTTGAAAGGGCAGAATGTTCAGGCCTGTCGTAAAACTGTCACCCTCTCCATTCAGAGACCCAACAGGCCCCGGTTGTAAAATGTCTGAATACACATCCAGCTTAAAATAGTGGAATAAGTGTGAAATTTCAGCATGTTTCATAATTTTCGACTTAGTAATAGCACATCCATAATATGGACATATTTAGTTTCCTCAGATAATATGTAACGTTTCAAGTCCAGACACCCCTATGTCAGGTCATATGGGAAACCACTGGTACCACTTATTCCTCCTAAGCAGACTATACACTGGAGATATGGCATGTTTAGTTTTGTTTTGAAGGAAATCTCACGCTGAATAATAATATGGGTATTTGCAGTCTGTAAACACTACAGATACAGATATATGAATATGTATCACAAAATCTACCTGGGACGTGGTCATGAGTGTAGACACCTCCCAGCAACCAACCCCTAAACAAGATGACCAGACGATTGGTTACTGGTCGCTGTCAACACCCCCTTTGATTTGACAGAAAAGAGGAGTTGCCAAGACAATGGACAGTTCTCCTTTTACCATCCAAGAAGAAACATCTGCCAAGTTGAGAACCGATTACCTAGCTCATCGATCGAACTCTGATCAACCCTCGGACATTAATTGCAAGTATTCTTCCTTCCCAATTCTACCTTATTTCTTTGTGGCTGTATATTGTCTTTATCTTTTGAAACATCTTTTTTCTGTAAATGTTTTATTTGCATCAACTTTGACCTTTTCATAATAAACCCTTATGTTGAAAAGTGTTAACCTTGTCTCTAAAGCTCTTAATGCAAGCTATAAACGAACCTGCCTCTTGAAGGGCGCTACTGTTGTAGAGTAAGACTCTGAGCAGACCTGTCTGTGGTGGCAGTGTGTGTGGCAGACGCTTATTCTAAAATTATAACTGGTATTGCTAAAATTACGAGTCTCCCCCGGCTCGGTCTTTTAAACAGGGTGGTGGCAGTTAAAGGGTTAATTGTGTAATTAGCCCAGTGACAATCACTCTCAGGCTGCTCACACCTAGATTGTGGTCCCACAAGCTGGAAAATCTTTGTGCTGGGAGCAGCTGAGAGTGGCATTGTTATGTAAGTGACAGCGTGGTGTGAGGTTGGCCGGTCCTTCGTTTCAAGTTAGCGAGGAGGGCAGGGATCTGACACCCACGTTCGTCACATATGGTGGCAGCGGTGGGATAGTTTTGCATTAAGAGCATTCAGTGCATTGTTAGGAATTAGCTCTGCACTGAAGGATTGTAACCTTTGTGGAAACAGTCCTTAGAGACAAGCTGGTGCATATTTTTTTTTTTTTTAAGAGAGACATACAGCAACAGCTCCTTTCTACACCTTCTTCCTATCTCTGCTTTCTGTTATATCTTTTCTGCTTGCAACATGTCTGGGTTATCAGCATATAAAAAAATGAGCAAAAATGAACTGACTGCTGAGTGCGCAGAAAGAGGAATTGACATCGGTGGCAAAAATCGTGAAGGTACATGATACATGCCCTACAGGAGTTTGATATCCGTGCAGACCAGAACCTGGGGGAAACTGGACCAGAAAGGGTTTCCGTTACTCCAGAGCCCAGTGGTTCAGAGGCGGCCTCTCCAGATGGGCAAGCAGAGACTGACACTGGAATACCATAGATTGTTACCTCCAAGCCACCGCAAGAGCAGGCCAGCATCAGATTGCCTGAAACCAGCATAGACTCTCCTCAAATGCAAAAAACGCTGCAACACCTCAGGAAGACGGATCCTGTGGTGTACCTGTAGTTTCTTGAGCGCCAGGCTGTGGCTGAGAGAGAGGCTGCGGAATGCAGGGCTGAGCGAGAGGAACGCCAGGCTGAGAGGGAGGCTGGCACGAATTGGAGATGGCTAGGCTCCAGCAGCAGCGACAGGCTCAGAACCTCGGATCCCTAGAGCACAGGGATGCATCTCTGCCAGTTACCCCGGCAGCCAAATTTCCAGTTATGGAAAAGGACAGTAACATTGACGTGTATCTACTGTCGTTTGAAAAAACTTGCCGTCAGTACCATCTGCACAATGGGCCCGGTACCTGACGCCAGGGCTATGAGGCAAGGCCCTGGATGCTTATGTCGAACTGTCAGAAGAGCAGGGCGACGATTATGAGGCCCTAAAAGCTGCAATCATCCAAAAGTTTCAGCTAACCCCGGAAGTGTACCGGAAGAGTTTTAGATCCTTGCAAAAGGGGCCTGGGGACTCATACCTGGATGTGGTAAGTACCTTACGCACCACATTCCGAAAGTGGACTAAAGGCTTGAAAGCCGATTCTTTTGAATCCCTGGAAGATCTTATGATTGAAGATCAACTGTTGCACATCTGTCCTACAGACATCAGACAGTTTGAAATGGAGCGAAAGCCAACCTCTGCCAAAGCAGCAGCAGAACTGGCAGATACTTATATCCACTCTCGGGTATCTGACCATCGCAAGGGTCCTCCAAATGGCTGGAAAGGAGGGAAATCACACACGGCAACCCCTCTTCTGCCTACCAACCAAGTTCCTCAGCGGCCAGAACCTGCAGTTCCTGGAGCCAAGGCCTTCCTGACTGACAATCGCAAATGCTACAACTGTGGGAGAGCCGGACATCTCAGGACACAGTGCCCTGAGCAGAAGAAGATGACAACCCCTGGCCATCCGGCTAGCAACCCTTCTGCTGTGCTGCTCGTCAGTGGGAAACCCCCCGGAACCAGTGCCAACTTGCAGCCAGTCATCATAGGCCACCGGACTGTAACGGGCTTTCGTGACATTGGAGCCAAAGTCACTTTGGTCAGACCAGAGGTTATAGAAGAAACAGACATCATCCCAGAGAAGTTCCTTACCCTCACCCTGCCTATGTTTTCATTGATTGGGGTCTCAGAGGAGATCCCCACTGCTGTGTTGTTGGGTTCTGATTTAGGTACCCTTGTTTCATACTATGCCACTGCTAAGAGCACCCAGGATGCTCCCACGGATCTCTCTGGACCTACCAAGGTACTGTTTACAGATGTTGGGGTAATATCTGGGCAACCTGTAAATGGACAGAGGAAGGGGGAGGGTGGAGGTGAAGTGCAAGGTCCTCCTTCTTCAGAGACAGGAGAGGAGGCCCCCTTGCTAGTGAAGGTAACTGATGTATGTTCCAATGATACTGAACTGATAAAGGTTAAATGTGATGATAATGATGATGATGATGATGATTCATTGCCAGTATTGGTGGTCACTCGCAATGCTGCAAAGGCAGCCGAGGTGCAGGCCCTGATCACAGAACAGCAGGAGGAGGTCTCTGGGCGCTCTCTCTGTTCTGACCCAGTGGACTCCACCTCTGTTGAGCCTCAGCAGCCGTCCTTGTTTGCCACAGGACTGCTGGCTGGGACTTGTTGTTTGGCCTTTGAAACAGCACTGCAGACAGTCCAAACACTAGCACCGCTCAGGAGTCTAGCCGATCGCCCCCCTGCAGAGAATGACAAACAAAAGGTCTAATGGGACAAAGGTAAACTGTACAGAGAAAATATGCCTGCAGAGGGGAATGAGGCTGACCTAGGTAGCAGGCAGCTGGTTGTACCCTGTCAATTTAGGGGACAGCTGCTAAAAGTGGCTCATGAGATTCCCCTTGCAGGGCACTTGGGGATCACTAAGACCCGAGGCCGGTTGATACATAACTTTTATTGGCCTACGATGCTCGCTGACATAGCTGACTACTGTCGGTCCTGTGTTACCTGCCAGTGAGTTGGCAAGGTAGGGGATGTACACAGGGCTCCGCTAAAACCTTTGCCTGTGATTGACGAACCTTTTAAGAGGGTGGCAGTGGATATCGTTGCCATCCTTAGCCATCCTTAGCAGTTCAGGCAAACGTTATATCCGTACAGTTGTCCACTATGCCACGCGTTATCCAGAGGCGGTGACTCTCTCCTGGCTCCGGACAGACAAGGTCACTGATGCTCTGCTGGGAATCTTCACAAGAGTGGGATTCCCGGCTGAGCTCATTAGCGATCAAGGCCCTCAGTTTGTGTCCGACTTGATGCAAGCTCTCTGTCGGAAAATACAGATGACGCATATCATGGCCAGTCCGTATCACCCGCAAACGAACGGTTTGTGCGAGTGTTTCAATGGAACCTTGAAACAAATGTTGTGCACCTTTGTGTACTCCCAGGGTAAGGACTGGGAACGATATCTGCCTAATCTGCTGTTTGCTTACAGAGAGGTGCCTCAGGAGTCCACAGGCTTTTCGCCATTTGAACTTCTGTACGGACGGAGAGTAAGAGGGCCCCTGGACCTAATCCGTGAGACCTGGGAGGGCATGATTGCCAACCCAAAGGTCTCTATTGTGGATTACGTCCTAAAATTCAGAGATAAAATGGAGACGTTGGTGGGAATTGTGCGGGAGAACATGACCCAGGCCCAGACCAGGCAGAAAAAGTGGTATGACCGTAATGCTAGGGAGTGGACATATAACATTGGTCAGAAGGTGTATGTTCTGCTTCCCCTGCGGCAGAACAAACTCCAAGCAGCATGGGAATGCCCGTACAGCATCACCCAGTGTCTGAATGATGTCACCTACTTGGTCAGGTTGGGAGAAGGGTGTAGACGGCAGAAGGCCATTCATGGTAACATGATCAAAGCCCATCATAAGCGCACGGCCTATGTCATGCCAGTCTGCAGCAGGCCAGAGCCTGAGGAGGCTGATCCACTTCTAGACCTGCTAGCGGACACCAAGGAGGTAGACTCAGAACTCCTGATAAACACCAATCTTACCCCCACCCAGGTACCTGGACTGAAGCGAGTGCTGGCAGTACATGGTAGCATGTTTACGGGAAAACCTGGGAGAACACACCTCGCTGTCCACCAGGCACATCTTCCCATTAAACAGTCGGCCTATCGCGTCTCCCTGGAGGTGCTGGCTGACATGAAAAGGGAGGTGGAGGAAATGCTGCAGATGGGGGTGATTCAGAAGTCCCACAGTGGCTGGGCGTCCCCAGTAGTCTTGGTCCCCAAAAAGGACCAGACGACCAGGTTCTGTGTGGACTACCGGAAGCTGAATGCCATCACTACTGCAGATGCCTACCCTATGCCCCGGATTGATGAGTTGTTAGATAGGCTGGCCACTGCCCGTTATATCACAATCATGGATCTGAGCAGGGGGTACTGGCAAATTCCTCTGGCCCCTGAGGCTCAGGAAAAATCGGCCTTCATCACCCCATTCGGATTGTTCGAGTTTACCGTCATGCCGTTTGGGATGAAGAATGCCCCAGCTACCTTCCAGAGAGTCATGAATGACTTACTGGAGGGGCTGGAAACCTTTGCCGTAGCCTACCTGGATGACATCGCCGTGTTCAGCCCTACCTTGGAAGAACACCTGGTGCACCTGTCACAGCTCTTGGACCAACTGACAGCTGCCAATCTGACTGTAAAACTCAGTGTGTCAGATTGGCATGACTGATGTGCAGTACTTGGGACAACAGGTAGGAGGAGGTACCCTGAAACTCGTGACAGGGAAGGTTGAGGCCATCCTGGCCTGGCCTAACCCCCAAACCAAAAAGCAGGTTATGTCTTTCTTGGGGACCGCTGGCTACTATAGGAAGTTTGTATGTAACTATAGTAGCCTGGTCAAACCTCTGACTGACCTAACCAAAAAGAAACTGCCCAAGGTGGTGTCCTGGACACCAGAATGTGAGCAGGCATTTCAGGCCTTGAAGCAGGCGCTGGCCAGCGCCCCTGTGCTGCAGGTTCCAGATTTCACTCGCCGTTTCCTAGTGCAGACAGATGCCTCTGCCTATGGATTGGGTGCAGTCCTGAGCCAGGTGGATGAAGCCGGAGAGGAGCATCTCATCCTCTACCTGAGCAGGAAGCTGCTTCCCAGGGAAGTAGCATATGCCACGATCGAAAAGGAGTGTCTGGCTCTCCAGAAGTTAGGAATATACCTTTATGGACAGCATTTCACTGTGATCCCGGAGCACAATCCCTTGAGCTGGCTAAATCGTATTGCTGGGGAGAATGGCAAACTACTTCGCCTAATTCTGCAGCAATACGATTTCACCATCCAGCATAAGAAAGGCAGCGCCCATGGCAATGCTGATGGGCTGTCACGACAAGCTGAGCCCGCAGGAGTCGGTTGCGTCAGGAGGGAAATTGTAGTTCCCTCCCATGCAACTACCTAAGGGGGAGGTGTAACGATATCACGTACTGGACATGAAACGCTGTAGCTAGCTGCCATGTTGTTTGGAACGCAGCCATGACAGCTTGGCTAACCGTGTACATTACAGAGAAGTCTGAACTCCCTCCTCCCTCCTCCCTTGTCTTAGGAATTCAAAGCTTTTTAAGTTCAAAAGAAAAGGTTATCTCAACAGAGAAAACAGAACCAGGCTAGGTCAGTAAAAAACAGCTTGTTGAAAGGGCAGAATGTTCAGGCCTGTCGTAAAACTGTCACCCTCTCCATTCAGAGACCCAACAGGCCCCGGTTGTAAAATGTCTGAATACACATCCAGCTTAAAACAGTGGTATAAGCAGGGCTTTTTTTTTTTCAGCTGGAACTTGGTGGAACTCAGTTCCACCACCTCTGGCTCAGGCCCTCTGCTCCCTGCTCAGCACTATCACTTATAAACACAGAAGTCCGACTTCTGTGTTTACAAGTGACAGCTTGTCTCTCAGCAGCTCTAACATATCTGGTCTCCTGAGTGGCTCCCACTGAGTGTAGGATAGGGGGCAAGGGAAATGTGGGTGCCTGGGGTTTCAGTGCAGATGCTGACACCCCCACTGGATGATCTCCCTGCAAGTTAAGGAGGCGGAGCCATTTACAGTGTGCGGGGAGGTCCTGGAGCCAGCTGGGAAGAGGGGTGAAAGTGAGATGTGGATGGGGAAGCAGGGGTAAACAGCTGTGGAAGAAGGCTGAATGCTGCAATCTGTATGCAGCGCACCCCCAAACTCTGCACTCTGTATGCAGCGCACCCCCAAACTCTGCACTCTGTATGCAGCGCACCCCCAAAACTCTGCACGTAGCACACCTATGAACTCTGCACTCTGTACATAATGCACTGCTGGTATTTAATGCCCTTTAAGACCCTCCCACTGTTAGTGAAATTTGACCACACCCAGTATTTGATGCTGTTTGGAGGGTGTGTGTGTGGGGGGGGGTCGAGGGGGTTTGGGGGGGGGAATCATGGTTGAGTTCTTGTACCTATTTTCTGAGAAAAAAAGCCCTGGGAATAAGTGTGAAATTTCAGCATGTTTCATAACTTCCGACTTAGTAATAGCACAGCCATAATATGGACATATTTAGTTTCCTCAGATAATATGTAACGTTTCAAGTCCAGACACCCCTATGTCAGGTCATATGGGAAACCACTGGTACCACTTATTCCTCCTAAGCAGACTATACACTGGAGATATGGCATGTTTAGTTTTGTTTTGAAGGAAATCTCACGCTGAATAATAATATGGGTATTTGCAGTTTGTAAACACTATAGATGCAGATATATGAATATGTATCACAATATCTACCTGGGACTGGTCATGAGTGTAGACACCTCCCAGCAACCAACCCCTAAACAAGATGACCAGACGATTGGTTACTGGTCGCTGTCAACACCCCCTTTAATTGGACAGAAAAGAGGAGATGCCAAGACAATGGGCAGTTCTCCTTTTACCATCCAAGAAGAAACATCTGCCAAGTTGAGAACCGATTACCTAGCTCATCGATCGAACTCTGATCAACCCTCGGACATTAATTGCAAGTATTCTTCCTTCCCAATTCTACCTTATTTCTTTGTGGCTGTATATTGTCTTTATCTTTTGAAACATCTTTTTTCTGTAAATGTTTTATTTGCATCAGCTTTAACCTTTTCATAATAAACCCTTATGTTGAAAAGTGTTAACCTTGTCTCTAAAGCTCTTAATGCAAGCTATAAATGAACCTGCCTCTTGAAGGGCGCTACTGTTGTAGAGTAAGACTCTGAGCAGACCTGTCTGTGGTGGCAGTGTGTGTGGCAGATGGTTATTCTAAAATTATAAATGGTATTGCTAAAATTACGAGTCTCCCCCGGCTCGGTCTTTTAAATGGGGTGGTGGCAGTTAAAGGGTTAATTGTGTATTTAGCCCAGTGACAATCCCTCTCAGGCTGCTCGCACCTAAATTGTGGTCCCGCAAGCTGGAAAATCTTTGTGCTGGGCGCAGCTGAGAGTGGCATTGTTACGTAAGTGACAGCGTGGTGTGAGTTTGGCCGGTCCTTTGTATCAAGTTAGCAAGGAGGGCAGGGATCTGACACCCGCGTTTGTCACAGTTGCGGTTGTGTATCGACTACAGGACACTGAACCGAAGGACCATTCCTGATCATTATACCACACCCAGGATAGAAGATGCCCTACAAAGCCTGTCAGGGGTGGAGTGGTTCAGCGTGCTGGATCTGAACAGTGGATACTATCAAATCCCCATGCACCCTGAAGATAGGGAGAAAACCGCTTTCATTACCCCGGAGGGATTTTTCAACTTCGACTGCATGCTTAAAGGCCTGTCTGGCGCCCCAGCCACCTTCCAGAGATTGATGGAAAAGACCGTGGGTGACATGAACTTGATTGAAGTATTGGTATACCTAGATGACATCATCGTGTTTGGCAAGACTTTGGAGGAGCATGAAGAGCGCCTAGATAAAGTCCTGAAGCGACTCCATGACGAAGGCCTGAAGATGGAGTTCCTGTGGTAGTGGATGGGATTTCGGCTCCACTGACACAACCCCAGAAAATGGTGCGGCACTGAGACAGGAGGATGTCAGCCATGCTTTGCAAGCACTGAGGGATTTTCACCTACCAAAAGTGGATGGAACTTCAGTCTCCACTTGTATACCCCAGGGATGCTGGGCAGTCGGCCCAGATCCCCAACAGCATGACGGAGTGAGCCCAGTCACCTTGTCTTCTCTCCAGCGGCTAAAAGGACTCCAGGGAGAAGGGCCAGTCCATGCCTCTCCCCAGTGGTGGGTATGTTCTCTGAGAGAGGCAGAGGATAGCTGGGTGAGTAATGCTCTGTTTGGTATAATTTATTTGGGGTACTATGTAGATACCGGCATTGGGGGGCTGGAACTATGGACTTACTTGGGAGTCAACCCATCTGGAGTCTCCTCCTGTGTTAGTCTGCTGCCGAAAGGGGAGAGATGTGACCGGCAGGGGGCCTGTGGAAACCAGAATCCCTTGGAGAGGTTGGAAAACCCTTGTTTCAGCTCCCCATGCACCTCCTATGTCTAAGTCACCCTGTGTCTCTAATAGGGGCACAGGGTGACCGAGAATCCCAGTCTGATCTATACTAATCAGACCCACTGTACAACCACACTGGAATGTTGTATATATACACACACATATATATATGTCTATATCTATATATACAACATTCCAGTGTGGTTGTACAGTGAGTATATATATAGATATAGATATACTGTATATGTCTATATATCTATGTATGTGTATATATATATATATATATATATATATATATATATATATATATATATATATATATATATATATATATATATTGTATATTGTCTCATATTATGGTGTGCTCTGTGTTGGGTCGTTTGGGGTGTGGCTGTATTCCATTGTTCTTTTGTGTCTGTCTGCCTTGAATATTATGGGATGTGTATGTAGATTAGCTGTGAGACTGGTGGGAGTGAATTCCTCCAACAGCTCTCACTGCTGATTGTACAGTCTACCCCGCCTGGAATGCAAAGGGGTGGGGGATTCTCCCGAGTATTACCTGTGTACCTGTGTTTCAATAAACAGATCTTGGTCAGCAACCAAAATGAGTACTGCCTAGTTTGTGGTTGCAAGTGGTAGGGAAGATCTGAAGATCAAGCGCTTCGTGGATAAACTTTTGGCTTTTACTATTGCACTTTGACTATACACCTTACTTACCTACTGATGCTATGTCACAGTAACTATGCAATACCATGTGATTTTTACCTTTGATATTTATGAATCATTTATTTAATACCATGGCTCTATATTATCATGTTAATCATGTTTGTAGATAATTGGGTCTATTTTATTATATAGCAACAATTTGGGCACATTGATGCATATCATGTAATTATTATAGTTACCATTAATCCATTATTTTGTGATTCATTATGTGATTTACCAATCATGTCTATTATATTTTATATGTTATTTACTGTGATGAATTTTCATTGCCTAGTATGCTCAATTGTATCCAATAAATGCCATTTTAGTTCATAATTGATTCATCATATTCTGGTGGTGTGTTTCATGCAAAGTCCCACAATCCCTTTTTTCCCCACTATTCCCCCCAACTCCCCCCTTCTTACAAGTAACAGGGATGGAGACTATGATATATATTACTAGCCCTAGTCTCATTTATAGTCCCAACGTTACCTTCTCTTTCAAATGTTATTTTCAGTCTCCTCCTTTTCCCTCCTCTTCTCTTCCCTTCTTTTTACAACCAACAGGGATGGAGACAATGGTCTATTATTAGCCGTTGCCTCATTCAAAGTCCCAACATTATCTTCTTTTTTAACTGCAGGGGAAGGGC
The DNA here is from genome assembly GCA_037952925.1 of Lithobates clamitans. NCBI lineage: Eukaryota > Metazoa > Chordata > Amphibia > Anura > Ranidae > Lithobates > Lithobates clamitans. The sequence continues at coordinate 640,999 of JBBGZY010000031.1, forward strand.
TGTTACCGAAGACGTGTACTTTCATTCTATATTCTATGACTCCGTCATTCACCTCGTTGTTCCAGTACCACAGGAACCTTGGATAATTTCTGGTATCTTCTCATACAAGGAAACAGTAAAACATCTGTTGAATGTCTGCCATTATGGCGATTGATTCTTTGTGGAAGCAGATCAACACTCCTAGAAGACTATTAGTCAAGTCTGGTCCAGTGAGGACGTTGTTTAGAGAGACTCCCTGGTACTTAGCACTGGGGTCGAACACTACTTGGATTTGACCAGGTTTCTGAGGATGGTAGACACCGAATGAGGAAAGGTACCAGCTTTCTTCACCTTCCATCAGTGGGGGCGCTGGTTCTGCGTGACCACTCAGGAACATTTTCTGCATGAAGGCTACAAACTGATCCCTGTATTCCGATTTCCTTTGTAAGTTACGACAGAGTGAAGTGAACCTAGAGATGGTGTGCTCTCTGTTATTCAGGAGACGTCTTCTGGGTAAACAGAAGAGAAATGGGGCCACCCAACTACCTGATTTGTCTTTGTAGAGCTTATTTTCCATCAACCTCAGGAATTCTCTATCTTCTATTGAAAGTGCTTGTTTGTTATCGTCCCTTGTCTTCTGGAATGCTGTTCACCCTAAGTTATCGGTGCATTTCTCTAACCCAGGAACATCTCTTTGTGCTCCAATGACATGACTTTGTCTCCCTTTAATCCCGAGCATCTCCTTAACATGAAAGTGGTTCGCACATGGCTTAAAGATAGATTCACGTCCGTTTTCCAGCAAGTTTGTATGTAGGGCTTCTACATTGTCAGGCTTGCGAGTCTTGTCAATACATACTTCGCCTAATATCACCCATCCTAGATCAATCCTATGCGCGCATGGGGCATCATGTTCCCCATCCCATTGTTCACGGATTTTATGAGCTCTCATCATGATGTCACTACCGAGAGTAGCTGCAAGATCTGGATGCTTTCGTCTAGTAATGGGATGCGTTCAGCTATCGCCTTGAGATGAGGGTGGTGGCGTGCCACGTCTGGATTTCGCTCATATCCTCCGCCATGTGATTACCCTCGATAAGTGTGGGAGTGGCATCTTTACCTTACACGGAACATATGATGTAGCTGTTTACTCTCCTCCCTGTTGTCTCTATTCCTCTAGTGCATGTTCGGCGTGTGTAAGAGGAGGCGTTATCTTGTATGTTGAAAAGGTTAAAGAATTCTGATCTAACCAATGATCGATTGCTCTGATTGTCGATGATTGCATACATCCTTACAGCTCTTTCCAGTTGTCCCTCTGGGTGCGACTTGCCTTATTATAGGGTTAGGGGTCTTGACCATTTTAGGCTTAAATGTCTCTAGGTGTAGAGCTGTCACATGCCTATTACTGTTACACTCTGTGCATTTTATGGCTTCTTTACATTCCTTGGATAGATGTCCCGTAGAAGCACAGCATTTAAAGGAAGCTCCCAACTCTTGGAGTACATTTTTGCACTCCTCTTATGGATTTAATTCAGAACCCGATGCACTTGCTAAGCGAATGTGGTTTTTTATGTATGGGACATTCTTTGTTTATGTCTCCCTGCTTCTTGATTCCAAGACTGGTCAGGGGCTTGAGTGTGCTGTGGGGAACACGTCCGTCCTGCGAACCGAGAGGGAGGTTCTAGCGCTACCTTGTCATTGGTCTTTGGTACTTCAGGCTACTTGTACTGAGTGTGGTTTGTGCACCCACAATGAAGCTGGGATCGTTCTTTGTGTGGGCTGCTTCGTGAATGAAGCTGAAGAAGAAAGAGAAAGGGGGGTAGGTGACCTGTTTCTCCCTTTTGTATTTGGAGCCTTGCAAAATCCATCCATCAAAATCCATCTTTCTTGGAGGTTGTAGGGTAGCTTCTCCGAGATTGGTCTCACTCTGCGAGCGAAGTCCAGGACGCTGAGGCCTGTCAGAGATAGATATGTTCTTGCAGATTCCAGCTCCTGCAGCAAATCTCAGATTTCTCGTAACATAGTATAGTCTTTGACAGTAATTCTGGGAAAATTTTCAACCCTCTTGAAGACTGCGTCTTCGACCACTTCAGGGCTACCATAGCACTCCTCTAGCCTTTCCCATACTAATTACAGACTGGGAATTACAGACCAGTTAGCCTAACATCAATAGTATGTAAACTCTTGGAGGGGATGATAAGGGACTATATAAAAGATTTTAGTAATGAGAGGGGTATCATTAGCAGTAATCAGCATGGATTCATGAAGAATCGTTCTTGCCAAACCAATCTATAAACCTTCTATGAGGAGGTGAGTTGCCATCTAGATAAAGGAAGGCCCGTAGACGTGGCGTATCTGAATTTTGCAAAAGCATTTGACACAGTTCCCCATAAACGTTTACTGTGCAAAATAAAATCCGTTGGCATGCACCATAGGGTGAGTACATGGATTGAAAACTGGCTACAAAGGGTGGAGATAAAGAGTTCAGAGGGTGGTGATAAATAGGGAGTACTCGGAATGGTCAGGGGTGGGTAGTGGGGTCCCCCAGGGTTCTGTGCTGGGACCAATCCTGTTTAATTTGTTCATAAACGACCTGGAGGATGGGGTAAAAAGTTCAATCTCTGTACTTGCGGACTATACTAAGCTAATCAGGGTAATAACTTCTCCGCAGGATGTGGAAACCTTGCAAGAAGATCTGAACAAATTAATCAGGTGGGCAACTACATGGCAAATAGGTTCAATGTAGAAAAATGTAAAATAATGCATTTGGGTGGTAAAAATATAAATGCAATCTATACACTGGGGGGAGAACATCTGGGCGAATCTAGGATGGAAAAGGACCTGAGTTTCCTAGTAGATGATAGGCTCAGCAATGACATGCAATGCCAAGCTGCTGCTAACAAAGCAAACAGAATACTGGTATGCATTAAAAAGGGGATTAATTCCAGAGATAAAACAATAATTCTTCCGCTCTACAAGACTCTGGTCGCACCTAGGTTATGCTGTTCAGTTCTGGGCACCAGTCCTCAGGAAGGATTACTGGAAATGGAGCGAGTACAAAGAAGGGCAACAAAGCTAATAAAGGGTCTGGAGGATATTATGAGGAAAGGTTGTGAGCACTGAACTTATTCTCTCTGGAGAAGAGACGCTTGAGAGGGGATATGATTTCAATATAGAAATACCATACTGGTGACCCCACAAAAGGGATAAAACTTTTTTTGCGGAAGGGAGTTTACCAAAGACTCGTGGCCACTCATTAAAATTAGAAGAAAAGAGGTTTAACCTTAAACTACATAGAGGGTTCTTTACTGGTATGCCCCGTACACACGGTCGGATTTTCCGACGGAAAATGTGTGATAGGACCTTGTTATCGGAAATTCCGACCATGTGGGGGCTCCATCACACCTTTTCCATCGGAATTTCCGACACACAAAGTTTGAGAGCATGCTACAAAATCCGTTGTCGGAATTTCCAATCGTGTGTACACAAATCCGACGCACAAAGTGCCACGCATGCTCAGAATAAATAAAGAGATGAAAGCTATTGGCTACTGCCCTGTTTATAGTCCCGACGTACGTGTTTTACGTCACCACGTTCAGAATGATCGGATTTTCCGACAACTTTGTATGACCTAATGTATGCAAGACAAGTTTGAGCCAACATCCGTCGGAAAAAATCCTAGGATTTTGTTGTCGGAATGTCCGATCAATGTCCGACCGTGTGTACGGGGCATAAGAGTGGCAAGGATGTGGAATTCCCTTCCACAGGTGGTGATCTCAGCGGGGGGCATCGATAGTTTCAAGAAACTATTAGATAAGCACCTAAACAACCCCAACATACAGGGATATACAATGTAATACTGACATATAATCACACACATAGGTTGGACTTGATGGACTTGTGTCTTTTTTCGACCTCACCTACTAAAAAAAAAAAATGAAAAAAAAATAAAGTCCATACCTACTTGGGGGTGGTTCACGTTGGCTGCCCTGAGCCTCTTAGCATGTTCCACTAATTTTTCCCCAGCCATTTGGTCAGCAGGCTGAGTTCTTCCCTGGCAGAGAAGTCCAGACTCTTAATAGCGTCCTTGAATGTGAACTTCCATATCCTGTAATTTTCAGGATGGTCGTCGAAGTTGGTGAGTCCCATCTGCAGCATGTCACGCTGGATCATATACTTCCCCATGTCAGTCAGGCCTAATACATTGGTGTGCTTGTCCTGTTCTGCCATGGCTCCCTGGAAGAGTCTTGTGATTGCCTCCTCTATGATGTAAGTGTTTAATGATTGCTGGCCAGTATTTATAGCTGTATCTCTCTGTGTTAGCGTAGCCGCATAGCCAGCCTGTGGTGGTGCATCCATGAGCACACTGCCGTATGGATGACTTCTACGACTGCTGATATCCCAGGCACCTATTACCCTTGGAGGAACTGCATCTTCTCTTGGGTCTAGCAAGTCTTTGGTGTAAGATATGTTGCCTCCACTGCACTGAGATAGCCTGGACCCTCTGGCGGCATCAGGTAGTACTTTTGCTCCCCGCCGTACAGTTTCATGGCTGCTTCCAAGACTTCAGCCTGGGCTTTGGTGGTTGCTGCGTCCTCTTCCTTGGTTAGGGCTTCTAAGGTTGTGTCCAATTCAGCCTTTTCACGTGCAGTGGTGGCAGCTTCTTTGGCGGCAGCTGTCTGCTACTCCTTTTCTATGCGTGCTCTCTCAGCTCTTATGGCTACCTCTTTCTAGCCATATTTGGCCCTAGCACATGACGCCTCTGCAGTGGCTCATGTCTTGATAGAATTTGCGCTTGCACTGGATTTAGACTGCACTGATTTGCCTAATCTTGAGTGCAAGTGCTTAGTGACACCGTTTCCAATAGGAGCTTGTTTCTTTCTTTTTGCGTTTTTGTGATGTGATCTCCACAATGCCTTCTCACTCTAGATCAATCGTTTTTTGCAGGTCACGTTCTTGAAGGCTGTCGTTTGTGTTCGTTCTAGTCAGATAGGTGAAGTAAGCCTGTGACAACGCTACGTAACATCCATGGCATGATTTCATCTAAGCTATGGCTTGCATAATCTGTCCTTCTTGACTGCTAACACCTGTGGCGTTACACATTGCAAGTATTGTGTCTTCCCAAGCCCTTTCTAACTTGGAGTGGTGTGCGGCAATGTTAGCTTCATAATTTTCACGGGCCTTTTGTGTCTGAGTGATTGTTCATCTAAGCCTTTCGCCTTTTTGCATCGCTCGCAGTTGTGTATTGGTCTCAGTGTCCGAGGTATCACTCTCCTGTGCGGTGTCTAGTGAGGGTCTGCGTTCTGCCATGCTGCCGTGTGTGTAGGCCTTTAACCAGTGAGTGTGGCGAACGGTCTGATACCTAGTCAGTGATAGGCGACAGTCTTATGCCGCGTACACACAATCTGAATTTTCGTCGGAAAAACCTCGGATGGTTTTTCCGACGGAATTCCACTCAAGCTTGCCTTGCATACACACGGTCACACAAAAGTTCTCTGAACTTTCAACCGTCAAGAACGCGGTGACGTACAACACGTACAACGGCACTAGAAAAGGGAAGTTCCATACGAAGCGCGCCACCCTTTGGGCTCCTTCTGCTAATCCAGACCGAATGCTTCCGTCTCATACTTGATTCTGAGCGTGGTTTTTTGCGTGTCGGAATTGCATACAGACGAACGGAATTTCCGATAGGAACTTTTTCCAACGGAAAAATAGAGAACCTGCTCTCAATCTTTTGCTGACGGAAATTCCGCCAACAAAAGTCCGATGGAGCATACACACAGTCGGAATTTCCGAGCAAAAGCTCACATCGGACTTTTGCTGGTGGAATTTCCGATCATGTGTAAGTGACATTAGATGTTGCCGGTCGGTGTCCTCTAGCGGTCAGCATAGAGGTAGCTGAACTCACATGTATCCTGGGGCCTGACCCTTGTCCTGGCAGCTGAATAGTGGTGTGCGCAAGGGTAGGTAAGATGGCTGCTCCTCACTGTAACGCTGCGCAGAGGGAGGACTCCGAAAAGACAGCATTGTTGTAAGATTGCTTGCAGTCCCTTTTGTCAGAGAGCCCTGTCACTGTTGCTTGTTTCTAGCATAAGGACTGTGTGAAGCTGGAGCTTTCTGTGCTGTTTTTCAAAGCACAGCAATCTGTTTTTTGCTATTCTGTAACCCCAGTGTCATATGCAAGGATATAAATAAGGCCAGATAGCTCAATGCCCCTTCCTATCAAAGCACAACAAAGTCCTTTACCTTTCTTAACTCTATTTGTAAAATAACAGTAGAGAGTTTGTAGATGTTGTAGGGTGTTAAGAGAGAGCAAGACTTGTCAGGATGTACTTACAGAGCCTTCCACAAGTAAAAAAAAGAACAGGGGTCTGGGCTAACCAGGAAAAGGAACAGGGAGAAACTAACTAATGAATTTAGACGGAGAGAATGGGCTAATCCATTCTCTGTACAAGAGGATTGAAAGGTTACCATGGCAACCAGACTCTAGTAGATCAGAAAAGTAAACACTGCAAAAAAGGAGGCGGGCAAACAAACTAGGGACTCTTGTTCCATGATACTTTCTATTGTCTATCTATGTTGACCAGATCTTGTCAAACTTCTTTGGGCAGTGGCAACCCATGTAAGTTAGCCTATAAAGAGGAGGCACTGCTTTAATTATGGATCTCCATGCTGCTACTGTCGGCAGGGGCGGATCCATAGCATACCTCCCAACTTTTGAACTTCAGAATGAGGGACACTTGAGAGAGGAAGTGTCCCTATGCACCCTGTGGCAAAAATTGGTGTGGCCAAATTATTAAGTGACGGCCTTATGGAGTGTAATTAAACAAAACTGGGGCTTGCTGCTTTGATTGCTGTGCCACAAGCAAGAGTCTCACAGACACAAACCCCAGAACAATCATTTAACAAAAAAAGAATAAAAATCTTCCATTACAAATGGTTTTGCACACACTGTGGAAGAGTGCGTTACACAAAGTGTGGAAAGATTCAGGAGTGCATTTCATACAGAGTGCGAGGTTCAGTAATGCGTTACGTATAGAGTGCGAGGTTCAGGAGTGCGTTATATACAGAGTGTGAGGTTCAGGAGTGCGTTACGTATAGAGTGCGAGGTTCAGGAAATGTACAGACTGTGAGGTTCAGGAGTGCGTTATATACAGAGTGTGAGGTTCAGGAGTGCGTTACATATAGAGTGTGAGGTTCAGGAGTGCATTATGTACAGACTGCGAGGTTCAGGAGTGCGTTATATACAGAGTGTGAGGTTCAGGAGCACGTTACTTACAGAGTGCGAGGTTCAGGAGCGTGTTACGTACAGAGTGCGAGGTTCAGGAGTGCGTTACGTACAGAGTGCGAGGTTCAGGAGTGCGTTACGTATAAAGTGCGAGGTTCAGGAGTGTGTTACGTACAAAGTGCGAGGTTCAGGAGTGCATAACATACAGAGTGCGAGGTTCAGGAGTGCGTTACGTACAAAGTGCGAGGCTCAGGAGTGCGTTACGTACAAAGTGCGAGGCTCAGGAGTGCGTTACATACAGAGTGCGCGGTTCAGGAGTGCGTTACGTACAAAGTGCGAGGTTCAGGATTGCATTACATACAGAGTGCGAGGTTCAGGAGTGTGTTACGTACAAAGTGCGAGGTTCAGGAGTGCGTTTCATACAGAGTGCGAGGTTCAGGAGTGCGCTACGTACAAAGTGCGAGGTTCAGGAGTGTGTTACATACAGAGTGTGAGGTTCAGCAATGCATTACGTACAGACTGTGAGGTTCAGGAGTGCATTACGTACACAGTGCAAGGTTCAGCAGTGCATATAGTCCCTTGTTACCCTATGCATACAGGAACTTTTAATTTCCCTGTAACTCAGGATATGCTGGGAGTTCCTGGTCACCCTGACCACTTTGGGAGTTGTAGTCCCCCTGTCATTCAGGCCATGCTAGGGGTTGTTGTCTCCCCATCACTCAGTAAATGCTGCCAGTTGTAGTCCCCCTGTCACTCAGGCCATGCTGGGAGTTGTAGTCCCCCTGTCACTCATGCCATGCTGGGAGTTGTAGTCCCCCTGTCACTCAGTAAATGCTGCCAGTTGTAGTCCCCCTGTCACTCAGGCCATGCTGGGAGTTGTAGTCCCCCTGTCACTCAGGCCATGCTGGCAGTTGTAGTCCCCCTGTTACTGAGGCCATGCTGGCAGTTGTAGTCACTCACCCTCTGCAGTTCTCTCTCAATCTGCCCAGTCTTAGTGACGATGGGCCCCCTCACAGCATACTCCCCTGCCCGCACTTGGAGTTCATAGCCTGCAGGGTGAGGATCTGGCTCTGCCGGATCCGGCTCCGGGCCGCCACATTACTCTTGGTCCTCCTGGGGGCTCCGGCATCCACCCTCTTCAGTCCGCCTCGGAGCACCAACCTCACCGGTCCGCTCATGTCTCAGGAAGATCACCGCTCTATGGTGGGGGGAGTCAGGAGGAGGGGCCGGGTGCAGCTCTGTGGTAGGCGGAGTCAGGAGGAGAGACAGGGTGTCGCTCTCTAGTGGCTGGATTTAGGAGGTGGGGCCGGGTGCCACTCTGTGGTGGGTGGAGTCATGAGGAGGGGCAGGGTGTCACTCTCTGGTGGCCCGAGGTCAGGTGGAGGAGCAGGGTTGTGCTTTGTGGTGGGCGGAATCAGGAGGAGAGACAGGTTGCCACTCTCTATTGGCTGGAGTCAGGAGGAGGGGCCGGGTGCTGCTCTGTGGTGGGTGGAGTTAGGAGGAGGGGCAGGGTGCCGCTCTCTGGTGGCCAGAGTCAGGTGGAGGGGCAGGGTTGTGCTATGTGGTGGGCGGGGTCAGGGAGGGGCAGGGTGGCGCTCTGTTTGTGGGGTGGAGCCAGGAGGCTGAAAGCGAATATCGGCCCGCCCATCCCTGACATCAGAGGCTGAATTTGACAGCTGCAATTTCCCTCACTGCAGCCTTACCCTGCCGCCTCGCCCACCAATCCCTGGTTTGCCCACCAATCCCTGGCTGGCCCACCAATCCCTGGCTGTGCTAGATGTTACAGCATACTGCTGCATTTCCTGCTTTGAATGGAGTAATGCGGGACAAAACCCCTGTACTCCGGGACCATGGGACAAAGGTGCAAATGCGGGACAGTCCCGCCCAATCCGGGACTGTTGGGAGGTATGCCATAGCCTAGCCTCGGGAGGGGCAATGCCAGAAAATTTTGCCTGCAATTTGTCGGGGCAATGGCTGGTGTTGGCGCTTCAATCATCACAGCGCCATGGTTGATATGGTGTCAGGATGATTGAAACGCATTATTTCTGTTATTACATTGTAATATAAAATTAAATAGTTCAACTCACCATAATGCAGAATCAGTGGGAGCCCCGAGTGTGTCACTTGCTACCGTCGCCTGCCACCAGATGCAGCGTGTCACTTGCCACATCCCCTGCCACAAGATGCGGATTGTCACTTGCCATTGGCTGTGTCCCAGAGTGAGAGCGGGCAGAGAAAGATAATGTAATCTCTCTGCTGCCCACGCCTGCACAGTGATGGCGGTGTTCTGTCAGAAGCTGAGCTGTGGTGATGCAGGGTGAGAGATGATGTCACAAAGCCGCTACTCATCAGAATATGTAACCAAAGTGATGTTGCATTACGGCCATCTTGGTACACCCCCACTTGTCAGCAGTAAGCCTAGAGTTAGAAGTTGGCAAGGGGACATCTTTATACACCCAACGAAGTCTTGCTTTTCACAGTTATTTTTAACAATAAACTCAGCTTATTTAGTGAAATATAAGTTGAGTTTACTGTTAATAATAACTGTGAAAACCAAGACTCTGGTGGGTGTATAAAGATATCCGCTTGCCGACTTATAACACTAGGCTTACTGTGGACAAGTGCGGGAGTACCAAGATGGCCACGACGCAACGTCCCTTCAGTCACATATTCAGAAGGGGAGCGGCTTCCTGACAACACCTGCCTGCTCGCTCAGTCACATGCCAGCCCTACCGCCCGCCCGCCGGCATGATTGCTCACCAGCCTGCCCATCCACTCGCTCACCCGACGGCCTGTTCAGTCACCCGCTGGCTCACCGGCTCATTATTTTCTCGGGGGGAGCAATTGCCCCGTTGCCCCCCCTGGATCCGCTCCTGACTGTCAGTTGATCTGCTAACTTCCATTTGGAGAGAATTGTTTTCCTGGTGTAATAAGCCATACGGAATATAAACAGTTTTTGGTGCACGGAAGCCTAGAGATTATCGGTTACACACAACAAGAGAATTAAAGGGTCCAGTGTAATTTTAACCGCCCCTAGGGTGTTTATGTCAGCAACCACTGCTCTCCAGAAATCTTGAATGTATGAGCAAAACGAAACCATATGAAAAAAAAATTTCCACTTCAGTTTGACACTTGGAACAATGTACTTGTACTAAGTATGATAAATTACTGACTGTCTCTGGGGGGTATAGTAGACTCTATGAAGAAACTTTAACCATGGGGGATAAGTACTGTTGGATACCTGCATCCCAGTCCTCTCTAGTTGGCGTGGGTAAATCCCGATACCACTTCTGAAATAATTGATCAGTCTTAGAGTCATTATAAACAATAAGTCTAAGGTATATAGAGGACAATGGCCTATCAATAATACGAGCTGTTAACAGTTTTTCCACCGAGTGAGAATTCAGGGCAATCGAATCAGGAAACTGCACCTGTACTGCATGCCTTATTTGAAAGAACCTGAAGAGCATCCAGGAGGGTAGTTGAAATTGACGCTTCATCTCATCAAAAGTTAAGAGATGACCCTCAGACATAAAATGACGCAGGGTCCTGATGCCGTGCCTCGCCCAGACCTGCGGATCTGGGATTGATCTGAAATGGGGTAGAGTTGGATTGCCCCATAATGGGGTGTAAGAGATAGTATGGGCCTCGCCCAGCTCCTTAGTCACCTGTCTCCAGACAAATATGATGGTCTTCATAGGGGCAGTATAATTCTTACTTTTAGCCATAGTGCGGAAATACTGTTCTACTTTCTTTTGTTTACAGGTTGCCATAACAATGGCGTTGGCGGCAGAAGTTCCCTTCCCTTTGTTATGGCAACCTGTCAATAAAGACAGAACCTGGAAGGAAGGCAAGTGCAGTCCGAAAACTACTTGGATAGATGATGCAGATATCCCAGGAGTCCTAGCGAATTGCTTAATGACAAAATCGCCTAGGCGGCCAGGACCGGAAGTGCAGACTACAAATTGAAAAATAAGAGAGGGGGGAGAATAGTGGCGCCCAGAGAGAGACGGAGGGGTGGGAAACAAAAATATAGGTAAAGTTGATTATGATAATAAAATCCAGTGGTCGGGGGTAGCTTGGACCCTGGAAAGTTCAGTTCAGGCTTGAATGGGTTAGGAACAAGTTTGATGGGTTAAAGATGTGTATAGCGCTCTAGAGTTGCAGCAAGCTGTGGAAGAGGAAGCAGCTCTGTAGATATATAATGTGGAGAACAGCGGCGCACATCTGAGTGCAGTATATTAAAATGATTAATGATGAATTTATTAAGATAAAAAATTAAAAAAAGAATTAACTCACAGCGTAAGGGTTAAAATGGCTGGTCACAAGGGGAGGCTCGCTGTGTAGACCTGATCCAGATAGCCAGCGGTGTGGGGTGCTGCTGCTGTCTCGCTAGCTGCAGGGGTTTCCAAGGCTCTGAGTCAAGCTGGCAGTCGTCTCCCCGTCAGCTGTGACGTCACTGGATGTGGGGCAGAGGGCCAGTAGGCGCGCAGTTGGAGCATGCATGCTCCTTCTTCAGGCTGTGATAGCATCATTATGGAATGAGGCAGTATTTGTATGGTGACATGGAGGAGGGAGGAACTACATTACCCAGTGTCCTTTGCAAGCTGCTACGGTGGTCAGGAGGTAACATTTTGAGTGCAGCGAAAAAGGCATAGGGGGATGTGTGGTGTACATGAATACTGGGAATAAAAAATGGATTTAAGAATTAATATTTTATTTCAAAAGAGTAAGCAAGGTTATATGGAATGGTGGGAAAGAGATATTTGGTATACAGGGGACTGGAACTACTTGAATGATGGATATGGGGCTGGCCCTCTAATGGTGGATATTGGTAATACATGATCCAAAAGGGGATAAGTACAGCACAAATTGATTAGGGTCGTGCAGATTTAGGGCGGCCATAAAGGCTCTATTGAAAGTGGGAAAATTCTATATAGAGAATTTTGGATGCATACACATGTATACATATATGTGTACACATGTGTACATAGAGAGATAACAAAAATGACAGTTACATGTGACATGTTACACTGTTCTTTATAAGGTGAACAAACAGGAATCTTTATTTGATGATAACTCCCCCATAGTCTCTCTATATTTACAGAAACAACAGTATATGAATCAAGAACACTACTCCCATCAGCTGATTGAGAATCTCTCTTTTATGCTGATATTATTGAAACTAGATCCTTATGTATACAGTATAGGCTACAAAGAAGAAGCCTGACCTTTGGAAAAATCTAATACAGAGATAGGGAGAGAAAGACTTCATCTTTCAGAGACACAAAATAGTTATACAAGCTTTTGCATTTCAAACATACAATGAAAAGATGGAGCTTATGTTCAAAAATAGATGCAATGTCAGAGACCCTATGCATTCAATATGAAATTATTATTGTTCTCACAATCTTCAACAGTTTCCAACAACAGCTTATAGTTTGGCAAGTACTACGATGGATAATGTGTTAACCAGAAAATATCTTCCAGCTTCCAGCTATCCTACAGCTAATAATCAATTGCTATTCCGTCCATATTGGTTCACTGTACATGTGTTGAATGAAAAAAAAAAAACAGTGACTGACCTCTTCTCAATAGATATTATCTGCAGTCACTGGAGAGTAAGGTTGACCATTCAAATCATGTTTTTCATCCAATTAACAAATTTGATGCACCTGACTGACAATTGATTCAGTCTAGTTATGAAATTAATCAATAACAACTAATAAGAATGAGTTGTGAAACTGATTTTCCAACTAGATGTTCATTTCACATTTATCAATACAAATTATCACATTGAGTGCAGGACAATTAAAAAATAAAAGTTCCAATCAAATGTTTACTTACAATCATTAAAATAATAGGAAAATATCATATCCTTGTAAAAACTCTTTGGCATTGTTTTGGCTGTTTTTGCACACATAATTATGGAATTTTGTAGTATGAATTTGCATAAAGTAATTTGTTTATGTTTTTGTGGTTCCTTAAATTAGAACTCCAGATACATATTGAAACCTTTATTCCAACTATGCAGGTATGTTGTATTATACACTGATTAAATGTATAAAGCATTTAATAAACCCAAGATAAATGCACGGTAATCAGTCTTTATATTAGCTTCCAGTATTACTGTGTACAGCAGACTGCTGAAGGACTGCCAAATAAGCCAAATCTGCCAAACTGCTTTAAACAGTTGTTCTGTATGTCTAACTTGGTGAACATAAAGGGGGGAGAGCAAATAAATGTGCCTTATAATAGTCTTGCTTCAGCACTTACCGATAAACAGGCTGGGTAAGGAGAAGAGACTAAGAAGGCATGATAAAAAATAAAAAAAAGCATGATATAAGCAGCCATTTTATCTTTTATGCACCCAGCAGATAGATGAGTATTCAATTACAAAACTTCAAGGGGAGATTAGTAAACTGTGCACATGAGGGATGCTTGCAGCTATATAAATAGGGCAGCACATATACTGTGTATATAAGTGAATCTGGAGTTCTTCTTTAAAATCTTTTTTGTTATTTTTCAGTTATCAGAGCTAAAGTGTTAGTGGAGGCAAATATAAAATACCATAGTTTATTCTAGTTATATATTCATTAAAATACATATTTGTTTTTTTGTTTACTGCCTCAATCTGTTATTGTACTAGACTCTTGTAGTCCTACTGTAATACACAGTGCTGTGAATCATTTTTCTCTTTAGCATATTTACCACATATGTGACTCACTGCAGTATATTGAGGTCCGATCCCTGCTAATGGTTTATGTGGGCTTTTATGATATGTTTTTGGGGAAAACTGAAAATGTAATAAATGACAGTTAACTGATATTTTCTTATTTGGGCAACTCTTCATTTAGCTTCTCACAGAAAACAATCATGTCATTGACCACATAGACATAGGTGAATATCTCCTAGAATCCCTAGTGAAAAATCATCTGCTATCTTTGGAAATGCAGTTCATAGGGCAAAATGAAAGCACCATAATATGACTATGTTTACCTTCCCCATATTCCTCTGGTGTCATATTTGTATTTTCATTCACCGCTGTCCCTCTCTGCCAGATCTGTACTTCCCTTCCTCATTTTTCTCTTGTGCCAGATCTGTATGTCCCTGCCTTTTTCTCTGCTGTCAAATCTATACTTCCTTCATCGAATATATGATCCGTGCTCAATTTGTAGTTCCCTTCCCTGCTGCCAGATCTGTACTTCCCTTTCCTGCTCTTTCCTGATTCCAGATCGGTTTTTCCCATTCTTGCTCCTCTCTTGCCAGATCCTAACGTTCCTCCTCCTCTACAAGATCTGTACCTCCCCTCCTTACGCTCCACCTGCCAGATCTGTTTTTCCCTTTCCAGCTACCAGATCTCTGTACTTCGCTTATTCACTCTCCCCTACTGCCAGATATGTACTTCCCTTACCTGCATTCTCTAGCTGCCAAATCTGTACTTCCCTTCTCACTCTCCCCTGTCGCCAGATCTGTACTTGACTTCCCAACATTCCACCACTGCTATATCTGTACTTCTTTTCCCTGTTCTCCTCTCCTGCCAAATCTGTACTTCTCTTCCTTGTTCTCCTCTGCTGCAAGATCTGTACTTCCCTTCCCTGCTCTTTCCTGATGCCAGGTCTGTATTACACTTTCACGCTCTTACTCTGCCATGTCTCTACAAACCTAACCTGATTGTCAGATCTGTACCTCCCTTCTCCACTCTACTACCTGATCTGTACTTCTCTTACCTGCTCTCCCATTTAGCCAGATTTACTGTACAGTATACTTCCTTTACTCACAATCCTAAGCTGCCAAAGCTATCCTGACAGATCTTTTTTCCCTTCCCATCTCTTCCCTGCTGCCAGGGATTCCCTACTTGCATTCCCTACCTGCCAAATCTGTACTTACCTTCCCCACTCTCCCCTGTTGCCAAATCAGTATTTCCATTCCCTGCACTCCCGCGCTGCCAGATCTGTACTTCCCTTCCCTGCTCTTTCTTGATGCCAGATCTGTACCTTCGATCCTCACTCTTTCCCTGCTGCCAGATCTGTACTTCCCTTCCCTGCTCTTTCTTGATGCCAGATCTGTACCTTCGATCCTCACTCTTTCCCTGCTGCCAGATCTGTACTTCCTTTCCTTGCTCTTTCTTGATATCAGATCTGTACATCCATTGTTTGCTCCTTCCTCTCTGCTAGATCTCTACTTTCCCTCCCTGCTCTCCCCTGCTGCCAAATATATACTACGTTACCCGCACTCTGTAGCTGTCATATTTGTACTCACTGCCAGATCTGTACTACCCTTCTTTGCTGTCTCCTGCTGCCAGATTATTATTTCACTTCCCTGCACTCCCTAACGGTCAGATCTGTACTTACCTTCTCTGCTGCCAGATTTGTACTTTTCTTCCCGGCTTTGCCCAACTGCCAAATTGCCTATAAGGATCCTGTGCAAGCTTAGAATTTTTGAAAGAGACTATGGAATTGAATAGGGCCGTGTTGGAGCACAGGAAAACAATTTTTTTTCACCATATGTTACTTTAGGAGTAAAGCACAGGTTTACTTTAAAATCCCAAGTGCACATAACCTGATAACATTTATATTTTAAAGTTAGTTTTTATTTTTATGCATCTTTATACTGGAGAACTGTAATATACAGTACATGTGCTCTCTTTTTAAAGAATACAAACGGAACTTGTAAAAATTTTGAATTCCTGGCATGCAACTTATACCGGACTGTTAATATAAAAAATAAACTTTATGAAGCTCAAAAACTATGAAAAAAACCCCAGAAAGAGCTGGTTTATATTGATTGTTATTGACGTGTTTATACAGCAAATTAAACAAATGAAGAGACAAATGCAATGAAGAAGAGTCCATTTTATAAACAACCCTCTATTGAGTGCATTTATTTAAAGGACAAAATAGATCAAATCAAAATAGCATTTTTTTTTTTTGCATGCACAGCTCTTCAATTGCCCTTGACATCATTCGTTTTAAGTACACAGTATAATTATACACAGCAGAACACCAAAAAACAATTTCATAATTTGAATATGCTTTAATACAATTAATAAATTAGGATAACTTGGCAGCATTAGCCAAAAATAATTTATCATAGTAGCCTTTACATTCTATAGTGAAAGATTGTTACAAGTGTGTGGAGCATGGGGTATCCAAGCCATTGTAGTAATATCTCCAGTATCCTTTTTTCTGTCTGAGTCAACCTGTAACAGAATCAAGGTCATATTATATAGTGTTTTAAAAGTAACATATAATCATTCCTTGCGTTCAGCATAGCCAGGCTTTGTTTAGAACATTTCTATATCCCCTTTGATGCTCTTTTTAACAACACTGATCTATCATTTGTTTTTAAATGTTTATCATGGGCGGGGTAGACAAAAATGCACCAGCAACCTTCAGTTACCCAGTGTTGCCAACCATCAATAGTTTTACTGGCAGCCAGTAAACAATGGGCAACTTTCTCCTGCCAGTGACAGTAAAAATGTTGGCAGTTAAAAATATGGCTGTGATGCCAGAGCCGGCTAAGACCATTCGAGTGCCTGCTACAGTGTGTACAGGTGGCGCTGGCGGGGGGGGGGGCAGTCTGGCAGAGGCAGTGCCTGAGCATGCAATGTCATGGTGCAAGGGAGCCAAGCAGAGCAGCCGGAGCTTCATGTACAGATCTGTAGGATGAGAGCAATGCAAGCCGGGAGCAGGACTGTCAGTACTGTTTGGAATGGAGTAGACTGAGTGGACTGCTGTCACTGTGAGAGTCAATTTCATGTGTATGTGTGCCTGCCTATTCTAATTTCTTGCCCACCGGTCCCTGAACTAATTACTTACTATAGCAAAAATAAAATTAAAAAAATATGTTTTTTTTCCTTAATATCTATCTTTCCATCACATTGCAAATTGTGTATTGTACTTGTTTTGTAGCCTAAATACTGAAATTTGTATACTTAAAACTGTAATTTTGCAACTTTTGGAAATGTCAGTAAAAATGTTACTGTGCCAGGAAATTTTGGGGGTCGTTTCAGTAAATTCCAATCTGGTAGATTGGCAACACTGCGGTTACTACTGATGTAGCAATATTTAATGAATCATATTGTACATAACGTGGCGTTCATCCTCAGCAATGGCATAAGGAACTCTGGGGAGCCCTTACAAAGAGCTATGTGTGTCCCAACTGCTTTTAACCAGGATTCTGCCTCATTTCCCAATAAGAGCTGAAGACTTTCACGAAATGAGGATGAGTAAGAACAGTGGGCATATAGGCAAACAAAACAGACGTTGAAAAGACTTTGCTGTTTTCCTGAGTTGGGTTTGGGAAGCCAAGCTGGAATGCAGACTTTAAAGTGCAGTTTCATAGGACCATGAATGTCTCCCAAAGGGGAATTAAGTTTAATTACAGATAGTAACATTTCCATTTTTTTATTTTATTGCATTGATTTTTTCATTTTGTTAAGAATATTAAACATATTAAACCTGCCCATAGTTCCATCAGCACTCAGGGCAGCGCAAAACATACCTTTTCCTAATGTTTGTGTTAAGCAAAAGCATCATGTAAAAATAAGTGAAAAATTACTATGCAGCATACACAAATGAGCATGTCATATATTTTGTTTGGCATAGGAATGCCGAATCAGCTATAAAATGGGATTCAATTGCAAATTAAAAAATAATTGCATGGTGAAAGTCTGTTGCATCAGGTGCATTGACTTGTGCTCCCTTGTGTTTCAATGTGCCAAGTCACACCAAAAGTATTATTTCTAAAAACAAGTAGGATTGACATTAATAGAATAAACATGCTGAACTACACATCATTAAAAGCTTATTACAGCTGAACGATAATCTTTGGGTTCCAGACAGATCATGGGAGGCTGTTCTCTGGTGACCAGCTGAACCGAACTCCAGTATCTGGCAAGGTATAGACAGAGTGTCTAGGCTTTGCTGTGCACTAATCTAAATAAGAAGCTTAAATGGTCCAATGTACTGAGTGTAATGACTCCCTACATCCTGTTTTTAAAACAGTTGCAAACTGGGATATTTTATTTTTAACCTTGCACCGCAGACTTAACAGGGGAAAGAAAAGGAAGGTGTTAAAACAGTAATCCCCCCTTTGGTAGTACATGTGATGACTCAATAATTAATTTATCAATTTTTACTTGCACTTTTTTTCCATGTAGATCTGTCTGGTCTGGGGTGAATTTAGAAATCATGATTGCTGAATTTTATAAATCTCTGCAGATTGGACAACTTCCTGCATATATAGAATAGTTTATTTACGTGAGTTTTCAATGGATTTCTTCATCACAATGTAAGGCTATATGCAAAAACAAATATTTTTTTAATTGCAAATATTTAACTTTTTCATGGTTTTATAAGACCCCTTTGACACTGAATGGAAGAGAGAAACTGCGCTATATATATATATATATATATCTAAACCACCAATGGCTTAAAGATAACAAAGTCAATAACAAAACACCCAGGTGAGCTTGATCCAAAATTAAAGTGCCGCCACCTAATAGAAAACTCGCTTACCAGATGGCAAGCAAAAGCATACAGATGGCTATAGCCCAGCCACGGCCTTTGCTTAATATAGAACGTCCAGACTGGTACCCTGATGAGTCGACTGTGCACCGCAATCCCCTGCGATCGTGGATGTCCGGTAGTCCCGGTAACTCAACTGGATCAACTCAACCTTTCACCCTCTCAAGCAAAGGCCCTGGCTGGGCTATAGCCATCTGTATGCTTTTGCTTGCCACCTGGTAAGCGAGTTTTCTATTAGGTGGCGGCACTTTAATTTTGGATCAAGCTCACCTGGGTGTTTTGTTATGGACTTTGTTATCTTTAAGCCATTGGTGGTTTAGATATATATAGCGCAGCTTCTCTCTTCCATTCTATATTTTGTGTATCCTGCAAATAAGCTGCTGCTGTTTGGACTTTTCAATCTGAACATTTTTTTAATCATTATTGTTATTCTGATCTAGCGCGTTTTTTTCCCTACATATTACCCTTTCACACTGAGGCAGTTTTCAGGTGTTTTAGCGCTAGAAATAGCCTCTGAAAAGCACCTGAAAACTGCCTCCCATTCATTGCTTTCACACTTGGGCGGTTCGCTTGTGGGATGTTAGAAAAAGTCCTCCAGGCAGCATCTGGGCAATTCACATGCCCATTCAAATGAATGTGCAGCACTTCCAAAGCACCTTGAAAGTCAATATTTTAGTGTAGCGAGACCTCTGTTCATCGAACTGGATGTCCAACAATGCAAGCTCAGGGGAGAGTGGGAGGGACAGCTGTAGACAGGTATTGACACAATCAAACACCTCCACCCAAAACTGCGCCACCCTAGGGCAGGACCAAAACATGTGATAATAGGTCCCAACACCGGAGTGACAACAGGGACATTCGGGAGACCTTTGTGGATATATTCGAAATTTGTATTTTTGATATGATTTCACATTTTCCCTTTTGCATACTGTTCCAAAATTGATCATTGTTGTATCATATACAGCTTTGTGAATGCTCACTCTACTGGTTCTTTGAATATCATGTAATGTAATTTTTAACTCATTTAATAAATATTGAGATAAGCTAAACTATTATAACTAGTAATATAATCCAATTATACTTAAAAATGTGATATGTGGAAAACTTTATTTTTATTCTTTAATACAATATTAACAACACTTAATTAATTTGCTCATAATATGCTCATGTTTTTCCCCTGATATATATCTAGACTAAGAGGACTAACAGGAGTCCCTTCATGACTTATCAAATTATTCGACTAAGAGGAGTCCCTTCATGACTCCCTTCATCAAATTACTATTTTTACCTGCTCCTCATCACTGTACTCCTGGGCTATAGGGAGAGAGTGAAAGAGTAAATGACTCTGCTTTTTATGAGCAAAGCACCAATATTATTATAATGTGACCCACAGCCCTAATTTTAACATGTTTCGCCACTATATATCTTCATTGGAGCAATAATAATCAAAACTGTGCTAAACATATGACTTGATTTATTTACAAGTATGTAGTTTTGTGTTTACCGCTGTTTTAAAGATTACCATATGGGTATCAGCTTGACATATAGGTCTGATATTGTAGAAGAAAAACATTAACAGAGAAGTATTTCTTTTGGAAAAAAATATTTACTTAGGTGGATGCAGCATTAGTCTGATGCTGCATCTGTCCCCCGCTGCTTCCAAAACTGGGAACTGAGCAAACAAAGATCGCTTATCGCTGAATTCTCAGTCCTCACTGAGCGGAGAGTGGTGACTCTCAGTCACCCGCTCTCTGCTCTGCCCCTCCAGCTCTCACTGGAGAGCTGGGCTGAGGAGGGGGCAGGAATGGCTGGCTCAGGCTCTCAGCAGCTCACTGAGAGGCTGAGCCAGATGCCGGTCCAGTAATGTGGGTGGATCCTGATTTTGACGCCCGAAGTTGGATATGACGAAACGCATCAGAACGTGACCCAGCGGCTACCGCAAGTGATGTATGCGTGTCACGGTCAGCGGGTGCTAACCAGGAAAAACATTGCGGATGTGTAATCGACACAGATGGTTTTCTGCTCAGCGGATCAGTGACTACACTAACGTTTATGCCTAATTTTATTGACTGCATGTAAGTGTAATCTGTAGGAGGTCGGGGTGTTATTAAAATTAATATACAGGATCACGCTATGTGGAATCTTTTCTATTATTGATCATATGCCTATGGAGTGACCTGCTACCCTAACCGATCCTACTGTGGATGATATCTCACTGAATATTCTTAAGGCGCATCACCTTTGGGGAGAGTGACACATGTGGGGTATGCCTGGTGGATTGGTGCATGGCTAAAGGAGTATCTACTAGGACCACCTTCTACACTCTGATCTGTATTCACCTTTATCATCCTACTATCTCATATAGAATTAATCATACGAACGCTGGTCAATTTGTATTGGACTGACAAGAGTGCTGCTATAGCATTTGATGTGAACTGTTGCTCAGGATTGTGTTATTTGCTACTTTTCTATGGGATCTTTCCATTGCTTGGACCGGTTGTCGGCTGAAAATGGGTCACAGGAGTGCAGAACAAACTGCAGTCTTGTGATTCATAGGGCCAACAAGCTTTGTCCATACTTCTCTTCTAACCCTCCAATTTCTGAAGCTGTTCAGCAGAAACACAAGATTCAGCACTATGGAGAGCTCCAGCTAGAGCCACCAGTAACTAAGGCAGCTTATTATGTTTTGAGTATTTACAGGGCATACAATCCCAAACATGTTATTATATTAATATATTGTATTAATATTATATCCAAAATAATAATAATAATAATAATATATTAATATTATATTTTGACTGATTAATGTATAGAGAATTCCAGTAAATGTTCAACTGTACCAGCAATAATTAATTAAATATGCCCCTAATGATCATTTTAGTTCTGTTAATACATCATGAAAAATGTTCATGCTGTAAAAACCACATCACCATGGACAAAACATTTAAAATAACATTTATTATAACTGTAACAGAGAATGATTGAAAAATACATGTTCTCATTAAATACATAATTTTAATACCTCTTAGCGGAAAGTTGCTGATCTCCTTCCATTACGTGGCTGAAAATCAACAAGAGATTAGATCAGACATATGGAAAATATGACATATGCATGTTTACTAAGCTGATGTCTACTTTAATGAGCAGTTTTATTTTTAGGGATCTGGGATTTAGGGATCACATCTGATCAAATGTATATGCTAGGTGTGTGAATTATGAAATGCCCTTTCTGCTTCCATCTGCAGGCATAGCTACAGGATGTCTGATATAATCGGGAATGCTGAGAAAGATTTTGCACTATCATACCAATACTATACTATACTATACCAATTTACTCAAGAAGTGTTTTTATAAGTGAAAAAATATCTTCTGATTCTTCAATTAATTTAATATAGTGCAACCTCTAAAATGTAAATAATTGCCTCTTCTGTGGTTCTATCAATATCCCTGCAAAAGAAACCAATGAAAACAATATGCAATCACAGTAAAACAAAATATAACCATCTACGTGCAAAAAATTGTGCAGCATTGCAGTCCAGAAGTTGTAATGGTAAACGTCCAACTATAAAAAAAAAGGTATCTTCAGGTCACTTATTCCTTCCTCGCTGCTGTGAGCTACCAATTCAATCACTATGATATCCCATGCTTCATTTTAGTCATATAGAGAACTCACTGGACTAGTATAACCTCTTGGATTATAAAAGGTCTATCGCGCTTATGCATTCATTTAGCCTCAACCCAAATCTCATCTGGTTTTACCTCCTTCAGCACCAATTGATCTTCACCACATTTCACTCAAAGCAATACAATAAAAAAATCTGACAGTGTAATAATGCAGATGTTGTGGATACACAACAAAGTATTCATTGAGTAAATCATGTTGTGAAAAAAAAACAAAAGTCTAGCAAAGTGCATGCAGGAGATACTCTGACAGCAGTAGGGAATGTGTGAGAGATAACCCAGAACAAAGCTGTGGGGGTAAAGAGACTTGGTGATTTTAAGCAGTGTGTTTGTAGCTGGTAGTCAGTTGATATATTGTTGTATTTTTAAAGAAGTATAGCCAAAGCTTTTTGGCAACACTTCTCCTATGGAACACAGAAGCGCAGTTTATTCTGCACTCCTGTGACCCATTTTCAGGAGACAGCGGCTAAAACCTGCTGTTGGCTGACATCATATGGTCAGTATCCACCTAGATGCCTGGACCAGCATGTGGCTGAGCTTCTCAGCAATCCTTTGAGAGCCTGAGCCATCTCCTCCCACCCCCTCCACAGCCCAGAACTCCAGTGAGTTTGGAGGGAGAGAACTGAGTGAATAGGTGTTTGATTGCTCAGTTCTCAATGCAGAGTCGGTGGGGGACAGATGCAGCATTGAATCAATGTTGCATCCACCTACAGTATCTCACAAAAGTGAGTACACCCCTCACATTTTTGTAAATATTTTATTGTATGTTTTCATGTGACAACATTGAAGAAATGACACTTTGCTATAATGTAAAGTAGTGAGTGTACAGCTTGTATAACAGTGTAAATTTGCTGTTCCCTCAAAATAACTTAACACACAGCTATTAATGTCTAAACCGCTGGCAACAAAAGTGAGTATACCCCTAAGTGAGAATGTCCAAATTGGGCCCAAAGTGTCAATATTTTGTGTGGCCGCCATTATTTTGCAGCACGGCCTTATCCCCCTTGGGCATGGAGTTCACCGGACCTTAACAGGTTGCCACTGGAGTCCTCTTCCACTCCTCCGTGACAACATCACAGAGCTGGTGGATTTTAGAGACCTTGCACTCCTCCACCTTCCTGTTTGAGGATGCCCCACAGATGCTCAATAGGGTTTAGGTCTGGAGACATGCTTGACCAGTCCATCACCTTTACCCTCAGCTTCTTTAGCAAGGCAGTGGTCATCTTGGAGGTGTGTTTGGGGTCGTTGTAGGTTTATTCTTAAGTTGAATTTGTATGTAAGTTGGAACAGGTACATTTTTTAAGTGTGACCCCATCCAAAAAATTGTTATTAGTTTTTTTTGGATAGCATTAGGAAGGGTTCACACTCCTGTAATGTTTATTTTGCTGTCTGTGCTCCTGTTCAGAAGATTTCACCTCATTTTCTGTCCCAATGGGTTGTCGTGGAAACGAGGATTGGTGACAAACTTTCAGTGGGGACACCTTTCCCATGATAACTCTTATGCCCTGTACACACGGTCGGATTTTTCGACGGAAAAAGTGCGTTTGGATTATGTTGTTGGAAATTCCGTTCGTGTGTGGGCTCCATCTGACTTTTTCCATCAGAATTTCCGACACACAAATTTTGAGAGCAGGATATAAAATTTTCCAACAACAAAATCCGATCGTTTAAATTCCGATTGTGTGTACACAAATCTGACGCACAAAGTGCCACGCATGCTCAGAATAAATTAAGAGATGAAAGCTATTGGCTACTGCCCCGTTTATAGACCCGACGTACGTGTTTTACGTCACCACATTCAGAACGATCGGATTTTCTGACAACTTTGTGTGACCATGTGTATGTAAGACAAGTTTGAGCCAACATCCGTCTGAAAAAATCTGATGGATTTTGTTGTCGGAATGTCCGATCAATGTCCGATCGTGTGTACAGGGCATTACAGGAGTGAATTTCCCTTCCTAGGGGTAGATTTCCTCTGACTTCTGGTTTCTCCCTCGTAAGTACGAGTCATTCATAACTCGAATGTTAGTAACTCGGGGACTGCCTGTATGCCTGAGGTTTATAATCTTAAAACTTTTTTATTTCAATATTTGATCTGCATTTTAGTTTCAACATTATGGAATAAATAATATTCTGTGATATCAAATGCCCTCAAATATGATTTGCTCAAGATTATCACATATACAATAAAGGAGGACATTTTTAAATTGTTTATAAACCCAAACATTAAATATCATTATTATGCTTTCTCTTAGAACAGTTCTCTCCTGCAAGCCCTTTATTTGATACATTTAATTATGATTTAAAAATATCTGTTGGTCCTCCTAGCAGCCATCTTTTTTTGCTTATGCCTTCAACATTCCCTTAATCAGCCTATAGGAAGTAGACTGCATCCTGTAGACTGTGGTCAGCCTGTATGATCACATGCAACCATGCATCTTATCCAAGAGCTTATGACTGACTCCTTTAGGGATTATAAACATTATGAATTTTCACCCCCAGCCCTCAGACCCTATAATAGGTAAGCACAATAGAATTAAAAGTGGGTATGTTCTCATTGTATGTAGACACAATGTTGAAAGATACAAACTGCTGTTTTAAGTAAAATGTCTGCTAAAAGTATCTTGTTGTGGGTTGAAGGTACTAGAAGTTTAGGGAGGCAAAGCTGGGATAAATCCTCAGAAAAGGCATTAAAGGTGCTAGGAGATTAAGACACACATAACTAATGGTAGGTCCTTTATTGCCTTTGAGAGATTCTATGTGACAATAAAAGGTGTATAAATCGAAAACATATTAAGGTAGTCCTTGGAGCTATGTATTGTACTGTATGATGTGGCCTATAACCAGTAATATGAGTTACAGTAAACCAGTGAAGTGTATTTGGGCCTGCTCATAGCTTTTTGTTATCATATAAGTGTGCAGCACACACCAGAGCAGCAGTAAGCATCTGGAATGATTCTGGGGGCCTAAGGTCTCCTTCTGAACATCACCACCTTGAAGAATTGTGGCATTTCTGACATTGCAAGTGGTTAATTTTCTTCAGAGTTCTCCAAAGTGGTCAATATTACCCCCCCCCCCCCCCCCAGGGTTGATGGTACTGTCAAAGCAGTTGATGAAATTGTTGGGGGGTCACTAAATATCTGAAGCTCAATAAGTGGTTGATAATAATGGCAGGATTCATTTAGATGAATTGCTCTTTTGAGGTCTCTCTAGAGCTCCATGCCAGTGCCATGTACTGAATGTGACGTGGCTGGCTGCAAGACAATATTACCCCGATCTGGATAGTCAGCCACGAGCAAGAGCTGCCTTAAGTTGTGTCTATTAGCTGTTTGTCCTTACCAGCTTTGTTTAATAGTGCTGTGTGTCCGTGAGCTTCAATTTTTCCCTTTCCAAAAAAGGATATACAGTACATTCATGTTCACTTCCTGTACTGAGCATAGCCCACACATTTCAAACTGCGCTGAAGAATCAGTGGGTACACCTACCTCAAAGTGTGTTGGAAAGCCATTGAGTAGCAATAGCAATGCCAAAAAACTGATTGCTGTGCATTTTAAAAAATTCAGCACTCCAAGAACCATAATGCCAGCGGCTGATATCAAGGGGAAGTTTTGACAGTATTCAAAAATATAAAAAATTTGGATTCATGGCTTTGTTTACAAATCATACAATCGTTTTGTGCCTATTTTATTAAAAGATTTTCAGTGATAATGCCAAAAAATAATTGATATAACCCTCTATTTTTATATAATAAATATTTGGGGTTGAAGAACAGTATGAAATTTCATAAGCTAAAAGTTTGGAGGCCCCTGCGATACTCATAACCTATAAGGGTTCCACACTGAGTATGCATATTGTGAAGAATTTTAATTGTCAGATTCAAGGCGATAATGACCACCCTATTTGACCACTTGGTTTAAAATACAGCGTTCCATGTTGTTTTCATTGTTTCAGATTTGTACATTTTATTTGTAAAAAAAAAAACATTAATTACCCTGAACACAAAGTAGCCTCTGCTTAGAACACCTCCAGGTCCCTGGATCTCCTCCTAAAATTAGGAAAAAAACAGTGAGTTGTTTTCTTGATTCAATTTTTTCTTGATCAGCAGATCACCAATTAAACAGACAAAGGTGTAAGCTTCCAATAAATATGTTACAATTTTGTAAATACCTAGAGAAATATTTAAGTGTAACTGGCACCCATAAACAGCAACTGTAACCATTTTCTGTGCTTCAATCACATTCACATTTTCAAAAACTATTGATGCTATAGTGGACTTTAAAAGTGAAAAATACTTACCCCCACACTAAAAGTAAATGTCAATAAAAGACTCATGGCATGTGGAAGTGGTGATAACACACTGGAAGTTCCACATACTGCCTGCATCTTTGTGAACGTAGGTTTCCAAGGCATAAGTATTATCACAATGAATATGGTGACAATATGGGAGCCATTGTATAATGCATGTGCTTAGATCAATAAAACAATGTTCCACACTGCTTAGACTGTCATTTCAGAATATTTGTTGCGTCCCATATATTTTGATTGGCATACTTTGAAATCTCTGTGCCATTGTGAAATAAAAATACATTGTGCACACATACATTGAAGATGGAGCACAAACCCATGAGTCAAACAAACACATGGTAAATCCACCCGCACTTCCTGGTTGCGGTTGGGCGTGCGTGCCACACAGAGGAGTGGCAACGCTATTCGACCTACACCCACATATGCTACTGTTGGCATGGAGTCGACCCACCTCAGCCCCCCCCCAACTTCTTCTGCCTCCTCCAAGTATCCCCTAAACTTCCCTATGATACAGCCAGTAATTATATTAAAAATTAAGACGCACTGCCTGGAACATATCAAGTATGGTAGGTGCTTTCTCTCTATATATAATCAAAAAAATAGCAATAAGTTCTAGTATGATATGGGGACACAATAGGTGGTTTGCCACATGTGATGTAAGTCTTGTGCAGGCCATATTATGATACAATGATGTGCCCTGTGGGAGAAGCAGTGGCATGGCAGATGACTCCATGAGGAGAGAATATTTGGTGATTAAGTAATGACAGCAGCGTATTGTATGCATCATGTGATGGATGGACATGGTGGGCGGAGCTCACTCGTGTAGGTGTGGCAGGCTCTGGTGGGCGTTTACCCATACGTGTGACTATGGGTATATTAAGAGGATGCTAGAGGAGGTCAAACTACCATTGCTGTGGCTCTGAGGATGAGGGTTCGCCCTCGCCCTCGTAACGCGTAAGCCGTTTGTGATGCCATCTGGTTCCTCCAAATATCTGGTCCAGCTTGTAGGCGTCTAGAGATACTGCTCACAATTGCCAGAGTATTGATAAGCCTTGTTTTAAAGCTCGTTTGTGAATATATTTCTTGTTATATTATATGAATAAATGTTATCTTTGGTAATGCACAAGGTCGGTGCGCCCTCCTGTTCTCTTTGTATGTTTGAAATCTCTGTGCCATTCTGAAATAAAGATACATTGTGCACACATACAATGAAGATGGAGCACAAACCCGTGAGTCAAACAAACACATGGTAAATTGAGAAAGAACAACGACGGTCTACAGTTCCTTAAATTAATACATGATTAAATGGACAAGATTTGAATGCACATTCTGTGACTAAATTATCCTAGCTATCTTAGCATGTGATAGACTTCAACTATTCTTGTAATGTGTTTGTTCTCAAAGCACTGGAAGCTCAAAAATGTGTTCTTATAAATCTTTGTGTTTAACAAAGGAACTCATGCACAGGTTATGCAAAATTCAGAGTTCTGTGACTACTATTTACTCTTAAAGAAAAAGTATAGTGTATTTTCAGTGAGCACTTATTTTGAGTTATTATTACAATGTTTATCTTTAAGAGATTTTTGCTTTTTGACATTTTGACATTTTGCAGACTAGCTATTAGAGGCACTAGAGTCAGACAGCAATTGCACAATTACTAACTGCTTGATAACTGTTGAGATAAGATATCAGCCGCACAGTGTGTCTATTGTTTTAAATCAGAGTGCATTGTTTTCAATTAGTAAGCCAACTCAAAGGCTTGCAATTGATGGATCATTTTTTTTATTCAGCCAGTGGGCTGAACGAAAAAGATAAATAAAAGCGCAGATCTCTGCAACCACACAATCGAGATAGACAGAGGAATCCTCGCCACTGAGACATTGTATTCTGACAATGGGTACACTCTGCTGTCAGAATACACTGATCGCCACCTGCAGCTAATTGAGGAAAACTTTCCAACAAGCCTGTTTAATCGAAGTCGATTATTAGGGAGCAGCTTCACATGGGTCATAATTTGATCTGTCCCTGCTGAACCCTCCAAGTTTTGATTCATCGATGGCCAGCTTTAGAGCTATAGAAGCAAAATAAAATAAAAGGTCTGCAGTCACCAGTGATACACCTCCATCCCTATATACATATGCAAAACATTTTTTTCAGGATTTACTTTCTTACCCATGGTCTCTATGTCTGCTCCATTATGGGATCAGATTAGTCCACATATGTTTCTATACAAATAATTGTACAACTTTTGTCTACTCTGCTTTTTTAGTAAAGCTTGACACATATACTTATGCTTGAGTATACATGCTCTCATACAAAAATATTATTACATTATATAACTTGATGTTCATCTTACTAAATTTGGCAAATCATTGAGACATATACATCTATGTTTACAGCTGATATCTATCAAGCTACATACTGAGACAATTAGGACCATTCACCTTCACCTATGCCATGTCTGCCACCTGGAACCCCCCCTGGGGGTACCCGTGTCCGTCTTCTCCCCCTGCCAAACTCTGGCTGCTGCCGTCCATTTGTGGGTTTAGCGATGGAAACTCTGGTTTCGTTCATTGGTAAGTATTGGGCGGTTTTGCTCTGTCCCATTCTCCCATTGTTCTTACATTTACCACTGTGACACATCTTTTTGTCTATTTAGATACATCTCATCCGCATCCACCCCTAAAGAGCGAGCAATGATCTCACGAAACGCGCGTCTGGTTTTCTGATGCGTGCATTTGTATATACTGTATTGTATAACGTTTGCATCAACTTTATTTATTCTCTTTATTATGTGCAAATCCATTGGCTGAGCTAATATGCTATATTATCCATGTATGTACATTAATTTTAATAAACATTTATACTGCTATTACTCTTGTTACTCAATGGCTAACTGTGACCACCTCATTTTTTTGCAGCTTTAGAGCTATAGACTTGCATTATGAGAAGGAGTACTAAACACTTTGTAGAACTGCAAAGCAGGAAGCAGCCTGCATATGTAATAACAAATATGGTTTCCCTTATGTTTTCATCATTACAGATAACCTGAGTACATTCTCCTAAAAAGTTTTTTGAGTAATTGTAAAATGTCTGCATTATTAGTCTGTGGTGGTCTGCCGTCTATGGGTAACTACACTTTGCCCCCTTTACATATTTGTTACCTTTTCAGACCCTTGCTACATATTACATAAAATATACTCTATCACAGGGGGACGGCAACCTGTTGATCACAGTCTACCTGTCAACCCCGGCCTTCTAACTGCCTGTCTCTCTCTCTCCACCCAGCCTCTTCAGCCATGCCTTCTATGTCCCGCTCTCCCCCTCCCCCCCAGTCTCCTCTACCACCGCCTGTCAGTGCTGGGCTCAGCCCTTCCTTCTCTGAGCTGGCCACTCAGCTGTCGGCTAATTGCCAGCTCCCATCTCTCTCCAAGGTTATTCAGCTGTTGTTGATAT
Organism: Lithobates clamitans; assembly: GCA_037952925.1. Taxonomy (NCBI): domain Eukaryota; kingdom Metazoa; phylum Chordata; class Amphibia; order Anura; family Ranidae; genus Lithobates; species Lithobates clamitans. The sequence continues at coordinate 671,176 of JBBGZY010000031.1, forward strand.
CCTGCTGCTCGTCAGTCCTGCCTACTCAAGCCATCCAGTCCAGAGAAGCTCTGCCTTTGCCTTGGTCAACATCACAATAAACATCTCCTGCGTTCCTGTTTAAAGACGGGCTTTGCTTACATCCCTTCTGGCTCCGGATCCTGCTTCCTGTTCTACTACTACTACTACTTTGATCCCTGACTTCAGGCTTGGCTGACTATCCGTTCTGGTTACTGAACTTTGGCTAAGTTTTGACTACGTTTGTCCTTTGTACTTTTATTATTAAACAAGTGTGATTTAACGCTACTTCTGTCTCGGTCTGATTTCATGGTTTCTGACAGTAGGCAAAGGCCATGAATTCAGAAGATGCAGTCAATCAACTTGTTGGTAATATTTTTTCCAGATTGGATAAACTGGATCACCGCATGGATCCATTCGCCATGGCATTACAAACGCTCCTGAGTTGCATGGCTCACCTGGAATCTCCCACTGTGGCTGCCCCGATACAACCTATGTTGCAGGCCGACCCTGCTGCTGCTCCAGTCTCTGTGCAGGCACCCGCCTCGAGTATTACCTCTATAAGAGGTATGTCTGGTTCCGCTCCACTTCCCCAGCGATTTGGGGGTGATCCAGTCCAATGCAGAGGGTTTCTCAACCAGGTTGAGATATACTTTGAGATGCTGCCCCAGGGTTTCCCACAGACAGAAGCAAAGTAGGGTTCGTGATATCTTTGCTTTCTGAGAGAGCCTTGGCCTGGACAAACCCTATATGGGAGACACAAAAACCTGTTGTCTTGAGTTACCCTGAGTTTGTGGCTTAGTTTAAAAGGGTATTTGATGTTCCCGCATGCTCTGCTTCTGCTGCCAAGTGCCTCATGCCCATCAAACAGAGTACGAGAACTGTTGCCGACTACGCCATTGAGTTCCGTACTCTGGCAGCAGAGGTTGCGTGGAAAAATGAGGCCCTCGTGGCTGCTTTTTCTCATGGTCTCTCGGATATCATCAAGGATGAGATAGCAGCCCGAATTATACCCACTGAGCTGGAGAAGTTGATCACGTTTGCCATCCTCATTGACTCCAGACTCAATGAAAGACTCACTTTTAAGGAGCGCTTGCGGAAGTCTCTGAGCTTTGCAGTCCCACCCGTGCCTCCCTCATCTCCCATGCCTTCTGGTACTGAGTCGGGCAGTGAAGGTAAACCCATGCACTTGGGTTTCACGCATCTCTCTGCGGATGAGAGAACCTTTAGGAGGAGGGAGAGATTGTGCCTTTATTGTGGCCAGGCAGGTCATTGTTTGAAGTCTTGTCCTACCCGTCCAGGGAACGCTCGAACCTTGAGGTCCTGTCACGGACAGACCTTAGGTGGCGTTGTTTCATCCCCAGTTATCCAGAAGGATAAGCCCCTGGTTCGGTCACCCTTTCTTGGGCTGAGGCGTCTGTCGAGATACAGGCTCTAATCGACTCTGGGGCTGCAGGCTTGTTCGTTAATGCTGCCTTTGTATCGAAGCATTCGAATTCCACTGCAGCTGCGTGACACTCCACTGGCCATTGAGGCTCTTGACGGGAGGACCCTACAGCCTGCCCATGTGACTCATGAGACGGTTCCGTTGTCCATGGCTGTAGGGGCTCTTCACCATGAGATAATCCAATTCCAAGTTATTTCCTCACCTAAGTTTCCGCTGGTTATTAGTTATTCTTGGTTACAGAGGCACAACCCCTCTTTTGATTGGCTCCATGCTGAGGTTCTCTCCTGGTCACCACAATGCAGTGAGACATGCTTCCAGAAGGTAGCCAAGGTCCTGTGCACCTCTTCACTCTCCTCCCTGCCGGAGGAGTACCGCGATTCTAGCGATGTCTCCTGCTGGTGCTGGTTTCTTCTTTGTGAAGAAGATGAGTGGTGAACTGAGACCTTGTATTGATTATAGGGGTCTCAATCGTTTCATGATTAAGAATGCTTATCTGATTCCGTTGATTATGGAGTTATTTGACCGCCTCAAGGGAGCAACAGTTTTCACAAAGCTTGATTTGAGAGGGGACAACAATCTTGTGAGGATTAAGGAGGAGTGGAAAACCAGAACAGACCAGAACAGGCCATTATGAGTACCTCATAATGCCTTTTGGCCTTTGTAATGTCCCGGCAGTTTTTCAGGAATTTATTAACAATGTTCTCTGGGATTTGTTGCAGGTATGTGTGGTGGTTTATCTCGATGATATCCTCATATTTTCAAAGTCCCTGGAGAGCCACCACACAGATGTCTGTCTTGTGCTTCAGAAACTAAGAGAGAACAATCTCTATTGTAAACTGAAGAAGTGCGAGTTCCATTGTGAACAGGTTAAATTCCTGGGCTATGTCATTTCCACTGCTGGTTTTTTGATGGACCCAGAGAAACTTTCGGCAGTCCTACAGTGGCCCCGACCTGTGGGTTTACGTCCTCTGCAGCGTTTCCTGGGCTTTGCCAACTATTATCGGAAGTTTATTTGTAACTTCTCATCTCTGGTCAAGCCCTTGACTGATATGACCAGAAAGGACGGTAACCCACAGAGTTGATCTCCAGAGTCCATTAAGGCCTTTGAGAGTCTCAAGGCTGCCTTTGTTTCTGCTCCTGTGTTGGCACATCTTGATCCTATGTTACCTTTTATCCTTGAGGTTGATGCTTCTGAGACTAGTGCCCTTCTGTCTCAACGTCCTACCTCTGAGAGCGCTATGCATCCATGTGGCAACTTTTCTAAGAAATTGTCACCTGCGGAGTGCAATTACGAGATTGGTGACAGAGAGCTGTTGGCGATCATTTTAGCCCTGAAAGAATGGAGACATCTCCTCGAAGGTACCACTGTGCCTCATTCTTACTGACCATAAGAATCTCACATTCTTGTCTGAGGCTAAACTCCTTTCTCCCAGAAGGGGACGATGGGCTCTTTTCTTGTCAAGTTGAAATTACAATATTGTCTCATTCTTACCCGGTACTAAGAATGTAAGGGTTGACGCCTTGTCACACAATTTTCCTCCACTTCCAAGTTGGAGTTGGTTCCGGTTCCTGTGATTCCTCCTGATCGTATTCTGGCTACGGTTCGCACCAGTCTCACTTCTCCTTTGGGTGACAAAATTCTTGCTGCTCAGGTCCATGCTCCTCCTGAGAAACCTTGTGACCGCTGCTTTGTCCCAAAGAGTCTCTGTACTGTCGTGCTCCAGACTTACCATTCTCCCAAGGCAGCTGGTCACCCTGGGAAGAATCAACCGTTCCTTGTGTGCTCAGAGTAAGACTCCACGACACCTTCCAGTGGGCCTCCTACAACCCAAACCCAATGGAGAGAGGCCATGAACCCACCTGTCTATGGATTTCATTGTGGAGTTACCCAACTCCCAGGGCAACACAGTTATCTTTATGGTGGTTGACCAGTTCTCAAAGATGTGTCATTGTATTCCACTTAAGAAGTTGCCCACTTCTAAGAAACTGGCTTCCATTTTTGCTTGGGAGATTTTTCGCTTATATGGGCTACTCAAGGTGATTGTCTCGGACAGGGGTAGTCAGTTTGTCTCCCGGTTCTGGTGAGCCTTTTGTGCACAGTTGGGAACTCAGTTTGCTTTTTCCTCTGCGTATCACCTGCAGTCTAATGGGGCCGCAGAATGAGCCAATCAGTCCTTGGAGCAATTCCTACATTGCTATTATTCTGATCATCATAACAACTGGTCAGATCTATTACTGTGGGCAGAGTTTGCTCACAACAGTGCCTTGAATTCTGCATCCCAATTGTCCCTGTTTATGGCAAATTATGGTTTCCAACCATCCATGTTGCCTGACTCGTTTGTTCCACAGAGTATTCCTGCATTAGAGGAGCATTTTGTGGTCTTCGTTCCACTTGGGCACAAGTCCAGGAGGCTTTGTGTCATGCTAATGATAGGTACAGACGCCTGCCTGCACCTTCCTACCAGGTTGGGGACAGGGTCTGGCTGTCATCTCGCAACCTCCGACTTCGTGTTCCCTCACTGAAGTTTGCACCTTGGTTTATTGGGCCTTTCCGTGTTCTTCGCAGGATTAACCCAGTGGCTTACGCATTAGACCTTCCTTCTAATATGCGTATTTTGAATGTATTTAATGTCTCCTTATTAAAACCTTTGGTCTGCAACCGCTTTACCACCTCTGTACCATGTCCTCATCCTGTACAGGTTGAGAACCATGAGGAGTATGAAGTACAGTCCATTGTTGACTCCTGTAGGTTCCGTGGGTGCATACGGAACCTGGTGCATTGGAAAGAGTTTTAAGTTGAACTGCTAGGATACAGGGTGGTCCTAAGCAACCAATCACCAGCTTGCTATTATGGAAAATCACTCTGCTAGCTCCCACTCCTGTCCTCTGTCCAGAACTGTGCTGCCTCCTGCTCTCAGCTGTGTACAGAGGTAGGAGACTCCTATAGGAGAAAGGGGGGCAGAGGACACTACTGTGTGTGTATGTGTGTGTGTGGGGGGGGGAGGTAATGTAAAGGAGCAGAGGACACTGCTATGGGCAGGGACACCCCCGAAGCAGTGTACTCTACCACCCTTCACACCACCTCCCCTCCCCTGAACCCTGCATTCTGAGCCTAACGCACTCCTGATCCCTGGATTCTGAGCCTAATGCACTCCTGATCCCTGCATTCTGAGCATAACGCACTCCTGAACCCTGCATTCTGAGTGTAATGCACTCCTGATCCCTTAATTCTGAGCACAACACACTCCTGATCCATGCATTCTGAGTGTATAGCACTCCTGATCCCTGCATTCTGAGCATAATGCACTCCCTAACCCAGCACTATGAGTGCAACGTACTCCTGATCCCTGCATTTTGTTTGCAACGCACTCCTTACCCTTGCATTCTGAGTGTAATACAATAAAACCAAACAATAATTGCGCTATTACAGAGAATAATGTAAATAATAGCTGCTGGCATGTAACAAAGTGGTAGACAATATACGAAAAAAATTAGATAAAAAACATGCAGCGCTCAAAAGGTGCATATAAATTAACAATTTATATCTGTGAGGAAGTGCTAAAAAGAAAAACTATACCCATGAAATAAGGTGACAGGTAAAAATCAAACGTGTAACCATATTATGAAAAAAGTCCATAGGTGTATAGTGAATCATCTGTTAGTCCCAAACGCACATGGGGGTTCATGGGCGTAGATGGTGTTGTGCCTCCACGTAAAGTGGGGGCTGGGGAGGACTCTATATACGGAGACACTCTGCACATGGGTCTTCTAATTTCACAGTGGAAACTGTAATCAGTAGAAATGGATATCCTTACCGGAAAAGGTGGACACAGTCACCATATAGTGGAGTGTCATACAGGCTTGAGGGATACACCGATCCCAAAGGTATCCGGCTGGGGGAGTCCTGACGGGGAGTCGCATCCAGGATCAGAATCGCCGGACGATGGTATGGGGATTCCCGGTCTCTCAGGGTCTCTCTCTCAGATGGAAGAGGTTTGGAAGTGGAAATAGTTGGGGCTCAGCAAGGTCCCGTTCATTAGGGGAGATAAGAAAAAAATCCTCCACATAGGGCATGAATCAGTTAAAAAGAGAAGCTTTATTGAAAGCTGAAAAAGTGCTAAACAGTGCACTTCAATAAGTAAAATGTGATCACAAGAGATAAAAAAAAATCGCGTGGTAACAGGGCATTTAACGGAGTGAGCAACCCGACATGTTTCGGAGCATCGTCCTTCTACTGGGGATACCTTTGGGATCGGTGTATCCCTCAAGCCTGTATGACACTCCACTATATGGTGACTGTGTCCACCTTTTCCGGATTTTTTTCTTATCTCCCCTCATGAACGGGACCTTGCTGAGCCCCAACTATTTCCACTTCCAAACCTCTTCCATCTGAGAGAGAGACCCTGAGAGACCGGGAATCCCCATACCATCGTCCGGCGATTCTGATCCTGGATGCGACTCCCCGTCAGGACTCCCCCAGCCGGATACCTTTGGGATCGGTGTATCCCTCAAGCCTGTATGACACTCCACTATATGGTGACTGTGTCCACCTTTTCCGGTAATGATATCCATTTCTACTGATTACAGTTTCCACTGTGAAATTAGAAGACCCATGTGCAGAGTGTCTCCGTATATAGAGTCCTCCCCAGCCCCCACTTTACGTGGAGGCACGACACCATCTACGCCCATGAACCCCCATGTGCGCTTGGGACTAACAGATGATTCACTATACACCTATGGACTTTTTTCATAATATGGTTACACGTTTGATTTTTACCTGTCACCTTATTTCATGGGTATAGTTTTTCTTTTTAGCACTTCCTCACAGATATAAATTGTTAATTTATATGCACCTTTTGAGTGCTGCATGTTTTTTATCTCATTCTGAGTGTAATGCACTCCCTAACCCTGCATTATGAGCGTAATGCACTCCTTAACCCTGCATTCTAAGTGCAGCACACTGCTGATCCCCGCATTATGAGCGTAATGCACTTCTTAACCCTGCATTCCGAGAGTAATGCACTCCTTAACCCTGCATTCTGAGCATAATGCACTCCTTAACCCTGCATTCTGAGCGCAATGCACTCCTTAAACCTGTTTTATGAGTGTAATGCAATCAATAACCCTGTATTATGAGTGTAATGCACTCCTTAACCCTGCATTCTGAGTGCAATGCACTCCTTAACCCTGTATTCTGAGTGTAATGCAATTAATAACCCTGTATTATGAGTGTAATGCACTCCTTAACCCTGCATTCTGAGTGCAGTGCACTCCTGATCCCTACATTCTGAGCGTAATGCACTGATGAATAGGGATGAGCTTCGTGTTCGAGTCGAACCCATGTTCGACTCGAACATCGGCTGTTCGGTCGTTCGCCGAATTGCGAACGATATGGGCCGTTCGCGCCAAATTCGTGTGGCGCGTCACGGCCCATAATTCACTGCGGCATCGCAGTGCATTGCTGGCTGATGATTGGCCAAGCATGCACTATGACCCGCATGCTTGGCCAATCACAGCGCCGTCAGTAGAGAGAGCTGTAATTGGCCAAAGCCAGGGTGGCTTTGGCCAATTATGGCTCAGGGGATTTAGTATACACCCCACACTATATAAGGCCGCCTGCACGGCGGCCCTGTGTAGTGTGTGTTCCGGTGTGCTGAGAGATAGAGAGAGAGAGAGACAGTGTCATTTGATTTGAGTTAGATAGATTAGGCAGAACAGTCAGTCAGTTAGCTGCACTTACAGTGTATTGTGTATATATATGCATCCCAGGTGTTGCATATATATATATACACTGTATTCAGTTTAGCTAGATCCGTTCCTGTTATCTTCTATCTAGACTATTTACATTTAGTGCAGTGTGTCCTGCTCACAGTGTTCAGCTAGATCCGTTCCTGCTATTTACATTCAGTGCAGTGCGTCCTGCTCACAGTGTTCAGCTAGATCCGTTCCTGCTATTTACATTCAGTGCAGTGCGTCCTGCTCACAGTGTTCAGCTAGATCCGTTCCTGCTATTTACATTCAGTGCAGTGTGTCCTGCTCACAGTGTTCAGCTAGATCCGTTCCTGCTATTTACATTCAGTGCAGTGCGTCCTGCTCACAGTGTTCAGCTAGATCCGTTCCTGCTATTTACATTCAGTGCAGTGCGTCCTGCTCACAGTGTTCAGCTAGATCCGTTCCTGCTATTTACATTTAGTGCAGTGCGTCCTGCTCACAGTGTTCAGCTAGATCCGTTCCTGCTATTTACATTCAGTGCAGTGCGTCCTGCTCACAGTGTTCAGCTAGATCCGTTCCTGCTATTTACATTCAGTGCAGTGCGTCCTGCTCACAGTGTTCAGCTAGATCCGTTCCTGCTATTTACATTCAGTGCAGTGCGTCCTGCTCACAGTGTTCAGCTAGATCCGTTCCTGGTATTTACATTTAGTGCAGTGCGTCCTGCTCACAGTGTTCAGCTAGATCCGTTCCTGCTATTTACATTCAGTGCAGTGCGTCCTGCTCACAGTGTTCAGCTAGATCCGTTCCTGGTATTTACATTTAGTGCAGTGCGTCCTGCTCACAGTGTTCAGCTACATCCGTTCCTGCTATTTACATTCAGTGCAGTGCGTCCTGCTCACAGTGTTCAGCTAGATCCGTTCCTGCTATTTACATTCAGTGCAGTGCGTCCTGCTCACAGTGTTCAGCTACATCCGTTCCTGCTATTTACCTTCAGTGCAGTGCGTCCTGCTCACAGTGTTCAGCTAGATCCGTTCCTGCTATTTACATTCAGTGCAGTGCGTCCTGCTCACAGTGTTCAGCTACATCCGTTCCTGCTGTTTACATTCAGTGCAGTGCGTCCTGCTCACAGTGTTCAGCTAGATCCATTCCTGCTATTTACATTCAGTGCAGTGCGTCCTGCTCACAGTGTTCAGCTAGATCCGTTCCTGCTATATACATTTAGTGCAGTACGTCCTGCTCACAGTGTTCAGCTAGATCCGTTCCTGTTATCTTCCTACTGACAGGCAGGCTTGTCTGGTTACAGTATATAAAGCTACCTGAAGAAAATTACAGGTGTTCTTTTTGATCCTATTAGTACCACGGTCAGGCAGCTAGACTATTTACATTTAGTACAGTGTGTCCTGCTCACAGTGTTCAGCTAGATCCGTTCCTGTTATCTTCCTACTGACAGGCAGGCTTGTCTGGTTACAGTATATAAAGCTACCTTAAGAAAATTACAGGTGTTCTTTTTGATCCTATTAGTAACACGGTCAGGCAGCTAGACTATTTACATTTAGTACAGTGTGTCCTGCTCACAGTGTTCAGCTAGATCCGTTCCTGTTATCTTCCTACTGACAGGCAGGCTTGTCTGGTTACAGTATATAAAGCTACCTTAAGAAAATTACAGGTGTTCTTTTTGATCCTATTAGTAACACGGTCAGGCAGCTAGACTATTTACATTTAGTACAGTGTGTCCTGCTCACAGTGTTCAGCTAGATCCGTTCCTGCTATTTACATTCAGTGCAGTGCGTCCTGCTCACAGTGTTCAGCTAGATCCGTTCCTGGTATTTACATTTAGTGCAGTGCGTCCTGCTCACAGTGTTCAGCTACATCCGTTCCTGCTATTTACATTCAGTGCAGTGCGTCCTGCTCACAGTGTTCAGCTAGATCCGTTCCTGCTATTTACATTCAGTGCAGTGCGTCCTGCTCACAGTGTTCAGCTACATCCGTTCCTGCTGTTTACATTCAGTGCAGTGCGTCCTGCTCACAGTGTTCAGCTAGATCCATTCCTGCTATTTACATTCAGTGCAGTGCGTCCTGCTCACAGTGTTCAGCTAGATCCGTTCCTGCTATATACATTTAGTGCAGTACGTCCTGCTCACAGTGTTCAGCTAGATCCGTTCCTGTTATCTTCCTACTGACAGGCAGGCTTGTCTGGTTACAGTATATAAAGCTACCTGAAGAAAATTACAGGTGTTCTTTTTGATCCTATTAGTACCACGGTCAGGCAGCTAGACTATTTACATTTAGTACAGTGTGTCCTGCTCACAGTGTTCAGCTAGATCCGTTCCTGTTATCTTCCTACTGACAGGCAGGCTTGTCTGGTTACAGTATATAAAGCTACCTTAAGAAAATTACAGGTGTTCTTTTTGATCCTATTAGTAACACGGTCAGGCAGCTAGACTATTTACATTTAGTACAGTGTGTCCTGCTCACAGTGTTCAGCTAGATCCGTTCCTGTTATCTTCCTACTGACAGGCAGGCTTGTCTGGTTACAGTATATAAAGCTACCTTAAGAAAATTACAGGTGTTCTTTTTGATCCTATTAGTAACACGGTCAGGCAGCTAGACTATTTACATTTAGTACAGTGTGTCCTGCTCACAGTGTTCAGCTAGATCCGTTCCTGTTATCTTCCTACTGACAGGCAGGCTTGTCTGGTTACAGTATATAAAGCTACCTTAAGAAAATTACAGGTGTTCTTTTTGATCCTATTAGTACCACGGTCAGGCAGCTAGACTATTTACATTCAGTGCAGTGCGTCCTGCTCACAGTGTTCAGCTAGATCCGTTCCTGGTATTTACATTCAGTGCAGTGCGTCCTGCTCACAGTGTTCAGCTAGATCCGTTCCTGGTATTTACATTCAGTGCAGTGCGTCCTGCTCACAGTGTTCAGCTAGATCCGTTCCTGCTATATACATTTAGTGCAGTACGTCCTGCTCACAGTGTTCAGCTAGATCCGTTCCTGTTATCTTCCTACTGACAGGCAGGCTTGTCTGGTTACAGTATATAAAGCTACCTGAAGAAAATTACAGGTGTTCTATCCCAGCTTAGTGCAGCTACAGGCCATTAGTATGTCTGGAAGGCCAAGAAGGAGAGGCAGACAGTCACAAGCCAATAAGAGAGGGCAAGCAGGCTCTGTGTCTAGTGCTGGTCGTGGAGACGGTGCATCCTCATCAGCACGTGGCCATGGGACACGCTTGGCCTTTTTTTCGGCAGCTGGCCGTGTTGAGCCGCAACATGCGGAAGACTTGGTCGAGTGGATGACCAAGCCGTCCTCATCCTCCTCATCCTCTCTCACCCATGCCCAGGGTGCTTTGTCTGGCAAAGCAGCGGCCTCTTCCCTCAGCTCAATGTCATCAGTGACTCCTTCCCTAGCTCCACCATGTCCTCATGAGGATTCCCTCGAACTGTTTGACCACAGTGTTGGGTACATGCTCCAGGAGGATGCCCAGCGTTTGGAAGGCTCTGATGATGATACTGAGCTCAATGAAGGCAGTAACATGAGCACGGACAGAGGGGGTGCCCAAGAAGGACAGCAATCTGGCAGTCATGCTCCCCCTGCTGCAGCATACTGCCAGGTTTGCTCCAGTGATGAGGAGGGAGGGGATGATGAGGTCACTGACTCAACGTGGGTGCCTGATAGGAGAGAGGAGGAGGAGGAGGAGGAGGTGGCACATCACCAACTAGGCAGGATGCCCTCCAGGGGCCAGCCTAAGGGCAGCACATTGACTGCATCACACCCCAAAGCTCCACATGTGCAGGGCGCTGCAGTCTCTGCGCGTTATTCAAAAAGTTCTTTGGTGTGGGCCTTTTTTGAGACGAGTGCATCAGATCGCACCGCTGCTATTTGCAACATATGTCTCAAGCGTATCTCGCGTGGCCAAAACATCTCCCGCTTGGGTACCACATGCTTGACCAGACATATGTTGACCTGCCATGCAGTTCGTTGGCAAGCGTATCTAAAAGACCCACACCAAAGAACAAAGACGATCTCTCCTTGCTCCTCATCAGCTGAGATTTCCAACCCCACTAGACCTTCAGTCCTCTCTGCGACCTGCAGTGAGAGGAATGAAGGTGTAGAATTAGGTGTGTCACAGCCAAGTACTTGTGGGCAATCTGCTTTTGGTACACCGACGTCAGATTGTACCAGGCAAATTTCCCTGCCCCAGCTGCTGCACCGCCGAAAGAAGTTTGCTCCCAGCCATCCACATGCCCAGCGGTTGAATGCTAGCTTGGCAAAATTGCTAGCACTTCAACTGCTGCCTTTTCAGTTGGTAGACTCTGCCCCCTTCCGTGAGTTTGTGGAATGTGCGGTTCCTCAGTGGCAGGTACCCAAACGCCACTTTTTCTCACGGAAGGCGATTCCGGCTCTCTACCGGCATGTGGAAGGCAATGTCCATGCCTCGCTGGACAGGGCGGTCAGCGGTAAGGTGCATATTACCGCTGACTCATGGTCCAGCAGGCATGGACAGGGACGTTACTTAAGTTTCACGGCGCATTGGGTGACTCTGCTGGCAGCTGGGAAGGATGCAGGACAAGGTGCAGTAGTGTTGGAGGTTGTTCCGCCACCACGCCTCCAAAATGCTGATTGTGACACACCTCTCTCCTCCACCCCCTCCTCTTCTTCTTCCTCCATGGCCTCTTCCTCGGAACCAGCGGTGCTCCGTAGGCGTTCAAGGGGCTACGCAAGTACGCAGGCCAAAAGATGCCATGCGGTGCTTGAGCTGGTGTGCTTGGGGGACAGGAGCCACACTGGGGCAGAGGTTCTGTCAGCTCTGCAGGGGCAGGTTCAGAGGTGGTTGACGCCACGCCAACTTAAGGCAGGAATGGTGGTTTGCGACAATGGCACCAACCTCCTCTCTGCCCTCCGACAGGGACAACTGACCCATGTGCCCTGTTTGGCTCACGTCCTTAACTTGGTGGTGCAGCGGTTCTTGGGCAGGTACCCGGGCTTACAGGATGTCCTGAGGCAGGCCAGGAAAGTCTCTGTGCATTTCCGCCGGTCATATAATGCCAGTGCTCGGCTGACGGACCTCCAAAAGGAGTTTAACCTGCCCAAGAACCGCCTAATCTGTGACATGCCCACCAGGTGGAACTCGACGTTGGCCATGCTGCAGCGGCTGCACACGCAGCAGAGGGCCATCAATGAGTACCTGTGCGACTATGGCACCAGGACAGGGTCAGGGGACCTTGGTTTTTTTTCCCCACGCCAGTGGGCCATGATCAGGGATGCATGCACTGTCCTGTCACCATTCGAGGAGGCCACGAGGATGGTGAGCACTGACAGTGCATGCATCAGTGACACTGTCCCCCTTGTCCACCTGTTGGAGCACACGCTGCGTGGAATAATGGACAGGGCACTTGAGGCAGAACAGAGGCAGGAAGAGGAGGACTTCCTTAGCTCTCAAGGCCCCCTTTATCCAGACAGTGTTCCTGCGTGCCCGCCGATCACACAGGAAGAGGATGAGGAGGAGGAGGAGGAGGAGGAGGAGGAAGATTGTGTCAGTATGGAGGTGGAGCCTGGCACTCAGCATCAGCAGTCTTTAAGGGATCAGTCCCAAGGAACACATGGACTTGTACGTGGCTGGGAGGAGGTGGCTGCGGACGTTGTTGTCCTTAGTGACCCAGAGGACTCCGGACCGAATGCCTCAGCAAACCTACGCTGCATGGCCTCCCTGATCCTGCAAAGCCTGCGTAAGGATCCTCGTATTCGTGGTATCAAGGAGAAGGACCAATACTGGCTGGCAACCCTCCTTGATCCACGTTACAAGGGTAAGGTTGCGGACCTTATCTTGCCATCGCAGAGGGAGCAGAGGATGAAACATCTTCGGGAGGCCTTGCAGAAAGGTCTGTGCAACGCGTTCCCAGAGACTGGGAGGTTACAAACTCCTGTTTCTGGACAACGTGTTGCTGAGGCTTCGGTCAGTCAAAGAAGGAGCGGTGGAGAAGGTGGCCGTCTGACCGATGCGTTCAGACAATTTTTTGGTCCGCAGCCCCAAGGTATGATCGGTTCCAGCAACCATCGCCAGCGTCTGTTTTACATGGTGCAGGAATACCTAGGGGCAAGATCAGACTTGGACACCTTTCCCACCGAAAATCCTCTGGGTTACTGGGTCTTGAGGATGGATCACTGGCCAGAGCTTGCACAGTATGCAATTGAGCTACTGGCCTGTCCTGCATCCAGCGTTCTTTCGGAACGCACATTCAGTGCTGCTGGAGGCGTGGTAACCGATCACAGGGTGCGTCTGTCCACCGACTCGGTCGATCGGCTGACCTTCATAAAAATGAATCAGTCTTGGATCACCACCAGCTACCAAGCACCTGATGCAGATGTAACCGAATAATTTTTTTTGAAATCTCAGATCCCTTCAAAGACTGCCTATGCTGATGCTGAGTGACTATCCCTGAGTAATTATCCTCTTCCTCCTCAATCATCACGCTGATAGCTTGTAAGAACATTTTTGGTTCTGGGCGCCACCACCAGTGCCTAAGGCACAATTTTTCAGCCCCTGTTTAACAGGGGCGTGTAATTACAATTTTTGATGTAATACTTTGCAGCAGGGCTCGTTCCTGCATTCCAACTAGAGTGTCTGTGAGGGGTTGCAGTGTTGTGGCACCAGCACCAGTGCCTAAGACCCAATTTTTCAGCCCCTGTCTAACAGGGGCGTGTAATTACAATTTTTGATGCAATACTTTGCAGCAGGGCTTGTTCCTGCGTTTCAACTAGAGTGTCTGTGAGGGGTTGCAGTGTTGTGGCACCAGCACCAGTGCCTAAGACCCAATTTTTCTGCCCCTGTCTAACAGGGGCGTGTAATTACAATTTTTGATGCAATACTTTGCAGCAGGGCTTGTTCCTGCATTTCAACTAGAGTGTCTGTGAGGGGTTGCAGTGTTGTGGCACCAGCACCAGTGCCTAAGACCCAATTTTTCTGCCCCTGTCTAACAGGGGCGTGTAATTACAATTTTTGATGCAATACTTTGCAGCAGGGCTCGTTCCTGCGTTCCAACTAGAGTGTCTGTGAGGGGTTGCAGTGTTGTGGCACCAGCACCAGTGCCTAAGGCCTAATTTTTCAGCTCCTGTTCAACAGGGGCATGTAATTACAATTCTTGATCTAATATTTCACAGCAGGGCCCTGTGAGGGCTTACAGTGTTTTGGCCACAGCAACACCTAAGGCCCAAATTTCTGCTGAGTATATAGGGCAGGACCCTACTTTCAAACATCTAACTTACAAACGACTCCTACTTGCAAACGGAAGGAGACAACAGGAAGTGAGATGAAATCTACCCCTAAGGAAGGGAAATTCTCTCCTGTAAGAGTTAATATGGGAAAACAATTTCTCCTTTCCACTGATGCTTTCTAATCCTTGTTCCACAAAAAAAACCAAATTTTCCAAAAACATTTTTCATTGGGACAAAAAAGTGAGGTGAAATCTTCTGAAGAGGAGGAAAGACGCAAAACAAATGTCACAGGGGTGATAACCCTTCCCTATGTTTTCCAAAAAGCTTAGAAAAGATTTTTTGGCCTGAGCTAAACACATTAAAAATGTTCAAAATTACAAACAGATTCTACTTAACAACAAACCTACAGTCCCTGTCTTGTTTGCACCGCCTGAATACTGCTGTTCAGAGTATATAGGGACCTTTCCTTATTTTAATTTGGGTGCGGGGTTCCCCTTAATATCCATACAAGACCCAAAGGGCCTGGTAATGGACTGGGGGGTACCCATGCCGTTTGTCTCACTGATTTTCATCCATATTGCCATGACCCGACATGACATTAAACCCGCAAGCAGTTTTAAATGAGATTTTTTCCTTTAAAAATGACATTTGGTGCAGGGACTGTTCTAAACATGGGAAACACGCGTCACTTTACAGGCATACTATAGACACCCCCCAGGTACGATATTTAAAGGAATATTTCACTTTTTTTTTTTTTACTTTAAGCATCATTAAAATCACTGCTCCCGAAAAAACGGCCGTTTTTAAAAGTTTTTTTTGCATTGATACATGTCCCCTGGGGTAGGACCCGGGTCCCCAAACCCTTTTTAGGACAATACCATGCAAATTAGCCTTTAAAATGAGCACTTTTGATTTCGAACGTTCGAGTCCCATAGACGTCAATGGGGTTCTAACGTTCGTGCGAACTTGCGGTCCGTTCGCGGGTTCTGGTGCGAACCGAACCGGGGGGTGTTCGGCTCATCCCTACTGATGAACCCTGATTCTGTGCATAACTCACTCCTAAACCCTGCACTCTCTTGTAATACTTATTTTACTTTTGTTCTGAGAAAAAATATGTTTTCAAGAAAAAAAAGGTCTATCTTACTGTCATTTTTTTGCCTTCTCTGCCTATAGGCTTCTGAGATGTAAATCTGGCCCTGGCTGCAAATTGCATCAGACTGTACAAAATGTAGTGCATGCACTTCTTTTAAAAATGCACTGTGCCAAACTGCAGGATACTACAGTACCGTGCGATCTTGTGGCCACTAGCACACTGCATTTGCTATCTATGTAAGGGGTTTACAATGTATTATCACCACAGTAGATCATATATTGATCAGTGCGTATTGAACACGGTTCAGGAAACACACATGGAACATGCCTTTATGGCACAACGTTCTGGTGTGAATCGTGTGAACTGAGCCCGGTGTTCTTTGACTTCACCAGTGTTGTTCAAGTAGATCTCCATCTCTCGAAGGTTGCCTACCCCTGCTCTATAATTAAGCCAAATTTCTAATATAGTGTTATATATCTCTGGAAAATAGAGAAAATAACTCTGCAAGGAAATCTGCGGGGCCTAAGATGACTCACATTTTTATGAGAACAGTCAAAGCCACCTTTGTTATGAAGACTTGGTATGAGATCTGCTTAACTATATATAAGTTGCATTTTGTCCAACCATGCTTTACTCAACAACATCTCTTGAAAAAGTAAACCTGGATTTCAGTTTTCCAACATGGTGGACAATTTCTACCTGAAACGGTGATCACTTTCTAACAATTTTCAGGGGACTTTCATTGTCAAGTAATTAAGCCTTATATAACTGGATTGTTTGATGTTTGTTTTGGTTGCATTATGTGCATGGATGGCCTAGTAATCACCCATTATTATTATGTATTTGTCTTCTATGAAGTTATCATTTTAGTGTTAGAGCCCTTTCACACTGGGGCGGGCAGGCATCAGCGGTAAAGCGGCGCTATTTTTAGCGCCGCTTTACCGTCGTTTTATCGGCGCTATTCGGCCGATAGCGGCAGTTTTAACCCCCGCTAGTGGCTGAAAATGGGTTAAAACCGCCCGCGAAGCGCCGCTGCAGGTTTTGAATGGAAAAGGTTTAAACTATTTTAATGTGTATGCTGAGTGTATATATATATATATATTTATATAATCTACATTCTACATGCAAATGACACAAACATGGGATCTCTATAGGACCACAAACTGGGGTAATATTTGCAAAATAAAATAAAAAAGAAACAGGATGATAATGCATAAAATACGGTTACATACGTCAGGTTTCAATCTCTTCATCCTTCTTTCATGCAGTTGAGGAACGATTTGCAGCAAAGGATGCAGAACAGACGACTGAGAGGACATGAAGACAGACAAATGAGCAACAATGGACCTTTGAGTGCACAAGATGTCTTTTTTGCAGTTACATGGACCCAACACACTGGTCATGTACATTACAAACTACAGTGCCTTACAAAAGTATTCATCCCCTTGGCTTTTTACCTATTTTGTTACATTACAGCCTTTGGTTCAATGTTTTTTTAATATGAATTATATGTGATGGATCAGAACACAATAGTCTAAGTTGGTGAAGTAAAATTAGAAAAATATATACATAAAACTATTATTCAGAGATAAAAAAATGATAATTGGCATGTGCGTATGTATTCACCCCCCTTTTTTTTGAAGCCCATAAAAAGCTCTGGTGCAACCAATTACCTTCAGAAGTCACATAATTAGTGAAATGATGTCCACCTGTGTGCAATCTAAGTGTCACATGAAATGTCATTACATATGCACACCTTTTTGAAAGGCCCCAGAGGCTGCAACCCCTAAGCAAGAGGCACCACTAACCAAACACTACCATGAAGACCAAGGACCTCTCCAAACAAGTAAGGGACAATGTTGTTGAGAAGTACAAGTCAGGGTTAGGTTATAAAAAAATATCCAAATCTTTGATGATCCCTAGGAGCACCATCAAATCTATCATAACCAAAAGGAAAGAACATGGCACAACAGCAAACCAACCAAATGGAAAGAACATGGCACAACAGCAAACCTGCCAAGAGACGGCCGCATACCAAAACTCACAGACCGGGCACAGAGGGCATTAATCAGAGAGGCAGCACAGAGACCTAATGTAACCCTGGAGGAGCTGCGGAATTCCACGGCAGAGACTAGAGTATCTGTACATAGAACAATAGGACAATAAGCCGTATGTTCCATAGAGTTGGCCTTTATGGCAGAGTGGCCAGAAGAAAGCCATTACTTTCAACAAAAAACAAAATGGCACGATATGAGTTTGCGAAAATGCATGTGGGTGACTCACAAAATGTATGGAGGAAGGTGCTTTGGTCTGATGAGATTAAAATTGAACTTTTTGGCCATCAAAGAAAACGCTATGTCTGGCGCAAACCCAACACATCACCCAAAGAACACCATCCCCACAGTGAAACATGGTGGTGGCAGCATCATGCTATGGGGATGTTTTTCAGCAGTAGGGACTGGGAAACTGGTCAGAGTTAAGGGAAAGATGGATGGTGCTAAATACAGGGATATTCTTGAGCAAAACCTGTACCACTCTGTGATTTGAGGCTAGGGCAGAGGTTCACCTTCTAGCAGGACAATGACCCCAAATGACAATGACACTGAAAAAGCAAAAAGCAACACTGGAGTGGTTTAAGGGGAAACATGTAAATGTGTTGGAATGGCCTAGTCAAAGCCCAGACCTCAATCCAATAGAAAATCTGTGGTCAGACTTAAAGATTACTGTTCACAAGCGCAAACCATCCAACTTGAAGGAGCTGGAGCAGTTTTGCAAGGAGAAATGGGCAAAAATCCTAGTGGTAAGATGTGGCAAGCTCATAGAGACTTATCCAAAATGACTTGGAGCTGTGACAGCCGCAAAAGGTGGCTCCACAAAGTATTGACTTTAGGGGGGTGAATAGTTATGCACATTGACTTTTTCTGTTATTTTGTCTTATGCGTTGTTTGCTTCACAATAAAAAATAAAAACACCTTCAAAGTTGTGGGCATGTTCTGTAAATTAAATGATGCAAATCCTCAAACAATCAATGTTAATTCCAGGTTGAGAGGCTACAAAACACGAAAAATGCCAAGGGGGTGAATACCTTTGCAAGGCACTGTACAAACTTTATATATGAGTCTAAATGAAATACAAAATTACCACTCATGGTTACTGTTTATGGCCTTTCCAAATAAAATGACAGATTGCAGCTGTTGTCAAGACTGAAAAAAAACAAAAGGGCATAGTTCTATTTGCTAGCTTACTGATTTGGTGATTATGCTAAAAAAAAGAAGAAAAAAACAGACAAGATTGAGCACATTACAGATAATGTAACATGTGTAACAGAGGAGTGCAAAGGATATGACATTGACCAGTATGTGTAAAAGGGTGCAAAGGGTATGACAGCAGACAATATTCGAATGAGATAAGTGAGGAAGATATGACAGAACCTCATATGTAAAGCAGAGGGTGCGGAGGGTATGTGCCGGAGAGGGTGCGGAGGGTATGTGCCAGTATGTGCCGGAGAGGTTTGCAGAGGGTATGATTGTCAGCAATAGGTGAAGGACAAAGGTGCAGAGATTATGATTGTGGTCAATATGTGAAGGACAAAAGTGCAGAGTTTATGATTGTGGGCAATATGTGAGGGACAAACGTACAGAGGATATGATGGCAGGTAGTATGTGCATGACAGAAGTGTGGAAAGTATGTGCATGAAAGAAGTGTATAGGGTATATCAGTGGGCAGTCTGTATAGGAAATGAGTGCAGAGGGTATGATGGTGGCAGTATGTGCAGAAGAGAATCGCAAAGGGTGCTGTATGCAGAAGAGGAGTGTGGTGGATATGAGTTTGGGCAGTATTTCCAGGGAAAGTATGTGGAGGGTCCGATGGCAGGAAGTATGTGCAAGAGAAAAGGATAGAGAATATGACAGTGCGCAGGTAGCTATAAGAGAAATAACAGAAAAGATTTGTCAATGTTGTATTGAACATGAAATCAGCAATTTTGCTGTGAAATAAAAAACTACACAAAATATGAAAAACTAAAAAAGAGAAAGGATGTGGGACTTTGAGTGAGGCACACGGGAGCAAAAGTCAAACTAGAATAAAGTTTCAATTTTTTAATATAAAGTAATATATAAATTCATAAGTTTACATTTGTAGGCACATAGCTCAATAAATATACAGTAATTTGTATTCAGTCATAAAATACATTCCAACAAGGACTTCTATGTAAACATATGAGAATATGAATAAAAAAATGCATAACAATAAATATGTGGCATGCAGTGTCACTAGAAAGAAATGGCAAAGACAAAATGCAATAACAATGGAACGTCCATACATAGCTAATAATGGTGTATGAATGACGGTAGTTGTAAGCTCTACACCGTTTCGGGACCTTATAGCCACTCATCAGGAGCATAAACATATTAATCACCTATAAATAGGGGAAATTAGCAATGTTTAGAGTAGTTTAAAGGAAAGTGAGCTTCCACTGAGGTCACCCCGTCACACTCTGACCCAATCTGGGGGTTTCTCGTTGCCGGGTCTGCTGCCTGGACACGCTCCCTCAGCTTCGGACCCTGGCATTGTGGGTGGGCTCTGCATTCAGGGCTGCGCCGCCTTTGCACGGACGCAATTGTAAGTTCATGGTCTTTGTGGAAGAATGTGGAATTTTGTGTTTTACATTTGCCCACTCGTCCTTTAAACTACTCTAAATATTGCTAATTTCCCCTATTTATAGGTGATTAATACGGTTATGCTCCTGATGAGTGGCTATAAGGTCCTGAAATGGCGTAGAGCTTACAACTACCGTTATTCATACACCATTATTAGCTATGTATGGACGTTCCATTGTTATTGCATTTTGTCTTTGCCATTTCTTTCTAGTGACACTGCATGCCACATATTTATTGTTATGCATTTTTTATTCATATCCTCATATGTTTACATAGAAGTCCTTATTGGAATGTATTTTATGACTGAATACAAATTATATTTATTGAGCTATGTGCCTACAAATGTAAACTTATGAATTTATATATTACTTTATATTAAAAAATTTAACCTTTATTCTAGTTTGACTTTTGCTCCCGTGTGCCTCACTCAAAGTCCCACATCTTTTTTCTTTTTTAGTTTTTAATACTGAACCGGGATGGAGGAGGGGTATGAAGGGCCCCACTATCCTCATTTAAAGTCCCAATACTGCTGATTTCTCTCCTTTTACACAAAATATGAATTTCTAGCCGTGAGAGGAAAGTGTATGTTGGAGGGACACTGAAGCAGCAATGGCAGAGACTACAGTATTGATGAAGCAGAGCAGTGTGCTAGGGATCCAGGAGGGGGGTCCACAGAGGAGTCAGAAGACATGTGTGGGGGAACCAGGATGGGGGGGGGGGTTGGTGGGTGTTCAGAGCGGTACCAATGTGCAGGAGAGATGTGATGATCAATGGCAGGGTATCAGGGTGTGTATATGTGTAAAGGAGCCAGGAGCTATTGGTGGAAGAGTCGAGAGGGAACAGTGTGTGTGTGTGTACAAAGAAGTCTGTGCAGTGTGTGTCTACATACTTCTGGCCCTTGTTGTAATCACTGTGCTGCTATGCTCGAGTTGCACTGCACTGCACCAGAGCTGATTGGAAAGAAGTCAGTTGAACATGGTGTAAAACTGATTTCCCTTCATCCCAGCAGCCATTAAAGGGTGGCTGGGGTAGCATAGAGAGAGGGGAAGGAGGTAAGGGATGTGTAGTCTGGAAAAATAGATGCTCTGCACTCTACAGGAATTTTGAACCACAGGGAGCAGAGATAATGAGGAGGAGAGCCAGGGACAGGCATGGGCCTAGCTTGGTAATGTGGAGTCTCTCATGTCATCAGGCTCTCCTACAGAAAGTGGTAGATGGGAATGGGGAAAGTGAGCACAATAGGATGGGATTGGGCACAAGAGGGGGAAGGCGGGGTGGTTGAGGGTACCAGGTGGTCAGACAAACAAAAAGGAGAATAAATCACTACTGGTGGCAGATTTACCCGATGGTAAAACAAAACTCAGATTTAGGCATTATCCCAGAGGGAAAACAAAACAATGCTGACAATTGACAAAACAAAACTCACTTAGCTTTTATATTATTAAGGAAAGTAATTGGGAAGCATGATGAGTGACATAACAGATCATTTTACTTCAAAATGTACCCAGAGATCTTCCTTTTGCAGAAGCCCATTTACATTAGTTTATAACAACCACTATGCTTACCTCATTTGTTGTTAACTGAGCCCTGTAGTAGGTGAGACCTTTTTTGCTTTACAGCTTTCATGGGATACATGAGATAACTTCCCTGAAGAATGTCCTATGTTGGCAACGCAGCTGGATCCTGAAGACCTCTTCACTGCAGGGGTGCCCTGTCCTCTTCCTGTGACTGAACCTCCCATGCGCAGAAGGTCAATATGTTTACATGGGGTGGATCTTCTTAAGCTGTTTTCACAACAGCTCAGCCTGAAGCTCAAAACTATAAACCCCCTGTGTTCCAGAGGTTCAGCCACAGGAAGATGACGGGACACCCCTGCAGTGGACATTTCCTCAGGATCCAGCTATCTGCATGAAGTGAAGCATCCTTCAATACAGGTATGTTACGTCACTAAATCTGTCAAGCAAAAAAAAAAAAGCTAAACTTCTGCTTTAACTAGGTCCGGCGATTATCCCATTGATTCAAAAACCATGTCAGTAGATGCACAAATTCTAGTATCTCATATGCAATATGGAAATTTTTCAAATGTGGCTTTAACGCTGCTCTTAGCGCTGCCAATAGAGACAAAATAAGCCAAATGAAAATGGAGGGCTAATGTCATTGTATCCTGGCAGATTGACTACTGGCAGTCCATTGAAAGTAAAGCCAACTTTTGCAATGCATTTTTCACAGCTTCTGTCTAGGGATTAATAGCGAACTGTGGTATAATATCAGCAAAAGAGATTTCTCCATCCACACTGTTTAGCATGGATGGGGAAGAATCAATTAATTTTCTCTCATTCATCTGCGTATTGGTCCACCACAGATATGAGATGATTATTATCTAAACCAGCTGGTGACAGATCTGTTAATGATCATCTGACATGAGCACAACTTCTCAAGCTGGTCAAACTCAGGGGAAGGACTATGTTCCTTTTGTATTCACTACTGATCAACCAAATAAGACAAGCAACAAAAGTATCTGCACAGTGCATAAACATGCAAGGTCAACCAATGCAAGTATTTGCCACAATTGTAACTTTAGGGCAGATAGATTTTACAAATTCCAACTTACATTTATAAGGGTTACTGTAAACTAATCACCCTGCTGTCACATTTGCTATTTTGGTACACGAGATACATGTTGATATGTGTTGATATTGTAATGTAACTGTGGCCAGGCTTTGGACATTCAAATATTTAAATAAGCAATTCAATCCAGAAGAAAAACATTGCTGGATTGTTGATTGAGTATTCCCCAATAGCACCAATTTTTGTTAGCATGCTGTTAAATAGATACAGTACAGATACAAAAAAGATTCTCATGTATTATACTGTGGTTAGTAATTCTGCCACTAGGTGGTAGTGCCAGCTGAAAAGCTTGTCTAATTTATTTTGGAACTACTTGGTATATTGTTATTTGCCATCTCTGTGTTCCTGTTGTTTTCCAATTAAACACGAAGGGCTCAACCATATGTCCAGCATCATCTTTGACTGGTAAGAGTTGCATCTGCAGCAATTTTTCAACAGGCTATGGGCCCAATTACAACCAAAGCAATAAACTCTGCTACAATTACAGTTACAGGTCTTCAAAAAAAATGTCAGAAAGCATATATGATGGCTACTAACAGTGTTTAATCAACCTTTTCAGTTGCTA
Source organism: Lithobates clamitans (assembly GCA_037952925.1). Lineage (NCBI taxonomy): Eukaryota > Metazoa > Chordata > Amphibia > Anura > Ranidae > Lithobates > Lithobates clamitans. The sequence continues at coordinate 694,495 of JBBGZY010000031.1, forward strand.
ATCTAACAAACCAAAACTATCAGTCTTGAAAGTTTAACACGAAGATGCTGCTAATAAGGGAGGGTACATGGGAGTGTATAAAAAGCCTACAAGAGCATACAAGGTTATCTACACTGCCCTATATCTCAAAGTCAGCAGAAAGGTACAATTTACGGATATTCTATACGTTCCTACTTTTGAATGTAGCCTCCTTTAAGAGAAAAGGCTCACCAAGCTATATTATCACAGAAGGAATCCACATGCTAGCTAAAAGTAAAGTCACAGATGAACTAAATCATCTGAAGTATAGTCACCCAAAAATCTTGAAACTATCAAGAAATTAGCCAATGTTCTGAATGGAAGTGGCATTAAATTTGACCCATGAAGTCAAACCATGAAGTGTATTAGTTGCATAAAGTGAAGATTTTTCAGTAAATCATTTCCCAAAAGGCGAAACAGCAAAACCCATCAGCCCCTGGACTTAATTCACATTCTCAGATTCATGGATAACTGCTCAAATTATACTGTGCACTACCTGTTACACAACAAAGATGAAGTTCTGGATAAACCTAAACAATATCTTGCGAAAGCAAGCAACACATTTGGTTAAATATCTAAACACTCTGCACTGATAATGGGATAGAGTATACAAGTGGTAAAATACAAGATATTTTGAAGAAACATGGAATGATATTCCAGACTACTGTACTAGACATTCCAGAACAAAATGGTGTTACAGAGAGAACACTCTATATGAAAGTGGCAGAAGCAAGTTTTTGTGGATATGCCAACAACTGCCGGGGAGAGGCAATTATGACAGCCTACTATCTATCGCCAAAACTGCTTGCCTGGAAAAGCAACAGAGAAAATGCCATATAAGCTATGGAATGGAAAGAAACCTGACCTGAAAGGCATCAATATCTTTGGAAGCAAACCATGTTCCTAAGGAAGGTATACAGTGAGTCACCTACATTATTTTAAAACAGTTTCAGAATTTTGCATCCAGACACCAAAAGGTAACAATCAGCATAGATGTAATTATTAATGAAATAACATCTTCAAGTTCAAAGCCTCGTGAAGTCACCACCATCTGGTCAACAACCTGAGCAAGAAGCCATATAAATAGTGCAGGAAAAATAGTTCATCTTTGAAATTGAAATTGGTGTCAGTGATTTATCCCCTGAAAAGAAGAAAGCTGAACCGCCTACAATGTCAGTCAGAAAATCGGTGATAGCCTCTAAGGGCATCCCAGCTAGACCATTGTCATATATGGTTTGTACAATACCACAGCCTGAGCCAACACCATGGGAAGAAATGCAAAAGCCACCAAATTATTGAGAAGAAAATATGGATTAAAGCTGCATATGAAGAGATGACATCTTTCAATCAGCTCCTTGGGAATTTGCAAAGGTGTAAGCATACTAGTAGAAACAACTTATCTAAAGTAGGAAGGAGAAGTTCTTCTGTCTAACAATGGACAGTACAGACAAGCAGTTGGGACACTTTTATACACTGCAAACACCACACATCTAGATGAAGGTGCTGCCATATACCTTCTCTGCAAGTCTGTACATAAACCTTGTCAAAGGGCTTGAAATGCTATGACAAAACTACTACCAAAAACCAAAGTTTGAAGAACTTTGGAAGAAGATAGGACTTAAATGAGAACTACACGTTGAGTGGGTTATTTTTATTTTTTTTACATTTTTTGTTTAGTACATTGTGCAATTACAATACAGGTACCAACAACGATACTCCAGACAAATGTTACAACAGTAATTATGTAAGATCAGACATGCCACGTAAAAGATAGACTTCTGGACAACAGCTAGCATAACACTTCAGATAGACCTGACAGCTTGTACAGGCCCAATAGTAAAAAGCAAAAATAACAACGGAGCATCTGGATCAGGGATCACAATAGATGTATGTTGTACCCCCTAAAAACTAACAAGTGGGGGTATTAGCATGCTGTTTATACAAACAAATGTGCAACAACCATTTTAATATGGTATACTGTAGTTAGTAGTTCTACCACTAGGTGGCTGTGTCAGCTGAATGATTATATAATGTATAGTTTTTCCCAGTGGAACTCCATTGTTATGATGAAAATTCCCATTCCTTTTGTTGTCCAATTAAACAAAAAAAGGCTCACTGGTTAGAACCATATCTTCAGCAGCCTTCCAACACTTTTTTTTTTTTCAGGCTGCTGGGGACCAGTTTTTATTCATTGCCCAAACTAAAATGTGGCTTTATATTCATCATATGCGCAGCAATGACTTGATAAGTTGGCACATTTCTGATTTTAAATTTTAGCACACAACATTTGGATGGAAAGGAGAAAAATTCTAAAACCCAAATTGAAAGACTTCGCTGTATCAATAGTCAAAGTTAAGGAAGAATTGCTCCACTGTGTCATTTGCTGCATTGTAATAATATGTAAATATTTAAATATCCATAGCCTGGCTATAATTTTACTATAAGATTTTATTGGAGATATCAGAGAAGTGAGACTTTCCAAGAATAGCTGTAGCAGAAATGTGGCTGCTAAAGAAAGCCAAAAATATTAAATGCGTGTTGCATAATTAAAGCTAATCTCCGGGCAAACAGCTAAATACACAGGTGAATTACATAAAAGGGAGCAGATTACCTACCAAATGGTTTGCATTTTTGTCCAGCAACACTTGCAGGTCATAACTCACCTTTCTGTTAGGCTAGCCATACATTATGCAATGTTCTATTCTTCAACACAGTCAGTGTTGATGGGGGAATCCCTCCCGCAGCACTATTGTGTTCTGTTGGTGGGAAGCACAGGGAGCGTTACCCACCGGCAGAATACAATGATCACTGCTGGCTGCTATAGCCACCGGCAATAATCACATTAAAAAAAAATCTTAATTTCAATCCATCTATGGGGCTGGCTTTACTCTGCTCTCTCTCTCTTTCTTTATTTCCCAATCTGCTGTATAGGGGATTGCAAGAGGCTGATACCAGGTCAAATTCAGGTGTTTACACTGCTTGCATTGAAACAATACATTTATTGTATTTGTGAAGTTAGAGTTGCCTTAATTTATGACTTACATCTGCCTAGAGGTCAGTTTTAAATTATATGTTCTCTGATATGAAATATATGAAAGCACTGCTTCATTGGTACAAGTACATTTGGCAGTTATTATAGATGCAATCCAAACAAAGGAAAATGTGACAATAAAAAATAATGCTGGCAAGCAGTAAAACGCCATGCAACTTAACAGCGAAAAAGCTACAAAATGAATAAAGGAGATTTGAACCTGTAGAAATTATGATGATGTGCAAATGTAGTATCCTATAGAAACAATTTCCTAATTTAGTTTAACACAAATAATGCACTTTAAGTAAGCTAAAGTAAAATGTAAGCAGCAATTTAGGAACCTGATTTTTTGTTTGAAATAATGCTATGTGAATGAGAACATATATGAAGTAGGAGTTATTGCAATTTGGCTGCAAAAATTAGAAATACACTTTGAGTAAAACCTTTAAAACCTATACAAAGAAAAAAGAAAGAGTGCACAGATCCGGCACAAGATCACACAATATTTATTGTTAAAAAAGATAAAATTATTCACTCATATTTTGAAGGTTTTTACAAACCCTTTGTACATGATCTTTAATTCTGTACAAGGAGCTCAGCAGCTGGAGGCAGTTGTTACTAGACTTCTCCACACACATATGTAGCACCCTCTAGTGTGTGCTAAAAGTAGAGAGGGAAAATTTTGTTTAGCTCAGTGCTAAGCCTGAGCTATGGAATCAGGGTCAGGGTTTACTGGAGTTCAGGGCTAAGTGACTCATCCTTGCAGCTCTCTGTTGCCCTCCCCTGGTCTAGAAGGTTGGAGCATCTTCTAGAATTAGTGGGTGGAGGTTAGGAGCAGCTGCCTTGAATATGTATGGTGACTCAGCTAATCCTCAGGAGGTAGGCTGGCAGGGGTCTGAGACCACTCCATAAATAGACATGGGTCATACCAGCAATCGGATGGAAGATGGAAATACTGTGTTGAGGAGGCTGTCAGTGACCCTCAGGGGTGCCCCCTAGTCTGGGGGGGTGTCCTTCCTTGGGCTGGGGCTCAGGTGCTGGAAGGATCCCGCAACAACACACAGGAGGAGTCTTTACTGGAGGTATGGGAGTAAGAGAGGACAGAGTGAGTAGATTAACACTGTGGGGACCTACAAAGAAGGGAGACTGCCACATGTAGCCAGTCTCCCTTGAAGGCAGCGGTGTGCTTAAGTCTTCATCCTTCCCTGAGAGATCTCCTGAGAGTCAGCCGGGTGGGCTGGTGAAGAGTCAGCTTGGTGGGCTGGTGAAGAGTCAGCTAGGTACACTGGTGTGGAGAGGTAGCCTGGAGGGCTAGTGAAAGGGGCAGTTGCAGCCAGGTGGGTCAGCAGTGCCTGTGCTGGGATCAGTGGCCACAGAGGAGGAGTTACAATCTGTTTCACTGCATCTGTGCTGCACAAAAAAAGGGGCTACGAGTCCCTGCCTGTAAAGGGCCATTGCTAATCTGACTGACTAGGAGCTTGTCAGATAAAGTAATTCAGCTGGAGCAAGCAAGTGCTTCTAAATGCAAGTGCATCCTAAATAGGATTAGGTTAACCTCACTCAAATGACTTGAAAAAGTCACGTGTCTGGTGACGCAATGCGTCAGGAGGAGGAGCCTGTGACGTTTCCAGCAGTGTTTGTGTGTGTGCACTGGCGGTGGATGAGGAGTCTCCAGCGCTTAGCTGAATGCAGCTGATCATTTTTCACATGCGATCACACTGACGGGGACATGTGAGTGAGGTTACCCTAACCTTATTTAGGATTACTTTGGTACAATTCCAATGGTTTTGTCCCCCTTTTTTGTTTTACATATCGTGGAAGTCTGCTGAAAACTGGGAATTCCACCTATAACCACCGGTAGTGGAATGGTACAATTGAATCCGTTGTCATCCATCTAGGCTTGCTTATCTGGTCCCGTTATTTCGCCACAGAGGATTTCATTCTGTTACACACTTGGTGGTTGATATATTTGTGTGAATGTATTTATCCAGTATATATTTTTTATTTTTTACTGGAGGACTGTTTATCACAATCTCTTTATTTTATTTATTTAATCAAATTTTTGTAGTTCACTTATTTATGGTATCTATTTATTTGATGGTACATGGTGCAATATTATTAGGTTAATATCAGCGCAATTATTTATTTATATTTTTTCACTGTATTTGTGTAATTCACATAATTGATTGCAGCTATATTATTTGGGCATCTTTTAATATATTTTCACATAATTTGGATCACTATTTCCATATCAGTGCTTTAGTAATTTATCACTTTTTAATTCATCCTATAACCTCCCATCCCTATCCAAGTTATTAACCCTAATAAACAACAAAAACAAAGTCACGGACTGTTCTGTGACTTTGGGTGCTTGTGAAAATCTGGTGTGCCTGGCTGTGCAGGAGTGGGGGACCCAAGTTCAACAGCAGTCCCTACGGGGGTGTGCTACACATACAAACTGACGGGCCGAATGAGAATCCAGCTCCAAAATGCATTGCCTTAACAACGCAGGTGTAACTGGAAGAAGTTGGCTGCTGGGCTCTGAGATGCTGACATCCGGCATGGATTATACAGAGGGGTGCAGGGATAATTTTCAACTCCCCCCAGCCTTTCAGTTTCAGGATTATTTATTTTTTTTGGATTAAAACTTTTTTTATTGACAAGAATCAGTGGGTAACTGTTTTACAATAAAGGGGCATACACATTTCCCCATTCTGTAATTATACATTACATCAAACATATGCATATATATGACTCCGTTACCTAGGATTAGGTACATAAAACTTTGTTTTTTATAGAGCATGAAACTAACACAAACAAAAATAAGAAAATAAGAGAAATACAAAGAAGAAGAGAGAAAATTCACCCTTCTAAGTAATAGCAAAAATGAGCTAACAGAAAATAAAATAAAATAATATTACATGTTACAGAGTCTCGGTTCACTTCTCCAGGCCTGTCTACAGGCCTTATTACCATATGAGTTACCTTCTGCACAGTATATGCATTACAGGAGAGGCCTCAGGCTCTAGAGGAGTGCCTATTTGCAACAGTAAAGTGCTTATAACCTTAGCAGTCTACCCATTATTAATTGGGTTAGAGCAAGGTTGGGGTCATCCAGCCAGTTTTGCCATATAAGGTCAAATTTTTTTGGAGCCTTCCTGTGTCTATATGCCAACTGCTCTCTAATGAGGAGGGAGTTGACATATGCAATCCACTGAGCCTTCGTAGGCACGTTATTGGCAAGCCAATAACGTGCTATAAGTTTTCTAGCCAAATATAGTAATCTAGTTACCATTATATAGACGCTTTTTGGATACATTTCTGCATCAACGGAACCCAGGAGACATATCAAAGGTGTACATGGAATGGGCGTCTGTGCTACAGCGGATACAGTCTGTGCGACCTCTGTCCAATATCTAGCAAGTTTCGGACAGCGCCATATCATGTGTATGAAATTTCCCCTGTGTGCGGCACATTTAGGGCACAAGGGGGAGTCTCTTCTGCCCCATTCAAATAGTTGTACGGGTGTACGATATGACCTGTGAAGTATAAACAGTTGTGAGAGCTTGTGAGATGCCGCAATTGACACCGCTGGGATCGACTTCAGTGCCATGTCCCATTGGTCATCGTCTATGTCACCCACATCCGTGGACCGATGTGTTCTACATTTAAGTAGAGTCGGATTTTGGATTGTGGCCACCAAGGTAGCATATGCCATGGATATCAACCCCTTGCGGCTGTCAGCTTGTAGGACCTCCTGTATCAGGTGAGAACTAGTGATATTCAGGTTTACCATCTGAGTTTGGGTCTGCAATGCATGCCTGAGCTGAAGGTATTGATAGAATTGGTTCTTTGTTAGTGAGAATTCCCTGCATAAGTTTTCAAATGATTTGAGTACAGTGCCACTATATAATTGTGTAAAGAACCATATCCCTATTTTTGACCAAGCGACGAAGCCCTGTAATTTGAGTAACTCAGGGTAATTAGGTTATTCCAAATAGGGGTAAACTCCATTGGGCAATCTACGGATAGTGCTTTTTTAACTGCCTTTAGTTTGAGGATTCTAGTAACAACTGGCTTTGGCTGCTGATGTCCTTGTTCAAGATTAAAGACAAGTACAAAGCGATTGGTAAAGCCTACGAAATGTGAGTGGATCATTTTATCTTTTTAACCCCCTAAATGTTGAAGGTGAAGTTAGAAGCATGTTGGCGACCATGCACAACTGCACCAGAATTTCGACTCTCCTGTTTTAGTATATCAACTTCATTGAACTTTCATTTGGAGCTAAATGATAATGGAAATCTCCTGATTCTTTGTTATTATTAATAACATTGCTGTATTTTTTTGCCATTATCTTGTGCCACCACCAAAAAAAACCAACAAAATAAATTCTACTACTCCTAATGTGTATGGGGATACCACATATGTGTGCGTTATTTGTTGTTGTTTGTATCTGTAGTAGGACCCACAAACAGTGTATGTTTGTCAGGGATTTCCTGTGAGCAAGCTGGCTTGGAGACATGTTCATACACATGGCATGCCATGGAGAACATTGATCAAGCGTGCACATGCGCCAAGGAATGGGAGAACACGCAAACACATCTACAATTAATGTTGGCGCTGGATGGCCTATTTAAAGGATGCTTTGTTCCAGTGTCAGTGCTGACTGGTCTTCAGTTGTTCTCAGTGTCCTGCTTTCATCCTGTGTATACATCTGATGACTACAATTTTGCCTATGCCTCTGTGCCTTGTTGCCTGCCTGCTGCTCACCTCAGTTTCCTCTGTGGCCACGCTTCTGTCTTTGCTTGCCCTGGCTGCCATTTGCATCTGTTCCAACCACCACTGTATGTTTCTGCTACGAGCCTGCTGGGAGCTCTGACAAGCCACATTTCCATAAGCTGCAACTAAACTCACCCCCCCATTTGGCAGGAGACAAGGCCATTCCACCCCCCCCCCCCCCGGGAGACAGACATGAATAGCGGGGAATACCCCCCCACTGCGGGAGACGGAAGGCCTCCTTACCTTAGGAGGCAGATGTCCTGCCCGCCTGTCCGAGATGACTACGATCTCCCCTCCTCCTCCCTCCCCTGTCGGAGCCGGGGAGTGCTGGATGGCTGAGCCGGATTGTGAGCCATCCCTGGAGTCTGACTGTGATGGCTGGTGGGTTGGTCGGTTTTCCCCTGCTTCTCCCCCGGCAGTGCGTCTCCTCCCTTCTCTCTCTTAGCCAATAAGATTGCTTCTCCTTCCGGCTTCTCTCATGACCCGCTTCCTGATTGGCTGGGAGGAGAATCAGTGTGAGAATAGCGAATATTCATTTGCTATTCTCACACAACTGGGTGGGCTCGGGGCGCAGTGCTCTGCACCCCGAGCCCACCCTTTTTTGAAGCTTATTAAAGCCTGTGGCTCTAATCACTTGCTTCAAAACCCCCCCACTGAAATCCATGCGTCCGGCGCCCTGCATGTAAATTAGGGGGCCAGATGCATGGATGGGGGGGTGGCGCCCATGCGCCCCTAATAGATGGGCTACCACTTATACGGAGTGCCCTTTAACCACCGCTGGTGCATGTTGCACAGCTTCCGCCCCTGACCTGATGTCCTGCCAGACCTATTAAGCCTGCATCTCCAGCTGCAAATTCTGCTACCAACACCAGCCAGAGTTTTCCTCCTGTCCCTTGGCACTATCTATTTTACTCTCAGTGGGGCCTGGGCTGGAAATACAAGAGAGGCCCACCTCGTCAATTCAGTCTCCTATTAGGTACGTGACAACATGTTTGCGTTTTTTTTTCTAATCCCTCCTTGGCACTAACAGTAACCGTTATCAAACTCTAATGTAGCTTTTATCTTTATTATTTACTAGAGAGCCTCCTTTTTTACAGAGGAAAAAATATACAAGGAGGAGGTTTTGAAATATATCCTTTAATTTACAAGCATGTGTGGTCTTGGTCTTCTGATTTTTTTCAGACGAACGCTGTAAACAAAAATCATTCGTTCTGGTTTTGGACAAGAAAACTTTTTGCGTTTGTCCCTGGATGAGCTGTTGTAATCGGCTCTCGAAAGCTGTGTACTAAAGATCAGTATATTGTACGATCGATTTGAAAGCAGTATTTTTTGTCTGATTTCTCATTGTGTGTACTAGACATTAGACCAGGAGCTGTCGGTGACAGCATATTCTCTGTGCTGGGGGCACACAATAGAACGCACTGCCAACACAAAGGTACATCTTTATGATGCAGCACAGCATAAGATGCCGTTTTTGCTGCCATATACAGTATATGCATACCACCAGTAAAAAGGGTTAAATAAAGATCATGGTTTATTGTGCCAAATCTGTGCACGCTCTTTTCTTTTTTTAAATAAATTTTAAAGGAAATATTTTAATAACCTACAACTGTTTCAGGATTACTTAATAAGGCATTTCATCAAGCAATTAAATTGTGTGAAAACCTAAGAATCGACTCTAAACAAATAAAAGGTTACTGACTCTGCACATTATCATTGCTTATTTCACTATTCCTGAATACACCCAGAACTATTTACAATATACAATATATTACAGTGCATAGTTTTTGTAAAATAAAGATACTCAGACAGCATAAAAATCAAAATCAGCTAGAGACCCAGTAATTATTTATTAAGTCTGGTAGGCATCATGCCCAGAGGCCAAAAAAAAAAAAAGGTTGTCAACAATATCTACTTTGTACAAAATAGAGATTGACAGGCAAAACCTGACATCAGCAAAACAAATCTCAAATTTTAGAGCAAATATCCCCCATAATGTCCTGAAAATTGACCCACCACCTACAAACAGTGAATCAACTATTTGGTGTCCTGCAATAGTACTGTATATAAATAAATCTTATGATTATGAGTATTCTATTATCATTTCTGTGACACTGCACACTGATCCTAACTATCTCCTAGGCTCCATCTTAAAGTGATATATAAGCTTTGTTTTTCTTTTCTTTTTTAATTAACAAACATGCCATACTTGCACAGAGCAGCCTCGATCTTCTTTCACAGAGCAGCCTCGATCATCTTCTTCTCCGGTCCCCCACCAGCTCTCCTGGCTCCTCCCCCTTGACCAGTGCCCCCAATAGCAAGCTGTTTGCTTTGAAGGCACTGGTGCGTGCTCGTGCCCAAGCCCCGTTCTATGCACCCATAAGACACATAGAGCCATGATTTAGGCATGCCCCCTGCTCTGTTCTCATTGGCTCCCTGGCTGTAACTGACAACAGTAAGAGCCAATGGCTACTTCCTTTTTTATTTAAAATGTCATAGTGAAGAACCCTCTAAAACAGTTGCCTAAAAACCATTACTAATCTAAATGCACATAATATAATTGGATCAGTGGCGGAACTACTGCCATAGCGACCCACGCGGGCGCTATGGGGCCCACAGCCGAGTAGGGCCCGGTGAGTCCGCACGGCGCTCGTACAGTCACACTGACTGTGCGAGTGATCACAGCTGGGCGGCTCGGCGGGCGGGCAAGAGAACGGACGGGAAGCTGCCAGCTGGGAGGCTCGGTGGGTGGACTGGCCAATTAGCGGGTGGCGGAGCAGAGAGAAGACATCATCTCTCACTGACCGGCACCTGCCCTGCATCCTGGCAGTTCCTCCCTCACTCACTGTGCAGGCAGCAGAGAGATTCGATCATCTCTCTGCTGCCTGACTCAGACTGGGACACAGGAAGTGACAATCCCCATTCCCCACCTTAGCAGGAAAGTGACAATCTGCAATGTGTGGCAGGTGACGTGGCAAGTGGACAATCCGCAACTTGTGGCAAGTGACAATGCGCAACATGTGGCAGGTGACGTGGCAAGTGGACAATCCGCAATGTGTGGCAGGTGACGTGGCAAGTGGACAATCCGAAATGTGTAGAGGTAATAATAGGATTTCGCTTCAGCCATAACTCAATAATGTGTAATCAATCAATAATGCTGCTCATGAGACATAAATATACGTAACATGAGCAGGTGGCCACAAAATAATATAGTGCCAAAAATAAGAAAAAAATTGGTTGATAACTACAAAGATATGTATGACATATAGTGTAATAGCCAAAGATAAATAATCAAACACCTGTGAACAGATGGGTGGATACAAAATATTGGAAAAAGTCCATCAAATTGTGAAATGTATGGAGTCTTCCATGATGTGGAAAATGTTGTGTTCAATCCACCACCAGTAATAAAAATTGGCCGCTTACCAGAGCCCCATGACCCCCCACTACAGAGGATCAGGGGAAGCACAGCAGACCACACATGTGAAAGTAATCAGGGCAGAGGAACACTTCAGTAAGGAGCTGGGGAGATACGATGGGATCTGAGTTCCGATAGCTCCATTTGGTATCTTTGGATGTTTAATGACCAACCACGATTCTTGAATCTGAGTTCATCCTTTAAGCTCCGGAGGGCTATCTCTGTACAGGCTTCCCCTGATCCTCTGTAGTGGGGGGTCATGGGGCTCTGGTAAGCAGCCAATTTTTATTACTGGTGGTGGATTGAACACAACATTTTCATCCATAGAGTCTATTTGTCACCCCGGAGATTGTCCAAAATGAACCCGAATTCCTCTTCCAACTGTTGGAAGTGCGGTATGGCAAATGCCGACTTCAACCATATGTTGTGGTCCTGTCCTAGAATCCAGCCCTTCTGGGCGGAGGTCACGACCTTCATTGAAACCTTGACTATGATTCATGTTCCCCTGATTGTATCGATCTGTTTGCTTGGTCTGGTGGGCTCCTTGGCCCACCGCCGAGCAACCAGAACACTAATAGGACTTCTACTATTTTACGCTAGGAAAGCTTTACTCATTAAATGGAAACACACGGAGGTACCTACTTTGAACACGTATGGTTAGAATCAGACACCATGATTGCAACTCAATAGGCACTGTTCCTATTGATTGTCTACTTCAACTAAAAGTCTTGTAGCAGTGAAGACCTAACTTTGCCATTATCTGTAGGTTCTCCTAAAGGCGTTATCCTCAACCTCAGCAACACATCCCGATGTGATCACTTGGAATGCATGACACACTATCCTCCCTCTGTCCTCTCAATCTTAATGACACGAGTAGTTTCAGTTATAGAAGTTCTATAGATAAGTATTAATGTATAGGATTGTTTTATTTGTTGTTACCTCAGCCGGGGTATGCCCAGAGGCTGTATTATGTAACTTTTTTATTTTTTATTTTTATTTTTTAAACAAACTCAATAAAAAGAATTTTCAAAAAAAAAAAGAACACAAGATTTTCCACGTCATGGAAGACTCCATACGTTTCACAATTTGATGGACTTTTTCCAATATTTTGTATCCATCCATCTGCTCACGGGTGTTTGATTATTTATCTTTGGCTATTACACTATATCTTTGTATTTATCAACCAATTTTTTTCTTTTTTGGCACTATGTTATTTTGTGGCAACCTGTTCATGTTACGTATATTTATGTCTCATGAGCTGCATTTTTGATTGATTACACATTATTGAGTTAATGCTGTAGCGCAATTCTATTATTACCTTTATATTTACACTGTTTTTGTTGTGCAGAAGAATCGCTGCTCATACTATTTAGATTGTTCACCATTTGTTTTAATTGTAATTTGTGTTTTGGCACATTACTTTGATACACCTTAGCACAGTTTTTTCCCCTTCTTCCTTTAAATCCGCAAAGTGTGGCAGGTGACAATCCGCAACTTGTGGCAAGTGACAATCCACAACTTGTGGCAGGTGACGTAGTAAGTGGACAATCCGCAACTTGTGGCAAGTGACAATCCGCAATGGGTGGCAGGTGACATGGCAAGTGAATAATTTGCAATGCATGGCAAGTGACAATCCGCAACTTGTGGCAGGTGACGTGGCAAGTGGACAATCGACAATCGGCAATGTGTGGCAGGTGACAGTGGACAATTTGCAACGTGTGGCAGGTAACGTGGCAAGTGACAATCCGCAACTTGTGGCAGGTGACGTGGCAAGTGGACAATCCGCAATGTGTGGCAGGTGACATATAACAATGTAATAATAGAAATAATGTGTTTCAATCACCCTAACACCATAACAACCATGGTGCCATGATGATTGAAGCGTCAACATCAGCCATTGCCCCGATAAATTGCCCCCAAAAAAATATATTTTCTGGCAGTGCCCTCCCGAGACTAGACTCTGGATCCACCTGTGGGTGAGGATGAGGAATGTAAGTTTACTGTTAAGCCTCCTGGGCCCAGCGAGTCCGGCCCTGTCCCGACACACGCAGCCGCATACAGCAGAAGCAGAGAGCAGAGTGGGCGGGAGCAGAGTGGGCGGGGCAGAACTCTCGTGCACGCCTGTGAAGGGACATCATTTTGGGCACATGAGGAGGCTCTGGATTCTGAACAGAAGGTAGGAAGGGAGTGGGAGATTGTCATCTTGTTTCGCTATTTTTGTGAAGAAAATGTTTGCTATGTTTTTTTATTAGGATCATTTCGGCACAAAGAGAGGGGAGCAATGCCAGGTTCAAGGGTGCAGAATGTTCCTAAGACCTTAAGAATAAACTTGATCAAACTACCATTAGGGCCACTGTTCATCATTGCTGTCTCATTTCTCCCCTATTTGTCTTGTATTTACACATAAGTTTAATCAGAACAGAAATTGGTTAGAAGGCATGGAGCAATGTGTGTCCTTCAGGGGCTGCATGCAGTATACTGCATATTTTGTTGTTCGAAATTAATATAAGCTGTTGCCTGGGTACTGTGCCACATGGGTGTGGTAATCTGGTGTTCAATGGCATTAGTTCATTTTTTTGTGGGGGGGCTGTTTGCAGGGGTGGGGGGCCATGCAACATTTTGTTATGGGGCCCTGTGATTTCTAGTTACGCCCCTATATATATATATATATATATATACACACACACACACACAGTATCTCACAAAAGTGAGTACACCCCTCACATTTTTGTAAATATTTTATTATATCTTTTCAACAACAACTGTGACAACAGAAGAAATGACACTTTGCTACAATGTAAAGTAGTGAGTGTACAGCTTGTATAACAGTGTAAATTTTCTGTCCCCTTAAAATAACTCAACACACAGCCATTAACGTCTAAACTGCTGGCAACAAAAGTGAGTACACCCCTAAGTGAAAATGTCCAAATTGGGCCCAAAGTGTCAATATTTTGTGTGTTCACCAATATTTTCCAGCACTGCCTTAACTCTCTTGGGCATGGAGTCCACCAGAGCTTCACAGGTTGCCACTGGAGTCCTCTTCCACTCCTCCATGACGACATCACAAAGCTGGTGGATGTCAGAGACCTTGCGCTCCTCCACCTTCCGCTTGAGGATGCCCCACAGATGCTCAATAGGGTTTAGGTCTGGAGACATGCTTGGCCAGTCCATCACCTTTACCCTCAGCTTCTTTAGCAAAGCAGTGGTCATCTTTGAGGTGCGTTTGGGGTCGTTATCATGTTGGAATACTGCCCTGCGGCCCAGTCTCCGAAAGGAGGGGATCATGCTCTGTTTCAGTATGTGACAGTACATGTTGGCATTCATGGTTCCCTCAATGAACTGTAGCTCCCTAGTGCCGGCAGCACTCATGCAGCCCCAGAACATGACACTCCATCCTCCATGCTTGACTGTAGGTAAGACACACTTGTCTTTGTACTCCTCACTAGGTTGCCATGACACACGCTTGATACCATCTGAATCAAATAAGTTTATCTTGGTATCATCAGACCACAGGACATGGTTCCAGTAATCCATGTCCTTAGTCTGCTTGTCTTCAGCAAACTGTTTGCGGACTTTCTTGTGCATCATCTTTAGAAGAGGCTTCCTTCTGAGACGATAGTCATGCAATTTGATGCAGTGTGCGGCATATGGTCTGAGCACTGACAGGCTGACCCCTTCAACCTCTGCAGCAATGCTGGCAGCACTCATACGTCTATTTCCCAAAGACAACCTCTGGATATGACGCTGAGCACGTGCACTCAACTTCTTTGGTCAACCATGGCGAGGCCTGTTCTGAGTGGAACCTGTCCTGTTAAGCCACTGTATGGTCTTGGCCACTGTGCTGCAGGTCAATTTCAGGGTATTGGCAATCTTCTTATAGTCTAGGCAATCTTTATGTAGAGCAACAAATCCCTTTTTCAGATCTTCATAGAGTTCTCAGTGAGGTGCCATGTTGAACTTCCAGTGACCAGTATGAGAGAGAGCGATAAATTTAACACACCTGCTCCCCATTCACACCTGAGACCTTGTAACACTAATGAGTCACATGACACCGGCGAAGGAAAATGGCTAATTGGGCCCAATTTTGACATTTTCACTTAGGGGTGTACTCACTTTTGTTACCAGACATTAATGGTTGTGTGTTGAGTTATTTTGAGGGGACAGCAAATTTACACTGTACAAGCTGTACACTCACTACTTTACATTGTAGCAAAGTGTCATTTCTTCACATGAAATGAAAAGATACAACAAAATATTTACAAAAAATGTGAGGGGTGTACTCACTTTTGTGAGATGCTGTATATATCTATACAGTATATAATATATATATATATATATATATATATATATATATATATATATATATATATATATATATATATATATTATATAAATATATTTTATATATTATATTTATATATATAGTGAAATTAGAAAATGTTCTTCTAAAGTCAGGTCATGTGATTTGCATGTGTCCTTTATATTTCAAAATGATGTTGGAAGCAGAAAGGAGATTTATTCTGTGAAACTATTTACAGACATGATCTAGGGATGTTCTAGTTGTCAGTGTGCCACTATGGTGGGTGGAGAGGTGCCATTGTCAATAGAGGGCCCCACCTCCAATGCACACAAGGTTGGCGTCATGGTGGCACCAGAACTGCCCATATGAACTGTTATCCAGATTGTGGCAAAGATTTAGTGCTTGATATATAAAAAAATTCTGGTCGCAGATAAATTATACTTAATTAAAAAAGTTTGGGCACGATAATGAGGTATTCCTACAAATAAAAAAGTGCCTTGACCTCTATTTTAATGCACTCCATTCCATTTTAGCATCAGTGGCTCTCTCCATTCCGGGTTGCACATATTTGTATGTGGGATGGCAGACTCATGTTTACAGAATTAGCAAAAAAGTGGAGCAACCTAAACTACAGATTTTGTAAGCACTGGCTATGTAGTTTATCACCTTATACAGGCCATTCTGAGGAAAATACAGATATACTTCATAAAATAATGCTGTTGACCGCCAAAGAAATTTTATATTTCTCTGCATGGTTAGTTTGCTACAGCTACCCAATTTCCAATTCTATGCTCACTGTTTGTTGAGTGAGGAATACATTCATCTTTCAGATTCTTTTATTATGTAGAAGATCTTTATGGTTCCAACTTAAAGTGGCTGTAAACCTCGGACATGAAATATGAACAAAGCATATCCCTCTATACAGTAGTGTGTACTTGTCTGGTTTATGAGCACTAAGGGCCGGTTCACACCACAAAAACGCACTACAGATTCATTTCAAAGGCATTTGTGCATGCACGTTTTTAACGTGTTTTTGATGCGTTTCCGGATGCATTACAGATGTTTTTTTCTTATTTTTTCCTGTTTTATTATTTCACTGTACTGCAGTCTGGTATGTTTTTGATGAGTTTTAGCGCGTTCCAGTAAAGTCCAGTGCAGAAAAAATGCAGCATGTTCTACTTTTCTTTCTGGAACTGGAACTCCCTGGAACTGACCACACTGGTGTGAACTATGCCATTGGAAACCATATAATCTATTTTCCTTGCGTTTTTGATGTAGAAAAAAATGCACTGGACTGCATGTGGTTTAAACTGGCCCCAACGTGTCATGTCTGTCTGCTGCTTTGTTTCTCTGCTATAAGCATGAGTCACTTCTGACAAGTTTTCTTGACACCAAGAGAAAAAAGGTGGCAGGGGAGGGACCTCCATCTGATTGACAGCCTCAGCTCTGTTCCTGTGTGCTGTGAGAAGGGGGATGAGTCCCTTTCCTCCAATCAGTATTGAGAGCTCTCCTCACTGATGTAACTTCAGCTCTTCGCCCCCTGCTTTTCATAACTGAGAGATCGTGTGTAAATTCTGCACTTTGAATGGACGTAGATCAGTGTTTCTCTACTTTTTTACCGTGGAGGAACCCTTAGCAAAACGTTTGAGATCTCGGGGAACCCATAAAAAAAAAAATACAGCTCTACAGCTCACGGAACCCTGGTTAAGAAACACTGTCATAGATAAACAGGAACAATTTATGTGAAAGAATTTGTTTAATCTCTGTGTATCACCCGAGGCCAGTCACTTCACTGGTTATATGTCATTGTTTACAACCACTAAGTATTCCCATTTACACCACTGGTTCCTATTTTTTCCTGGTTATCTTGACCTCCCTATCTCATCCGTAAAATAGTATAATTCTAATTGGATGTAGTTAATGCAGAACAATCACTGGAGTGCCTAAATTACACTTTGTAATGCAGGGTGTAACTAGCAATATCTGCTATGCATTCAGCAATGCAGGTGAATGTGTCTTGGATTATCTAGTTTGAATGTTTTTCTCCTATAAACTTTAACTTACCGTGATGTCAGATTTTCCTGAGTCATGACTCTTAGAATAATGAAATAAGAACTGTGCAGAAAAGAAATTAAAATGCTATTTTACTTCAAAAAAACAACAATAAAATCTTAAAATTCTTAGTGTGGAACACAGTACTTACCCTTTTTGAGTCGCCTTTTTCTTCTGAACCCTGTAAACATAAAAGAGTGAAGGATTTAACAAAATTTAATCTGTGCATTGATTCTAAAAACAGGCTATCAAACTATTAAGGCTTGCTTAAATATTTTTTGCACTTTACTCCATTTATCACAGTTGCAGCCATAATACTACAATTTAAAGTTTGTCAAAGTGTATGTATAGCCAAAACTGGGGAGATTTCCCATAACTTACTGTCCCGCAGAAACAACATAAAATGAGAGAAAAATGTATAAAAGTGATCTCGCGCAGATTTGTAAATAATCTTACAAATACATAAAGTGCAAGGTGCAACCAATGGGAATAGTGAAAACCTCAAATATAAAAAGGCTGAAAAAACTGAAACTAAAGGTTATATTGGCTCCACCAAGGGACATCAAAAATGGTGTGGGAAGGTGAAAACAAATGTCCAATTCATGTGCAAAAAAATTGGAAGACTAAATAAATGTGCAAAAAATGCATGTGCAAAAAATGCATGTGCAAAAAATGCTAGAAAAATACATAAATAAACACGTATAAAAATAGTCCACTACAAGAAACAGAAAGTTAATTTTTTCTCATCTTCCACAGAGAATGGTGAATACAGGAGGAATAAATGTTCATAGAGTGGTGGACAGAGATGGTGTGATACTGGAAAGCCGAATCAATGCTCATCAGTGTCCATAAGTGACTTCATAAATTAGTTCTCAAACAGTCAGTCTCACAAAACTCTCATCTCATATACTGTATTAAATCGCATGATAGAATAGATAAAATTCTCCACCGCTTCCCTTTGGTTCTTTTTCAGCTCACATACACTTCAAAAGGGGCCAAGAATACCTTCTCCAGCTGTAAGTTCCTCCACTCAGCCATCCCAATGCATTTTATGAGCTACTGTATGAAAATGTTTGGGGGGGGGCTCTAAAGAGTTTTCCTGGCTGGTCTGTGTTCCTTTTTGGAGGCTTCTTAATCTGTTGGACGAATGTTCCAATGTTTTCTTATAAACGGCACTGTATCTTCTGGACAGTCTGCAGACCCCAACCACCCGTGCAGCTCTCCTCACTTTAAATGCACCTGGGAGGCTGTCCAGAAGATACAGTGTCGTTTATAAGAAAACATTGGAACGTTCGTCCAACAGATTAAGAAGTCTCCAAAGAGAAAAAACAGACCAGCCAGGAATACTTTTTAGAACCCCCCAAACATTTTCATACAGTAGGTTTACAGAAAATATGGACGTTGAGGCCATAAATTGGCCCCAGGGACTTTTAAACGGTGCTAGGGTCAATAAGGTAGAGAATACAGAATAAAACAGATCTTTTATTTAACAATCTTTAAAAACAGACATTGACCACAAACAACATTAGAAATAGATTTACAAAGCAAATACAAAAATTCATGGATACAGAGATTAATACCACTCTCTCAACATGTTTCGCTTTCCTAAGCTCCTTCAGGAGATATATTATGGTATTTTGATCAGCTATAAAGGTAGAAGAGATATATATAGATAAGAATTACATGTCTGCTAATAAATTTCGAATCATTTTTGTTGGTACAATATTAATTGTTCTATATTTGTCTACATATACCAACATTTTTTCTGATATGTTTTCTTTTGTATATATTTTTTATTATTATTATTAATTTTTTTCCCGTCATGATTAAACTAATACAATTTATGATTCGAAATTTATTAGCAGACATGTAATTCTTATCTATATATATCTCTTCTACCTTTATAGCTGATCAAAATACCATAATATATCTCCTGAAGAAGCTTAGGAAAGCGAAACATGTTGAGAGAGTGGTATTAATCTCTGTATCCATGAATTTTTGTATTTGCTTTGTAAATCTATTTCCAATGTTGTTTGTGGTCAATGTCTGTTTTTAAAGATTGTAAAATAAAAGATCTGTTTTATTCTATATTCTCTACCTTATTGACCCTAGCACCGTTTAAAAGTCCCTGGGGCCAATTTATATCCTCAATGTCCATATTTTCTGTAAACCTACTTTCTGGGACGTGGTGCTCCTGACCTTTTCCTCCTTTCCAATTTTTTCCATTTTCATACAGTATCTCATAAAATGCATTGGGATGGCTGAGTGGAGGAACTTACAGCTGGAGAAGGTATTCTTGGCCCCTTTTGAAGTGTATGTGAGCTGAAAAAGAACCAAAGGGAAGTGGTGGAGAATTTTATCTATTCTATCATGCGATTTAATAAAAACCGTGGATTTTTTTCCGACGGATGTTGGCTCAAACTTGTCTTGCATACACACAGTCACATAAATGTTGTCGGAAATTCTGAACGTCAAGAACACGGTGATGTACAACAAGTACGACGAGCCGAGAAAAAAAAAAAGTTCAATAGCCAGTGCGGCTCTTCTGCTTGATTCCGAGCATGCGTGAAATTTGCGCGTTGGAATTGTTTACACATGCTCAGAATTTCCGACACCAACTTTTGTTGTCAGAAAATTTGAGAACCAGCTCTCAAACATTTGTTGTCAGAAATTCTGTCAGCAAATGTCCGATGGAGCATACACACGGTCGGAATTTCTGACAACAAGCTCACATCGAACATTTGTTGTTGGAAATTCCGATCGTGTGTACGCGGCATTAGAAAGTTGTCACCAGAACACTTATTGCCATTTAATGGTTTACCCTCATCTATTTTTCGTCTGACAATTCAAAAATGTTGGATTTCCCCCACTTTCTGTCTCAGTGACAATGGGGGAAATAGTAGGACATCCTACAAATAGTAGGATGAACCTCTCCAGCGGACTGCATACAGCAAAACAAACTTAGAGGGTTTAAAATGTATTTCAAAATTAAAAAATATATATGAAGTATGTATCTGCAATAGTACATGCATATCCCCCATGTTTTATCCTTTCAAAGACCCTGCAGGTACAGAACAATAGCTGTAGATCTGCCAGAAATGATCTTGAGTCCTGTTATGGGCTCACACTCGTTTTTTTTTGCAAACTTGTGTTGTCAGCCTTACCTGATCATGCAGAAGTGAGCACTCAGAACAGAGCATGCAGAAATACAGAATGGCTATGAATTTCTGACACAATCAACAGGTATTTTTTGCTCACTTATTAAAAAGATATAACAAAATGCTTCCAATTGTATAATAAACAGACCACATAGGAGCAGGGTGTATGTACACCCTGTACACCGTTAGGGTGTACATACACAATAATCCTCCCCCACTCTATCCAAAACTAAAAAACCTTTGCAAATACTTTAGAGCTCAATTCCTACCATTTTATTCAGTTTTAGACATGGAAGGAAAGGCTTTCATTTTTTTTTTTATAAACTCTTTTTTGTTCAAAAGAAGGAAAATAAAGGTTGCAGCCTGAATCCTGGTAGATGATATGTAGGACTTACCACTTAAAAGGAGGACCTAAGTTTTAAATAACACTTGCGTCCTATTATTTTTTTCATAGTTGTTTGCCTATTCTGTCTGAAACCTACTACCTGGATAGGAAGGAAAAATAAATCTTCCTCATTGGAACACAGCAATAACATCTTTACATGAATTCAAAATCTTAAGCCGGGTACACACTACAGTTTTGGGTTGCACGAAAAAAATCCTGACAGCTCAAGTCGGGAGCCACTGTACTAAATATGCGAGGTTCCAACGATCTCCCCCCCGCTGAGCCCGCCAGAACACTCCGATCAGCGCTCTCTGCCATTGGCTGAGCGGTCGGATTCTGGTTTTCCAGCATGCACGAATGGTCGACTTCTGTCGGACAGACCGACATACACGCGGTCTGAATGTCGGCCGGTATTTTTTGTACTGGCAAACGTCTCCCGACATTCTGCCTGTGTGTATGGGGCTTTACTCACAAAAAAATGTGTTTTAATTGCTGTTAGAATTCCTGCTGGGGGGTTTATCTTATTTCTTGTTCTGTCTGAAACGTGAATACAGACAGAAGATCTGTATTCATGTTTTTTCTTTTTTTTTGCATGCTAGTCTCATATTGAAAATGAAGAGGTTGCTTAACTTACGAAAATTCACGTACGACAGAATGCAACTTAGAAAAGAATGTAATCTTTTGTATTGTACTGTAATGTATTCTTTCGTTTCCGAGCATGCGTAGTCTTGTTCTTCAGATTTTTTTTTTAGGGGGAATACTGTACTGATTAAACAAAAATCGCACAATCTGGTATCATACGAGAAAATTTTGTGTTTGTCTCTTCAGATAATTTTGGATGAACTGTTATAATTGGCTCTCGAAAGCTGTGTACTAATGATCAGATCGTACGATCGATTAGAGAGCGTTATTTTTCATCTGATCTTCTGATCGTGCCTACTAGGCATTACTCTACCTACTCTATGCTTAAAAAGCAAAAGTATTGGTTGAAGCTAGAATTTAAGGTAGCAGGAAGAGCTGGCAATTACTGTAATGCCGCGTACACATGGTCGAAATTTCCAACGGAAAATGTTCGATGTGAGCTTGTTGTCGGAAATTCCGACCGTGTGTATGCTCCATCGGACATTTCCTATTCCTAATTTCCGACAACAAATATTTGAGAGCTGGTTCTCAAATTTTCTGACAAAAAACATTGTTGTGGGAAATTCTGATCGTGTGTACACAATTCTGACGCACGAAAGTCCACGCATGCTCGGAATCAAGCAGAAGAGCTGCACTGGCTATTAAACTTCATTCAGTTTTTGGCGATCAGAATTTCTGACAACATTTGTGTGACCGTGTGTATGCAAGACAAGTTTGAGCCAACATCCGTCGGAAAAAAAATCCACATTTTGGTTGTCGGAATGTCCGATCGCCAAGAACGCGGATTACTATTGCGGATAGGATTACTATTGCGACAACACATCATCAGTAGGGTAAAACTAACCTGTCTCACGACGGTCTAATCCCAGCTCACGTTCCCTATTAGTGGGTGGACAATTCAACGCTTGGTGAATTCTGCTTCACAATGATAGGATACATTACAGGTATCCTTTTTTTGGACCCAGTGGGGAGCCCCTGCACATTGAGGGAAGTCATTCTATATACTGAAGAAGGTGAATCTATACCCTTTGTGGAGACTTTCTACAAAAGATCACTTCCCAAAGGTCAGTACTTGCAGACACAGGGGCCCTTCAGTTTAAAGCGTTTGTGTGTTCTTTTACTTTGTTTTATTCTGAGTTAACGCATATAAATATTGTATTTATTGGCATATAACACGCACTTTTCCCCCCTGAAAATCGGGTGCAAATAGTGTGTGCGTGTTATACGCCGATACTGCAATTTGGGCTGCCTAGGAGGGAACGGGGAGGGAGGCGGGACAAGTGCTGTCAGATTACATACAGCGAGAAGCTCCTGTTTACTCAGCGGCCTCTGTAATAGGAAGTCCCGTCTCCTGGGCCGGCATTGGACCAGTGTTCTGTCTATCAAAGAAGCCGGTCCAGGAGGCGGGACTTTGCATTAATGAGGCTGCCGAGTAAACAGGAGATTCTCGCTATATGTAATCTGACGGTGCTTGTCCCACCCCCCTCCCTGTCCCCTCCGAGGCAGCAGTAATTTGAGGTGAGGCTGCAGATGGGCATTGATCAGGCTGCATTCATGGCAATGGTGAGGCTACATATGGGCATTTATCAGGCAGCAGATGGGCATTGATCAAGCTGCATTGATGGGCAATTGTAAGTCTGCAGATGGGCATTGATCAAGCTGCATTGATGGGCAATTGTGAGGCTGCAGATGGCATTGATCAGGCTGCATGCAGATGGGCAATGGTGAGGCTGCATTGATGGGCACTGACCCTTATTTTGCTTCAAAGTTCTTTATTCAAAATTTAAGTTCTTTTCCTGAAACTTCCCTCCTAAAATAAAGGTGCGTGTTATATGCCTGTGTGTTTTATATGCCAATAAATACGGTAACTAAAGTTGCTAGTTTTGGCTAAACTAGAGAAGGGTTAAAATCTCTTTTTTCCTGTCACTTTATGTCCTGGAAATGCAACAGAAATGAAGAGGAAATTTCAAGGATTTCCTCACAGGAACAAGTTTCCCCATTGGAAAATTTACCCTCGCCTCCTGTTTTGGCAGTAACTGTAAATTTTGGTTTTCCATCCATTTCTGTTTCAGTGACAATGCTGGAGAAAGACAACACTTAAAAACTGGCAGTTTTGCTGATTCTTTGCTACTCTATCCAAAACTAAAAAAAAAAAAGTATTGACTATACATAAATTTTAAGTCCACATCTCAGATTAGCCAGGGAAGACCAGGTGACTTCTGTGACAAGCTTAAGGGACCTGAACAAAGCCAGTTTGAGATCCAGTTCTGCAAGTGATCTAGAGCAGTGTTTCTCAACTCCAGTCCTCAAGGCGCACCAACAGGTCATGTTTTCAGGATTTCCACTATTTTGCACAGGTGATTTGATCAGTTTTCACTGCCTTAGTAATTACCACAGCCGTTTCATCTGAGGAAATCCTGAAAACATGACCTGTTGGTGCGCCTTGAGGACTGGAGTTGAGAAACACTGATCTAGAGAACGTAGTGTTGAGCTGAGCATCACCTGTCTTAGCATTACATGCAGTTGGGAAGATCACTCTGCCTGGCTCACCAGAACAGTAAAGACCCAACATACACAATCCACAGTCCTACTTCAACAACAGTTCCACTGCTGCATCTACTCAGTACTTTAATCAAAGAATCAGTCAAGGGTGATGTTTCACTTTCAATAGGGCTCAGTTCTGATGGCCAAGCTTAATATACTTTATCTTGTGGGGGGAAAAAAGAATGAACTACATGGACATACTATACGTCAGAAAATAATAATAATCATTCAAGAATTCCCCTCTATCCTTGTTCAGGTGACAATTCAACATTTTTGATTTGTTCCTCACATTCATGCTTGGTGACAGTGATCATCAAGACAAATAGCGAAGGTAAATCTCAAATGTTGCCATTGGTAGAATTCCCTTCTATTCTTGTTCTGGTAGATTTTCCCCTTTATTTTTATATTCTGGTGCCAACTCAAAATTTTAGATTTGTTCATCACTTTAATGTCTAATGACAGTGGCCATCAAGAGAAAGTTAGAGGAAATCTACCAAACTGAAGGTGATACCCGTTAGATTGTTGTTTCTAGTACTTGTTCTGTGTACAACTCTAAAATTTTAGCTTTCTTCTCATTCGGTTACCAGTACAAAAAAAGGGGTAAATCCTCCCAGTAGGGTCACAGACAATGACAACAACAAAAAATGAAAGGTTCTAACCCCTCCCCACTCTATCCAAAAAAGAAAAAAAATGACTTTATATACATTTTAAACTGTTTTTGGACACATGTAACTTACTTGAGACTTCTGCATTATTCCCTTGACCACAAAGCAAAGTTCTTCTAATGTGCTGGATACCTGTATTCGAAAAAAGGTAGTTAAGTCACAGCTATATTTTTATATTGTAGTGAGTAGAAAAGATAACTAACACAGGCTCACCTCAAGAGGGGAATCTGACAGCACTGCAGAGCATGCATCATCTATCTGTAGACAGGAAAGTCACAAAGGAGTGTAAAAATGTAACATGCTGATCATCAGCAATTCTGTAAGCAACATATTTTGGAATATATACAGTTTTGTTGTATAAAAGTTCAAGGCATTAACTCTACTGAGTAAAACAGTACTGATCTCTTATAGGTGAGCTGGCCCTCATCTTACATTGTGCTCACATGCTGGAGGGCATTGGGATATAGTGCTTTTATCAATGATGATAGCAGACAGTAAGGTGTCCTTCATGCCCCAGGGTATCTTCTAATGAGAGAAGGTGACGGAGCATATTGGTTTACTAACTCCTGATAAGGTATCTAATTTCCCAGAAAGCAAACATAACTTGCCACAAATTTGTTGCAATGTTGAATTGTAAGGCTTGCACATTTTCACTGGCAAGTTGTACACTCAGAGCACTTGTTCTAGTTGACACTTTTCAAATTTATAGCAAATTTACGTGGAAAGTCTCTAGCAAGAGCAAAGCTGCAGTGGTGAGTCTACAGCAAGAGCTCTACAGGCCACAGTGACCCCTGTGGTGGGATGACTATTGCACAACATAACTGAACCAGAACTTGCAGCAGACTTGCAGAATGTTTGCAAAGAGAGTTGTGCAAAAAAACTTGTGAAGCCTGGCAAGTCTAGCAATAGCTTACTAAGTCATTTTCAAACTTGCAGCTCAATTGCTTGCCATCTGGGTTGGAATCATTGCAGTCATTGTTTTTATAATGACTGTTTTGCGGAAAATACCTGTGTTAGATTCCTCAGATGGTGCTGTCATTCTCTTTTTCCCAAGCTGTATACTAACTTACCAGCAGAGAAAGAGGCGCTATTTTGTCTTTATTTTCACCAGGTGATCCTGCCAATAATACACTTCCCGTCCTAGGGTGGACAAATCATTCATTATACTCTATGTCTATGGAGGAACAATGTTGTTACTCAAGGCTGATCCTCTGATCTGGACTACAAGCATAACTTGCTCACCTTATGTTCATTACATGGGGGCTAAACAAACACTGTTTAAGCTACTGAAATGGGAGGTAGAGAATTCTAGATGTGGTGCAGGCCATTTTAAAGGGTCATGATCAGTCTTTATTCATTTATATAAAAAAAATGTAATCCCAAAAGGGAAAAAAACTGTTTGCTGTAACTGCCTGTAAAGTATTAGCTGAGCTTTGGCTTCAATTTGTTAGTGTATTTAAATCTGCTAGTCTAACACTACCCTACCACCAGACTGACAATGCTGATGTCCAAAGGTGTCTCTGTTGCACCTTCATCCAGTAGGAGGAACAATGTTGTTACTCAAGGCTGATCCTCTGATCTGGACTACAAGCATAACTTGCTCACCTTATGTTCATTACATGGGGGCTAAACAAACACTGTTTAAGCTACTGAAATGGGAGGTAGAGAATTCTAGATGTGGTGCAGGCCATTTTAAAGGGTCATGATCAGTCTTTATTCATTTATATAAAAAAAATGTAATCCCAAAAGGGAAAAAAACTGTTTGCTGTAACTGCCTGTAAAGTATTAGCTGAGCTTTGGCTTCAATTTGTTAGTGTATTTAAATCTGCTAGTCTAACACTACCCTACCACCAGACTGACAATGCTGATGTCCAAAGGTGTCTCTGTTGCACCTTCATCCAGTAGTAGTGGCAAAAATTAGATCACCTTGGGTTGCCATTTTGGGGTTTTTCAGTTTTATTTTAACAAAAAGTAACTCTTTGTTATATTGCAGCCATTTCCTAAAATCATCTAAGCTCATTTTTTTCCTCATTAATGTACACACAGCACCCCATATTGACAGAAAAAAACAGAATTGTTGACATTTTTGCAGATTTATTAAAAAAGAAAAACTGAAATATCACATGGTCCTAAGTATTCAGACCCTTTGCTGTTAACTCAGGTGCTATCCATTTCTTCTGATCATCCTTGAGATGGTTCTACACCTTCATTTGAGTCCAGCTGTGTTTGATTATATTGATTGGACTTGATTTGGAAAGCTACACACCTGTCTATATAAGACCTTACAGCTCACAGTGCATGTCAGAGTAAATGAGAATCATGAGGTCAAAGGAACTGCCTGAAGAGCTCAGAGACAGAATTGTGGCAAGGCACAGATCTGGCCAAGGTTACAAAAAAAATTCTGCTGCACTTCCTAAGAGCACAGTGGCCTCCATAATCCTTAAATGGAAGACGTTTGGGACGACCAGAACCCTTCCTAGAGCTGGCTGTCTGGCCAAACTGAGCTATTGGGGGAGAAGAGTCTTGGTGAGAGAGGTAAAGAAGAACCCAAAGATCACTGTGGCTGAGCTCCAGAGATACAGTCGGGAGATGGGAGAAAGTTGTAGAGAGTCAACCATCACTTCAGCCTTCCACCAGTCGGGACTTTATCGCAGAGTGGCCCTACGGAAGCCTCTCAGTGCAAGACACATGAAAGCCCGCATGGAGTTTACTAAAAAACACCTGAAGGACTCCAAGATGGTGAGAAATAAGATTCTCTGGTCTGATGAGACCAAGATAGAACTTTTTGGCCATAATTCTAAGCGGTATGTGTGGAGAAAACCAGGTACTGTTCATCACCTGTCCAATACAGTCCCAACAGTGAAGCATGGTGGTGGCAGCATCAAGCTGTGGGGGTGTTTTTCAGCTGCAGGGACAGGACAACTGGTTGCAATCGAGGGAAAGATGAATGCGCCCAAGTACAGGGATATCCTGGACAAAAACCTTCTCCAGAGTGCTCAGGACCTTAGACTGGGCCGAAGGTTTACCTTCCAACAAGACAATGACCCTAAGCACACAGCTAAAATAACGAAGGAGTGGCTTCACACCAACTCCGTGACTGTTCTTGAATGGCCCAGCCAGAGCCCTGACTTAAACCCAATAGAGCATCTCTGGAGAGACCTAAAAATGGCTGTCCACCAACGTTTACCATCCAACCTGACAGAACTGGAGAAGATCTACAAGGAGGAATGGCAGAGGATCCCCAAATCCAGGTGTGAAAAACTTGTTGCATCTTTCCCAAAAACACTCATGGCTGTATTAGATCAAAAGGGTGCTTCTACTAAATACTGAGCAAAGGGTCTGTATACTTAGGACCATGTGATATTTCAGTTTTTCTTTTTTAATAAATCTGCAAAAATGTCAACAATTCTGTGTTTTTCTGTCACTATGGGGTGCTGTGTGTACATTAATGAGGAAAAAAATGAACTTAAATGATTAGCAAATGGCTGCCATATAACAAGGAGTGAAAAATTTAAGGGGGTCTGAATACTTTCCGTCCCCATTATATATATATATATATATATATATATATATATATATATATATATATATATATAATGTTGCATGAGCGAGTAATTGACAGTCACTTGCCAACCGCCTAACTAACGCCTAACGTAAAAATACGTCATGTCTTAGGCTATATATTATGTTTTGTTTCTCTTTAAGTCATTAAGTGTAAAATTGTGTTTGGAAAACCGCTGCGCAAAAACTGTGAGACATAAACATACGCTATAACCACCATTTTATTCTCTAGGGCATCTGCTAAAAATATATATATATATATATATATAAATATATATATACACTATATATATATATATATATATATATATATACACTATATATATATATATATATATATATATATATATATATATATATATATATATATATATATATATATGAAATGTTTGGGGGTTCTAAGTAATTTTCTAGCAAAAAATACTTAAGTTTTTTACTTAAACAAAGAGTGTCAGAAAAGGCCTGGTCCTTAAGTGGAATGAATGAATACACATTTTGTACCCAGTTTAGAGTTTAGAGTACTGTAGCAATCATATTAACAAGGACATTTCTGTGAATAGTGTAAAGCAGCATTGAACCTCAAACCAAAAATTCAATATATTGTAGCTCACTAATCATTAGATGTGGTGGCTACATTTGGTTTCTTAGTCTTTTTCCCTCTGTTTTCTTCTGATGATCTGGTCAGTAACACATCCCCTGTATTAAAGTGTCTCCACTCTGGGTGAAGGAGCAACAGGGACACCTTTGGACAGCAGCATTGTCAGTATGTAGGAGGGGAGTGTTAGATGGACTAGCAGATTGAAATATACTAACAAATTGAAGCTAAACCCCAGCTAATACTTTATAGGCAGTTACAACAAACTGTTTTTTTTTCTTTTTGGGATAACATTTTTGTTTTTTACTGAATAAATGCTGATCATTGTAAGCACCCCTGACAGTGGTAAATGGTTTGTCTCAACCTTCTAAATACATCTGCAGGACAGCTTGCTCTGTTGAAAAGCATCAGACTTATTAGCAGGATCACCAGGTAAAAATAAAGATAAGAAAGCCTAAGGCTCCATGTACTGTACACTAGCAGCTCCTAGACTTGAGTTTAGGAGCTTTAGGCATTTTTTTGCCAAATCTCCTAAACTAAACTTCATAAAAGCCTACATGTCCATGTACACATAGGCTTTTAGGATCATTTAAGAGCGGCTGCGGTTAGGGAAGGTTCAACCTCCCTTAACCTCTCTCTCCTGAAAGGGGAAGAATTGTGTTCAGGATAGGAACATTTTGACCGCCAGCCGCAAAATCGCGGCAAAATGCCGTGTTTTGCGTTTTCTCGCGGCTGGCTGTCAAAGTAGTTCAAGTGTACATGAAGCCTAAAAAAGAAAACGAATGCAGCCAGCACATCTAAGAATTGGTAAGCTGCAATAAATTAAATGTTTGCTTTTTGGTTTAATACCACTTAGCATTTAAAACATACATTTTTTAATTTTTGGTTCATTTTGTTTATATCTTCTCTTATGCTCCACAATAAAGAGATTCCAGTTTACACAAAATTCTTTTACAAGCAAACATGTCAAAACTGCTACTTTGTAATGAATATGTTGTAGACAAGGAAGTTATCATCTATTATGCGGTGCGCTGTGTACTGTAGGCAGAGAGTATCGGCAGCACTGTGTTTCTTCTGCCCAAATCACCAGGCTAGGGATAAAGGAAAAATAACCACTGGAGAGAGGTGCTGACAGTTACCACGGAGGAGGGGCAGTACTGTGGCCGATATTGAAGTGGCCAGTCTCTTCCTTCTTAGTGACAGCGCTGGTAAGAAGCTCTTACGGGCTGTGTCACCATACCGCCTTGCAGTACAGTGATGTTTCACTGGAGAAAAGGTGACAAAGCTATCAAGATGACAATGCTATCTGTAATGTATCAGTGTTGCCATTACATTGTTGTTACCCCAAGTAAAGAAGTGTCCTAGAACACTGAAACTGGTAGGATCAACAGGTATATTAGCAAACAAGGAGAGAAAATGGAAATCACTTTACATGTTAAAGATGAAGGGGGGTTAATAAAGGTGCTGTGCCACTATTCTGGCATTAATTGCTCCTGTTAATATGTTCTGTGACAGTTTTGGTTCTGGCAGTGACTCTTGCCCCAAATTCAGGCAGTTCTAGGATAAAAGTAGTTGATCCCCTGCCGATTTTGTATGTTTGTACACTGACAAAGAAATTATGTCTATAATTTTAATGGTAGGTTTATTTTAACAGTGAGAGGCAGAATAACAACAAAAATATCCAGAAAATAAGTTTAAAACAAGTTATAAATTGATTTGCATTTTAATAAGTGAAAAATGTATTTGATCCCCCATCAATCAGCAAGATTTCTGGCTCCCTGGTGTCTTCTATACAGGTAACGAGCTGAGATTAGGAGCACCCTCTAAGAACCCATTCACACAGGGGCAACACGACTTCCAGCGCGACTTTGGGAGG
Source organism: Lithobates clamitans (assembly GCA_037952925.1). Lineage (NCBI taxonomy): Eukaryota > Metazoa > Chordata > Amphibia > Anura > Ranidae > Lithobates > Lithobates clamitans. Next base: position 725,519 of record JBBGZY010000031.1, read on the forward strand.
CAACTTGGACACGACTTGAGTATGAATCACAGCACGACTTGGGGCAACTTACAACACAACTTGAAGTCGCCTGCAGGACAGGGAACTTTACAAGTGGCCAATCAGAGCTTATCAGCTGTGTGTGAGAAGGAGGGGGCTGGCTGTTTAGTGGAGGAAATTACTTTCTGTTTCCTTTCTGCTTCCTGTAAAGTTGCCTCAGTATGAACAGTGATCAGACTTGGAGGCAACTTCCATTGAAATCAATGGGTACAAGTTGCCTTCAAGTCGGATTAAAGTAGTACAGGAACCTTTTCTGAAGTCGGAGCGACTGCAGTAGTGTGCATTAAGACGGATCCATTCACTTACATTGATTTTTTCATGTAGCGCGACTTGAGGCGACTAGGGGCGACTTGGGGCGACTTGAAGTCGGATCCAAAGTTGCCCCTGTATGAATGGGCTCTAAAAGGGAGTGCTCTTAATCTCACCATGTTACCTGTATAAAAGACACCTGTCCACAGAAGCAACCAATCAATCAGATTCCAATCTCTCCACCATGGCCAAGACCAAAGAGCTGTCCAAGGATGTCAGTGACAAGATTGTAGACCTACACAAGGCTGGAATGGGATAGAAGACCATCGCCAAGCAGCTTGGTGAGAGGGTGACAACAGTTGGTGCGATTATTCGCAAATGGAAGAAACACAAAATAACTGTCAATCTCCCTTGCTCTGGGGCTCCATGCAAGATCTCACCTCATGGAGTTTCAATGATCATGAGTACGGTGAGGAATCAGCCTAGAACTACAAAGGAGAATCTTGTCAATGATCTTAAGGCAGCTGACACCATAGTCACCAAGAAAATAATTGGTAACATGCTACGCCGTGAAGGTCTGAAATCCTGCAGCGCCTGCAAGATCCCTCCTGCTCAGGAAAGCACAAGTACAGGCCTGTCTGAAGTTTGCTAATGAACATATGAATGATTCAGAGGAGAACTGGGTAAAAGTCCTGTGGTCAGATGAGACCAAAGTCAAGCTCTTTGGCATCAACTCAACTCGCTGTGTTTGGAGGAGGAGGTGGTATGCTGCCTATGACCCCAAGAACACCATCCCCATCGTCAAACATGGAGGTGAAAACATTATGATTTAGGGGTGTTTTTCTGCTAAGGGGACAGGACAACTTCACCGCATCAAAGGGACAATGGACAGGGCCATGTACCATCAAATCGTGGGTGAGAACCCTCTTCCCTCAGCCAGGGTTATAGACTGATCATTTCTTTGTCAGTGGGCAAATGTACAAAATCAGCAGGGGATCAAATACTTTTTTCCCTCACTGTACATTGTGGTGTAGAAGTTCCAGATTCAATCCTGTGCCAAATTTTTTAAAATTTTTAAAAAATTTTTATTTTAATCCTGTGCCAAATTTAAATTAAACACCAACAGTTTGTATCTTACGATAGCGGAGATAATTAGGACCAACTTTCTTTTGGTGTGCAGAGACAGGTTTTACCAAAGTGTCTCAAATGTGTTCTAAAAGTGGTGCAACTAGATACAAATTCAAGGACAAGTTCTGGACCGTTACATGAATTTGGAGCACACTGCTCCACTTTTAGAACACATGTGAGACACTTCCACAAAATCTGTCTGCGCCAGTCTAGTTCCAGGGAAAATGCTTTTCACATTACATTAAAAAAAAAAAAATTTTGTCTTTTAATACCCTTTAAATAATGAAAGTACAAGAGGTGATAATAGGCTGGAAAAAAGTAGACCCTTTAACAAGGTGAACAATATATTCTAATTTTTCCCCAAATAACATGCCTGCAAAAAATAACATTGAATAATTATTGATGGCCAAAGAGCACAAAAAAAGGGTAAAGATATTCTTACTACATAGGTGCATCTTGGGCATTTAGGAGTTATAGTCATAATACTGTATTGCCATATTCTTTTTAACTAGAAATTATTACTAGTATACAATACATCATAGAATTATTATTCCCAAAATAAAACCTAATTTAATAACAGAAACATGAAACAATCATAAAATTATATATGTATGCTTCTATAGCATGGTAGTTCAAGTTAAAATTGCATGCAATCTTGTTATCTACTTCACTTTAATATGTTATCCTCTATTATCAGCTAATAAAGCTAACAAAGCATTTCCAGTAAGCTGGCCTTCAAACAGGATGCCATATAAGTAGAGTGACAAGACCTTCCTTATTGTTTTTTTTTGATAAAGCAGTGTCAAGTCACTTATGAACAGTAACCCGGATTATATTACATTTCATTTGTTGAAAACATGAACAACAGAAATGAAAAATTTCTACCTGTTGCTAAATACAGTATTACTGCAACATCTGTTCTGCTCCATTATACACCAGCTACATGCTAAACTCCAATTTCTGTGGGAGAAACGTTTATGTAGGTATGCAGTAAAGTTCAATGATGCACAGTGCGTACCCTTGAGAGCAAATATTTCCAAAATGTACAGTTTATCGTCAGACCTTTTTTTCATTTGGTTTGAAAAGACTAAGGAATAGCTAGAACCTATTTGTCTGTGTCCCTGTTGGGGGCCTGTGTTGACTGGCTTTTATTTGCTTCAAGCAAGTTTTGAATTTCACTATGTAGCACTCTCTATGTGTACAGTGTAGAAAAATGTTATTGGGCTCCTCTGTAGGTGGAGGAGCCAGAGTTTGTTTGTCAGAGCTCCAAGGGCTGAGTATCTGTTGCCTCCCCCTGTCTTCTAGGGATGCTGTTGGAGAGTTCTAGAACTTAGAGGGCGGAGGGGTAGAGATGAGGCTTGAATATTTATAGCGTCTCCTCCAATCCCTGGGTGAGGGCATCCCAGAAGATGGAGTGATTGCCCATAAATATTTTGGAGCCTGGCCATGTGGGGAGCAGAGACCAAGGTCCAGTTGCCTGGAGGGGACCCTTATGCTGGGGGGCTCTGCCCCTGGGCAGACGAAAAGAGCCAGAGGAAGAGAGAGAGAGCAGCAGAAGAAGCCTCACACCCTTCAGCCTCAGCTAGGCTTAGGAGACCTCTTTTTACCAGTTGAGCTTATCCATTTTTCCTATGAGAGGGCAGCCTTGTGATTTTTGTTAGCCAAAGACAGTTTCAAGTCCTCAAGTTGCATTCAAACTACAGTTCTGAGCATCCCATACCTTCCCATCCCCCCTCAATAAACCAAAAACAAAACAAAGCACCCTGGACTGTTTTTTGACTACTGAGTGAATGCCAGAAAATCCCTGTTACCTGGTTGTGCATGAGAACCCAAAAATCCAGGGGCTACTAAGGGGGTAACGCTTTACATACAAGATTACAGAGATGCAAAACACTCTTGAAGTGGTGAAATGCAAGTCAGAAGGAGGTCAATTTCCAGTGAGTTGCACCTTTCAATAAGTTCGGAATGATCTCAGAAGAAACTCCAACTAATGTAAAACTGATGCCATCGACACAAGCCCAAAGCCCATTAACACTGGTCCTTAGGTCCTTTCCCCTACCTACTATCCTGATGGGCACTGTCTATAAAACTTGAAGTGAGTTAAATATTCCCAGAGGAAAAAAATACAGCATGAAGTTCCGACAGACGTTCAGCCGTCTCGATTCGCTCAAAAAGTGTGTTTTATTTCTGTATGTGCCCTCACTGAAAAGATGTCTCTTCAACCCCCGTTTCAGTGACCACTCTCACTGGGACAGGAGGTGGAGGAAACCATTGCTCTATTGGAGCAAAGCAAGAATAAAAACATGACACAAATAACAAAAAGCTTTGGCTGGAGTTCCAGTTACACCCTATAGTTGTAAATGACAAGACCTGTCATTCAATAAATACCTAAAATTATGAACATAAAGTCCAACTCCAAACACAATAAACTTACCAGGCTTCAAACAAGTATACATTTCGTTGCTGGAAAAGCAATCCTCCACCAAGCTGGCATTTACATTAGAAAATCTGCAGGTTTACATGCCAGGGAAGTACAGTTCTGCCTGTACTTCCAGGCCACTCAGATGTAAGTGAATGTGTAGAAGAAGGTGGATGGAGGGTGCGTGATCAACCGCTTACATCAAAACATGTTTGGTTTATTCATGTATAATGGAATACAAACACATAAATAATACAAATACTACGTTTCGTAAAAACAGGTGACAAAATATGCACCAAAAAGTTAAAAATGGGATATGCCCATGTTGAGACAAGTATTTAAAATAGGCTGACGCGTTTCAAGAGTAACCTCTTCATCAGAGCCTGGAGAACAAGAGCAGAGTCTGTATTAGCCGTTAGGCCGACATGTGTACATGGGAAGGAGTGGCTAGTTGGAAGGTATGTCCTGTGATGGGTAATTAATTATTCTAAGCTCCATACCAGTCCACGTCCAAGTGCTCTTAATTCCAGCCGTCCAAATCCCATGAGGTCCCTTGCTGGCATTGGCATCTTCTCCCAGGCTTCTTGGCTGGTGTGGGATATTGTCACTCCAACTGCAGGTGACCACCATGGGTGGTCTCACCAGGCACAGGGAATGATAAGGTCTCCCAGGAACCTCTATCGGCATCTGTAAAAGCAGCTAGGTCCGTGGCACTCTTTTGTTGCAGCTTCCAACAATGTCTCCTGTTGCAGGTGAATGGCCTGAAGGAGAGGTAGGTGGAGACATGATCATACTGCTGAGACCTGCAGTGCTTACATCTGAGCATCCCAGAAGTATAACTCCTGCTGTATTCCCCCCCCCCCCCCCCGAAATGTAAACCAGCAGATTTTTGCTAATGTAGAAGAAAGCCAGTTGACGAGGTGTTGCTTTTTTAGGCTATAGATTGTATGCCTCCTTGAAGCCTGGAAAGATTATTGTGCCCACAGTTGGGCTTTAAAATAAAAACACTGTAACAAAAAAAACACAAAAATTTGCAAACCTATTTTTTTTTTTACTTTGCCAATTTTAGAATCTGGAGCGAGTGTATAAGTGACATATACAGACAAGGTGTATAGCGTTAAAGAGCATGTAACATTTTTATATTACTGATATGTGTCTGCTGTACCATGTACTTGTATGAAAACGTATCCTGTTCCCTTTGTATTGCTTTCTTTGTGTGAAATCCCTGGTGTTCCTGCTAGTCCCTCTACTTTCCTATTAAAAACTGACCACACTAAGCATGAGATCACACAGTGGCCAGTTCTCTAGCTATGCTGGGTGCTCAGCCTACTCTCCTCCAATGATCAGACTTGTTCTAACACACCCTCAATGCACAGCCTTTCTTTGGGAAGCTCAGTGTGCTGCTGCTCCCCCCCCCCCCCCCAGCTCTTTATGCAGCTGAAAACAGAGGGAATGTGTTCACTTATAAAAAGTGGAAAAATAGTATTTATAATGTTTTTTATATCCATACAAAAATGTTTTGTCTTTCATTTCTGTTTTAAACTGAATGGATTGTTTTACAAGGTGATTGTTTACAATCACTTTAAGCACAGTCAGGGTTTTGTGCATTGAGATTCTTTTTCTTTCTATAATACTCAGAGGGCCATGGTTGTATGCTTGTTACTGCTGTATTGTGCTTCCTAGGACTGGGCAGTAAGACCGAAAGAAATTATTGCAATATTGTACAGTGTTTGCTTTGGTGTTTCATTGTCATATAGTTCTGTGCGTTCACTATAAACATACAAAATTCCATAGAAAAGGAGATTGCAGTATAATTTTGTCATATTGGGGAGATGCATCAGGGGAATAAGGGAAAGTGGGATGATTTTTCACACAAATTCTACCTAAACAGCTTAAAACCGTATTAAACCCAAAACCCAAAACATACTAAATTGCAGCTCTCTAATTCTTAGATGTGGTGTCTGCATTTGTTTTCTTCTTTAGGCTTTTTTTCCTTTATTTTCAGCCAATCCAGTCTATTATTTTTCAACTTACATTAAAGAGAAACTGCAGTCTGCTTGCATAATTTGTAATAAAAACATCTTTGCAATTCTGAAGCTTCCCTCCGACCACTTTCCATATTATTTTATATATACTGTGATTCTGTACTTGCCAAATATGTTGCAGAAATCTCCCTCCACTGAGTCTGGCTACAACCATTTTAAATGTGGGCAGCTGAAGCTGCTGCCTGTTAACTTCCTGGAATTACACAGACACACAGAGGCATACCTCCAGCTCTGCAGTCCTGCAGCTTTCATTGGCCCTCATATGACTCATCCCCCCTCCCTTCCTGGCAAACTCTTACGAGAGTGAGAGAGAGAGCTGTGCATGATGTCATAAGCCTAGGTTAATGACCAGACAAGAAACAGGAAGTGGGCTGTATAAGGTATTTACTGGCAGGAAAAAAATGTTTTACTATCCAAAGTTAACAAGGGCAGAAGATTTAATAGATGGAAAGTTGAAAAAATGACTGAAGGTCCGCTTTAACAGAACAAGCTGTCCAGACAAAGTAGCAATTAGAGGAATGAAACAAATCATTTACTACTGACAGGGGTGCTTACATTGATCAACTGTTATTCATTTATGGAATCATCTTTATTCCAAAAAGAGAAAAAGGAGAAAACACTGTTTGCTGTAACTGCTTATAAAGTGTTGGAGTTCATCTTCAATTTGTTAGTCAAGTCCATCTAAATCTGTTAGTCTAACACTACCTTCTCCCCAGACTGACAATGCTGCTCTCCAAAGGAGTCTGCTTTACTACCTCATCCAGAGGAACCCTAAGACAGGAAGTGTGTAACATGGACTGTATCACTAGGTGAAATAAAGAGAAATAAAAATAAAACGAATGCAGCCACCACATCACAGGACTGGCAAGCTGCAAATATATTACCTTTTTGTGGTTAATACTGCTTTTAAGTGTATGTAAACCTTTTTAGTAGTTTTGCATTGAGTGTAGAAGAGTTAGATGAAATCTACCAGAGAAGAAAATTCCAGCGTTGGACAATTGTCTCCAGAATAAGAGTGCCCATTGTGGGATTTTCCCTTAACTCTTGTTCTGGGGACAACTCTAACATTTAGGATTTCCCCTCATTTGCTCACCATTACAAAAAAGGGGTGAATCTCTTTAACTGCTTCCCACCCAGTCTATTGTAAAATGACGGCCAGACGGGAGCCCTGTTATCCTGGGTGGACATCATATGACGTCCTCCCAGGATCGCGCCTCCCATGTGCCCCACAAAGGATGAGTGTACCAGCCCGCTGCTGGTACCGTGTGATTGCTGTGACCAATCACAGCAAATCACATGACAATTGTACACAATGAATGGCTTTGATTTATGCCATTCATTCTGTACTATTGTGTTGATCTGTGATTGGTCACAGTGATCACATGGTACAGACAGGATCAATCACAGCCCAGCTGTACCGTGTGATTAGCTGTGGCCAATCATAGCAACTCACAATAGTAAACACTGAATGAATGGATTTCATTCAGAAAAAATGTTCCTTTTAACAGTGAAATTCACTGGTATAAGCAATCATAGTGTGTAAAAAAACATAAAACTGATCACCTCCCCAGACTAGTACAGTGTTACAGTATGTAAAAACATGTAATAAAAATGTAATGAAAAGGAAAAAAAATGTATTACATTATTTTTTTGCATACTATCACTGATCACTGACACACCAGTTATATGATGATGCTTTACTTGGTGACAGCATGTAAAAAAATTGTAAAAAAAAACAATTTATAAAATATTTTGACAAAAAATGTACAACTTTAAATAACTTGCCATGTCTCTTACTGAATACCTTGCACTGTCTACTTTCAAAAAGGGGTCATTTGGGGGATATTTGTACTTTCCTTGCATTTTCAGGCCTCAAGAAATGAGATTGTCAGGCCGTCAGTATATCGGGATTGATCGATTTTCAGTTTACCATAGTTTTACCGTAGATTTTCAGATACCATAGTTTATGGACTCTATAACGTTCCTACAAACTAAATAATATACACTAATTTGGGTTATTTTCACCAAAGAAATGTAGCAGTATACATTTTGGCCCACATCTATTAGGCCTCTTTCACACGGGGCAGATCAGTGATGATCCGCCCCGTGAACATCCGCTTGCTCAGCGGGGATAGCTCCGCCGATCCCCGCTGAGCAGGAAGATGACAGGTGCATCGCTGCACACTGTGCAGCGACGGACCTGTCAGAGCGCCGCTCTCCCCTATGGGGGGATCGGATGATGACGGTCCGTAGTGTCCGTCGTCATCCGATCCGATCCGAAAACGGAGGAAAAAGTAGGTTTTTCCTCCGTTACACTTTTCGGATCGGAGCGGGGCGGATGTCAGCGGACATGTCACCGCTGACATCCGCCGCTCCATAGGGATACATGTATGTCCGTTTTTCATCCGAAAACGGAAGGATGAAAAACGGACATACGGATGCCTCGTGTGAAAGAGGCCTAAGAAAGATTATTTATTTGCAAAATTTTATAACAGAAACAAATAAAAACAGGGTAACAGTAAATACTGTACAATCATAGAAAGCTCTAATTATATGAAAAAAATAATAACTATTTCATTAGGGTTGACATGCAATTGTCATTCAAAGTGTGATAGCGCTGAAAGCTGAAAATTGGCCTGGCAGGAACGGGGTGAAAGTGTCCTGTATTGAAGTGGTTAATGGAAATAGAAGCAGCAATAAAAACTTGATAGAGGAACTAACCCTTGCTCACACTATCCAAAACTGAAAACAAAAAGGTTTAGCCTAGAGATACACTTTAGTGAGCAAAATCAGGAGTTTTTGCTTCAGTACATTTTCCCCTTGTGGCAAAATTGCTAATTTAAACAGGGAATTGATTTCACCAAAATCCTTCCTTTCATCCTCACTGGTTATTAAAAAATCATCTGGTCCTGGTCTATAGTAGTGCAACAGGAAGGGACTTTATAGCAACAAGGAAGGGTTAGCTATTCATAGGTGTCTAGAAGTTGAAGATAATTTCCATAATGTCTTGTCCCCACAACAACAATGGTCTCTGGGAAAGGAAGTGATGGGAAATCTCCCTGGCAAAAATATTACCAGCAATAAAAATCTCAGAGAAGTTCTGGGATTTCCCCACTGCATCCAAAACAAAAACAAAATAAATAATTCTGATTAGTACTTTAAGTTGGTACAACCCCCAGCCAAACCCCAGCTTTGAACAGACGATGCAGCCTGCTGCCCGGAGAGTACAGAGCTTGTCATCATACTAATTGTAATTAAATGAAGAGTCCTTAATTCCTGCTTTTGCATTCACCATGTAAATTGGCACTTGGGAATGGGTAAAAGGAATTCCTACTGAATTCAGAATGATGAAAAATGTAGAACACAGAGATACAAACTCTGATTTCCAGGATTGAACAAATGTCTAAGCTTACCTCATTCCACAGCTGAAGCTCTTGATCTGCTCGAAGCACAAGAGATGAAAAGGGAGCACCTACAAAACATGAGTTTCAAATCAAACTTCATTAGGTGTTTACTGGTAAACCACTGTAATGTTCTATAATAATAATATTCAAACTGAATTTGTCAAAGATCTTCTTATAAGCTATGATATCAAAGCAAACTTTGGTCCCCTAAAAAACAAGTGAATGAACATTATATTTCTCCTTTGTATATTACATGGAAAAAACTATACTAAGTAGATCTAAAGGCAACATTTTTTCCCCCTGTGGAGATTTCCCTTTAATCCTGTTCTTTAGACACAGCTGGATGTGAGAGAACATCTCTCCAAAATGAGAGAAATGCCCCCTTGCTGGCATAACAGGCAGTGCCAAGACAAGATCATCTACAGCCCAGGGCGAACATGCCAAACTGTGCCCCCCCCCAAGATTTATAAGCACTAAATTGCATCCTTACCCCTTAAGCATTTATTTCCCCTCCTCCCAGTACAAATCCCCCCTCTCAGCACACATCTTTGACCCACCCACACCCCAAAATCCCCCCAGCTAAAATGCCCCCTTACAAAAAAGAAAAATTAACCCCAACACAAATTCCTCCCCAATCCCCCCTCCCAACACAAATTTCTTTAAATTACCACTCTTAGCCCCCCTCTATTTTCCCCTCCTAGAACAAGACTTACCCTCTGGTGCCCCCAAATTACATCTTCCAACACAAATCCCCTTCTCCCCAATTTCCTTGTGGTACCCCCCCACCTCACATGATACCACAGTGCCCAGGGCAGCTGCCCCTCCTTGTCCCGGCCCTGGGAACAGGTGTCCCCATTGGAACTCCTGTTCCTGTACTGGTGCCAAATCAAAATGTTGAATATTTCCTTATGTTCAATCAGTAGTCATAGAGCACAATTAAATAGAGTAAGGCTGCTTTCACATTGCAGCACATATAATTTCACACTGCTTCACTTTTAAAACACACTATGCATTTTTTTAAATAAATGCGTTGCATTACAGCCTTTACATTTTTTTACAGGTTACCTGTTTGGAGTTAGAGGAGGTCTTGCACTAGAATTATTGCTGTCTGTGTCTAAGACCCCAAATCCCTTCTTTGCACTTAAAAGCATTCAAAACGCAAAGTTTGGTGCCATTAAATCTTCAGTAAACCGGAAGTGATGTCATAACATCGCTTCCAGGTTACTAGATCTGAGACCCGATCAAAGCCAATTCCGGCTGGTCGCTAGGGCCTCCCGGTGGGATGGAAGAGCCTTGTAATAACAGCCAAGTAAGCCAACCGTCCACTCAAAAAAACGGCATCACCCTGGTACAAGCCCTTGAAGCTGAGGCCGCATATTTGCATTACGTCGGCATCAAGGGGTTACATTTCAAGCTGTCTAAAGTAGTAGCATGATAAGATGTCCACGACAACTTTCAATATTGTGATTTGCCAGTGAAACTGGTATACGAGGACACCTAAATTAAGAACTATTGTACGTCACCTGAGCAACTTTTGCAGCATCCGTAGCAGTAACAGTATCTCAAAATAGTTATTGTTAGAAAAATATTAAGTGCAGTCAATAGAACATCTCCAACATAGTAATTACAGAGATTTGGGAAATCCAAGAGTAATGTTGCACAAAATATAGTTTTAATGTAAATATCAGCAGACTATTGTCTAGTCTCCTTGCAGAAAATAAAACACATAAATCACGTTAAATTTAACATAAATCACAAAATACTAGTTCCACAGAAAGACACAGAACATTTAGCAGATAATCTACATTAGACTTTGACTCAACACTAAAATGCACATTTAATGACAAGACAAGCCATTAAACAACCCCTTATACAGAATGAGTTATAATTTGTATTTTAACACATTCTGGAAATAGTAGGAAAAGTTGACTTTTCTTTAGGGGGTTGTAGTGTAGTTTACTCAACTTTTTTTGTAAGAAGTTCTGACCATATCAGTGCCCTCATGGTATTTATAGCCAAACTCCAGGTTATATAAAAAAACAGTGCCTAGTGCTTAAAAAAAAAAAAACTTTCACTGCCATACTCACCTCCTTTATGGCGCTGCCTCCAGAAGCTTTACTTTGTCCTGCTGTTGCCGCTGGTCTTCCAGGGTGGATGATGTCAAGTATCATTCACTGGAATTGGGCTTAAAAAATACTTTGAACCATATACTGTACTTCAACCACACAACTTCTCAACACAAAGAAGTAGAGAAATTTGGAGGCAACATTTCCTGACCATTCCCTTCCATTGAGGAGATTTCCTTATACTGTCTGTCTTGATGGTACTACTCAGCAAGACAGGACAGTAAGAATTTGTCACTCTACATAAACCTGTTGGCTTTATGCCCATTTGATAGATTCACCTATACTTCCTGATCTGGTGATACCAATGACTGACAAAGCACGTGTGGGATGGGGGAATTCCTAACATGGCTGGATTTCAACTTTAAATGGTCCGTCTATCTAAAATTGATATCCCGTTCTTTGGGAGATTAAAGTTAAAGAAATAAAACACCAAAACAAATTTTGGAGGACTCTGGTGGTAAAATATTTTGCATTTCCTTGTGTACTATGCATTTTCCCTTTAGTTTTTAAAAGACTAGTTTACTTTTATGGAAAGCTAGATTAGTCCACCTTCCTTAAAGTGGAGGGCCACCCTAAAAAAAAAAAATTGCATTAATATTCTTAAAAAAAAAAAAATTTGAAAAAAAAAATTTAACTTACCAGAAACCCCTGTTGCTAGGCAGTCTAGTCCTAATCTGCCTCTTCCTATTCCATGGCGCTTCCTCCTCTTTGGCGAGTGGACCCGTTGCTTCAAAAATACACCCCCGCTGCTGTAATTCAGGCGCCCGGTGTCCGAAAAGGGGCCAGATGCCTGAATAGGGTAGCGGGGCGGCCATGGATAGATTCATGCAATGCATTAGTCATAGAGGGCGGTGACTAATGGACGCACCGCCACTGCTGTTCAGTCTGCCTTCATAAAACAGACTAATATTAGAAGTTTTTGTATAAGAGTGGCAGAGCTGTGTAATATTCATTGTTATTTTTAATTATATCAAAACCCAAAAACTAAAATGTAATATACTGCAGCTTATCAGTTCTCATATGTAGTGGTTGCATTAGTTTTCTCCACTGTATCTTTATTCTCCTCCAGAAGTCCAACCATGGTGGTCACTATCATGTTACACAGTTTTTGTCTGTTTGTTTGCCTTTAATAATTTTGTCCCTCTTTCACTCCATAGCTAGGGGATGCTCTGTGTAGTAAGTCCCATCCTCTTTTTAGTGTGTCTTTAGTTACTGTTCTGAGCACATGTTATTGCTGCAGCTAGACATAATGATTTTTTGACCTACCTGATGTTCATCTGTTATGATTTGCACAAGTTTTAGATTAAAACTTTCTACAATCTGCAAGATGTCATTTGGATCGAGTCACTGTTTACCAAGCAACTAAGACTGTAAATTAACGCTATCTCACCACGACTAGATCAGTTTTAGAGATAACACTTTCAGTGCTTTGATTGCAGAAGCAGAACAGTCACACAGGATGGACTTTGAACATAAAACTGAGGAAGACCAGAGTGGATTGGTTCCCTTGGGGAAAAGCTCTAGTGACCAACTTGAAACATAGGAGCCAAATTGTCTGGTGTGTTCCCACTGGTGTGAAGGCAAAGAGAAAGCAAGGGTTCCACAGATGGATAACAGAACAGAAAGTTGATGAGCATGTTTTTGAAGCATTTAATTGGTGGAAGCACGCTATGAAAAGTTTCATGGGCTGGTAATAAGCACTCTGCACTTTAAAGGACTGAGACACTGAGAAGTGTGTTTAGAACATGGGACACTGCTAATTATTCATGATATTTTATTTATTTATAGCACAATGCACTTTATGGTATATTAATTTGCACATATTATTGGGATTGCCTTTTTTAGGTTATTTAGAGCCCTTTCACACTGGGGCGGTTTGCAGGCGCTATTGCGCTAATATTAGCGCCTGCAAACGGACCCGAAAGTGCCGCTGCTTTCATTCTGGAGCGATGCGCTGGCAGGACGGTAAAAAAAGTCCTGCCAGCAGCATCTTCGGAGCGGTGAAGGAGCGGAGTGTATACCGCTCCTTCACCGCTCCTGCCCATTGAAATCAATGGGACGGCGCGGCTATACCGCCGGCAAAGCGCCTCTGCAGAGGCGCTTTGCGGTGGTATTTAACCCTTTCTCGGCCGCTAGCGGGGGTAAAACCGCCCCGCTAGCGGCCGCATACCAACGGTAAAACGCCGCTAATAATAGCGGTGTTTTACCACCGACGCCGCCCCCGCCCCAGTATGAAAGGGCTCTAATGGTATATGAGTTGTATATTTAGTTATTTGTTTGTATTTATTTATCAGTGCTGTATATATACATCTATTTTATTTGTAAATAACTTTGCATTGCTTTGTGCCAGAATTGTAATTTTATAATGACACTTTTTTTTATTTATCTACAGCGTTTTGCTACATCATTGCTAATAGTTTGCAGTTTTAATCAAAAGAAAGCCTTTTTTGTCCTGAAAAAAGTGGTACATAGTATGTTATTGAAGAACTGGCTCATAGCAGAAATTAAAAATTGCTCTGGTCCATAAAGGGTATACAGGTTTGTGAGCTTAAGTGGTAATTGAGAATACAGATGTAAAAATGAGGCTCATCCTTCTACATTAAGAAAAGTTAGGCTGGCCATAAACTGATTAAAATTCGGCCGATTGAGCAGGGACCAGCTGAATTTAGATCAGTGTGTTACTGCCCCCGCTTGACAGAAGTCGATACTTTGATCTACATCTGTTGAATGGACATGCTGGGATTTTTTCTTGATAGGCAGCTGAAGCCGATTGACTGCAGCTCCTTTTCAGTGTATTCTGACAGCGGTTGGTGCAGCAATATCCAGGTGGGGTGGGTGGGGGATTCCTCCATTCAGGTGGAGGGGAGGGGATTATTCCATCTAACCTCAATTGTTCATTGTGTGCATGAAAACATCTATTATTTTTTTAAATTCAGCCTGTTAGGCAAGTGTAGGGAACACAAACACAATAAATTAACCAATTTTTCAGGAAAATGTAAACGATGAGATTATGTCAAGTATATAGGTACCAAAAATATGTCAAGTCTTAAAACTGCACATGTCCATAAAACAGCAACAAACTATCGTACCCAAAATTGTTCATAGGTGATGCTTTAAAATTCATCAATTTAGAGACACCAGAAATGATTACTCTAGAATGATTGCTCTCACTCCAGCATTTATACCAACGCCCAATATGTGTGAAGCAATCGTCGTCATGTTTGTATGTGTGTGTACATGGGGGGAAGGGGGCTTTAGCCACTTAAATACTGGGCACTTTCACCCGCTTCCTGCCCAGGCCAATTTTCAGCTTTCAGCGCTGTCGCACTTTGGATAACAATTGTGCGGTCATGCTACACTGTACCCAAACAAAATTTGTATAATTGTTTGAGACAGATAGAGATTTCTTTTGGTGGTATTTAATCAATACTGCTTTTTTTATTTTTTGCTAAACAAACTAAAAACGATAAAAAAATTTCGAAAAAAAAAAAAAAATTATATAATTTTGTTAAATAAGTAATTTCTCTCCTTTACTGATGTACGCTGATGAGCCTACAATGAAAGGCAATAATAGGCTGCACTGATTAGACGGCACTGACGGGCACTGATGAAGCAGCACTGATTAAGTGGTACTTATGAGGTGGCACTGATGAGGAGGCACTAATATGCAGCACTTATGGGCACTGATAGGCAGCACTTATGGGCACTGATAGGTGGCACTGATGGGCAATGATAGGCACTAATAGGTGGCAATGATAGGAGGCACTAATATGTAGGCACTTATGGGCACTGATATGCAGCACTGGGCACTCATGGGCACTGATAGGCAGCACCGATGGGCACTGATAGGCAGCACTTATGGGCAATGATAGGTGGCACTGATGGGCAATGATAGGCACTGATAGGTGGCACTGATTGGCATCACTGGTGGGCACTGACAGGCATCACTGATGGGTGACATGGATCACTGTGACCACTTACCGGCTCTCCTTATGTGCTGTCAGTGTGAGGCGAGGAATGCCGATAACCGGCACTTCCTATTTACACTGTGATCAGCTGTGATTGGACACAGGGTTCGAGAGTCCCACGCACCATGGATTGCCACGCTGCATGTCCCCGGAGGTGCACACGAGCGGCCCGTTCTAAGGGACATCATATGACATCCACTCAGAACGGGAAAGCCAGTGCCTGTCAATCTGTTATAGGCTGGGCAGGAAGCGATTAAACATTTTTGGGTTTTTTTTTTCACATATTTTATTAAACTTTTTTTTTTATTACCTTTATTGCTATCACAAGGGGGCTGATGAGTCTATTAGACTTCTAAGGTCTCCCGTGCAGTACACTGCAGCTAGTCAAGCACAGACTGGTCAGGGAATGAGCTCTAAAACTGTTAGTAATGAAAAGCTCTAGCTTCTCTCTGCTCTTCCTCTGCTCTTGCTGCTGATACCTGCCATGGCCATCTTGTGCACCCAGGAGGCATTGGGAAACCCAAAATACATGGGAGGGGGGTAGGGTATGGGATGGAGGTTCAGCATTTTTGAGTATCTGCAGAAGTAATCGGGAGGCTTTGCATCCACCAGAAATGTATACATTAAAAAACTGTCAGTCAGCTGACTGATGAAATGTAAACAGCCAGGAGTCTATATACAGGGCTGTCCAGCCACTGACATAAGCCTTGCATCAGTGGCAATGAACAGGTTAACCAGACCCTTATCCTGGTATGCAGCCTGGTTTACAAGGAAAGGGAGAGCAGCGAGTGTGCAACCCCTTTTTCCTGTGCCAGATCATACCACATGTCCTGCAACATGGTGGGTGGGGGTACTTTGCAAGAGGGGGGAGAAGCCTACTACCCTTGCAAAGAGCTTCTTCCCACCCCCGGTGCCACAAGAATTAGATGTGGTAATGGGAGGGGGGGTTATTATGGAATCTGTATGCCTCCTTCATAAAGAGGAGGTGCCCAAATATTTACCTCCTTCAATCAAAACAAGTACAGGGTACTTGTTTCGATTGAAGGAGGTAAATATTTGGGCACCTCCTCTTTATGAAGGAGGCATACAGATTCCATTCAGACCCCTTTCCCATTCTAACAAAGAGTTATAAGTAAATAAACACTCACACCTTTAAAAAGCCCTTTTCAATTAAAACATACCGTATTTATCGGCGTAGAACACACACTTTTCCCTCCTGAAAATAGGGGGCAAATCATGGGTGTATGTTATACACCAATACCTGGCTACCTCAGAGGGGAAGGAGGGGGCAAGTGCCGCCGGATCTCCTGTGTACTTTGAGCTCGCAGTTACAAACAGGCCCACCTCCTGGCCCGGCTCCTAGCATAAATGTCACATGTCCCAGCATTGGACCAGTGTTCTGTCTATCATAGAAGCCGGGCAAGGAGGCGGGACTGTGAGTGACTGCAAGCGCTGAGTACACGGCTCTGTGTAATCCGGCACTGGTGAGGCTGCATTGATGGGTAAAGGTGAGGCTTCAGATGGGCACTGAGCAGGCTGCAGATCGGCACTGAGCAGGCTGCATTAATCTGAAATGGTGAGGCTGCAGATGGGCTCTGAGCAGGTTGCATTAATCTGAAATGGTGAGGCTGCAGATGGGCTCTGAGCAGGTTGCATTAATGGACAATAGTGAGGCTGCAGATGGGCACTGAGCAGGCTGCAGATGGGTTCTGAGCAGGCTGCATTAATGGGCAATAGTGAGGCTGCAGATGGGCTCTGAGCAGGCTGCATTAATGGGCAATGGTAAAGCTGCAGATGGGCACTGAGCAGGCTGCAATGATGGGCAATGGTGACACTGCATTGATGGGCACTGGTGAGGTTGCAGATGGGCACTGATCAGGCTGCAATGATGGGCAATGGCGAGGCTGCAGATGGGCACTGATCAGGCTGCAATGATGGGCAATGGTGACGCTGAATTGATAGGCACTGGTGAGGCTGCAGATGGGCACTGATGAGGCTGCATTGATGGGCACTGACTCTTATTTTGCTTCAAAGTTCTTTATTTAAAATGTACGTTTTTTTCTTGAAACTTCCCTCTTAAAATAAACTTTCGTTTTATATGCCTGTGCGTGTCATACGCCGATAAATACGGTAGTTAATGACAAAGTTAATCACATTGTTGTGTCATGTAATCCACATCTGTCATGCTATTCAGCATCATTAATGTCATACAATAATGGCACTGCCCTATTTACAATGAATTTGGGCGGGCGTATCGCCACATTAATTTGGCAGGTCCGCAAAGGGCACAATGGGCAGCGCTCGTCTTGCACCGATGGTGGACAAGAATGCTTCTGGCACTTTAAAAAGCATCCATTATAATAGAGCAGCAAACGGTACAATTTTCATAAATTAAAACGTAAATCAAAAGTATTATTTTTAATATCACAAGTGCTGAAAAGTAAATTGTCATCTGACAACATATTCTATCTTGTGATTATAGAACCATAATAGTTTGCTCAGTCTTTGTACCTGGAGAACAATTAACACTTTCTCCTGCAGAAAACTTCCAGATTCTAATTATGTAAGCTAAAGCGGTGATATAAATCTTGAACAGTTACTCTTAATTAATTATTTGATATGGTTATAGCTTATTGCCTAGATTATTATAAATATAATTACAGAAGGAGACAATAATTTTATTACTGTGATGATTAATTCTGTTCCTGGAATCAATGGCTTACACGAATTCCAGGTTCTAGAAGCAAATATCAGAAAATAACATTCAACAAGATCTGACTCTTACACTGTTACATCTCTATTGAAAGTAACCAATCATAAAGTGCCCATCTCTCTTTGTTAAGTCAGCAAACTTTGATCTTGGCTCTATTTATATGTTTTTTTTATTCATTGAAATTATACTGAAGGCTTAGCAAATATTCGCTGCTCCTGAGGCACACAAAACGTATGTTGGCAATAAACATGGTTGTGTTGATTTACTAAGGGCTAGTTTATATCGCTTCCTTACAGACTGTTTTAACCCCTAAAAACCTGCACCACTGCACTGCATCCACATGGATAGCACGTGGTTGTGGGACAGGCGCTGTCACCCACTGAATGCAAAGGGGTATAATGTCTTCTGCCCTGTGATGCAAAGCATCCTGGCTGCAGTATGTGTACACCCCCATCCGATGCTTAAGTGGGAGCAGTTAGGGGCCGGTAAAAACATGGCTCTACTATGTGGTTTTTTTACAGCACCTCAACTGTAAATGTAAACAAGGAAGAGGAGCACGTTCACTTTCAATGTAAGTGTTATCTTAGTGAATGAGGTGAAACAAAGTAATGTAAATTGCAAAGAACACCTAATCATGTGCAAAGAAATTTAAAAAAAGAAAAGATTTTTAGCAGGAGTTCAGCTTGTATTTGTTAGTCAAGTTGAAATGTGCCAGTGCATCTAATGCTACCCTCTTCCCAGAGTGGCTACTGTCCAAATGTGTCCTTGTTGCTCCTCCATCAAAAGTGGAGCTGCCCCTAGACAATAGGTGTGCTACTGGCCAGATCCCTAGGTGAACAGAGAGGGAAAAAGCCAGAAAAAATAAAGAAAAAACAAAACAAATGCAGCCACCACATTTAAGGTGGTAAGCTGCTAAGTATTACATTTCTGTTTAATACTGCTTTAAAGGAGAAGTATGTCATTGTAAAATGCCAAACATACATATGAACTTCCATGCTGCAGGATCTGTGTAATGCTGCATCTACCCCATGCCGGTTCCAGGACTGAGAATTGAGTGACCTGATTAAAACCGAAGCGGGAAGCGGAAAGTGAGAGGAGATCACAGAATAGGAACAGAGAAAAGAAGCGCAGAATAGAAGAGGAGAAGCTTCCCCCAGGCCAGGGGGCAGAGGAGATCAGATAGGGAGGCCCAGGCTGGTCGGGTGCAAGATCGGAATGGTGTAAAACCACCACGTCCCCACCTAACAGATTTGTAAGGTGAGCGTACACTTTAAAGTATATTATTTTCTCTACAGCACTTCCCCTTTAAGCATTTCCCACTAGAAAAGCATCACTTTGATGAGCATTTATCAAGCATTCTTGAAGCTGTTTTAAACCTTTCATAAACATGACAAAAACATGCTATAAACACACCTTAAATGATATAGGTGTGTTAATGAGCATTGCTTCGGTCTTCGGAATCAATACATGTGTGAAGAAGCCCTTATGGCTTGATGAAGACTAACGTCTCCGGGTGGCACTAAAGGCAGCTGGCTGGCTGCTACATATATTGCACATCAAATGCTACCTCTAATAGAGTATTGTAACATTTTTACTAAAGTGATCAGATGACACAAAGGAGAAAGCTTGGGCAAAAAAACGCCTAATGGTAAGTACACACTAGAAGTTTTTTTTTCATGCAACCCAGCGGGCTAAATTAAAAAAACTGAGAGGTCGCCCTACTAAGCGATGTTAGTGCGGTGATCTCCTCCACTGTGCTAATGTGTTCTGACATGACGACTACCATGTCCTGTTACAAGGAATGTAAACATCCCTTGTAATAGGAATATTGCGTGACATGTTCACTTTATGGAGAGATGTGGGGTCTATAAGACCCAACATTTCTCCTCCATGAAAAAAATGAACGATCTCAGGCTTTCCGGTCGAGTCCCCGGCATTATTTACTTCCGCCAGTCCAGACGTGACGTCATAACATCACGCCCGGGCCTCCAACAAGAGTCATAGAGATTGCCAGGGACCATCTGTCCCTTGGATTTCTCTATGACTTTCTTCTGGCGCCAGCGTATTCCTTCACCAGCTCGCCGAATGCATGGGCGAGCCGGGAGAAGTGCCGGAGGGCGGCGGGAGAGGGGGGACATCTTCTCCCGCCGCCTGTAAGAACAATCAAGCGGCTGAGCCGCTATGATTGTTCTTATGGTGTAGGGAAGAAATTTTTATCTGAATAATGCCTGCAGCTGCATGCATCATTCATATATCACTACTGAAGGCCCAGGATGTCATATGATGGCCTGCAATAGCTTATTGCCTCAGTAGAGCCTTAGGAAATTTTTGCTATTACACCGTATGACGTTGCATGTGAAACTCAAACAAAAGAACAGCACATAATTGTTTGACATAGGAGGAGATCTTTTGCCTTTGATGCCTTTACAAGCCTAAAAAGTAAACCCAATTAAACTGAGGGGCGATAACTCAGACCTGGTTACCTCTACATCCAACAAGAATGCTGGTGATGGTCAGAGACCAGGCTGCTTATTCAGATTATACTTGACAGAAAATGCCACCTGGGTTTTTATTCATTTATTCATTCAATTTATGTTTAGGCAGCTCTGATATAATTAGCTATGTACACTGATGTCATTGGGGGCTACAGGCTGCTGATAGTCTACACTGACTTGACAGTATAAATATGCAACAATTAATGAATATGTTGATGCATTCAGATCTTGATACTAATTGATTCACCGATATGACAACTAGTAAAATATACTGCTTAACTTAGCTCTCCAATCTACTGTATTTCCATAATGTCAGATTTCCTGCATGATAAACTAATAATGTGGTTACATTGAAGTAGGGCTGGCAAATGTCAAGTGCACATATATAGAGTTATTTCAGTTTTCAGTAATACATACTGTGGTTATTGGAGAAGGGAAACAAGAAATAAGAAATTAGGTTTGTAAAAAATATAATTTTGATGATAGTAAAATAGTAGCTCTTATTCATGTTTTCTTGTCTTTTTGAAATATCTGAATTTTTGCTTGTTAGATGATGGAAGACCTTTAAGCTGTTTACCACTTTACACAAATATTGCTGCAATAAAAGAGTACCTCCGGCTGACTGAGACATTTGTTATAGCCATCTAGCACATCAAAATTGGATGGATAATGGCAAGTTACACTAAAAATCGATAACAATGCTTGCTTTTTTGGAGTCGTTTAGCCTTAAGGCTATGTCACACCATTAATTTTCTTATTAGTATTGTTTTGCTTGTAAAAATGAATTTTAGTCAACGAAAACCCTGTGACACAGCAATTCCTTACATAAGATGGCTCTTTGGAAACTTTTGGTGTGTATATATATATATATATATATATATATATATATATATATATATATATATACACACACACACACACACACACACACACACACACACAGTATCTCACAAAAGAGACACCCCTCACATTTTTGTAAATATTTTATTATATCTTTTCATGTGACGACACTGAAGAAATTACAGTTTGCTACAATGTAATGTAGTGAGTATACAGTTTGTATGACAGTGTGAATTTGCTGTCCCCTCAAAATAGTTCAACACACAGCCATTAATGTCTAAACGGCTGGCAACAAAAGTGAGTACACCCCTAAGAGAAAATGTCCAAATTGGGCTCAAAGTGTCAATATTTTGTGTGGCCACCATTATTTTCTAGTACTGCCGTAACCCTCTTAGGCATGGAGTTCACCAGAGCTTCACAGGTTGCCACTGGAGTCCTCTTCCACTCCTCCATGACGACATTACGGAGCTGGTGGATGTTAGAGACCTTGCGCTCCTCCACCTTCCCTTTGAGGGTGCCCCACAGATGCTCAATAGTGTTTAGGTCTGGAGACATGCTTGGCCAGTCCATCATCTTTACCCTCAGCTTCTTTAGCAAGGCTGTGATCGTCTTGGAGGTGTGTTTGGGGTTGTTATCATGTTGGAATACTGCCCTGTGGCCCAGTCTCCAAAGGGAGGGGATCATGCTCTGCTTCAGTATGTCACAGTACATGTTGGCATTCAAGGTTCCCTCAATGAACTGTAGCTCCCCAGTGCCGGAAGCACTGATGCAGCCCCAGACCATGACACTCCCACCACCATGCTTGACTGTAGGCAAGACACATTAGTCTTTTTTGTACTCCTCACATGGTTACCGCCACACATGCCACTTGACACCATCTGAACCAAAGAAAAGAAAAGGCTTCCTTCTTGGACGACAGCCATGCAGACTGGTTTGATGCAGTGTGCGGCGTATGGTCTGAGCACTGACAGGCTGGCCCCCCTTCAACCTCTGCAGCAATGCTGGCAGCACTATTTCTATTTCTATTTTTACTCAACTTCTTTGGTCGACCATGGCAAGGCCTATTCTGATTGGAACCTGTCCTGTTACTGCTGTATGGTCTTGGCCACCGTACAGCAGCTCAGTTTCAGGGTCTTGGCAATTTTCTTATAGCCTAGGCCATCTTTATGTAGAGCAGCAATTCTTTTTTTCAGATCCTCAGAGAGTTCTTTGCCATGAGGTGCCATGTTGAACTTCCAGTGACCAGTATGAGCCAGGATGAGAGATTGAGTGTGTTAACACCAAATTTAACACACCTGCTCCCCATTCACACCTGAGACCTTGTAACAATAGTGAGTCACACGACACTGGGGAGGAAAAATGGCTAATTGGACCCAATTTGGACATTTTCACTTAGGGGTGCGCTCACCTTTGTTGCCAGCAGTTTAGACATTAATGGCTGTGTGTTGCGTTATTTTGAGGCGACAGCAAATTTACACTGTTATACAAGCTGTACACTCACTACATTGTAGCAAAGTGTAATTTCTTCAGTGTTATAGAAAAGATATAATAAAATATTTACAAAAATGTGAGGGGGTGTACTCACTTTTGTGAGATACTGTGTGTGTATATATACACACACACTCACACACACAGTTTATATGAGCAAGAAAAAACATGTGAAGCCCTTGAAATGAACTGGTTTTCTGCAGTAATTTGCCATAAAATGTGTTTAAAGTGTTTGTTAAGGCATTATTATAAGCAGAAGTGGCTCTCTAATTAGGCAAATTAGGCGGTCGACTTAGGCCTCGCATTCACAGGGGCCTCGTGGCCGCCTAATTTGCCTGACATCTGTGTGGGAGTGGAAGGGAATGTCCACTGGTCACCGTCGGTAATCAGGCCGGGCCGGTAAAGTGTTCCTAATATGCAGCGCTGCTATAACAGCACCGCCGCGCCGACCTGAAATCTCACTCTCGTCCCTCTGCCTCCCTCGGTACTCTCCAGCACCCCCTCTCAGTGTCCTCCATCATCGCTGTCTGCAGACAAATAATGGAGGTGAAGGTGGAGGCAGAGATGCCGGCCTCTGCTGAACCTGTCAGGTGGAATGCATGCACATGCAGAAGTTTGTTCTGCCGGGGTGTGTGCAGGAAGGTAAGTTGGCAGCTTTTTGGAAGAATGAGAGACTTGTGTGCAGAGACTGAAGGAAGGGGCTTGAGATGTGGAAGGGGGTGGTGAGAGCAGTGTCTGCAGCAGGGTGGGAGGCTAGTTGCTGTCAGGGCTGGGCTCAGCCCTTCCCTCTGAGCTGGCCGCTCAGCTGTCAGCTAATTGCCAGCTCCTATCTCTCCACAGTTACGCAGCTGTTGATGATATCCTGCCTACTTAAGCCATCCAGCCCATAAGATCTCTGTCTTTGCCTTAGTCAACATCACAGAGACTATCTCCTGCATTCCTGTTAAAAGACTTGCTTGGCTGATATCCCTTCTGGCTCCAGATCCTGCTTACTGTTTTACTAGACATGTGCAGTTCGTTTCGTTCCGAATTGAAATTCGGACAAATTTTTCATTATTCGGAAATTCGGATGTATCAATGGATCTTAGGAAGGGCGTAAGCTGACTAGCCCCCAGACGTAATCCATCCATCCATATCTGAATCTACTCATGTCTGAAACTGTGTAGGCATTTCTTGCCTGTGATACTGCTTGAAAGGATTATACTTGCTTTGTAAATCTCTCCTGAAGATATTGTGAAATAAAGCAAAGAAGTTTTTAAGTGCAGCAACCTCTTGGACTTTTTTTTTTATATATATATATATATATATAACCATCTTCCGAAAGAATTAATTCAAATTCGAATAGAAAAGATTAGACTAGAATAGAAAATAATAGACAAGAATAGCATAGAAAACAATAGAACAGAATAGAAAAAAATATAGTATATTCTATTTTAATCTTTCTACTCAAATTCAAATTAATTCTGTACCAAATTCCAATTTCGGAAGATGGTTTTATATATATATATATATTTTTTCTATTCTGTTCCATTGTTTTTCTATGCTATTCTTTTTTATTCTATTCTAAACTTTTCTATTCAAATTTAAATTCATTCTATACGAAATTCGAATTTCGGAAGATGGCTTCTGAAATTCGAATTTCAGATAGAATGAATTTGAATAGAAAAGATTAGAATAGAAAATAATAGAAAAGAATAGACTAGAAAAACAATAGAACAGAATAGAATAAAATATAATATATGAATCTCGAATTCCGGAAGATGTTTTATATATATGTATATATATATATATATATATATATATATATATATATATATATATATATATATATATATATATATATATATATATATTTTATTTTTTTTTCTATTCCATTGTTTTTCTATGATATTCTTTTCTATTTTATGCTAAAACTTTTCAAATTGGAATTCATTCTATATGAAATTCAAATTTCGGGAGATGGCTTCTGAAATTCGAATTTAGCATAGAATGAATTCGAATTTGAATAGAAAAGATTAGAATAGAAAATACCGTATATATACTCGAGTATAAGCTGAGTTTTTCAGCACATTTTTTTGTGCTGAAAATGTCCCCCTCGGTTTATACTGGAGTCAAGCACTTTTCTGTAGCAGAGAATGACATTTTCCAAACTGAATTAGGGGCCCCGTATCTCAGGGCCACTTGGAGCTAGGAACCCCAAATTTGGTGTGCAAACCCAGTGGGACTAGCACTACAACATCCTATCACCAAGTGGTCCCGAGATACGGGGCCCCAAAATCGGTTCGGAAAATGTCATTCTCTGCTGCAGAAAAGTGCGTGACATATTCAGAACTGACTTTGGGCCCCCGTATCTTGGCGCCACTTGGAACCCCAGCTTTGGATATGTTGTAGTGCTAGTTCCACTGGGTTTGCACACCAAATTCGGGGTTCCCAGCACCAAGTGGCGCCGAGATACGGGGCCCCAAATTTGGTCAACTGTGTCCATCTGCAGCAATGTCATTTCGGGACCCTTTGAATTCATTCTTTGCGAAATTCGAATTTCAGAAGATGGCTTCTGAAATTCGAATTTCGTCTAGAATAAATTTGAATTTGAATAGAAAAGATTAGAATAGAAAATAATAGAAAATAATAGACTAGAAAAACAATAGAACAGAACAGAATAGAATATAATTATATATATTTTATTCTATTCTGTTCTATTGTTTTTCTAGTCTATTATTTTGTACTCTATTCTAATGTTTTCCATTCAAATTTACAAATTCGAATTCATTTTATACGAAATTTGAGTTTCGGAAGATGGTTTATATATATATATTATTTTTTTCTGTTCTATTGTTCTATTGTTTTTCTATTCTATTCTAATGTTTTCTATTTGAATTCAAATTCATTCTATACAAAATTCGAATTTTGGAAGATGTTATATATATATATATATATATATAGTATATTTTTTCTATACTGGTCTATTGTTTTTCTATGCTGTTATTTTATATTATTTTATATTTTATTCTAATCTTTTCTATTTGAATGCAAATTCATTCTTTACGAAATTCAAATTTCGGAAAATGGTTATATAGAAATAGAATGAAATTGAATTCTAATAGAAAAGACTAGAATAGAAAAAACAATAGAAAACAATAGAAAAAAATATAATATATTCTATTCTAATCTTTTCTATTTGAATTCAAATTCATTCTGTACCAAATTCCAATTTCGGAAGATGGTTTTTTAAATATATATATATATATATATATATATATATATATATATATATATATATATATATATATATATATATATATATTTTATTTCTATTCTGTTCTATTGTTTTTTCTATTCTAGTATTTTCTATTAGAATTTCATTCTATTTCTATATGACCATTTTCCGAAATTCGAATTTCGTATAGAATGAATTTGCATTCAAATAGAAAAGATTAGAATAAAATAGAAAATAATAGAAAAGAATAGCATAGAAAAACAATAGACCCGCATAGAAAAAATATAATATATATATAATCCATATTCCGAAATTCGAAAACAATAGAACAGAATAGAATAAATGTAATATATATCTGTTTATTCTGTTTTGTTCTATTGTTTTTCTAGTCTATGCTTTTCTATTATTTTCTATTCTAATCTTTTCTATTCAAATTCATTCTATACAAAATTCGAATCTCATGTAGACTGAAATCAAATTTGAATAGAAAAGTTTTTCTATTATTTTCTATTCTAATCTTTTAATTCTATTTGAATTCAAATTCATCCTATACGAAATTCTAATTTCGGAAAATGGTTATATAGAAATAGAATGAAATCGAGTTCTAATAAAAAAGACTAGAATAGAAAAAACAATAGGACAGAATAGAAAAAAATATTATATATGTGTATATATATATATATATATATATATATATATATATATATATATATATATATATAAAACCATCTTCCGAAAATGGAATTTGGTACAGAATGAATTCGAATTAGAATAGAAAAGATTAGAATAGAATATATTATATTTTTTTCTATTCTGTTTTTCTATGCTATTCTTTTCTATTATTTTCAATTCTATTCGAATTCACTTTCATTCTATACGAATTTAGAATTTCGCAAAATGATTATATATAGTTTACTTTTTCAAATTCGGTCAAATTTTTTCAAATGCGGTGGAATTTTTTCGAATTTGATAATTTTATTTCGAATGCAGTAGAATTTTTTCGAATCTGATAGTTTTTTCGAATACGGGCAAATTTTTTCGAATTCGAATAAGAAACTAAACAAATCCCGAAAACGAATGTAACGAATGCAACGAATTTAACTAAACAAATTTAGTTAAATAACAAATCGAAACGAAACGAAACTAAACAAATTTTTTCATCCTGCACATGTCAATGTTTTACTATGCTCATCTCCGGCTCCCTGACATTTGGCTTGTCTGACTATCCGTTCCGGTTCCTGAACTCTGGCTATGTTTTAACTAGGTTTGTTCTATTTACTTTTATTATTAAACAAGTGTGATTTAACTGTACTTCTGTCTCGGTCTTATTTCACGATTTCTGGCAGTTGCTCTATGCATGCCACTGCAAAGTGGCCTCTGCAGTGATGGAGCAATAAATTAGGACTTATCCACACCATATACCACTTTTTTACCATCTACACCCCTCTCATGTCATACTACCCCCCACCATACACTCTGCACCCCTCTCATATACATAACTCCCCTCCACCATACATTCCGCACCCCTCTCATGTACATAATACCCACCGCCATACATTCCGCACCCCTCTCATGTCATACTACCCACCGCCATACATTCTGCACCCCTCTCATGTACATACTACCCACCGCCATACATTCCGCACCCCTCTCATGTCATACTACCCACCGCCATACATTCTGCACCCCTCTCATGTACATACTACCCACCGCCATACATTCCACACCCCTGTCATGTCATACTACCCACCGCCATACATTCCGCACCCCTGTCATGTCATACTTCCCACTGCCATACATTCCGCACCCCTCTCATACACATACTACCCACCGCCATACATTCCGCACCCCTTTCATGTCATACTACCCACCGCCATACATTCTGTACCCCTCCCATGTACATACTACCCACCGCCATACATTCTGCACCGCTCTCATGTCATACATAGCACCTTTCAAGTACTTCAGCCACCTCCCTCTCTGTCACTCTCCTCTTTCGAAGCACACTGCATTCCTCTTTTCACTCCAATTTCTCTAAGGATAGCTGTGATCTACAGGCCCCCTGGACCAGTATCAACCTTTCTTGATGACTTCTCTGCCCGGCTACCCTACTTTCTTTCCTCTGAAATCCCCACAATCATTCTTGGGGACTTCAACATCCCTATTAATACTAACACTCCTGCCCCTTCCAAATTTCTCAGCCTAACCTCCTCCTTTGACCTGAAGCAGTGGATATGTGCTCCTACTCACTCCGAAGGCAATACCCTTGACCTTGTTTTCTCTCACCTTTGCACTCCATGCAACCTCTCTAACCATACATTCCCTCTCTCTGATCACCACCTTATTAGTTTCACGCTCTCCCTCTCCTCCACCTCCTCTCCCTCCAACCGCCTAAAAGTTACCCACAGAAACCTACGTCATCTCAACCCTTCTCTTCTCTACTCTGCTATCGACAACCTCTACAACAAAATCTCACCCCTATCCTGCACCAATCTAGCCACTTCTGTCTACAATGCTTCACTTCTAGCCTCACTGGACTCACTGGCCCCCCTCACTACACACAGAATCAGGCCCGACTCCTTCAACCTTGGCAAACAGATGAGACTAGAAGTCTGAAAAAATGTAGTCGTGCTCATGAGCACCTGTGGCGTAAGACTGTCTCAGGGAGATTTCAACCAATATAAATCTGTCCTCCAAAAATACAATTCCAGCCTCCTCTCTGCCAAGCAGACCTATTTTATCACTCTCATTAGCAACTTATCATCCCGTCCCCGTCAACTCTTCTCTACCTTCAACTCTCTACTTCGTCATCCACCGCCTCCACCCGCCAACTCACTCACTGCCCAGGAGATCGCCAATCACTTCAAACAGAAGATTGATACAATTCGCAAGGAGATCTCTACTGTTCCGATACCCTCCACGCTTTACACTTCATGCCCACAGGCAAAATCATTACTTCCCTCTTTCAACCCCACCACTATAGATGAGGTTGCTAAACTACTTTGTAATTTTTACCTTACCACCTGCCCTCTGGATTCTGTTCCCTCACAAATGCTACCCTCTGGCTCTATGCTACACTCTCTAACCCACATCTTCAATCCCTCCCTCTCTTCTGGCATCTTCCCCAACTCTCTAAAACATGCACTTGTCAGACCCATATTTAAAAAGCCCTCACTGGACTCATCCAATCTTAACAACCTACGCCCCATCTCCTTGCTCCCCTTCTTATCCAAACTCCTCGAACGTCTGGTCTACAACCGACTGAGCATCCACCTCACTGATAATAGCCTTCTTGATCCCCTTCAGTCTGGATTTCGTCCTCAACGCTCCACAGAAACTGCTCTCCTAAAACTAACAAACGATCTACTAACGGCCAAAACCAATCGACACTATTCTGTACTCCTACTCCTGGACCTCTCTGCTGCCTTTGATACAGTTGACCAGCCCCTCCTCAAAAAACTCCACGCCTTTGGGTACTCTTCGCTGGTTCTCTTCCTACTTATCCAACCGCACCTTTAGCGTTTCTTACAACTCTACTTCCTCCTCTCCTCTTCCTTTCTCTGTTGGGGTCCCCCAAGGTTCTGTTCTTGGACCTTTCCTATTTTCAATCTACACCTCCTCCCTGGGTCAACTGATAGCTCCCCTGGCTTCAAATACTACCTCTACGCTGACGACACCCAAATCTACTTCTCTACCCCTCAGCTCACTCCCTCTGTCTCCTCATGTATAACTAATTTACTATCAGATATATCAGTCTGGATGTCACACCACTTCCTCAAACTCAATCTATCCAGAACCGAACTAATAATTTTTCCTCCCCAATATGCCCCTTCCCCTTCCCCTGATCTCTCTGTCAAAATCGATGGCACAACTATAAGCCCATCCTCACATGCCAAGATTCTAGGTGTAGTCCTGGACTCTGAACTCTCCTTCAAGCAACACATCCAATCACTGTCCAAATCCTGCCTCCTCAACCTCTGCAACATCTCCAAAATACACCCCTTTGTAACCAATGACACAACAAAGCTCTTAATTCACTCGCTGGTCATCTCTTGCCTCGACTACTGCAACTCCCTTCTCATTGGCTTTCCTCTACATAGTCCTTCACCACTTCAATCCATCATGAATGCTGCTGCCAGACTCATTCACCTTACCAATCGTTCTGTGTCTGCTACTCGTGTCAATCCCTCTACTGGCTTCCACTCGGCCAAAGAATTAAATTCAAAACACTAACAACTACGTACAAAGCCATCCATAATTTCACCCCTAGCTACATCACTAGCCTAGTCTCTAAATACCAACCTACACGTTCTCTTCGTTCCACTGAAGACCTCCTGCTCTTTAGCTCCCTCGTCACCACCTCCCATGCTCGCCTCCAGGACTTTTGCAAAGCATCTCCAATCCTATGGAATGCCCTACCCCAATCTGTCAGCTTATCTCCTACTTTATTAGCTTTTAGACGTTCCATGAAAACCCTTCTCTTCAGAGAAGCCTACCCTACCCACATCTAACAACTGTATTTTCATTTTCTCCATCAGCTCACTACCCAATACTACCCCTCCGCCACCCCTCTCGTGTACATACTACCCACCGCCATACATTCAGCACCCCTCTCATGTACATAATACCCAATGCCATACATTCCGTACCCCTCTCATGTCATACTACACACCATCATACATTCTGCACCCCTCTCATGTCATACTACCCACCGCCATACATTCCGCACCCTTCTCATGTACATACTACCCACCGCCATACATTCTGCACCCCTCTCATGTACATACTACCCACCACCATACATTCCGCACCCCTCTCATGTACATACGACCCACCGCCATGGGAGACCCCTGAAGTCTCACTTTTGAGAGAGAAAGGGAATGCGGAAACACATTCCCCAGTCCATTTCACTGTAGCCTCAGTTGTACACAGTTTACTATGCTTCAGTTATGATTGAACACAGTGAGTGATCAATACGGATCACTTACTGTGTTCATTTAGAAAAGGAAGGGGCTGGTAAATGACATATTTACCAGCCCCCTTTCCCACCCTCCATCCTGAAGATCCCCCACAGCAGCCAGTCAGTGGGAGAGAAGAGGAGGGAAGCCGGTAGCACTGTGGGGGGGGGGGGGGGGGCACACCGTTACTTTTTACCGCTTGAATTATTTTTCTAATTATAGGTGTGAGTGGGGCCTCATGTCTAAGTTTTGCCTTAGGCCTCACAAAGCCTAGAGCTCTGATTTTAAGTCTATGCCAGCCCCTCTGTTGAAGGCTGGCATAGCACAATGTGTAAGTTGTATTTAAAAACGAGCGTCCTAAATACTGAATATCAGCTGTCTTCTGGCCGGTATCATCACTCGCGGCCGCTTTCCAGCTTTGATAGATGTCTTCTGCGGGAGGGGCCGTGATCTCCCTCTGACGTAAGAGGGAGATCACATGGCCAATCGCCTCCTCCGCAGAAGCCACCCATCGGAGCTGGAAAGTGAGGCGCGAGTAAAGTGACCGGCCTGAAGACAGCTGATGTTCAGTATTTACAGCGCTCGTTTTTAAATACAACTTACACATTGTGCTATGCCAGCCTCTAATAGAGAGGCTGGCAGTGACAAATTTAATATTTTAATATTAAAATAATAGCGGCGGGGACGGGCCGGACCGGAGACAGACAGAGAGGGCGCTGACAGGGAGGAAGGAGGGGGGGTGAGGGGGGAGAGAGGAGAGCAGAGAACAGGCATCCTATCACATAAGAGGCACCAATACCAGTATTAATATTGGTGACGATACCGAGTATTTGCAAAAATACTTGTACTCATGCTCCCAATAACCAAAAGCAATACCTTTGTGGTGCGATTTGAGCCCATACAAAATGAATGGTCTCAAATTGTGCTGCAAAGAATCGCATGTGATTTGAACAGGAATGCAATGCGATTTCTGTCCATATTGCATATGGTTTCCCCCACTGCTCCTGTGTGATCTCAGTATAGAAAGACAGGGAAGCACCATCTAAAAAGAGCAGCAATGGGCAAACAGTTTATTAAAAAATGTTATGTTATTAGAAGTCACATGGTAAAAGTACATAATATATCTTGCATGTCAAATCCAAAACCACACCCGCGGTGCTCACAAGGCTGGAGGAGATGCATAGGCAGCCCCTCCCCCAGCTGACATCACTTCCGCCCTATACCCACAGGGGTCCCAAAACTTCCTACATCTCCTCCAGCACTATAAGCACCGCAAGCGGCCGTGGTTTTGGATTTAACATGCAAGATATATTATGTGATAACAACAATTTTTAATAAACTGTTTTTCCATTGCTGCACGTCTAAGATGGCACTTCCCTGTCTGTCTATACTGGGATCATACAGCATCGGTGAGGGAAATAGCATGCAATTTGGACAGGAACTTCACTGCATTCCTGTTCAAATTGCATGTGATTCTTTGCAGTGTGTTTTGAGCCCATTCATTTTGTTTGGGCTCAAATCACACCGCAAAGGTATTGGTACCTGGTATCAGCGAGTACTTGACCGAAAGTATTGGTACTCATACTCCCCGGTAAAAAGAACAGTATCGATGCAACCCTAGTTATAACCCCTGGCAGTTGTTTTACCATCTGTGTCCCATTGGGGATAATTGTCACCACTTCCTTTCCAACAGCCAAAACATAAAGCTAGAGGAAATCCTTCCAAAGTGAAGGAATCCATGGTTGTCACCAGACTCACCAGAACTAGTCCCCATTGGAAGATTTCCTTTTTATTTCCTTTCTGTTGACAACCCAAAATGTGGGTCTTTCCTTCATTTTGGTAATAATGGTAAACAGGACAAATAGGGTGAATCTTACTAACCTAGCAAAAAACCTGACAGGTATTCTAATTACCCTACATTCCAGAAAGTTTTGCTATTAATTAGACTCTAGGTAAAAGAATGACTTTAGTTCTGCGGTTTTCTCATGTTGCTGCAATTTTTTAAAAATAGGCATGAAAATAAAAGTGTCAGGAGAAAGGAGAAGTGGCAATATTGCCAATACTTGGCATGACCGCATCTGGCGCATCACGCACATGCGTGGTGGCGCCAATCGGCGAATGCACGTATGTGGTGGCACGTGCATAACGTGATAGATGCTAGCGCTGTGTATTCTGATCTTGGATTCCCTGTTACCAACCCAGCTTGCCTCTGACCTGTCTCATCTCCATCCCTGGCTATGACCCCTGGCTTGTACTACCGACTCTGATGCTGCCTGATTACTTGTGTTTGACCCCCGGCTTGTACTACTGACTCTGCTGCTGCCTGTTTACCTGTGTATGACCCTGGCTTGTTCCTGTTCCTGTTATCTGCCTCTGCTCCTGACTGATCAACCATGCATGACCCTGGCCTGACTCCTGGCCTGGCCAAGTATGCCTGGAACTTCTGAGGGACGCCTGCCCTACAGTGCATCCTGTATGTTCCTGCCACTATCTGGTGATTAGCTCCTGAGCTCTTCAGGCTACCACAGCTGGCAACCCATGCTTCTCTGGGCACCACATCTCCTGTATCACCTTCAGGGGTGCTCTGCACTCAGCCGCAAGGGGAGCCCTCTCAGCACTCCAGACTCAAACCAGGTAGGTGACAATGCGTGTGCCAGAGTGATGGTAAACTGAGGCAATGCAGATAAGAACAGAGATGTCATGGTTCCTGCTATGCAGCCTGACTGTTACTTTGCCTAGCGTGGGTAAAAACTTTAAAGGTTAACTCCACTTTCGTGAAAAAATAAATATATCAAATATAAAAACAATTATATAGAAATATACAGTAAAATAGTTGCACTGTGGTATTAAAACAGTATCCAAAGGACACAGGGGAACAAACAGCTTGTTCCTCAGAGCAAAAACAAGTAGGAATCTACAACAAAGTTTGTTTAAATTCCTGCAATGTACATTTATTATCCAGAGCCAAAGGCAATAATTTTTTCCTCAACAAATGTGGAATTACTCTTTATATAAGCACTTCATATAGACAATTAATTGCTTGTATGTTTTCCAACTTTGCTCTTGACCTTTGTGCTTTTCAGTCTCTCCTTACATTCTGTTTATAGGTCCCAGTAGCTCAAACTGACATGTAAAGACAGAAGTAAATCAGCCAGGGTAGTAACTCAACCCCCCCCCCCCCCCCAAATGGCTCAGTCCAACATTTCAGAACAAAGGAGATAGACTAAGAGATAGAAAAATTAACCCCAAATCATTAAAGATTCCCTTTTAAAAAGAATGTATAGTTTTTATTTTAGATCTACAGTAAATGTGAAATAAATCAAGTACATAATAAATCATCTTTTTAGCACACATTCATTAATATCATTTATATAGTTTGTTGTTAATTACAATTCTATGGAGCCGCATTATTTGCTCATTACGTACAAGTTCCAAAAGAAGATATGTATACTGCTCGCCACAGGCTCCACGGCAAAAAATCTGGGTGCCATTCTAGCTTATTACACTCCTGTGTGTTCAGTCAGAAAATAAAATGAATCACAGCACTCCAGGCTACAGCAACTCTTCTTGTTTATTAAAATGGCAGGAGGGGTTACCTCTGACATGTTTTTCGTTGAAGAACGTTTAGGAAAGAGTCCACAGTGCGGTAAATCATTTTCTTTTCTATCTCTAATTACTAAGGTTTTGCTTTACTGCTTCTTCTCACAATTTAAGTCAAGGAATTGAACGATTCATTGAACAATGTTCCCCCTATGTACCTGATATCTTAACTATCTCAACGGTTGTTAAAAAATAAACATAGAGTGAATGTTGAGTGCTGTTTGTTTTATAGTCAGTGTGATAGGAGCCGAGCCGGAATTAAAAAGGTGATACATCACATTGTTCTTCTCATCATATTAGAAGACCTGTAGGACCTGTCCAAAAATGAAGTTTATAGCACATTTATGGTGCTATATTGGAGTCAAATTGTCAGATTCAAAAGAACAGTGTGTCACATATGGTTTTCAGTATGAATAGTTATTGTATTTCTGAAAAAAACCCCATAAAACTCAACGTCATATATGTACTGGTATAGTTATTAGTACTGTGCGATGTGTCTGATATTATAAGAAAATCTGACAGCAAAGTAGCAGCTGGAACCTGGCATAATGATCTGCTTAGGTATGCTACACCTACATGTACACATAATGGGCTGAGAGGATTATTCAGTCTATATTCAATTTACAGGGATTACAACTATTAATATTATCTTGAAATAGTTACTGTATTTATTTTACTATTAAGCTGGCCATACATGACTCAGTTTTGTTCTTTCTGCCAGCAGGTTGAACAAAAAAAATGGACCCGATTCCCCATCCACACATTCAATGTGGATGTGATATTCCTCCCCGCTGTCATTGCTGACCAGCACTACAGCTGCTTGGCTGTAAGTGCTGATCGAATGGAAATTTTACAGCAGGAACATTTATGATAAGTCAATCTTTTTAACAGGAGAGGTCATAGATGGATTGAAATTCAGCCAGTTCGTACTGAACCGGCTAAATTTCGATCCATCTACTGAATAGCCAGCTTTAGTTGTGTAATTTGCTTCTTTATTAAGTATTGTTTACTGCGGCAAATAAAACAAACATTAGTTTTATTAGTGTTTACTGTCCAATTTACTGTGTTGCTTTAATGAACAACAATGAAGGTCCATGTTTTGAATGGTATCAAAACATGATGTTTAAATGGTATCCTAATGCTCCAGGGCACCTTAGTGCATTGGGATGTGTTGTCTTACAAAAAAGGTCAAGTCTAATTTTCAGGATCTCAGGGTGCTTTGGTAGTCCACTCATTTCAAAGGGATGCCTTATTGCAACACACGTTAATTAACATGCAACATAATGTGTATTAATGCACCACAAAAGTGTAAATGGGCCCTTAAGGTATAATTCAGTCAAATTTTAAATTGGAACTGTAGCATGGAGAGAGAAGCCAAAGTGTTATTTGTTTTGATAGTTTACAGAGGTTAGATGAATCCGGGAAATGAACTTTAAGGCCCCTTTCACACGGGGCGGATCCGTTGGACGGACTCGGCTAGCTCAGCGGGGGGTCGATTCGTTGATCCCCACTGAGCAGGCGGATGACAGGTCCGTCTCCGCTCACTGTGCAGAGACGGACCTGTCAAACCCCCGCTGTTCTCTATGGGGAGATCGGATAAAAAAGGACAGCCTGTCCGTTCTTATTCGATCCCATCCGCTGGACGGATAGCAAACGTTTCGCACATATCAGCTGACATCGGCCTGCTCATAGAAGTCAATTGGTGGCCCGCTCGGATCTGCCTGAAGAACGAACATGCAGATCCGAGCGGGCCGATCGCGTGAAGGGGCCTTAAAGTGGATGTAAACCCTCACATATACCCAGTGAATTAAACAGCCTGAGATGATACTCAGAGATGAAACAAATCTCCCTATATATTTTACTTGTATATCTGCTATCTTCAACTGTATATATCCTTTAGAAAGTGCTCTTCTGGTTAAAGTTTTTCTCTTCCTAGTTAGCACTGGTAGTGGATTATTGACATACAGCCAAGACAGCTGATTGGAGAAAAGACACACACCCCCTCTCCTCATTGGCAAAGGAAGAAAGGAATGTGAAGAGGTCTGCTCTAAGACGGCAAGCTGACTGCTAATCTATTTATAGCAACCTCCCCCTTACACACACTTCTATCCCCCAATCTCCGAGACATGTGAGACGTTATCAGGCTGATAACAGAGCTGTGGAGCAAGAGACAGCTACGGGATGTAGTGCTTTGGAGATAAGAAAACACTGCAAATGTATGTGCCCAGTTCAAATTTCATGAATCGGGTTTACATCCACTTTAAGGGCAACTTTCGTAGGGGAAAAAAATAAAGAAAAATAATATAGCGTATATAATTGTGAAACAAGTCATATTGTAATTGAATGTTATTAAAAATTATCTTTCCTTTTCAATCTGCAGCTCTGTAATTTTCTGTAAAATGCAGTGCAATATGGCTACCTGGAGTTGTTCTGTACACAGAACGTGTACAGAATCCCCCCCAAGAAACATAATTTCCTGCTTGTGTGATTGGCTCACTGATTTTCCCAGATGTGTGCCCTAAGCTACAAGTCAGATTTCAAGCATCCCCTGCAACAAAGATGTCATTTTTGGTGAGATACTCCCAATAGAAAATCACATCTAAAGGGATGCAGACCCTGCAACTTTCCTCATTAGAGGTCTGCAGCTGCAGCAGATGATTGCATACTAAGACATTTTGAACAATTTCATGCTCCCAACTTTGTGGTAACAGTTTGGGGTTGACCCCTTCCTGTTTCAACATGACTGCGCACCAGAGCGGGTCAGCATAAAGGTTCTCACACTGTGAAGCAGGATATTGATCTGGAGAGTCTGTAAGTGATCTTCTACAGTATCTGGGACACCTAACCCTCACCTCCTTGACCATTCTGAAATAAAACTTTAAAAAGACAAAAGTGACTGGTGCCCAATATCCTTTCTTGGTCCCCCTTTTTAGCCATGGACTCCCTGGAGTGAAATGCTATCCTGCCTTTGTGGTGCTACACCCTCCTAGGTTTAGGGAAGCTGCTAGGTAAATTTTGTTTGGCTCCACTGTCATCATTAGAGCAGAATTTGATTGATTAGGGTGGCTCAGGATTTCACAGGCTGCTGCTCTGCTAGAGATTTCTAGAACATTGTGGGAGGGAGAGCAGAGACTGCAGTCTGGATTTTATGGAACTTTAGCCATTCCCTAGGGAAGCTTGCCCAGAAGGTGGGTGGAAGAGGCCATAAATAGTCTAAGCAGCACAAGGGGGATTTCAGCATGCTGGTGTAAGGCAGCATTCCAGGGTCTCGCCCTCCTGGGCAGAAGCCAGTTTGAAGATGCCTGGGTCCTGGCTCGGCTTAGGAATCAGGTGAAAGCTCACTCGCGGAAAGCTAGAAAAGAAGCTGTAGGAGAGAGCCCAAGGTGTCCAGGGGCTGAGTGAGTCTTCACCTCCTTCAAAAGAGAAAGAGCCTGATGGATAACAGCCTGATAACAACCTGTTAGTGAGTACAAGGCCTGGATTTGAACCTGGAACCACTGCTTTGTCAAGCAATGTCTCTTCTTGCTGAGCTATATGAAATGCTGGACAGTTACCTGGACAACTCCTTGAATGATCCTGTCTTGAACCCTGAACTCTTTGTTCCTCACATGAACTTCCTCCTCCCACCATCAGGAGCTCTGGTGAACACTGGTTAGTACTTAGACACCACACCTCAGGTGAGCCCGCCTCATTCACCAAGGTGGCTGCCTATGTAATTATCCTGCAAATTGGTGGTTGTTCCGCTACTGCTATAGCAACTGTTTTTCAAGCCTGATCCCTGGTTGTGACAGATTCTGTGAGAGAAGTACAGCTAGAATCGTGCCAGTGCAGCCAATCAGGGGTGCAATACTGTCGGGTGCTGTGCAGGTGCAGCTGAAGGTGCAGAAGTCTTTTGTCAAGAGTTGGACAAGTGGAGCTACAGCAAATAGTTAGCAGTCCTACAGTTCTGGGGTATCCCATGTTCCTATCTCCATCCAAGTTCATTATTCCTAAATAAAAAAATTAAAAAAAGAAGCCCCTAGACTGATTCCTGAGCCAGAGAAAGACTGCTTAAAATACTGTGGGCCTGGCTGTGTGTGTTTTGAGGGAAGGAAATAAGCCCAAACTACCAGCGGTTCTTATGGGGTTGCGCCACACACAGATATAACTTTCATTAGACTTGCCATTTATGAAAAGCAGATATAAGTAATTCCATTTGTGGGCTGCTGCCTACAGACTTTGCTGTTGTTTTTTTGTATATATGAATATAATTTAAGTCCTATTCGGTAATACAGTAATCATTGCAAAGCCTTTCTAGTACAGAAACATTGATATTCCTCCTAGATGCTTAACATGCCATTAAAAATATCTCCCCAAAATAATGTGACACAAAATATGCACAAGCTCCAAAATGCCTAGCAATATAACATTCTACCCACACAACTAGGTACATACACACAATGCCCCTAATAATCTAATTTACTGAGCTGTCAGTTCCTACTTTCTGTAATGTATAGTATTTTAATGAGCAGTATTTGGAGAAAACCAAATTATGAGAACAGACAGGAAAGAGGAATCCTCCATGTGTCTATTGCGAGGTCAGCGGGATGGGCAAAGTCAGGAAAGCCACTGACAGATATACAGGACACAAAGCAGCCAAGAGGAATCCACACAAGACAGTATGACAATGAAATTAGTATGTATCTGGAGGCGCTGCAAACCTTACAGTAGGCTGTTTACCTAACTATAGAGAACAACAAAATTGGCAGAAATTGGCAGAAATTCAAATATACTAGCAAAAAAGAAGGTAAGAAAAGACAAACAGAAAGAAGTAAATGGTTCATTATTTGGTTGTAAAAACAATGTATAAGCTACAGCAAGCAAAAAAATAAAACCAAGAGATTCAGTCAAATTTTAAAATCTCATCAGTGAAAGTTGTCAACAAAAAATGTATATTTTCATAGAAAACCTCCTGAAATGTTTTACAGAAACATCCCAAAAAAATACAAAATTTTCTGCAATGATAACTCTGTTCACACCTTTACAATGTGAGAACACACATGATTGTATGCATGTTACTGAAATCTGTGAAAACACACTTGTTGTGGTGCGATGCCATCAGTTCTTAATGATCCTTGAATGAATCTTGCCAATGTAAATGCAATTTAGTGCACCACGAGCATAGTACAACACCATTGTGGTGTGCTGCCTTTCAAAAAAAAGTACATGTACATGTAAGAGCACCCTAGCGACTGCAGGCCATCATGGCCAAGATGTGTTGGGGGCCTTACTTGGAGGATGGGACTCCTACATTCATTTATGTGATTATATCATTATATTATCTCAACCAGGCTGCTGAGCTGTGATCTGACTCCATTGATCTACACTTCTCTTTCTGAAATGCACAGAACTAGAGCCCTCCCAGCTCTCCATCACATGCACAGGATCCATGGACCAGCAACATTAGGACAGGAGCCACTCATCATTATGGACACTTGCGAGGCCTACCTATATTGTGGTGTCAGATGGGACCCTATGCAGGGTCCTGAGCTAAAGTTGAGAACTGGTTACAGAGGCCCAGCTGCCCAAGAGAGATGTGTCTTGAGCCTATAGACCACATCTTCATCAGAGCTCTCCATCAACTAGCTACCCCGGCTCCTGTTCCAAGCCAACTGTGTTCCTTCCATTCCAGTTCTATATTGCACAGTAATCTGGTAATGCTGGGGCCTAATCAAAGTCCCACAGTTCAGATCAGTCCATATTATGGAAACGTGTCCCTATTATGGGGGTGCCCACAAAGGGGAAGAATAAAGTCCCATAGACACTCACATCTCTGTTTTGAAAGTCTCTTGGTATCCTCTACCACATATGAACTCCTCACCTGCAAGGGGAGAGGACCACATCCACAAGGAAGAGGGCACCATAGCAGAAGCCACTACTGACCTAACCCCTTCTTACAAACTGTTTTTACCCCCCCCCTCCATGAATTTAACGGTAATGTTTTTCTGCGGAAATATAGCAGCATAGTCATAGTTACTTGTTTTCCACTGTTGTATTATTCAAGATCCCATAGATCTGTCCACCCTGCATTCTAGTAGAGTGCTCTGCCATCTTAAATTGTTGTCACTGGTGACAAGCTTCCACTGGGCTGACCCAAAAAATGACACATGTGCTTGATCTGCTGAGGCTTGTGATTGTTTAGCCATTGCTAAGCAACATCATCTGTGCAGGAAAGAACTAAATTAGGATTTTTTCTGAGATTTAGTGAGATCCCGCTTATCAGCTCCGAGAACTACCTAGTGCCACAGGCTTCTGAGGAGGTAGCTGGGAGGCACTGGCTATGTCACTTGGGGAAAAGCAAAAGCAGAATACATGTAAGTGGATTTAGCCTT
Organism: Lithobates clamitans; assembly: GCA_037952925.1. NCBI lineage: Eukaryota > Metazoa > Chordata > Amphibia > Anura > Ranidae > Lithobates > Lithobates clamitans. The sequence continues at coordinate 766,579 of JBBGZY010000031.1, forward strand.
AAAAAAACATGATTTGATTTGGCAATGGTTAACTGTTTATTAATTAGTGTAGAAAAGTAGATGCTACGTTGCCTTTTAATAAAAAGGGCTGAAAGGTCCTCTTTAACACGTTCCTATGGTAAACAGCAGGACTAATGCTAGGTTGGCATTACTCTGTAGAAAGCACTCTGCCTTATTTTGGAGGCAACACCCAATACATATTCAGTTGTGTGCCATGTTTCCATGTTCTAACAAAATAAAATAGCTGGTCCTCGAATACTAGAAAAGTTAATATTTTTTATAGAAATGGAACTTTCCAAAAAACCTCAATCATTCTGCATTTATATACTGCTCATAGCTTCCCGTACAGTTGAAAACCTGGTGTGAACTATAATTTTCACCAGACATTAAAAACACTATAAGCTTTTGATATTCTAATGTAAAAATGTTCCTAATTATTAGAAACCACCTAAGGTGTATCTATCAACAAAACTTTTTTTTTCATTTGGGTAAAGTAGTGAACGGTTAAAACCCTTGTCAGTTTATTTTATTTTATTTATTTTTTTGCTGTCTCTCTACCTTAGGGGAAATTTACCTTTGCTTCCTGCCCCAGAGTAATCTTCCAAAATTAGGGAAATCCCCCATCCTAAACAGCTGTCTAGGTGTCCCCATTGGAACATTTCTCATCGCCTCCTGTCCTGTATACAACTGTTTTGGACTTCCCATCACTTTCTGTCTCAATAACAATGGTCATAACCAGTACAAATAAAGGGGCCAAAGTCCTCAATGGCAACATAGACATCAAAATAAACTTGACTCAGGGTCTAACCCAGCCTTTCTGAACATTTTTAACATAGAGGAACCCATGAAATAACTTTCCGGTTTCAAGCAACAACTGCCAATAATTTACATCTACAGTTTACTGATTTCTCAGATGAGGGTCAGTGAGAATAATTCTTCCTTTTATATAGCCAAAAAGATCATTGGTTATCCGTTAAAAAAAATAGAAAAAAAAGATCATTGCTATAAGTGGTTACTTATCTAAGGGGCAGAAATTGCTTATGGCTCAAGGAACCCACACCAGTTTCTGGAGCCAAAAAACCCTGGTTGAGAAAGGCTGATCTGACCCTTCCTCATTCCATCCAAAACTGTGCTTACACACAGAGACCCAATACCACTGAACATTTTTATTGAAGGTAAACAGCTCACTAAAAGCAAGCAGCAGAATGCTGGAGGAAAACCTATGAAGACAGACCTGGAACTTAGTTTTGAGGGATGCAAAATTATATAATATCTCTCTAGAACAGGGGTAGGCAAGCGGCACACGAAGCCTTTTTTGCCGGCACTCAACTCCCTCCCCCATCAGCAGAGCAGCGCAGGGAAGTGTCAATGTAACACTAATGCATTTCAATTTCAGAGTTCCCCACGCTGCACCTGCACTGAAGGGGAGGCACTGTGCTCCCACACATTGTAAAAGATGAGAAACATTGTTTGGTTCTCTAACCTTGTTGTAGCTGCGATCGTCAGCTTTTGTGATGGGGAAGAGAAGAGATTGGGTGCAGTTCTGCTGGGGGGGGGGTGTTGTCATAAGGCCAATCACAGTCCTGCTAGCCCCGCCCATCATCTGGAGGAAGATGACTCGCTTGGTTGCCAATATTAATCTCAGAAAGAAGCGATTTCACTGTGATTGAGAAAACCACAATTGGGTGACAGTTTGTGGAATTACTGTTGAGCTTCTGGGAACTTTGTTGAAATTATTCCTGAACCTTTGTGTCACTTACTACTGAACCCCCAGCACTGTGTCCCTTTAAGCCAGAGCCAGTATTCAGTGCAATGAAAATCACACCCAGCTTTTCCTGTGGCGCAGAGAGCCACACTTTCTCAGCTGCGGAGGCCCAACTTATGATCCTGCACACAGGCCTACTGCTTTCTGAAATCGCCCCTAACCTGAGCTCATCATTGCACATCCATTCCAGATGCTTGTATGTGACATCACATACATCACATACAAGCATGTGGGCTGGATGCGAGAGGTGGATCAGCAGAATGAGTGTGCCAGGACAGGTAGATGTGTCTCATCTCTGCTTCCTTTCACCACTCTGCATATCATAGATGAGAAGAGAGTACAGCAGTGGAGCAGATGAGCAGGAGGGGTTCAGAGGTGGGATAGATGAGCAGGAGGGTACAGTGGTGGGGCAGATGTGCAGGGAGGTACAGTGGTGGAAGAGATGAGAAGGGGGTTCAGCAGTGGGACAAAAGAGCAGGGGGTTCAGTGCTGGGCCAGATGAGCAGGGGGTTCAGTGTTGGGCCAGATGAGCAGGGGGTTCAGTGTTGGGCCAGATGAGCAGGGGGGGTTAGTATTGGGGCAGATGAGCAGGGGGGTTTAGTGTTGGGGCAGATGATAAGGGGGTTCAGTGGTGGGACAGAAATGCAGGGGGATAGAGCAGTGGGGCAGATGTGAAAGGAGGTGTATTGGTGGGACAGATGAGTAGGGGGTTACAGTGGTGGGGCAGGAGAGCAGGGGGAACAGAGGTGAGGCAGAAAAGCATGGGTGTACTGAGGTGAGACAGATGTGCAGGAGGTACATTGTTGAGGCAGTTGAGAAAGTGGGTTACAGAGGTAGGGCAGATGGGCAGATGAGCAGATGGGTTCAGTGTTAGGACAGACGAGAAGGTGATTCAGTAGTGAGGCAGAAGAGCATGGGGATACGGGAGTGGAGCAGATGTGCAGGGAGGAACAGTGGTGGGGAAAATGAGAAAAGGGGGTACATTGATGGGACAGAAAAGCAGGGGGGTACAGAGATGGAGCAGATGAGCAGGGGGTTACAGTGGTGGGACAGATGAGCGGGGGGGTTTAGTGTTGGGCCAGATGAGAAGTGGGTTACAGTGGTGTGAAAGATGAGCGGGGGGGTTAGTGTTGGGGCAGAGGAGAAAGGAGGTAATTTGGTGGGACAGATGAGCAGGGGGTTACAGCGGTGGGGCAGGGGGGTACAAAGGTGAGGCAGATGTGCAGAGGAGAAAGGAGGTACATCGGTGGAACACATGAGCAGGGGGTTATAGTGGTGGGACAGATGTGCACGGGGTACAGTGGTGGGGCAGATGAGAAAGAGGGTTACAGTGGTGGGGCAGATGAGCAGGGAGTTACAGTGGTGGGGCAGATGAGCAGGGAGTTACAGTGGTGTGGCACATGAGCAGGCGGTTACAGTGGTGGGGCAGATGAGCAGGGGGTTACAGTGGTGGGGCAGATGAGCAGGGGGTTACAGTGGTGGGGCAGATGTGCAGGGGGTTACAGTGGTGGGGCAGATGTGCAGGGGGTTACAGTGGTGGGGCAGATGAGCAGGGGGTTACAGTGGTGGGGCAGATAAGCAGGGGGTTACAGTGGTCGGGCAGATGTGCAGGGGGTTACAGTGGTCGGGCAGATGTGCAGGGGGTTACAGTGGTGGGGCAGATTAGCAGGGGGTTACAGTGTTGGGGTAGATGAGCAGGGGGTTACAGTGGTGGGGCAGATGTGCAGGGGGGTACAGTGGTGGGACAGATGAGCCGCTGTGGTACAGTGGTGGGAAAGATAAGTCGGGGGGGTACAGTGGTGGGGCAGATAAGCAGGGGGTACAGTGGTGGCACAGATGAGCAGGGGGGTACAGTGGTGAAGCAGATTTGCAGGAGGGATTCCAAAGAATCCTAGAGGCTGCTAGGGCTTCCTTGAGCAGTAGCTGATTGACACCCCCATCTGATAGGTGTCCAGATAGTTTCAAGGTCCAACAGTGCTTGACAAAGCCAGGGGCATGACACCAATGACCTTTTTAGATGTCTGAAAAGGGAACATACTGACCACTACTGTAAGTATTGCACTCTTCCTACTGACCACTAACATAAGATCCATTTTTGCCATTGCCTTCCAATGATACTTATTTTAGGGGTTGCTCTGGAGTAATACCTGATGAAGACAAAAGCTTGTGTTTATCTTTTAACACATCAATAAAGATTCTTAGATTGTCTTATCTTATATTAAAGTGCTTGTAAACTCTGTACTACCACTTTTACCTAAAGGTAAGCCTATAATAAGGCTTATCTGTATGTACCGTGAATATCTCCTATACTTGCACCATTTAGGAGATATCCTCGCCAGTGCCGTTTCTTCAGGATCTGTGCTGTGACCGGCGGCCCTTGCGCACATACGTGGGAGTGACGTCAACACGGCTCTGGCCAATCACAGCGCCGGAGCTCGCGAACCCGGAAATAACTCCGGGAGACATGTCGCCGGTCACATCGGTGTAGGGGACCGCTGCAACAGCTTCAATCTAAGGTAAGTATTTCTTAATATGCGATTCATACTAGCTCATTGTGCCTTTGTCTTGCAGGTTGTTTTTTTTTTTTTGTTTTTTTTTCTGTTTTTGTTTTTTTTTCTGTTTTTGTTTTTTTAGAGTTTACAACCACTTTAACTGCTTCCCAATTGCTGCTTGACGATATACGTTGGCAGAATGGCACGGGTGGGCAAAAGGGCGTACAGGTACGCCCCCTTTAAGAAGCAGTGCTGCGGGTGGTCTCCGTGACCGCGGGTCCCGTGGACTCGATGTCCGCCGGGTGCCCATGATCGTGTCACGGATAGGTAGAACGGGAGATGCCTTTGTAAACAAGGTATTTCTCCGTTCTACCTTGTGACATGACAGAGATCACTGCTCCCTGTCATCGGGGAAGCCGATCCCCCCCCACAGTTAGAATCACTCCCTAGGACACCCTTAACTCCTTCATCGCCCCCTAGTGGTTAACCCCTTCAATGCCATTTACACAGTAATCAGTGCATTTTTATAGCACCGATTGCTGTATAAATGACAATGGTACCAAAATAGTGTCAAAAGTGTCCGATGTGTCCGCCATAATGTCGCAGTCATGATTAAAAAAAAAAAAAATCGCAGATAGTTACATATTACATAGTAGGCGAGGTTGAAAAAAGACACAAGTCCATCAAGTCCAACCTATGTGTGATTATGTGTCAGTATTACATTACATATCCCTGTATGTTGCGGTCATTCAGGTGCTTATCTAATAGTTTCTTGAAGCTATCTATGCTCCCCGCCGAGACCACCGCCTGTGGAAGGGAATTTCACATCCTAAGATCGCCGCCATTACTAATGAAAAAAAAACCCATTAATAATAAAAATGCCATAAAACTATCCCCTATTTTGTAGACGCTATAAATTTTACGCAAACCAATTCATATACGCTTATTGCCCAACTCATTGCCCCACTAGATCTTTAAATAAAAAAAAAAAGAAAATCCCTATCTCAAATAAATTATAGCTCCCCAGTGGTTGAAAAACTAAAATCATTGGCAAAGAAATGACTTTTGAACCTGTATCTGGAAATCCACATTTCTGCAACTACAAAGAAGCAAAGTATTCAAAGTATATATTTAGAATAAGTCTAAATGCTGAGAAGACATGCAGAGATTTGTAGTTCCACAGGACACCTGATGCAGCATCCATCTCCGGAAATGCAAAAATAAATATATCCAAAGATTTACCAGAAAAATAGCTAAAGATAATTATAATAGATAATTGTGTCTTCCTTTCGTATTTATTCTATTTAAAAGAAAAAGTTTCCAAAAAAGTGTACTGAGTGCAAGGAAGGAGTTAAATATTGTAAGTACTGGATGTCTGCCCAGTAAAAATGAATATCCCAGTGATTAGTAAGAGGGGGGTTTTGGGGTCTCAGAGATACAGGATAAGGGGTGTCCTTACCTTGGCAGATGCTGGTCCATGAAGTCAGAATGATGAGAAGCAACAAGAGCCCATAAGGTGGCTGCCACCTGAAGTTGCAGTGCTGGGACTTGCCCTGCGTTCTCTCCTCATTGTTGGTCTGCATTGTGATCTGCTTGTTGCAGGGGCTCAGCATCACTGGAGGTCTCCTGGATAGCGCTTAGCTCTAGATACACCCTTCCTGGCTGTACCTACTGACAACTCCCGGCTCTGTGTGCGCGGCGCACTTATATAGCGGACCCGGGCGGCTGATGCAGGCAGAGGATCGCGGTAAGCACTACGATGATTGGCGTCATCAGCCGATGTATCTCCGCCTGTCAGTGTGCACAGTGCATCACACAGCACCGATCACCTGGAGCCCACTCCCCACAAAATGCTAAAAATACACATATTCCTACCCCAGATAGCAACTGCTCCTTGTTGGTAAAGTCACTTTGAAAAGTAGATTTGGAAGCTATGTATTGTTCTTTGCAAACGTCATTACTAAGTAAACCACCAAGAGGTATTTACTAAAGTTTTTGTAACTCCTGAAACGAACTTCTCTTATCTGCTCCATTGCTGGTCTGTTACAGTTACTCTAAACTCTGGTTTTAAAAATCTGTTCAAGTATGTATTCTTAAAGAGGAACTCAACTTCCATCTTTTGCTTTTTTTTTTTTACCTATACCTATAGGTTTTTTACCTTTTACCTATAGGTAAGCCTATAATAAGGCTTATCTACAGGCAGTGACGGCTGGTTGGTCCGTCCGTCGGTCCGTCCCTCGATCATCCGTCCCCCCACCAGCCCCGTACTTACCCCATCTAGCAGCTTCGGCTCCTTCCTATGTCTCCTCCTCCATGGGGGGCGGCTTCCCCAGCGGCTTCCCCCTGCGTCTCCGGCTTCACGGCGGCTTCGTCCTCGGTGGCTTCCCTCCTCCTTCCCTCAGCGGTCAATATGATCGCTTCTCCCCTCAGGTCAAATCGGGTCTCAGGACCCGCTTTCTGATTGGCCGGAAGGAGAATCAGGAAGACAATAGCGAATATTAATTCACTATTGTCACACAACTGGGTGGGCTCAGGGTGCAGTGCTCTGCACCCCGAGCCCACCCGTGTGCCCCAGGCCCACCCTTTTTTAAAGCCAATTAGAGCCTCTGGCTCTAATTACGCGCTTCTAAATAAAAAAAAAAAACCCCATTGGAATCCACGCGTTCGGCACCCTGCATATAGATTAGTGGGCGGACGCAAGGATTGGGGGGTGGCGCCCTAATGGACATGTCCTTCCTTCAGAGGCCTGTGCATGCGCGGGTGTGGCGTCATCGTGGCTTCGGTCGGTCACAGAGTCCGGGAACCCATAAGCAAGACTGGTGAAGATGAGAGCCCCGGCAGTCCTGACTTCTCAGCGCGGGAGGGCTTCGTTTTAAGGTAAGTTTAATATAATGTGCTAGTATAACCGCTTTAGGCTGGGTTCACACTATTGTGGGGGGTTGCATAGCAGGAGATTGTGATCGACTTTCTATGGAGCCGGTTCACACATCTCCGCAGCGGCTACAGTGCGAATTGCACGGGAGTCCTGTGCGTCGTTTGGTCTGTTTCAGGTCTGAATTTAGCCAAAAATTCGGGCTGAAATTGAACCTGAAGCGGTGAATGGAGACACACCGGACTACTGCTTTGAGTCACTGTGTTCTCCAGTGTAAAGCCAACCTTAAAGTTGTTTAGGAGCCAAAAGCAAAAATTTATTATACTGAAGTTTAGCAATTCTTAGATGTGGTGGCTGCATTAGTTTTCATTTTTAGGCCTTTTTTATTCTATTTTCATCTGGTGATGCAGCCAGTAAGGCAAGCTATAGATTATGCAGATTCCTTATTTCAACCGCAGGTTGAAGGAAATAAAATTGCTCAATTGCCCCATTAACAAAGTCAGCTGCCAGGTGTGATTGCACAAAAAGAAAAATTGAACCGGTTGACATTTGGCACGTGTATACAGCAGCCGGTCCGACAGAAGCCAGCCATAGCTGCACAGAATGAATGGACAGCAATAGCTCATCCCGTTCATTCACAAACTGAAGCATAGGAAACACAGTTTACTATGTTTCAGTTATGATAGACACAAATAGGTATGGATCACTGACTCTCCTTTCAGAAAAGGCTTTATCCTGACAGATCCCCCGAGCATCTGGCAGGAGAGGGGAGAACCCTGCAGGGCTGTGGGGACAAGGGGTCAGGGTTAGGAAAAAGCACAGGGGGCTGGAGAGCACACAGTGGGCAGCACAAAGACGCTGCATAGGAGGAGCTGTGGGGGTGGCTGCATATAAAGAAACCGATCTCTCAATTTTTCTCCCGCTTCTCCTCCATTCCCATCTGCAGGCATTCAGCGGCTGCACTAGGAAAATGGAGAGATCGGTTTCTCTGTGCCAGTGTTTCTCAATCTTTTTCCAGTCAGGGCACCATTGAAATATACCCCTAGGTGAATGGGGCTGCACTGCAACCACCCTGCAACTGTGTGCATTGCACGCAGTTGCAGCATAGTGATTATGCATTTAGGGGGTTAAAACAGGCAGTGAGGAAACAATATTTTGCCTCCTTACCGCCTGTCAAATGCCTCTGAAAAAGCGATCTGAGCATGGACTGCTTTTCAGAGGGATGGCATATTCTTGCTGGTACTATGAACAAGAACTAAAAAAAAAATTCAGTTTTGATTGTACACATATAGGGGGTCAGGATTAAAAGTAATGTGCATACATATACGTAAACACACATGTACGCACATATACACACATATAAACACACACATACATGCACACACACATACATGTACACATACACACACATATATAAACACACACACACATACATACACACACACATATATAAACACACACATACATTATCTCACAAAAGTAAGTACACCCCTCACATTTTTGTAAATATTTTATTATATCTTTTCATGCGACAACACTGAAGAAATGACACTTTGCTACAATGTAAAGTAGTGAGTGTACAGCTTGTTTAACAGTGTAAATTTGCTGTCCCCTCTAAATAACTCAACACACAGCCATTAATGTCTAAACCGATGGCAACAAAAGTGAGTACACTCCTAAGTGAAAATGCCCAAATTGGGCCCAATTAACCATTTCCCCTCCCCGGTGTCATGTGACTCATTAATGTTACAAGGTCTCAGGTGTGAATGGGGAGCAGGTGTGTTAAAATTGGTGTTATCGCTCTCACTCTCTCATACTGGTCACTGGAAGTTCAACATGGCACCTCATGGCAAAGAACTCTGAGGATCTGAAAAATAGAAATGTTGCTCTATATAAAGATAGCCTAGGCTATAAGAAGATTGCAAGACCCTGAAACTCAGCTGCAGCACAGTGGCCAAGACCATACAGCGGTTTAACAAGACAGGTTCCACTCAGAACAGGCTTCTCCATAGTCGACCAAAGAAGTTGAGTGCACATGCTCAGCGTCTTATCCAGAGGTTGTCTTTGGGGAAAAAGACGTATGAGTGCTGCTAGCATTGCTGCAGAGGTTGAAGAGCATCAAATTGGTCTGCATGGCTGTTGTCCCAGAAGGAAGCCTCTTCTAAAGATGATGCACAAGAAAGCCCGCAAACAGTTTGCTGAAGACAAGCAGACTAAGCACATGGATTACTGGAACCATTTCCTGTGGTCTGATGACTTATTTGGTTCAGATGGTGTCAAGCATCTGTGGGGGCAACCAGGTGAGGAGTACAAAGACAAGTGTGTCTTTCCTACAGTCAAGCATGGTGGTGGGAGTGTCATGGTCTAGGGCTACATGAGTGCTGCCGCCACTGGGGAGCTACAGTTCATTGAGGGAACTATGAATGCCAACATGTACCGTGACATACTGAACTAGAGCATGATCACCTCTCTTTGAAGACTGGGCCGCAGGGCCGTATTCCAACATGATAACGACCCCAAACACACCTCTAAGATGACCACTGAATTGCTAAAGAAGCTGAGGATAAAGGTAATGGACTGGCCAAGCATGTCTCCAGACCTAAACCCTATTGAGCATTTGTGGGGAATCCTCAAACAGAAGGTGGAGGAGCACAAGGTCTCTAACATCCACCAGCTCCGTGATGTTGTCATGGAGGAGTATAAGAGGACTCCAGTGGCAACCTGTGAAGCTCTGGTGAACTCCATGCCCAAGAGGGTTAAAGCAGTGCTGGAAAATAATGGTGGCCACACAAAATATTGACACTTTGGGCCCAATTTGGAAATTTTCACTTAGGCGTGTACTCACTTTTGTTGCCAGCGGTCTAGACATTAATGGCTGTGTGCTGATATATTTTGAAAGAACAGCAAATTTACACTGTTATACAAGCTGTACACCTACTACTTTATGTAGCAAGGTCTCAGGCCTCTTTCAGTCTAATGAGAACTTCCAGGGCCAAAGATAGCTGACATCTTTTTGTATATGGAGGGTTGTGAGGCATGGTGGGTGCAAAGTAGTTACTTCTTGAATGCAGAAGAGTTTGGGGGAGAGAGGGTTAGGGCCAGGACAACCTTGGGTAGTTGCAAGTTCAGTTGGCAGACTCCGAGACTTCAACAGGAGGACAGCCATGCAGGGAAAGGCATCCAGCAAGAGGCCACATCTGCATGTGCAGGGATGCTATCTCCTATGGCAACAGTCTTTAACAGTTTCTAACACAAAACATAACAGTTCCTTCGCTTTCACTACAATCACTCCTTGTAGTTCTTCAGCCCACTAAGCTCCTAGTCTCTCACTAGACTAGATGATTCACTGTCACTGAATCCCTTGAGCTCCTCCAATCTTCACGGTGGTATTTTTCTCAAGCGTCACCCCCGCCTCTCTGCTGGGTCCCTAGCTTGGCACTCAAGATACCTCTCAAGCTTCACCCCACTGGCCCGCTTGGTCCCTGGCTTGACACACAAGGCTGCTCTGCAAGCGTTACCTCTGCCGGCTGGGTCCCTGGCTTGATACCCACTGAAGTTTCCTGATATTTCACCGTCCCTGGTTGGTGAGAATATTGCTCTGGTACTTGCTTCAGTTACTCACTGTGGTCCCTGGTAATAAAGCGGATGGTCCCATACTGGCGACAGCTTCCTCTCTACCTCCAACCACAACAGGTTCTCCGGTCGGCAGAATGGTCACTTCTGGTTGGACTGCAAGCCGCAGTCCCAACCCTTCGCTGCTCTCTTGCTTCTGGATAGGCCCTCAGACAACCTAGCAGCCAGATGTGCCCAGGATAGGCCCAATCTCCGACCTAGCAGCCCGAGCAGTACAACACACGTCCCCCCAGACAGCCGTCCAGGTGGCACAGAACATAGATCACCTGACTCCACCCAAATATATGGGTTCTCCCAGCAGGCCAAGGGATTTAGGAAAACCCCTGCCCATTGGCTGGGATACCCCATATACCCATAATCTGACCTTGCATTGCCCTTCTCGTATCTAATGCCACCAGGTACCACCTAGCGGCAAAAGAGAAAAGTGCAGCAATTACAGACTTATGCCCCGTACACACGGTCGGACATTGATTGGACATTCCGACAACAGAATCCATGGATTTTTTCCGACGGATGTTGGCTCAAACTTGTCTTGCATACGCACGGTCACCCAAAGTTGTCGGAGAATCCGATCGTTCTGAACGCGGTGACATAAAATACGTACGTCGGGACTATAAACGGGACAGTAGCCAATAACTTTCGTCTCTTAATTTATTCTGAGCATGCATGGCACTTTGTGCGTCGGATTTGTGCACACACGATTGGAATTTCCAAAAACGGATTTTGTTGTCGGAAAAGTTTATAGCAAGCTCTCAAACTTTGTGTGTCGGAAATTCCGATGGAAAATGTGTGATGGAGCCTACACATGGTCGGAATTTCTGACAAGGTCCTATCACACATTTTCCATCGGAAAATCCGACCGTGTGTACAGGGCATTAGAGTGAAATCAATTGATCCCTAACAATAGGCCAAGGTAGCCATACCTGGCAAATACATTTAGGAGCAACCCTGCCTAAACACCAGGGTGCGACATTTCTTCCGTGTTGTCACATGAAAAGATGTAATAAAATATTTACAAAAATGCGGGGGGTGTACTCACTTTTGTGAGATACTGTAGGTCCCATGTGCATATGTAAATGATTACACCACACATGTGAGGTATCACACTGCTTGCAAGAATGAGAATGGATAATTTTAGGTTCTATAGTTTGTCGCTATTTCACAGCCAAGCACACATATGCTTGACATGTTTTGGTCCAATTTCCACATCATACATACATGCCCATGTAAAAGCATTAGTATTTGCCCAGTTATGCCCATGTGCAGCCACTCTGTGCTACTAGTGTATGGCCAGCTGTAGTCGTATCTCCTCCTATTCTACTGAACTGCACTTACTGGAGTAATTCTTTAATGCAACAACATAGAGACCACAGAGTAGACAAAATACAGTGCATCCAGAAAGTATTCACAGCGCTTCACTTTTCCCACATTTTTTTATGTTACACCCTTATTGCAAAATGGATTAAATCCATTATTTTCCTTAAAATTCGACAAACAATACCCCATAATGACAACGTAAAAGAAGTTTGTTTGAAATCTTTGCAAATTTATTAAATATAAATAATGAAAAAAAATCCCATGTACATAAGTATTCAGAGGCTTTGCTCAATACTTTGTTAAAGCATCTTTGGCACCAATTACAGCCTCAAGTCTTTTTGAATATGATGCTACGAGCTTGGTACACCTATTTTTGGGCAGTTTTTTCCCTTTCTTCTTTGCAGGACCACTCAAGCTCCATCAGGTTGGATGGGGAGCGTCGGTGCACAGCCATTTTCAGATCTCTCTAGAGATGTTCAATGGGGTTCAAGTCCGGGCTCTGACTGGGCCACCCAAAGACATTCACAGAGTTGCCCGTAGCCACTACTTTGTTATCTTGGCTGTGTGCTTAGGGTCGTTGTCCTGTTGGAAGATGAACTTTCACCCCAGTCTGAGGTCCAGAGCGCTCGGGAGCAGGTTTTCATCAAGGATGTCTCTGTACATTGCCGTATTCATCTTTCCCTCGATCCTACCTAGTCTCCCAGTTCCTGGCACTGAAAAACATCCACACAGTATAGTGCTGCCACCAACATGCTTCACTGTAGGGATGGTATTGGCCAGGTGATGACTGGTGCCTGGTTTCTTCCAGACAGGACGCTTGCCATTCAGGCCAAAGAGTTCAATCTTCGTTTCATCAGACCAGAGAATTTTGTTTCTCATAGTCTGAGAGTCCTTCAGGTGCCTTTTGGCAAACTACAGGCGGCTGTCATGTGCCTTTTATTGAGGAGTGGCTTCCGTCTGGCCACTCTACTATACAGCAGTAGTGTATTTAGGTTTTGTGCTGCCCTAGGCCTGACTAAACTCGTGCACCCCCTAATTTAAATATGACCCACCCCTTCCTGTCAAGGCCACACCCCTTGCTGTTTAAGACCTGCCCTGAAATTTTTGAGTGGGGACACTAGTTCTGAGGGCCTGGGGGGGGCAATGGATTCCCTTAATTTGCATAGATTTCCTCTCACTTCCTGTTTGGCTATGGGGCAGGAAGTGAAGGGAAATCTCTGCAATGGGACAGGGATGGTAAAAAATAAACTGACAGGGGTTCTAACCCTCCCTTACTCTATCCAAAATGAAAAAATAAATTGTTGCCTATAGTTCCACATTAAGCAGAAATTTCTGATAATTTTATAGAGAGGACTAAGAAGATATAACCATGCCAATAGTGCAGCAGAAAACATATAGCACAGTGAGGAAGGTTTGTGGTCCAGGGTGATAGGACAGTCAAAATTAGAAGCGGCACCCCCCCAAAGTTGCGGAATGACAGTCACCTGCATACTGGAAGCAGTGCGGCCGCTTTATAGGGGCGCTAGACTAATTTGCCTCTCAGCCCAGTCCGCCCTATAAGACTGGTGTTACACTAACAGTGTAGCGCAAGCCGGCGGGGACTCTTTCCGTGCTGCCCCCCTGCAAAGTGCTGACCTAGGCCTGGGCCTTGTTGGCCTAGGCCAGGATACAGTGTTGCTATACAGGCCTGATTGGTGGAGTGCTGCAGAGATGGTTGTTCTTCTGGAAGGTTCTCCTCTCTCCGCAGAGAAACACTGGAGCTCTGTCAGAGTGACCATAGGGTTTTTGATCACCTCCTTGACTAAGGCACTTCTCCACCAATCGCTCAGTTTGGCCGGGCGGCCTGCTCTAAAAAGAGTCCTGGTGGTTCCAAAATTCTTCCATTTATGGATGATGGAGGCCACTGTGCTCATTGGGACTTTCAATGCTGCTGATTTTTTTCTGTACCCTTCTACAGACAATTCCTTGGACTTCATGGCTTGGTTTGTGCTCTGACTATAGCAAAGAAGGGGTGACCAACCAGTTTTAGGCAAAAGAGCCGTGCCACGTCCAATAGTCTATAGACATAAAACAAAAGGGTTCCCCTAGGTGGACTTTCCTGGCACTTGCAAGAGTAAAGAATAATAAAGTATGTAGAAGGTAAAGGACATTTGTAAAAAGGTTTAAATTTTATTCATAATCACAGGTACATTGAGATAAAAACAAGCAGTAAATGTATGGACTAACATAGTGTGAACTACATAATAGCCATCATAAGCAATTAGGACAAAACGAATGTGATGAAAAAGCTCTTCTCAAGCCCGACGCGTTTCGGGGTACTTAATATCTGTACAATCCTTCTTCAGGGGCATAGTCAGAGAGAGATGTTCATCTAGGCTGAGAATGTTTACTTATTTGCTTGTGAAAACCTATTTTCTAAAAACAGGAAGAGCCATGGAGGAAGGGCATGGTGTGGCAAGAAATTTAGTACATATTGTAGCTGGTGTAAACCAGAGTATTTAAATAATGATGGATGCAGGTTGGTAGGCTGCAGTCACCATGGGGGGAGTTTTTTGGCAACACTCCCGTCCCGCCCGACCAGTGCGCGTACAAACCAGAGCGGCGTGCTGAGGTCACAGAAAGGCGTCCCTTGAAAGGTGTGTGATGACAGCCTCACAGCCAAGCGTCCAGAGAGTGTAGTGCTCTGACATGCACTGTTAACTGTGGGACCCTATAGAGACAGGTGTGTGCCTTTCCAAATCATGTCCAATCAACCAAATTTATAACAGGTGCACTCCAATCAAGTTTTAGAAAAATCTCAAGGCTGATCAGTGGAAATAGGATGCACCTGAGCTTAATTTTGAGTATCATGGCAAAGGTTGTGAATACTTATGTACATGGGATTTTTGTTCCTTTTTTTTTTAATACATTTTGCAAAGATTTCAAACAAACTTTTTTCAACTTGTCATTATGGGGGATTGTTTGTAGAATTTTGAGGAAAATAATGAATTTAATCCATGTTGGAATAAGGCTGTAATATAACAAAATGTGGAAAAAGTGAAGCGCTGTGAATACTTTCCGGATGCACTGTAATGGAAACATCTAACACTATAAAAATGTCAAGGACTTAGGCCACCCTTTACCTTTAGAACTGCTTCAATCCTTTTTTGAACAAGTCCTGAGATATGTTTAGGTGCACCCTATGATCGCTGTGTCCCTTGGATATCACAGTTATCAAATTGGCTATGTACAATGTGATGGCTGTGACCAATCACAGGGATCACACATGTACACAGAGGGTAAACATGTCTTTCTGTGTCAGTTCTTGTTTTTCCAGTCTGTGTCTGTGCCCTCATGTTAATTGAGACAGCCAGATGCAAAATGTTACAATGTCTTAATGTTGAACTGTGTCCTTAGGTTGACTTGGGAGTGGGAGGAGACCAAGCTGTAAGGGGTTAATGTTTTTTCTGCCATTTTCAGCAAAGGTGCTGCCCCCTACAGGTCAACCCACATAAAAGGGGCTGCCTCCAAGCCCTAGAGAAAAACCTCCGGGAAATACTGCCAAAATGTAGCCTGTTACTCTTCTGGAGTGATCACCCCCTTAGGAGGGTAATGGGAGCCCAAGCCAGACATTCTGGCAGAAGCCTCAAATTTTACACTTATTCATTTTTTTATTTGTTTTTTTTACCAATGATTTATTGCATTTAGTTGTGGACCAATGTAATCTGTATGCCCAGCAGCACATTGCCAATAATCCAAATTCATTGTATTCCCATTCATTTGAGTGAAAAACGATCGCATTTGTTGAAGTCTTTCTTGGACTTACCCTAAATATGACACATACAAAAAAATAAACTTTGCTCTTATTGGTCCACATATACCATGTACCATATGCCACTCTTATCCTTCATTATGTCCAGGATACATTATACAACAATTATGAGATTTCTGTATTTTAGTAACAGTTGCCTGTACACTCCCTGAAATTGCCCCCGAATATGATAAACTTTACAAAATCATACCTCTTATCAATTTTTTCCCCCCAAGTTTTCTCAGATTTTTACCCCTGACAAACATATCTGTGTTGATGAGTCTGTCATCCATTTTACAGGCAGGCTGGGCATCAAACAATATAATCCAAGTAAACATGCCAGATACAGAGTGAAGTTATACAAAGTTTGTGAGAGGGCCACAGGGTACATATATGACTTTAGGGTTTATAAAGAAAAAGCCAGCCAGCTGGTATGCCCTGGATGCCCAAACTATATGGGCAGCAGTGGGATAATGGTGTGGGACCTTGTATTCTATCCCCATCAGGAATACCACTTCTATGTGGACAATTTTTATACCAGCTTCTACTTTTCTGCCACCTTTATCTCCAGCAAACTGTAGATTGTGATAAAGTGCCACCAAGTTGCAAGGGCTTCTCATAAAGACTGGTTGCCACAAAGCTGAAAGGTGAGAAGACACCCAGTGCAGAATGAAGAAATTTTGACCCTTAAATGAAAGGATAAGCAGGGAATGTACAGTGCCTTGAAAAAGTATTCACACCCCCTGACATTTTTCACATTTTGTCATGTTACAACCAAAAACGTAAAAAAAATTTATTGGGATTTTATGTGATAGACTAACATAAGGTAGCACATAATTGTAAAGTGGAAGGAAAATGATAAATGTTTTTCAAATTTTTTTACAAATAAATATTTGAAAAGTGTGGCGTGCATTTGTGTTTAGCCCCCCTGAGTCAAAACTTTGTAGAACCACCATTCGCTGCAATTACAGCTGCAAGTCTTTTTGGGGATGTCTCTACCAGCTTTGCACATCTAGACAGTGACATTTTGCCCATTCTTCTTTGCAAAATAGCTCAAGCTCTGTCAGATTGGATGAAGGGCGTCTGTGAACAGCTATTTTCCAAAACTTGCCACTGATTCTCAATTGGCGTTAGATCTGGACTTTGACTGGGCCATTCTAACATATGAATATGCTTTGATCTAAACCATTCCATTGTAGCTCTGACTGTGTGTTTAGAGTCGTTGTCTTGCTGGAAGGTGAACCTCTGCCCCATTCCCAAGTCTTTTGCAGACTCAAACAAGTTTTCTTCTAGGATTTCGCTGTATTTGGCTCCATCCATCTTTCCATAAACTCTGACCAGCTTCCCTGTCCCTGCTGAAGAAAAGCATCCCTACAACATGATGCTGCCACCACCATGTTTCACGGTGGGGATGGTGTGTTCAGGGTGATGTGCAGTGTTAGTTTTCTACCTCACATAGTGTTTTGCTTTTAGGTCAAATTCAATGTTGGTCTCATCCGACCAGAGTACCTTCTTTCACATGTTTGCTGTATCTCCTACATGGCTTCTCGCAAACTGCAAATGGGACTTCTTATGGCTCTCTTTCAAAAATGGCTTTCTTCTTGCTACTCTTCCATAAAGGCCAGATTTGTGGAATGCTTAACTAATAGTTGTTCTGTGGACAGATTCTCCAACCTGAGCTGTGGGTCTCTGCAGCTCCTCCAGAGTTACCATTGGCCTCTTGGCTGCTTCTCTGATTAATGCTCTCCTTGCCTGGCCTGTCAGTTTAGGTGGATGACCATGTCTTGGTAGGTTTGCAGTTGTGCCATACTTTTTAAATTTTCAGATGATGGATTGAACAGTGTTCTGTGAGATGTTCAAAGCTTGTAATATTTTTTTATAACCTAACCCTGCTTTAAACTTCTTCACAACTTTATCCCTGACCTGTAAGGTGTGTTCCTAGACCTTAATGATGCTTTTTTTTTCACTACGGTTCTCCAACAAACCTCTGAGGGCTTCACAGAACAGCTGTATTTATACTGAGATTAAATTACACACAGGTGGACTCTATTTTAAATTAGGTGACTTCTGAAGGCAATTGGCACTACTATATTTTAGGTAGAGGTATAGCAATAAAGGGGGCTGAATACAAATGCACTGCACACTTTTCAGATATTTGCTTGTAAAAAAAAAAATTATTAAACCATTTATCATTTTCCTTCCACTTCACAATCATTTTCCTTCCACTTCACTTTGTGTTGGTCTATCACATAAAATCCCAATAAATTATCTTTACGTTTTTGGTTGTAACATTGCAAAATGTGGAAAATTTCAAGGGGTATGAATACTTTTTCAAGGCACTGTATGTCCTTTCCTCCATCCACAAAGTTACAAACAGCATGGCCCAGTTCAAAAATGTGACTGCATACAACATGCTTTCAATCAGTTTATGGGAGGTGTAGATTATAGTTTCCAAATAATGTAGCCCTACTTAACCTAACCTACCTAAATTTTTAAAAGACTCATTATGCCTCTCAGAAATTAACTGGGTGTTTGTTTTCAAAATGTGGTCATTTTGTTACTGTTTCCACTGACCTGGTGCTCAACGGCCACCAAAAATGTGATAGGTAATCAGGAAATAAGCTTTATAATTCATACCCAAGGAACACCTGAAGGTGCTCTTTGGATGCTGGGCCTCTCTCTATATGACTTGGCTCTAGACTAGGCTAGGTTCACACCTATGCAGGTTGAGGTTGATGCGTTTTCTTGGTGCTTTTTGCATTTTTCCACACGCATTTTGATGTGTTTTCAATGTGTTTTTGATGCGTTTTGTGTTTATAGGAGGTGTCTGTTGTCATGCAGGAGAAACCAGCAAAATTACAGTTGAAAAGCATAAAAAACGCAAGCACTGCATTTCCGCTGCATTTCCATTGAAGTCTATGGAGCCAAAAATGCAACCTGCTGCGGGCAAAAAGTCCCTGACCCTTTTCAAAAAACGCACCAGGTGAAAACGCACAGGTGTGAACATGACCCATTGGTAAATGGACTGTTGTACATTTCTGCAAAACTGAAAATGCACTGCAACATGTGGTAACATGTGGTATATATATTTTTATACATAATTGTATTTTGTTTGACTATTTAACTAATATCATGAATTTAACCACTTCCCAACCGCCTGTCGCACATATACTGCGGCAGGGCAGTTCTATTGAGCAAAACGATGTTGTTTCATGCATGAAATACTGTGGGCGCCCCCCTCCGGAGGGGCAAGAAGAGTAACAGAATGTGTTTTGAGGTGTAATTCTAAGTATGCCTACGCTGTGTGTTAGAAATATGTTATAAATCGACAACTTTGTAGAAAAAAAAAAAAAATTTCTTTCCACGTTTTCCAAACACTTGTGGCAAAAAAAATGACATTTTTAAAAGATTAATTTTGCCTCTTAAAAATCACCTTGGGGTGTTTGCTTTCCAGAAAGTTGTAATTTTGCAGGCGTTTTCACTGTTCTGGTGCTTCGGGGCCTCCGCAAATGAGGTAGTCAGGAATTTAGATGTGTAATTTATGCCCCAAGAATGCCTGAAGGTGCTCCTTGGATGTTGTGCCTCTCTTTGTGGCTAGGATGTGAAGAAGTCCCCCCAAATGTGATATTACCATACTTGGGAGGAATAGCAGAATGTGTTTTGGGCTATAACTGCAAGTATGCCTACACTATGTCTGTGTGTGAGAAATAACTTATTAAAACTACAATTTTTGAGAAAACAATGTATTTACTTTTCTTATTTCCCAAAACTCAGCATGCCTCTTACTAAATACATTGGACTGTCTACTTTCCAGACATGGGTGATTTGGGGGTATTTGTACTATCCTGGCATTTTAGGGCCTCAAGAAATGGGATAGTCACTCAATACATAAGGACTGATCAATTTTTATATAAAATATATACAGGTTCTTCAAAAAGTTTCAGCATGGAGGAAGATCTCTCGCACTGGGATAAATCATGCCTTTCCTGGCTTGGAAAGGTGAATTCAGTAAAAATGACCCTTCTGCTGCGTATCCTCTACCTATTCAGATCAATACCTATCCCCATCCCCAAGGACCACCTCAGGAAATTCCAATCTAAAATCATAAAATTTATTTGGGGAGCGAAGGGACACAGAATTGCCAAAGGGACCCTGTATAGGAATCAAGACCAGGGAGGGGTGGGTTTACCTAACCTCCTCTGGTATTATATGGCAGCACAGCTATCTCAACTCTCCACTATATACTCTAAAATAGCACACCCTGACTGGGTTCACATGAAGAGACAAACTATCTCCCAATACACCCTGGACTATATTCTCTGGTGTCCCGCTAAATCCAGACCAGCTATTATTCCCTAGTACTATGGGACTCTCTCAAAACTAATCCACTCCTGATCTCGCACTGGCACCCACTGTCACATATTTTCCGAAACCCCTTGTTTCCTCCCGGTTTAGACATTACAGCTTTCCGGTGGTGGTTAGATAAAGGACTATATAGGATAGGACACTTTGTCAACCCAGCGGGGCCTCTCACTCTGGCCCACTGTATAAGTAAACTCGACATGCCAAAATCGGAAAGGTTTAGATACCACTAAATCGCCCATTTTATTCGGTCCATATGGTCTTCCGCAATGACCCCGCTCTCGATCTGCGAAAGGTGGTGCAGTCAAGCCATGGAGCAGAGGGGGGGGAATATCGGTGATATACCGATCACTTGCTAGGGCTGACACCAAAACGCTCTATGTGGGAAAATGGGAAAATGACCTGCAACATAGTTGGAGCATTGAGGATTGGCATAGAGTATCGATTGCGGCATCTAAGGACATTCTAAACATAGCATTAGTTGAGGCAAATTTGAGGTGGTATATGGTCCCCCTAAAACTTGCCAACATCTACCCGAACGCCTCCACTCTGTGCTTCCGCAACTGTGGTCATATTGGGTCAATACTACACGTTTGGTGGGATTGCCCCAAGATCAGGGGCTTTCCGGTTCAACAGACTCCCCAATCTGCCCGCTTAAACTTACCCATCCCCAAGACCCCTAAACTAGTCCAATGCCTGATCATGTTTGTTTTCCTTGGGACCAAGCTGACGATTGCTCGGGCTTGGAAGCAACCCACGGTGCCCTTTTCCTTGGTCAAAAGGAAAATATCATGGCCCAGGAGAAAACAGTTAGCATCCTCTTGGATACTGCCGACAAACATGAGGCCATATGGGAGCCATGGACCAGATACCTATCTCAGACATCTGCCACCCCTCGCAAACTCAGGTTCGTGTAGATGAGCGAGTTCCACACTATCTACTATTAAGCTTGTACCATTTTCCTTTTTTTCTCTTTACCTTTCTTCTTCCCTCCTTTCCTTTCTCACCCGCTTCTTCTAACTGCTAGCATACAGGTACAACTGCAAGCATTTCCCTTTGGGACTCGTTTTCAGTCTCGTCCCGCCTTGCAAACGACAGACTACTACATCTATCCACATAAGCAGTTGGAATATCTCTTGGTCCTTTTTCTTTACCTAATACCTCCTACTCAGAGGATATCCTCATGTTTGTACTTCACCCGCCACAGTTCACCCAACTGCCTAAACAAAACAGTCCTACGAGGTGTTCCATTCTTAGCAAGGTTGTTCGCTTTTCACATATCTTTGAATTCTCTATCTTATCTGTTGCTCCTACTTGAAGCATATTCTTGTACTCATCACTGTACTCCGTTTGGGGGAGATGGACTCCTACCCAACACAGCAAGATCCTGTGAGGAGTGTTGGGGTCAGGGAGTCCCTTCCTCCTTTAGGAGTTTTGAATTTCTGCAATAACTTGCTGAGACTACTCTGCTCCTTCTCATCTTAAACATGTAATGAGTCCTTTGAAATATTACTTTATCCGATGTTAACAAATGGTTCTACCTGTATCTTTGTCAACATATTCTTGCTGTTCATCAATAAAAAACTATTGAAAGACAAAAAGTTTCAGCACTTTTAACTAAGTTATATATATCAAAGTGCAGAAACTTTTTGAAGACCCCTTGTATATATTGTATATTTATATATATATATATATATATATATATATATATATATATATATACCATAAATTGTAGACTCTATAACTTTCACACGGACTAAATAACATACTCTGATTTTGGTTATTTTACCGAAGAAATTTACCATAATACATTTTGGTCTAAATTTATGAAGAAAAATTATTTATTTGAAAAATTGTATGACAAAAACTAAGAAAAACATATTCTTTTCAATATTTTCAGTCTTTTTTTCTTTATATAGCAAAAAATAAAAAACCTATTGGTGATTATAGTGTCAGTAAACCCAGCTCATAAAAAACTATCAATAAATGCTGTATTACATGCTGTTCATACTCACTCAGTCACTATGGGTTTCATTTTTTTGTATTCTGTAAAAAACCTGGTTGATCCTGCTGTTCCCGATCTCCCCTTTTTGTCTAAGTTCCCAATTCAGCTAATGATTTTGCAGAGCACTGCTGGCAGCTCTGCACATACTCAGTCTACATTGCTTTAATAAGCTGAGCATTTTCTCCCTATCACATCTATGCAGCTCATGTTACTATAGAGTCACACATGTGGGCGTATGCAGTTTGGTAAATGACAACCCACTCCCTCCTCCTCCATGCCCACTAAAAGGCTAAACACAATGGGGGTGGGATATTACATGTAGATTGATGGAGGCTTCACCTCCCTCTTTTTCTAAGACACAGGCTGGAGGAGCGTGACACAGCCTGTGACTGGCAGAAATCCGCCCACATCATGTTATTGCCAAAAATAATAAAGATTTGATTTCAAATTTATATTTGTATGACAATTTAAAACAATTTATTGATATTATTTATTTTTACGCTGTATTTCAAAGGTTATTTTTTTTTAAACATGTGACCAGCAGCAGAGGACTAGAAGCTCCTCCTGCTTATGTTTCCCTGCAGACAGGCTGAGAAAGAAAATAGGTCCTGTGACAGTTCTATATCAATTCAGAAAAAGGTACTTAGGTACCTGCACCGAAATATCAGCAGCCAAAACATATCAAATGAAAATGGTGTTATCGGCATTTTGCCGATAGAGAAAAAGGTGAAAAGCGCTGAAAACACATGCTGCGATTTGCTGCGATTTTATTGCAATTTTACAACAATTTTACTGTGCTTATGGTGTGTTTTTCATGATGGTGATTTGACTCAAAAACCACATAAAAAATGTAACACAGGTGTGTTATTGATACGTTCTTGCTGAGTTTTCAATGCGTTTCAACAGGGAGGTGCATTTTTGGTGCGTTTTTTTTAACCAAAAATGCAGCAGGCAAGATTTTTAATACCACAACGGAAGCACAACGAACCAGTGTGAAAACATACATAGATTTTAAAAGGATGCATCTTTCTTGAGCTTTTTTTGTGCTAAAGGTGCCGATAATGGCCGACAATAAATTCATATTCATTTAACGAATTCAGCCCCAGAAGGATTTACCCCCTTTAATGACCAGGCCATTTTTTTGGGAAACCGCACTGCGTTGCTTTAACTGACAATTGCGCGCTCGTGCGATGTTACACCCAAACAAAATGTCCTTTTCTTCCCACAAATAGAGCTTTCTTTTGGTGGTATTTAATCACTTCTGCAGTTTTTATTTGTTGCGCTATACACAAATAAGACCGACAATTTTGAAAAAAAACAATATTTTTTACTCTCTGCTAAAATACACATCCAAAAAAAAAAAGTAATAAAACAAATTTCTTTATCAATTTAGGCCAATATGTATTCTTCTACATATTTTTGGTAAAAAAAAATCCCAATAAGCGTATATTGATTGGTTTGCGCAAAAGTTATAGCGTCTACAAAATAGGGGATAGATTTAGGGACTTTTTTTATTGTTTTTACTGGTAATGGTGGCGAGATGATTTTTAGCAGGACTGTGACATTGTGGTGGACAAATCTGACCCCTGAATTACACTTTTTTTCGGGGGACCAGTGGCACCAATACAGTGATCAGTGCTAAAAAAATGCACACATCAATGTATAAATGACACTGGTAGGGAAGGGGTTAAAACTAGGGGGTGATCAAAGGGTTATATGTGTTCCCTCAGCATGTGTTCTAACTGTGTGGGGGATGGGCTCACTGGGACAACACAGAGATCGCTGTTCTTGATTACTAGGAACAGCAGATCTCAGTGTTGTCCCCTGTCAGAACAGGGATCCGTCTTGTGTACCTCCATTCTGCCTCTCTGTACCGTGATCGCGGTTAGCTGGTGGACATCAAGTCCGCCGGACCTGTGTGCGCACTCCCCCGGTGTGCAGCGGGCGTGCGCCCACAGTATCTCATGCACGAAAGGACGTACAGGTACATAGTTTTGCACACAAGAGCCACCCTGCCGCAGTATATGTGGAGCGGGTGGATGGGAAGTGGTTGAATCCATGAAATTAATTAAAAAGTTGAACAAACTACAATTATGTATAAAAATATATATTTTTTCAGTTTCCGCCAAGTACATCCTGAATTATTGGTTCCGGTTTTGGCACCAAAATTTCAGTTCGGTGCACCTCTAACTTAGATGAATAATTACAGTTAATTTGTGTACAGTGTGGCATGACCAAGCAATTGCCATTCAAAGTGTGACAGCGCTATAAATTGAAAACTGGTCTGGGCCAGAAGGGAGTGAAACAGTCAGGTCTTGAATTGGTAAAGATGAATTCCAGGAATGGAAATTTTATACGTAGTTACATTGGTCCAATTTGAACCAATGTAACTATGCATATGCCATAACCATGGAAGCCCTCTAGAAGCTGGAAACCATTGTAATAGACACTGTTACTGTAGTGATCTTCACTAGCTTATGGGTCAGTTGCCGAGAGGCTGCTCTACTACATACCAAAAACAGGTCAACGTCTCAGCACGGGTATTATTCAGAGAATACTTTGCTTTTTCTGAATGAATGCAAAGCATTCTCTCATTGGATGAGATGGAGAGGCTGGGCAGTGATGTCACACTCTCAACCTCATCCAATCAGACTTGCATCGCTGGAAGATGGAGGTAATTTCAGGAATTTTGTTGCACTTTAAAGAAAGTGTAAGTTGGAAATATTACTTTTTTGTTTTGCGGTTTAGATTTAATCCTGATACACTTGATACCTCTCTTGAATTTAAATTTTGAAATCTGCAAATATTTTAGGGAACATTGTTAGCAACAGAGGACACACCTGGATCTGACCTTATGTTCCTCAATCATACGGAGAAATCAATGTACCTAATAACTGCCAGTACATGCCTGCCAAAACCACATTTCACAGTTTGCAACAGACATTGTAGGTTGAAGGCATCCTTTGGTTATTTCAAAATGTTTTGTGTTCCTTTGTGTGTGTTGGTCTAGAATAAAGACAATTTCCAAATGGCAGCCTATAAATTCTAGCTTTGTGGAGCCTACAGCATCATTTTTTTAGACTAGAAGCCAAGGATTTCTAATCAACACTTTGCTCTGCTTGTGCTGCATTTAGCCATGCTGTCTAGCCATTGTTCCCCTGATACAACATGGATTGTCCATGTTTGGCAGGTTTGTCCAAGTTTGGCAGGTGATGTTAATTTCTAGACTGTTCCCATTGACACATGAAATAATATTGCAGGTTCTTGCAGCTATTTGATCACCAACAACTTACCATCTTTGGAACTCTATTGGTTGCCTCAAGTTGCTTTGACACAATACTAAAGTGCTAATTGCCATGCCTCTTTTAAAGAAACCTCCTGGTAACTTAATATGACTGACCCTTATATATTAATTTGTAATTGTGATTTAGATTCTTCTAATTCTTCTAATTTATAGCCGAGATCCAGAAGAAAAAAAAAAAGACAAAAATGAATAGCCCATTAAAAGATAGCACACCAGACCCAGATTTAGCTGCAATGTTTAACTTGAATCTAGGTATTTTCCCTGCAGTACTTTTTCCTGCCACTAGATGTTCTCAGTCTGATGACTGGCAACATTCAACCCACTTCCGCTGAGTCCAGGTTGTCCTGCACCTGACCCAACTGGTGACTGGACAGTGAAAGGAGAAACAGTGCAGTGCTGAACTCATCTCTCCGTCACTCTGCTTACTCTTCTTGTCAGCATGCGTCTTGTCAGAACAGGAATTAATTGGCTCCTTGTACTGCTTCTTTATCTCACACTCCAGCTCTGCTGTACAGAGACTAAAACCAGATCAAATACTGGTACTTATTGCTTGCATTTAAAGAATACGTTTAAAGTAGAACTATAGGTAACATTTGGGTCAGTGGCAGCTGGTGGGCTTTTCTTCTGGTGGGCAAACAACCAGCTGGTGGGCAAACAACCAGCACTACCACCCCCCCCCCCCCGGGAGATCCGGCACTTACTATGCAGCGGGCTGTGCCATCCTCTCCCACTGTCTCCTCCAGGCAGCAGCAGCAGTGGGTCCGGCTCCAGCATGACTCCAGCACACCCCCACCCACCCTCACCCTAGGAATTTATGTGCTTGACGTCCTGAAAGGGGCCGGGCACATGGATAGGGAAGGTGGTGGAGGTGTTAGGGGGGAGCGTCGCCCATGAGCCCACAATGCATGGGCCACCCCTGGTTTGGATAGAACAAGGTAGGGTTATAACCCCTGTTATTTTTTTGGGTTTTTTTGCCATCTGTGTCCCATTGGGGGGATTTCCCTTCACTTTCTTACCCATAGCTAAAACATGAAGTGAGAGGAAATTGAGGGAATCCCTGGTTGTCACTAGGGTCACCAGAACTAGTGTTGGAAGATTTCCTCTCTATTGCTAATTCACCAAAATCTGAGATTTCTTTTTTACTTTCACTTTTGATGAGAACAGTGAACAAGAGACATATAGAGTTGGTGAATCTCCCTAACGTCCCGATAGACAAAAAAGCAGTAAAAAAAGGGCAAGGGCTTTAATCCCTCTCTACTCTGTCCAAAATTTTAAAAAAAATGTTTTGCATTTAGTTATACTTTTATAAAATTTTAATGATTACAAAGCTGTGTATTTTGAGTCTTTATAACTGATTAAAGTTCAGCTTTAAATTATTTTTCTCATGGGAAATATATGATTCTGGTATACTTTATGTCCCTGTCTTCATACAACAGGACACGTTTCTCCTATTGCAAATGGCAAAAATATATTTTACCGTCTGCAATGTCGAGAATATTTTTATGTGATTTTTACTTACATATTTTTTCAAATTTCAAGTAAAAACAGATAACTTAAGCCGTGTACACACGGGCGTACTTTCCAGCATCAAACGTCCGTCGGTCTTTCCGACAGACTTTCGACGGAGTTACGACGGACTTTCGGATGACCGGACTTGGCCACACACAAACTAAAGTTCGTTCGAAAGTCCGTTGGTATGAACGTGATGACGTACGAAGGGACTAGAATAAGAAAGTTCATAGCCAGTACCAATAGCTGCCCTTGCGTCCTTTTTTGTCCGTCGGACTTGCATACAGAAGAATGGATTTTTCGACCGGACTCAAGTCCGTCGGAAAGATTTGAAACATGTTCCAAATCTAAAGTCCGTCTGATTTTCGACAGAAAAAGTCAGCTGAAAGTCCGATGAAGCCCACACACGGTCGGATTGTCCGATGGATTCGTTCCGTCGGGTCAGTCCGGTCGAAAAGTCTGCCCGTGTGTACACGTCCATAAGATGATTTTAAAGAAAACATTATTTCAAGAAATACAATTATGTGAAAAAGTAAGTACACCCTGTGGAAATTGCTGACTTTTTCAACACGTAAGAACAGGTAAATATTAGATCTTCAGAATAGATTAGATTCAAATTGAGCCTACATACAATGGTGACATACTTGAGGAAATCCACACACAGAATTGACATTGTGTATTCATTTTGATGATCTAATTAACAAAAATGCAGATAAGTCATATAGAAAAAGTAAGCAGATTCCAGATGATAAGAAATCTCCTTAAGCAGGTTGATATGTCTTATTAAAACCACAGATATGTAGGGTCTGGTATTGCATTGCCAGGAAGGTGTCAGCATGGCCCCATTCTCCTGGCTTCACTACTGCCCGTATTGTGGCCGTGGGTTTATTTCTTGATGCAGCTACTGCATGCACTGCCTTTGCAGCTTAAGGGGGAGTGGTTGGGGCAAGATAAAAATGTGGCTCAACTCTCCCCTTGACCGCAACCTGTTCTACAATTGAGGTAGATTTAAAACAACTCAAACAACAACTGACCAGCTCAGCAAATGCAACCTACAGTAAGAGCTAAATGTTTGATGCTAAAAGAAGTCACCAAACCTCAAAATGTCTTTTTTAAAGTGCATGCATCTACACTTAGAAAGTAATTGCATCAATTTAACCTACATGAGAGGTGTAGTAAGAAAAAAACCTTTGCTGTCCATAAAGAACATTAGAGCCAAATTACAGATCAATCAAAGATAGAGATGTTTGGTCACAGCAACAGTAGATATGTTTGACACAATCCAAAGATGGTATTTCAGGAGAATCTTATAACAGCTGTCAAGCATGGTGGTAGAAATGTTATGATTTGAGGCTGTTGTGCTGCTTCAGGGCCTGGGCAGTTCACAGTCAACTTTACGTTCTGCATCTTATCAAAGTAGACTTGATGAAAATGTGAGGCCATCTGTCCAAAAGCTAAAGTTGAACCAAAAATGGGTCTTTTAACACTATAATAATCCGAAACATGCTCGCGAAAGAAATAGAGAGTTTTGGACTACTCTAGTCAAAGCCCTGAATTGATTCCTATTGAAACTTTATAGGAGGATTTTGAAATATCACGTAGGTAAACCCACAAAATTCTTGCTAATGTTAGATACTAGTGAGCAGTTATACCAGGGGTCTCCAAACTTTGTAAACAAAGGGCCAGTTTATTGTCCTTCAAACCTTAGGAGGGCCGGACCGTGGCTGGCGGTACTCGAAATTTTCCTGGCATCAGTGGGAATAAACATAAGCACAATTGGGGGAGGAATAGGGCCCCATCTTTGCAATAATTGGGAGGAATAGTGCCCCATTGGTAATGTCAGTTGGCAGAAAAGTGTCTCATATCAGTGGGAGAAAAGTGCCCCATGGGCCGGATGAAGGCAAGCAAAGAGCCACATCTGTCCCATCTGGGTTGTAGTTTGGAGGTCACTGAGTTATACTAAAGGCCTACAAGAAGACATTTCTGCTACAGGGGGCAATACCAGTTAATGATACCAATTTTATGTTATTTTTTGTTGAATAAATTATTGGAAAATAATTTTTCATATATATCATCTTTAGCTGTAGGCACTCTTCCAATAAAGATCTAATGTGCACCTGCTCAAATATGCTGAAAAAGTCAACAATTTCCATGGGTTGTACTTCATTTTTGGTTTCTCACCACTTTGGGATAGAGAAATTATACTATGATCACTTGTAAGCATATAAATCAACATTGTTTTTTCCAAGTGCACCCTTAGTTAAACCTTAATGTGCCTACTACCCTAAAAAATAAGAATCAATGAATGTGTTGGTGTATTGATGTAGCTATTTGTCTATGCAACCTCTAATGTTATTATGTCTTATGTTGCTGATAAATAACCATTGATCCTGACAGTTCCCTTGCTTCCTGTTTTAAACTGTCCACTTCAAGTGTGGAGGGAGATTCATGCTATAGTGGTCAGTTCGCATCTCTGTCCTTTACAGCCTTAGTGGAAGCTGCCATATTGTTTTAGGTCTCTGTCTCGAGCCCTTGGCAATATATTCAGACTGCTGCTGACACGCCCCCTTCCAGCCCTTCACAGGTTGAGTGGTGGAGGAACTTGTCTGGAAGCTGCGGAGCATTACCTTTGCCCCCAGCCCTTGGTAATCTGGGGAAAGGAGTGGAAAGGATTGATAAAAAGAAGAACTCCCCAGTGTTCTTCACCATTCACTGTCCAGTCACAGGGTGGGGGTGATGAGATTACCTGAAAGTGAAAGTGAAACAGCATCAAATAAAGATCAGATCTATTTCCCAGCCACCTGCCAGGTCAGACTTTATTGTGTGGCATCACTGTGTAGATCGCTGGACTGGATGGAGAGAAATACAAACAGTTTATTAGGTAAACTATTCCAATATACATATTTCTTCTATGTATTAGTTATTTGTCAGGAGTTCAGCTTTAGCCCTATAATTCATGTCCAGGATTCAACATAAAATAATTGCTTGTCAACATAATTTCATAGCCCCAGACTTCCTTTCTGTATTAGTCAAGGTAAATTTGAATAAAGGTTGAGGAAAACTTTCTGGGCAAGGCTATGTGTACAATCTGGATGATAATCAAGGGCCTAGGGTGGAAGTTCAGTATTGACAAATGAATCTTCCCCAGGCAAGTGAGCAATAGCCCTCCTTAATTCTTCAAATCTGTAATTAGTTCCAAAGTCTAATAGTGTTTCTGATTTTGATTTACAGCAAATGGAAAAAGGAGAGACTTCCTTGAGAACTGTTCACAGCATCCCTACAGGTAGGTTTCTTGGTGTACAATGTTGTAACAAAGAAATAAGTAATCAAGCTTGTGGATAAGTTCACTGTTAGGATTTTAGGATTTACATATACAGATCCATACAAGGTCCTTATTGGAAAAAGGATACCAGGCTGACGGGGAAGTTAAGTCAAGGTTTTTAACATGTACAACATGCTTTGTAATCAAAGGCATACAGGACTGTAATAAATAGTTTGGTAAAGAGATTGTAATGTTTCTAGATGACTGTGTAGTGCTACCCCTGTAGGAGCCACTTGACAGATTGGGTTCTCTGTTCAACTGCCTTGACTCTGAGAACAACCCCAGCTCCATAGACACACCAGGTTAAACAGATGGATACTGCACTGCTAATGGAAGCACAAATATAGATACCCTGCACACAGCTAAGGCTCTATATCAAAAAGCAAACACTAGACTGGTTAGTGGCAAATGAACCCAATGTATTGTAACAGGTTGCAGTGAATAGCAGTATGCACATAAATGAGTAAACTTGGTAATCCACAAGATCGGCAAAAGGAAATGGCATTAGAAAACAGTAACAGCAGTTAAAATCAATACCTCCTCTGTATACAATAGGCTTAAAGTGTGCTCTATATGAATGACAGCAAGAAAATGTAAGACTCCCCAAAGAGGTACCTCTTAATATGGACAATAGGCAAAGTTCTTGTGAAGCAGCTATCTGACTGAGCAGTCTTTAGCCCTAGTTCTTCAGCCGGCTAACTTTCGGGCCCAGTCCTTATGGTGGTGCACATGAGTACAGTCCCAGTGAAGTCTGTAGTAAGTAATGTTGCTAGTTAGATGGCCAGTACCTGTGTGCTCTGTCTCTGCTAGCAGCAACAGGTTAATAGCAGCAGTGGCTTCTCACCAGTTCCAGTGATACAGTAATAGGGGACCCTCTTTTCATGTCAGCTCACTTCTGGATCTGCCTGGAGTGACTTTGGTCCTCAGCACACGGCTGCAGGCTTGTAACAAGTTGATTTGTACACAGGAGCAATGATGTGCATACCTCAGTCTCCTTGCAGCCAAGAGAGAGACCCTTGGTATTCAGCTTGTGAAAAATATAGCTCTCTTTCCCTTTATACCCAGCTTGCATTTAGGAATTGTACTCCAATCATCCTTAGACTGCCATAGTAAAATTCCCTTCCTAAACTTCATCTTCCATTATTCAGTGCTGCCAACCATCAAGTCACTTGAGCTTCTGCTTGTTACCGCCCCCTAATGGATGTAGGTGATGTAGTGTTAACCCATTTAGCTAAAGTCCATTGGGAGCACAGTGTCCTAAATCGCTCTAGGTCTCTAGCCAAACACCTACTGTATCTACATCAGATATTTGAATGATTTTACTGCAGAAAGGAAACCTATATTTGAACTTGCGCAGTGTAGAAGGAGGGCAGGTAATATATTTAATGACCTGTTTCTGTTAAATTTTAAGTTAGTTTCTAAATTTGCAAAGCTTTGGGATTGTGATATGGGGTTGGACAATACAGAGGAGGATGTCATAGGCAAGGGCAAAAGTTTATGTTCACACCTGTACCCATGTATGCCATGGCTTTTCCTGAACAAACACAAGAGTAGACGGGGAAAGCCTGGAAGTTGCCATTTAGATTTAAGAAAGTGAAAGATATGACTCCTTAACGTTCACCCTTGTAGCTGGACAATGAGTAGTGAGACCCTACCCAAACCAGCATTTGTGGGCCTAATCCAAGATTTAATAGTGTTTTTAACAATAAGGTCCACTCTGCTCTTTCAAACACCTTTTCTTTATCTATTGACAGTAGGAGTGTCAGGCTAATAGCTTATTCTGTTACAAACTATATTTAGTCTGGATGGATCAGTGAGCAGATTAAAGTGTTTGTAAAGGAATTTTTTTTTGTTAAATAACAAACATGTCTATACTTACCTGTCCTGTGCAAAAGAATTGCACAGAGTCTCCCTGATCGGACTCTTCTCGGATCCCTGTCAGCACTCCTGGCTCCTCCTCTCTTGCTGGTGCCCCCAATAGGAAGCCGATTCCCATATGGGAACTCGTGTGGGTTTGCTCTTGAGACCTGCTGCTGCGTCCATTGACACAGACAGTGGGACTCGGCCCCGTCTCCTCGTCACTGGAGTTGATTGACAGAAGAGGGAGTCCTTGGCTCCTGCTGCTATCTGCCCAGGGAGAAGGGACAAAGCTAGGAAAGCCGCAGCTCTCATGCACAGCGCTGGATCGGGATTGGGCTCAGGTAAGTATAAGGGAGGGTGAGGGGGGAGTCTGTGACACAGAGGGATTTTTTACCTTAATGTATAGAGTGCATTAAGGTAAAAAAAAACTGAGACTTTAGAACCACTTTAGGATTTTTAGCCTGTTTGCCAGCATTTCTGTGTTTAGCAAATTGATTGGTCAAATACTTTTGGCATAATGCATTGGCATGTTTCCTTCCATCAGTATCAGTGTAATATGAGTATTAAGGGAGCCTCTGAGTGTTGTTTTCCCATTCTAAAGGGGATGTATATGGTGAAAAGCCCAAAGGCTGGCAACTGAGGAACTTTATCTTAAAAATTGACCGGTAAGACTTTGGGAACCCTGGGGAAGAACATCTTTTTTAGCCTGTTCACATATCTGATATGATAACATTCATTTCCAGTCTGAATAGTACTGAGTAATATAACAGTTTATCTTACAACATCATGATTGCTATGATGATTTAGAATATTGTGCTTTTGCTCATGTAACGTTAAATCGTTTTGATTTATTGCTTTTACCTATTAAGTAAATTTTCATATAATATTGGGGAACTAAAATTTCTCCGGTAGCTGTCAGAATACAATTGCCCAGCAGGAGGATTCATCTATACAGCACAGATTGAGTGTGTATGTTCAGCCTTAGCTCCAACACCATTCGACACTGGAGCTTAGTAAGAATGGACTTCTGCAGTGGGGAGGCAGCAAAAGAGTGAGGATGGGTGTGTATTCCTTTCAGGGTGGGGGGCGTTATCAGTTGGCACTGCCAGTCTTCCCTAGATGGGCCGGTGTTAGTGTTTCTTAAGTTAGAACAACATTACATTAAAGCAGTAGAAAAGCCAAAAACAGAAATTTTATATTTTGCATCTTATCAATCCTCAAAGTCATTGCAAACCTCTAAAATGAAAAATTAACAAAACATATTCTTTTATAGTGTGCCTTGGTCCAAGTACCTAGTGTGATTTCTGTCTGCTCTGTCATTCCTCTGCTATCTGTATGAATGACTTCTGAGAGTCTATGCCAACGTAAGATAATCCAGGTGACGCCCCCCCAGCACACAGAAGGTGATTGACCGCCTCAGCTGTGCATGCTTTTTTATGTGACTGTGTAGGGGGTGTGTCCTTTCCTCCCACTCAGGTCTCAGATTACACTAAGCTCACTGCTCTATACTGTCCAGTGTGTGACATCAGATACCCACCCCCCTCGTCTTCTGCAGCTGAGAAATGCTGTAAAAATGTGTTCTTTAGGAGGCTGCAGATAAACAGGTACAACTGTAGGAGGATTTGTTAAATGTATGTGTATCACCTGCAGCTTGTCACTTCACCGAGTATATGTAAGGGTTTACAACCACGTTAAGTGTGGTGGCTGCATTTACTTTCTTTTCTAGGGTTTTTTTCCATTATTTTCACCTGGTGATCAGGCCAGTAACACATTTTCTGTGTTATGGTGTCTTCAATCTATGGAGGAGGAATGAAGCCACACTTGGACAGCATCATCCACATCTGGGGTGATGGTAGTGTTAGATGCACTAGCAAATTTATATGGAGTTGACAAACAAATTAAACCAAACTCCTGCTAACCCCTTTTTAAGCAGTTAAAACAACAGTTTTGGGATAAATATTTTAAATAAATGAATAAAAGCTGACCATTGTAAGCACCCCTGTCAGTGGTAAATGGTTTGTCTCAACCCTCCGCCACTTTTGCTGGACAG
This sequence comes from Lithobates clamitans, assembly GCA_037952925.1. Classification (NCBI taxonomy): domain Eukaryota; kingdom Metazoa; phylum Chordata; class Amphibia; order Anura; family Ranidae; genus Lithobates; species Lithobates clamitans. Next base: position 800,860 of record JBBGZY010000031.1, read on the forward strand.
CTTGATCTGTTAAAGGAAGTAGAAAAATAGCAGACTTAATGGCCAAATCACCAAGTGAAAATAAAGGAAAAAGCCTAAAAAGTAAAAGAAATGCAATCACCTCATCTAATAATTATTAAGCTGCAAAATATTACATTTTTGTTTTTTGGGTTTAATACCATTTCAATTTCTATAGCTTACTATGAACTTTACACATTGATGTTTGTCTTAGCGAATAATTCTGCCTGTAACTTGTTATTAGGGATGAGACGAACACCCCTCCAGTTCAGTTTGCAGCAGAACATGCGAACAGGCAAAAAATTTGTGCGAACACCCTTAAAGTCTATTGGATACGAACATTAAAAATCAAAAGTGCTCATTTTAAAGGCTTATGTGCAAGTTATTGCCATAAAAAGTGTATAGGGACCTGGGTCCTGCCCCAGGGGACATGTATCAATGCAAAAAAGTTTTAAAAATGGCCATTTTTTTCAGGAGCAGTGATTTTAATAATGCTTAAAGTGGAACAATAAAAATGAAATATTCCTTTAAATATCATGCCTGGGGGTCCCCTTAGTCTGCCTGTAAAGTAGCGCATCTTTCCCATGTTCATAACAGTCCTGCAGCAAAATTACATTTCTATAGGGAAAAATGTAATTTAAAATTTCTTGTGGCTGTAATGTATTGCCGGATCCCGGCAATATATATAAAAAATCATTGAAAAAACGGTGTGGGTTCCCCCCCTTCGGGTCTGGTATTGATATTAAGGGGAGCACCGCGTCAAAATAAAAAAAATGGCGTGGTGGGTCCCCCCCAAATCCATACCAGGCCCTTCAGGTTTGGTATAGACATTAAGGGGAACCCCGCACCAAATTTTTTTAAAAAATGGCGTGGGGTTCCCCTGCAAAATCCATACCAGGCCCTTCGTCTAGCCATTACAATTTGGCGATTGTGAAAGTCTCTCAAATCCTTAGGCTTTTTCTGCTTTCAACATATCAACTTTGGGGGCAACATGTTCGCTTGCTGCTTAATATATCCCATCCCTCTTTCAGATGCCATTGTAACGAGATAATCAATGTTTTTCACTTTACCCGTCGTTGGCCATAATGTTAAGTCTGCAATGCTCCACTATTACATGCATCATTGCGTTTAAAAGATGTTTATACTTTTTGTGCTTTACTTGGTGGTTCAGGCAGTTTTTTAAACCTAAAAACCAGTAACATTGTTTTATTGCCACTTCACCTACAAAAAAATGAATAAAAAAATGCATGGGATGACTTCCCAAAACCACTTAACTGGAAATAGAGCTGTAATGAGGAAGTACACTATTCCTGCAAACTACATAAAATTAATCTCATCAAGTCATTACAAAGAAAAGAAGTCACTTAATGTTTAATTATGGGTGTTGTGTTTCTGACCAGTATGTTAATATTTAACCTCCTTTTCCTGTAAGCTTGTTTTATCATTAACTAATATAATATGCTAATTAGTTTGTCACTAATAGCAATGACTGTATTCTTTTAGGTCTTTCCATATTATGATTCATATATTGGTGGGAGTACGAATCCCCACGTGCCTTTTAAATTCCTTTACTCATGGGATTTGGCATATTTCGTATATTTACATAGAATGCATTTCAGGTTCAGTGGAATAATATTCTAAAAACCTTGTTTATTTTATGCAGCAATTATGAGCTAGACACCCTAGTTTTCAATGTTTTTTCCCATAATAACTTATGAAATCAAAATTCTGAAGATGCATATAACACTCCATAAAAATGTTTTGCTTAGCTGATAAATCGGTTTTCCTTAGGAAATAATATGTATAAAATATTTCACAAATTTTACAAATATTACAATTGTAATGTATATTATAATGCGTTTTTTTTGTAATAGCGGAGAATGGGGATCACGTTTTCGTAACTTGAAAGTAGGAAAGGAAAAGCAAAAACAATGTTAATGCACATTGTTGATTTATTATTGCAGTGTTTACCTAAACTAATTTATGTTATGACTTTCAGATTATTAAAAGAATTAAAAGAATTTTTTTAATCTAATCTTTTTGAATCTGTGGCCATACTATGCACAATAAAATATTTACATATTCTGAACAAGCAGTAAATGTGCTTTAAAATAAACCCTCATTCACCTCTGTAGCTATAGGCAATGCGTGATATATTATCCAGACGTGGAACAAATTATATGACACAGTTATGTGCATCATCTATTGACGTCTATTGAAACATCAGGGGTTTTTGTTTTCATGACTTGATATATTAGTTCATGAATTTCAATGACACTGCATATGCTAAAAGTATTTTTAATGCACATTTTTCTTATGTATTGAAATGCGCTGTGATATATTCTGAGCAAGGTTGTACATTCTTTTTTTTTTTATCTTGTCCACAGACTGTCAGGGGGTCCACGAGCCACAGGTTAAGATAATATTATCACATATATTTTTGTTATTAAAAATACATTTGGAGCATATTTATAAAGTAGTGAATATGACACTCACTGAACATTCACTGATGGTGAATCATTCATGGTATGAAAAAGAAATCACCAGGAAGATTTAATAAAGATTGAATGTTTGGTAAATGTACTGCTGTACAAGTACATCTCTTTGGGTTTTTAAGCACTTGTTAGAAAATTAAAATATCATTTTAGCATGTTCTCTAATATGCATATAGATGACAATAGCAGTGGTATACATAAATAAATTGTGCATATTTTCTATTGATACTTGATGTGTGAGTCTTTGTAAATCAGGTAAGAAATTAATCCATAGGGTGAATAAATTCAGAAAATATATCAGTTTTCTTATTTGACAGATGTCCTTCTGTTGCGTATCTATCTGCTCAGCTCAGTTTCCTGATATTGTGTCTGTGCTGTGTTAAATTACTTAATATCAACTAAACAAGTTAGTGCAATGCTGGCCAGCCTTTGCGACCGCAGGTTTTCATTTTTTTCCCCAAAGGATCTAATAGAGAAGGATTAAAATTTAACTTCTACATCAATCAAGTTAATTTTGGTTTTATTCAGTAGAACTTGTTTTAATGTGTACGGTTAATGACAGAACACAAACTGAACAATGCTGATAAGTTCTTTCTGTTATATACAACCACATTTTAAGAGACATTTTCACGATGAAAAGTATCCAGCATTTACCCAGCCTTCAGAAATTCAATTTTAATTCAATACTATCAACTTTTTTGTTTTTAATAAAATTTGCAGACATTGGGGTTGATTTACTAAAATTGGAGAGTGCAAAATCTGCTTCAACTCTGCATCAAAACCAATCAACTTTCATTTTTTTATTTTATTTTATCAATGTGAAGTGAGCAGCCTCAGATGATATACAGAGATGAAACAAATCCTACTACATAAGTTTTACCTGTACTGTATATCTGCTGTCTTCAGTTTTATACACTCTTTGGAAAGTGCAGATCGTGTTACAAATCTTTCTTCATCTTCCAGCAGTGGGAGGGGAGTCTGGGCTTACACTGTGTGAGAGCTGATTGAAGGAAATCTCATAGGCAGAGGAACGAAGGAACCTACAAAGCTGTAGTCTGAAAAGACAAGCTCTCTGCATATTAACCTCTAAGCTCCCTCCCCAACACAAAATTTTAGCTGCTGTTATCTCATGTCTCTTGACTAGGGATGGTCATGATGTTCGAATCGAACGTAAGTTCGACTTGAACATCGGGTGTTTGCTTGTTTGCAAATGAACCAAACAAATGGGGTGTTCGTGGCAAATTCGCGCACCGCAGAGCACCCCATAATGCACTGCGAGATCCCAGTGCATTGACAGGTGGTGAATGGCCAAACTATGCACCTGACCTGCATGCTTTGTTGAATCACAGCGCAATATGCTGAGAGAGCCATGATTGGCCAAAGGCAGGGTGCCTTTGGCCAATCATGGCTCAGGGGCTAAGTCCATGCCCCACATTATATAAGTCTGCTTACATGGCGGCTGTATGTAGTGTCACAAAGTGGAGAGATTGAAAGAATTTGAGTTAGGCAGGTTAGTTAGTGGCATGCAGGCAGTTAGGTGTATATATATATATATATATATATATATATAGACAGTGCAGTCAGTGTAGAATATATATACAGTGCAGGCAACAGCGTGGGGTCCCCCCCAAAATCCATACCAGACTCTTATCCGAGCAAGCAGCCTGGCAGGCCAGGAAAGGGGTGGATGAGCGAGCGCCCCCCCTCCTGAACCATACCAGCCTGCTTACCCTCAACATGGGGAGGGTGCTTTGGGGTCCCCCCCAAAGCACCTTGTCCCCAAGGCCTCTTCCTGACAACCCTGGCCATTGGTTGTCGGGGGTCTGCGGGTGGGGGCCTCATCGGAATCTGGAAGCCCCGTTTAACAAGGGGGCCCCTAGATCCCAGCCCCCTCCATGTCAATAGATATCAGGTACATTGTACCCCTACCCAGTCACCAAAAAAAGTGTCAAAAAGTAAAAAAAACACAACAGACAGTTTTTGATAATTTCTTTATTAAAAAAAAAAACCCAGTGTCCTGCAATGTCCATCCATCTTCAATCACGCTGCCCGATGGACCCGAAAAACAGAAAAAAAGCTCTGCTTCGAAGGGAGGCCTCCCGGCGACTGCTATCTCTTGGCTGTGACAGCTGTTATATAGGCAAGGGCGGGGCCAGCCGGTGACGTAACCGAGTGACCCCACCACCTTCTGACGTCATGCCGATTTTCTCGGATTTCCTATTGCGTCTTTGGGACAAGAAGTGAAGGGAATTCTCCCCGATGGTACTCAAACAGCAAAGAAACAAAAATACCTGGCAGGGCTTTTAACCCTTCCCTATTCACAACTAAAAAAATAAAATTGGTCTACTCGTAGACTTACCTAATGCAATTAAATCTTATGCATGGGCAAAGACTTTATTGGGACAGTAGCTAGGTACCAATGAGGTACCTCCCACTGGTGGCTGCTGCTTCTTTTCCCAAAAAAATGTAATTACTTGACTTACTTGTAGCATCTAATGGAGATGACACTGCTAAGGTTCCGTTGGTGAAACTGACAGGGTCTAGAGTACAACAATCCAGAAATTTTCAAAGAATTGAAAGCATTCTGTAATTGGAAAAGAAGAAAGAAATGGCTGCACATTTAGGGCTCCCGATTGCCTTTTATTATTCACAAGGATGACACCAAATACACCAACATATGGTCACGTAGAGGCATTTCACACATACATCTTGTGCTTAATCATTACAATGACTGAAATAACTGATGGATCTTAAATAGACCACTCCAGTAGCTGCAGGTGTTCTGGGGGCGGTGATAATCAGTGATACAAAACAGCCTAATCAATCACTAAGCTTCAGCCCATAGGAGCATCAGCTTGGAGATTTCAATAGAAAATCAAACTGGAGGTCCATGCTTCCATGTGCACCGAGAAATCCTCCATACACACTAATAGCATGGACCAACAATTGCATAGAAACATTGTGATTCATATAGATAATACCAATAAAAACATTGTAAAAGGAAAAAACAACAACAGTGAAAAGATAATAAATAAAAATAGATATACAGTATCTCACAAAAGTGAGTACACCCCTTACATTTTTGTAAATTATTTATTCTATCTTTTCATATGACAACACTGAAGAAATGATACTTTGGTACAATGTAAAGTAGTGAGTGTACAGCTTGTATAACATAACTCAACACACAGCCATTCATGTCTAAACCATTGGCAACAAAACTGAGTACACCCCTAAGTGAAAATGTCTGAATTGAGCCCAAACTGTCCATATTTTGTGTGGCCACCATTATTTTCCAGCACTGCCTTAACCCTCTTGGGCATGGGGATCACCAGAGCTTCACAGATTGCCACTGGAGTCCTCTTCCACTCCTCCATGACGACATCACAGAGCTGGTGGATGTTAGAGACCTTGCACTTCTCCACCTTCCATTTGAGGATGCCCCATAGATGCTTAATAGGGTTTAGGTCTGGAGACATGCTTCGCCAGTCCATCACCTTTTCCCTCAGCTTCTTTAGCAAGGCAGTGGTTGTCTTGGAGGTGTGTTTGGGGTCGTTATCATGTTGGAATACGGCCCTGCGGCCCAGTCTCTGAAGAGAGGGGATCATGCTCTAGTTCAGTATGTCACGGTACATGTTGGCATTCATGGTTCCCTCAATGAACTGTAGCTCCCCAGTGCCAGCAGCACTTATGCAGCCCCAGACCATGACACTCCCACCACCATGCTTGACTGTAGGCAAGACACACTTGTCTTTTTGTACTCCTCATCTGGTTGCCGCCACACACGCTTGACACCATCTGAACCAAATAAGTTCATCTTGGTCTCATCAGACCACAGGACATGGTTCCAGTAATCCATGTCCTTAGTCTGCTTGTCTTCAGCAAACTGTTTGCAGGCTTTCTTGTGCATCATCTTTAGAAGGGGCTTCCTTCTGGGACAACAGCCATACAGACCAATTTGATGCAGTGTGCGGCGTATGGTCTGAGCACTGACAGGCTGACCCCCCACCCCTTCAACCTCTGCAGCAATGCTGGAAGCACTCATACGTCTATTTCCCAAAGACAACCTCTGGATGTGATGCTGAGGACATGCACTCATCTTCTTTGGTCGACCATGATGAGGCCTGTTCTGAGTGGAACCTGTCCTGTTAAACTGCTGTATGGCGGTAATAGGGGGGGTACTCACTTTTGTTGCCAGAGGTTTAGACATTTTTGGCTGTGTGTTGAATTATTTTGAGGGGACAGCAAATTTACACTGTTATACAAGCTGTACACTCACTACTTTACATTGTAGTAAAGTGTAATTTCTTCAGTGTTGTCACATGAAAAGATAGAATAAAATATTTACAAAAATGTGAGGGGTGTTCTCACTTTTGTGAGATACTGTATATATATATTGACATAGAGAAAATCAACATTGTAGTGGATTGTAAATCAATCATTGCGTATAAACATACATGCATGTGCAGGCGCACATATACACATGCATCAGCACATACACATAGGAGACATACATATACAATCATTTGTTCCTCTATTTAGGACTAATATAAAGTCCAACACGGTGAATGCATCTGTATACATGCAGACATGCATACCTATATCTTAGGAAACTACCTTCATTTTTGGGGTGACATAGAGACATATATTTTAGTGCACTCATAAACATATTGTACCTGAATGCTAGATCTACACGCATGCACTATATATGTAATTAAGTGAATCCAACTTCATTACATATATAGTGCATGAGGCCTATACATGCATAAAGGTATGCATGTCTGCATATATACAGATGGATTCACCGTGTTGGACTTTATATTGGTCCTAAATAGAGGAACAAATGACTTTATATGTATGTCTCCTGCGTGTATGTGTGGATGCATGTGTATATGTGCGCCTGCACATGCATGCATGTTTATACGGGATGATTGGTTTACAATCCACTACAATGTCGATTTTCTCTATGTCATTATATGTATATCTATTTTTATTTATTATCTTTTCACTGTTATTGTTTTTCCCTTTTGCAATGTTTTTATTGGTATTATCTATATGAATCAAAATGTTTCTATACGATTGTTGGTCCATGCTCTTAGTGTGTATGGAGGATTTCTCGGTGCACACAGGAGCATGAACCTCCAGTTTGATTTTCTATTTAAATCTTCAACCTGATGCTCCTATGGACTGAAGCTTGTGATTGATTAGGCTGTTTTGTATCACTGATCCTCACCACCCCCAGAACACCTGCAGCTACTGGGGCGGTCTATTTAAGATCCATCAGTTATTTCAGTCATTGTAATGATTAAGCACAAGATGTATGTGTGAAACATGTCTACGTGACCATATGGTGTATTTGGTGTCATTCTTGTGAATAATAAAAGGCAATTGGGAGTCCTGGATGTGCAGCCATTTCTTTCTTCTTTTCCAAGTTTCTCACGGAGGCGGGCCGGGTCTGGCACTCTATGAGACATTCAAACTAGTCTCTAATCACACACCTGGAGCAGCGATTTCTTCTCTTGTGTATTCTGTGATTGGACAAGGGGCTTATGAACGTCATGGTTTTCCCTTGTCCAATTTCATAATGCTTTGTATTCTTTGACAAGACATTTTATGAATGGAGGAGCTTTACAGCGCATGAACTGCTGTGATCGATGTTCTCTAATCCCAACCGCAAGTTTCACCATCGGATCTTCATCGGTGATATCACCCTCAGAGGTTGAACGTACGTAACATTTTTGAAGAAAGAAGCAGCAGCCAACAGTGGGCCAACACATAATTAATGATACATCATTGGTACCCTGTTAATGCACCGATTACATTTTTTTTTTACTCTGGAAATTCTGTTTGCCTGTCACCAGCTCATTCTGGGGAACAAATGCACTTTAGTGGTGACAGTAGACTAGCTCTTTGATAATTTCCAATAATTTCTAGGCACACCATAAATACGATTGATGTAAGCCCATTATGGCCAACGTTAGTTTGTAAAAGCTGTGACCCCAGAGGTTACATTGAGTAGTCTAGTCCTGGACTGGGTTTACATTGCTCTTAGCATGTTCTGTTTCCAGGGTGAGGGGCTCTACCTTGGGTTTCTGGCCAGCTGGCTGGAAAGCCACAGATGCCTCATTGGAGGCAGGAATTATTGGCTTGGAAAGGCAGCTAGAGCCAGCAAACTGTGCTCTGTCTACTAAATTTAGATAGGGGGCGGACTTATTATGGTTTAATTGCATGTAACCTGAAATAGAGATTTTATATAATTACCTTTGATGAATAAACATGCATAAAGGATTTATTCATTTTTATTAGTGATCACTGTTACTGTTAGACTACTGCCTTTTACATTTGAAATGAATTCTTCACAAGGTTCATATTCAGACTATACTACGACTGGCATTTGTTTCTGCTTGCTGTTAATAAATATCAACCTAAAAATCCACACTAATATTTTTAGTACCCTTGGGCCTGGTAAAAGTTATTAAAGTATAACTAAAGGCAAGTTTTTCTTTTTAAGTTTTGGATATAGTGTAGAGGAATTCGAACCCCTGTCATATTTTAACAGAAATAATTTCTTCAATAGGTTAAATAAAAACAGACTCATCAAATACAGCCTTTTAAAATTCTAGCTGTCCAGAAGAAAATAACACAAAACCATCAGTGTAATTGATGTCCAGTTTGCCTTATAGTATAAAAACATTTTCTTTTGAATGCAAGTAGATCAATCAGATTATGGAGGTTTCTATTAATCCAGGTCATTGCTTAGCCAGTTGTAGTTAGTGACATCAACTGAAATTGTTCTGTATTTTTTCAGTACAGAATAATTCCACTACTGAATGTCACTAACCACTAGTCAGTTTAATTCCTGGTTGAAAGCATCTTCATACCTTTGTTTGTAGTTATCATTTTCAATACCTTCAGTTTGTCATGAAGCATTTTATTATTACTTTCCCTTTTTTTAGCTTTTTATAAAATAATGAGAGGTTACAATTCCCGTTGGGTGCGTATTGCTGTCTGTATCACTGCTATGGAGAGTCGCTCTCTTAAATGTCCTGATGACTACTGCCACTGGTACAAAAATTGGGGAAAAATCCAAAATTTTGAGTTGTCACTAGAACAGTAATAGAGAATACTGTAGATGTGAAATTCTACAATGGGGACACCTGTATCTACAAGGCAGGAAGTGAAGGGAAGTCTCCCTAAAGACAAACAGAGCAAAAAAAAAAAGTTTTGTATATCCCAAGCCCCTGGTGAAGTTATGTGTGACAAAGCGCGTAGCGTGGAGCTAGGACACACGTCATACCACACACGAGCCCTCTTGGAAACTGCTGAATGGATGTCTCCCTAGGATTATAATAATTCTGTTACCTGCATGGGTTTGTAAGTGCACTGGCTTAATACATTTAAATTTTTTTATGTAGATCTTCACTATGGAGGACATTCTTCTCGTTTTCTTTGGTGTTATAATGCTCAGTTCATATCTGTGACTACGTCATGAGCTGGCATTTGTGCAAGTGGATATCTAGGAGTTTGCCTGTCTGGAGCTGGTATACCTGTCAGTTGTTCTGGAGAATGGCCATACGGATGTGGGAGCCCATGACAACTACTCAAGAGCTTTTGACCACTATTAATTAGCGGTCCTAACCCCCAGTCTGTTGCACTCGGGTGGTGTGGTGTGCCAATCCTTTTGGGACTTGGAGGCTTCCTCATTTTTCCCTTCATTGTACACCCTGGTTAAATCCTTGGAAGATACTTTTCTGAGCTTTTGGACTTTCTTACTATCCCTTGATCTATGTGGGACTGTGGTTATAGCTGTCCACATTTTTCTTGTGGATAATGAGTGATACAATTTACTATATACAGTTTATTGTGTTTAGTAAAGTTTTTTTATTTTATTTTTGTAATACTTGGTACTGGAGTATTGTGCTAGCTGCTTTAGGGTTTATATTAGGCCATAATGCAAAATGTTCTCCTTTTAAAAAAAAAATCACTATTTTAACCCAAATAAAGCCTTGGATTTAAATATATTTTAAGTTTAAAATTGTGTAAAGGTGCACCATCTCTATTAATAAATTATTGTGCAATAAAAGTGTACATAGATAATACTATATGTCATATGTAGCACAGTGAAAACCTACAGCTTACAGGAACTGACTTGTTTAACAGTCTCTTTTGCTTCTTGAATCCGATATATCCACTGACAGATCACTTGCATCTTATTATGTAAAGCTACATAACTATTGAGATAGGCCTATGAGATAAAAATGTCATGACCTTTCCAGATAAGTAAAAATGACCAAATCCCAGAGCTGCGGAGATGAGAATATTCACTATATATGTCATTTTACAGACATTAATGAGCTCGAAGTTTCAAAAGAATACATCATACTACACTGAGGTGCATTGTTTCTTATTTCCTGGACGCTGACACATGTTTAATTAAATGATTTTATACAAAAATGATATTCATTTGCTCTTGATTATTCAAGCTGCCTATTTTAAATGTTGAAGTCTAAAATGTCCTTCAGAACTATTGCTGTGCTAAATGATATGCCCTGGTGAATACACAGATGACAGATGTGAATATATTAAAGGCCTCTAAATTCTATTTTTCACAAACTTGAGCAATTCATATTTAACATATGATAAAAAAAATCAGAGGAAAAACCAGAGGAGAACACTCGCCCAGCTGCCAGTGGTCCCATAGTTTCATGAGCAGTTTCACTGAGCAGTAAGGAGACTTGGGAGGTGTGGGTAGCATCCTTAGTCTTTAGTAAATCAGTGACAATGAATAGTGTTTTTTGTATTGTACTATCATATATATATTTGTATTCTATTCACAGTAGTCAAAATAACATTTTTCAAAACGTGCTATTTCTTTTTTGGACAATATATGAAATTTTGTATGAAATATTGTACATTCTATGAAATATTAATATGAAACATTGCATGTAAATTATTTATATGCTACGATTAAAGAGTTTGGAAACGCCCAAAAACGTTCATGGTTTTGAAAGAAATTAATACTTTCATTTACCAGGATAGCATTAAATGATAAGATATTTTAATCAATACATTAAAAAATGTAGACCTTGGCAATTAACTTCTTTTATTTGCTCCGTTTTTGTCTGTTGAATATACCATTGGAAAGGTTTTCTTAAATCTGTTAATTAAAGTGGATGTTTACCCATAACAACTTGATAAAAAATAATGTTCTTTAGCAAGGAAAATACATTCCACATTATTAATTATGCTACCAAAATTAGCGTGTGCTGTAAATTGCTTCCAGCATTGCTCCTGTTTCTTATTTCTGAAGGCTGCCATTTTGCTGAAGCCCAGAGCCCCAGAGCAGCATTAAATCTTTAAGCTGTCGAAAGATAGGCCTATAGTGGCTCTAATTTTCGGCGCAGTACCAACAAGGACCTGAAGGACCTGAAAAAGGAGGCTGTGCTCTCTGAAACATGTTGTCATAGCAAGCCAAGCGTCGGACATCAGCTGTTTCTACCCTATGACCACGTGGTTTACACCCAGGCTGAGTCTCCCTGTCATCAGAGGATCCTCATTGTGAGCGGGCGTTTCACGTGCAGCTTGTCGGCGGCTGCATGGTAACACACACTGAGACTTTTGACTGTCAGTCTTACCTGGATCCAGTCTGGAGCACTGCACTCGGGAGAGCTATTACAGCTTTACACAGATGCGCTTCTTATCTGTATTAAATGTGAGTGTTTAATGTTACTTTGATACTTTTTTTCTCTAAACAATAAACAGTATTGCACTAGGAGTCGGTGCGCTCTGTCTTTCTGTTTTTTTAAGAGACCATCTACTTATTTGCTAGTGTAGCACCCACCTAGTATAGGTGCTAGGATGTAAATAGTTAGGTTAGTGCAATTTACTCCTCCTCCTAACAGTGATTCTACCTAACAGAGTGCTGCAATTTACTAGTCAGGACTGCTCATGATGTTCTGGTGCTGTTAAGTTTGCCTGGGCTTCTCCTGCCTTGTGGAAACCAGTGACGCTTTCCAGAACATAGTTGGGAGCTAAGCAAATAGGCAGCAAGAATATGTATGCAGCTCTGAATAATTACAGGGAAGGTGTTCCTGAGCATACTGAGGCTGGCATATATATTCGGAGAACACATGAGCTCTGGGTCCTTCCCACAGTGGATTGCACCAGCCGGGTGTGAGGCAGGCTTGCCTCCCCTGGCACCTGCTGCCATGCGGCCTCAGGTGGGCGACCTGAGGGCATGAAACTGGAATGGAAGAGTGGCCCTGGTTCTTCTAAGTGGGAGGGAAGTTTGCTGAGGATCCGTCTGGTATCACTGGGAGAGGCTACTGGTTGCTCTACCAAGGCCTGTGAGTACAGACACCTGTGGGATCTCAGGGATTAGTTCTGAAGAGCTCTGTCTACCTACCACTTACTGTGTGACCTAATTAACACGGGACGCTGAGGCAACCCCTTCTGAACGATTTTTTTGACAGCTTGAAACCGTCATTTTAAAATGCCCGTTTAGCTGCGCTTGCATGCCACGTTTAGTCGCGTTTAGCCGCTTTTGCGTCTTGGAGCGTTGATTTAAGATAACATCATAAGACCCTCCTAAAGCACAAAAAACAGTATTATTTAACTATTTCAGCCATTCTGTGAGACCAGAGTGAGTAACAGCAGCTGAGAGAGCAGCAAAGTACTTGTATCTACCTCAATTTCGGTGTTTTTACTATGGATTCCATAACTTAACACGAGGGCAAAATGGAATTAAAAAAGTCAGATATTAAATTTCATGCAACTATGTTTGATCAATTTGGGGGTGAAGCGCAAAGGTGGGGTCATCTGGTTCAAATCTAACAACATATAGGTCGAGTTCAAATTCTACTTTGGCTAACAGCAATGCTAGTAGTGTATTGGACTGGATCATGGGCTCATTAGTGGTATATAAATGGTCTATGAAGCATTGCAAGCAATTACAAGTTTTTAAAATATTTATTTTTTGTGGTTTTTCATCATTTGCTATCATGCTTTAGTTTTGTAATGTAAAAAAAATAGGGCACCTTTAAAAAACACTTCTAGATGAAAACGTGGCTAAACGCTGCTACTGCGTTTAGGTGTGTTTACCCACATTTAGACGCGCTTGGCGTCTGAAATGTCGGAAACTTCGGCGTCTGAACTCATTTTTTTTGCATTTAAAGAAGAGCCTCTAAACGCAACTGCCTAAAAATGACATTAAACGAACCTGTGTACATCTACACCTAAGATAACATTGGATGAGTTCAGGAGCAGCTGAAAAAAGCATCCAACTGCCTCTGAAAGTCCGTTTACCAGCAGCAGCGTACATGAGGCTTAGGGACTTTGCTCAAACTTCTTTACTTCTGCACTGCTAAACAGGAGAAGTCTGTCATCTGCTACCAGCAGGGTACTTCTCCTAGAGCTCCATTTTAGATCAACTATAGTCCTCAGCTTATGAATAGTTTTGTTTTGGAGTATGCTACTGCAATCCCCTAACCCAATCCAAGTTCCTCTAAAATAAAATACAAACACCCCTAGACTGGCCTTTGACTCCAACAAGCTGAAGTGTGAGTGCACCTGGCTGCATAAATACCTTCTGCCACAGAATTGGGGAATTCTTGTGCAATACTCCAGCAGCTCTTACGGGAGTAGTGCTACACTAGATATTAGGTAGATCTGGGGACTATTTCATGTCTATAAATACCAGCAGATAGAATCGATTGTGGAATTAGCATCTGTTTAATAAACATAAAAAAATGCTTTTGCTATTACATTTATATTTATTTTTCACCTTTCTCTGTGATTATATTATTTGTGTAGATTTGTAATGACTTGTCAGTGAGCAGTAGAGATGGCAGCAGTTACAGTAAATTAAAATGAGTAGTAACTAACTGTATTGTAAAGTGAGCAATGTTCCTTCCCTGCGGCGATTCCAGTCTATTGGGGAGTGTGAAATATATGAACCTGCAAGTGATGGACTACAACAGTCTTCTAGCTATTAGCAGGTTAAGTTAGGAAGCCATTAAATACAGAGTAAATACTATAAAAATGAGTGATGTAGATAAGTGAAGGTGCTACAAATTCTATACAATGACTTTAAAAACAGTAATCACTTGTGACCTAAAGGTGTGTAGCAAAAGAAAACAAATGATTATCCCAACTAATTCCAGTGTACAATGCTGTTAGTAGAAAAGATGTACAGTTAGGTCTATAAATATTGGGAAATCGACACAATTCTAATCTTTTTGGCTCTATGCACTACCACAATGGATTTGAAATGAAACGAACAAGATGTGCTTTAAATGCAGACTTTCAGCCTTAATTTGAGGGTATTTACATCCAAATCAGGTGAACAGTATAGGAATTACAACAGTTTGTATATGTGCCTCCCACTTTTTAAGGGACCAAAAGTAATGGAACAATTGGCTGCTCAGCTGTTCCATGGCCAGGTGTGTGGTATTTCCTCATTATCCAATTTAAAAGGAGCCATCATTAGGCTGAAAAAACAAAACAAACCCATCAGAGAGATAGCAAAAACATTAGGTGTGGCCAAATCAACTGTTTGGAACATCCTTAAAAAGAAAGAACGCACCGGTGAGCTCAGCAACACCAAAAGACGCGGAAGACCAGAGAAAACAACTGTGGTGGATGACCACAAGAATTCTTTCCCTGGTGAAGAAAACACCCTTCACAACAGTTGGCCAGATCAAGAACACTCTCCAGGAGGTAGGTGTATGTGTGTCAAAGTTAACAATCAAGAGAAGACTTCACCAGAGTGAATACAGAGGGTTCACCACAAGATGTAAACCATTGGTGAGCCTCAAAAACAGGAAGGCCAGATTAGAGTTTGCCAAACAACATCTAAAAAAGCCTTCACAGTTCGGGAACAACATCCTATGAACAGATGAGACCAAGATCAACTTGTACCAGAGTGATGGGAAGAGAAGAGTATGGAGAAGGAAAGGAACTGCTCATGATCCAAAGCATACCACCTCATCAGTGAAGCATGGTGGTGGTAGTGTCATGGCGTGGGAATGTATGGCTGCCAATGGAACTGTTTGTCTTGTATTTATTGATGATATGACTGCTGACAAAAGCAGCAGGATGAATTCTGAAGTGTTGTGGGCAATATTATCTGTTCATATTCAGCAAAATGCTCCAGAACTCATTGGACGGCGCTTCACAGTGCTGATGGACCCGAAGCATACTGCGAAAGCAACCAAAGAGTTTTTTAAGGGAAAGAAGTGGAATGTTATGCAATGGCCAAGACAATCACCTGACCTGAATCCGATTGAGCATGCATTTCACTTGCTGAAGACAAAACTGAAGGGAAAATGCGCCAAGAACAAGCAGGAACTGAAGACAGTTGCAGTAGAGGCCTGGCATAGCATCACCAGGGATGAAACCCAGCATCTAGTAATGTCTATGCGTTCCAGACTTCAGGCTGTAATTGACTGCAAAGAAATTGCAACCAAGTATTCAAAATTAAAAGTTTTATGGATGATTGTTAATCTGTCCCATTACTTTTGGTCCCTTAAAAAGTGGGAGGCACATATACAAACTGTTGTAATTCCTACACCGTTCACATGATTTGGATGTAAATACCCTCAAACTAAAGCTGAAAGTCTGCAGTTAAAGCACATATTGTTTGTTTCATTTCAAATCCATTGTGGTGGTGTATAGAGCCAAAAAGATTAGAATTGAGTCGATGTCCCAATATTTATGGACCTGACTGTATGTATACTAGATACCTATATTGGGGAACAAAAATGTCTATGTATAAACTTCTTGATTTCCAATAAAACACATCACTCTCATATATACTGTATATATGTACGTCGAACAGTTGTGAAAAAATGTAATTCCATATAGTATGCGCACAGCGTGTGCCCGTTGTCCCTAGGCACACCCTAATCACCTAGTGTGCATTAGCATTATCGCTCTATGTAGCAGAGGGGAAACAGGAAATATCTCCCACTTACGCATTTCTCTTTCACTGTGTTGGCAGGGAGATCAATGTGCCAGGGCCATATATACATAGATAGACACACACGCATGTGTGTTTAAGCTTTGGGGTGCACACTCTAATGCAATAGGCTATGGTAATATATCATTCTGGTCCATAATGAGATCTCTTGACTTATTTGGAAAATTCTACTGTGTATACTGTACCTAGCAAAGAAAATAAAGGTGCTGCACATCCCTATGATTGGTATAACCATCCTTAGGTTGTGCATTGTGTTTGCCCTGCATTCTCTTAGCTAAACAGGTGATGTAGGGAAGACGAAGACTTGTGTGTTCATTATGTTTTCGTTTTACCAAAACTAAATTTTACCAGACAATTCTGCAAGGATGTCTGAAATATTTCCCAGAGATCTACTGATTATACAAGCTCAGATGACCCTTCTTTCTACTGCACAACACTTTCAGCTTTTCAATCTGTATTGTTACCTACTGTAGATAAATTAATCCACATCTTTGGTTTGAAAGAATAAATCACATAACCCATATGGATAAAGAAAACTTCTAGAATCTTTTATTCGATACAGTTTTATTGGAAATAATTGATTTCCTATGTAGAAGTATAAGAGAAATTATAAACACTATATTTCCAAAAGTATTGGGATGCCAGCCTTTACACGCACATGAACTTTAATGGCACCCCAGTCTTATAGGGCGTACACACGGTCGGACTTTGTTCGGACATTCCGACAACAAAATCCTAGGATTTTTTCCGACGGATGTTGGCTCAAACTTTTTTTGTCTACACACGGTCGCACAAAGTTGTCAGAATTTCCGATCGCCAACCACGCGGTCACGTACACCGCGTACGACGAGACTAGAAAAGGCTGGTTCAGAACCAAGCGTGGCGCCCTTTGGGCTCCTTTTGCTAATCTCGTGTTAGTAAAGGTTTGGTGAGAGATGATTCGCACTTTTTCAGACTCGTGGCTTTCAGATCGTTTTCTGCCGTTCAGTTTGTGCTTGTGGGTTTGTATCTGCTCTTCAGTGCGTGCAAGCAAGTTCCGCGTGACTTTAGGTAGTCATTGTATTCTTGTTCGTTCGTTACTGTTTTTCAGGTCGCTCTTCACAGGCCTTTCTGTTCTTCAGTGCGTTCTGTTACTTCGTTCTGAGCAGCCGACCGTTTTCTAGCCATGTTTCGTATGCGTACTCCTCGTAGAGTTCGTGCTGTGCGGGGGCTTGGTGTTGGGGTCCTGACCTTGACACAAGTCCAGTCCATGAACAGGGTGGGGAGGAGTTCATGGACCAAGAATTGGTTGCTTCAGCGTGACCAGTTCTCTCATATGCCTTTGTTCCGTGAGATCTGTGAGAATAATCCTGATGATTTCAGGAACTTTCTCAGTATGACGGACCCCGTGTTTCACCGTTTGTTGGCTTCGCTGACCCCCTATATCAGCAGGCAGGATACCTACATGAGGCAAGCCATCACTCAGGAGCAGAGGTTGGTCACTACCCTGCGGTATTTGGCAACAGGGAGAAGCCTGCAGGACTTAAAGTTCTCGACAGGCATCTCCCCCCAGGCTCTGGGTATCATTATCCCAGAGACCTGTTCTGCCATCATACAGGTCCTGCAGAAGGAGTATATGAAGGTAAGATTTTTATCCTTTAATATCACATTTTATTGTATTGAATGTTTGCTAATATATTGTATTTCTTTCCTCATTCCCTAATTACCATGATTGTAATATGCTGTGAATGTCCCCTTTGTCCTCATGCATGCTGGATTTTTATGTAATTATTATTTTAGGTCCTTCATACATATTTGCCCTTCACTAACCTCCCCAATTTTTAGTAACTCTCCCTCCCCCAACTGCTAAGTCAGCTGATCCCAATTCTCTATCCTCAATCATCTATCTGCTGACTTTGCCAAACCCATACACACTATACCCATCTCTTTACTGGTCAGATTTATGGATGAATTCCCCAAAGCATGTCGTGCAAGGGCCTGCCTGTATACTTTCCAATGGTACTGTTTAAAGTTTTTGTATCCTATTATTATCTTGATAGGTAATAGCAGAATGTCCAAATGTCCTCAAATGTGTACAGTGTGTATTTATATCTTTGTATTATGACACTTCTTACTTGTCCAGTGGTCTGCCAATAGTGTAACTAAGGAGGGTCTGTTCAAAGTAATACCCATTATTTAGGCATTCATCTCTCAATGAAGTGAAGAGGGTTACCTGTCCAAGATTTCCACACACCCCCTATAATGTTAGAAATGGCCCATGAGAGGGGGGGAGGGGGGAGGGGGAATATGATAGGTGTACCTTATACTTTGGCCTTGTTAAATTCTCCTTAATACATGCTATCTGGAGGTTGCCCCATAATGTTTGTGTCTAATCTGCTTGCCATGTTTCAGAGTAAAAATATTAATGTTTCAACAGTTTCCTTCCACGCCACAGGAATGGCAGACTGTGGCCTCCCACTTTGCCGAGCGGTGGGACTTTCCTAACTGCGGAGGGGCAATTGATGGGAAACACGTCCACATCGTCCCACCACCGAACTCGGGGTCGTACTATTATAATTACAAGGGGTTTAATAGTATAGTGATGTTGGCGGTGGTGTCGGCTAATTATGACTTCTTGTATGTGGACGTGGGGAAGAATGGCCGGATGTCCGATGGTGGAGTCATCGCCTGGACGGAGTTCTACAGGCGTCTCCAGAATGGCAGCTTGGACTTGCCAGCTCCAGAGGACAATGTGGAAGGGCTCCCATTTGTGTTCGTTGCTGATGAAGCGTTTGCGCTGGGGGACCACCTGATGCGGCCATTCCCAATGAGGACCCTCACCCCGGAACAGAGGGTTTTTAATTACCGGCTGGCCAGAGCCCGAAGAGTGGTGGAGAACACATTTGGAATCCTGGCCAGCCGGTTCCGACTATTTCTGACACCCATCCATATGGCGGAGTATAAACTGAACCATATTATACTGGCGTGCTGTGTTCTCCATAACTTTTTAAGGAAACATTCGGCCAACTATGCTGGCTCAGTTGGGCCTGAGGCCGGAATCCTACATCAAACCACACTGACGGCGCTTGAAAGTGGCCGTCCTGGCTTGCCCTCCCTGAGTGCCCGTGATGTCCGGTTACGCTACCTGGAGTTCTTTGCGGGTAGGGGGGGCTATCAATATGCCAGACAATATGTGAAGCCTTTTTTATAATAAATAAAAAAGAAATTCTTGGTGGACATTTACTGCTTGTGTTTGTTTTAGCTGACCCTGACAGAAATGTGTTGAGTCCAGAAAATGTTGTGATTGTGTAACCTTATACAAAGCACTGTTGGCTGTTATTTCCTAAATGCAAAAACACATTTCACTACAAGTGCACTTGCAACTGCACTGAAACTGCACTTGTAGTGCAAAGAGGATTTGCCCTTAGGAAATAACACCCATTTTTGCTAAAAACAGCAATTACATCACCCCAAAAGTGTTGTATTGTAGTGTTGAGACAATAATCCACACATTCTTGAGTAAGGCACTTTTTTATACCTGCACAATCACATGTGCATTTACCAAAGGTTTTTAAAACAAACCAACATGTTTGTTGTATAACAATTTTTGCAGTAGCATTATGAAAAATAGAAATGCCCATTTCAGATAAAACAGGCCTGGTTAAAACCAACAAGAAAGACAAAAAACTTGAACTTACAAAGTTCACATTAGGTAAAACCTGAAGGCTATATCAGACATCAGTATTTAGGAACTGGGTTTGATATAGCGTTCAGATGGGGGGAAATCACCCCAGGAAAAGCCAAATTTGGAAGATGCACACCAATTTACGAATGTCAACATGTGCTATCTGCCATCAGGGGGGATCAAGGGATGTGTTTTGGGGGAGCAAGCCCTTCCTCAACGCTACTTTATAATTGAGGAAGGGGTTGCACCCCCAAAACGTGTCCATTGATCTCCCGTGATGGCAGATAGCACATGTTGACACACTGTGTGCATCCTCCAAATTTGGCTTTTCAAAACATTGCAAAAAGTTTGAAAAGATTCGACCACAATACAAAAATTGATTTTGTGGGGTTTTAAATTCGCCCCAAAACATCAATGATGTTATTATTTTTTTTAATAACATCATTGATTTTTTGCTGTATGTTTTGTAGTTCGACATTACACCCCATGATCCCCCCGATCAGGATCTGGGCACTTTCTGATGTGAAACGTTCTGGATCCCTCACATCACGATCACTTAAAAAGAGAGAAAGAAAACAAAAACAGGTCTCAAAAATCTGCCACCATCCATCTCTTTTACCTGAGCCTGTGGTCGCAGACACTCACCTGTTGTGGTGCCAATCTCCACCACATCTTCTTCTTCCTCCTGCTCTTCTTCGTTTGGGGGTATTTCACCTTCTTCCATAGGTGGGGGGTCTGTGGTCTCCTCGGATGAGGGGTGTCCTCCGAGTCTTTTCTCCCCTATGTCAAACAAAAATGTTATAATTAGCACACAGATATTTGATGGCAGAACTATAAATAGGTAACATTGCTTGGAAGTGGGGTACAATTGTCTATTTTAGCCAAGTTCCAAGATGTATTTTTTTTATTGGCCTTTGTCAAGCTGCAATACTTTACCTGTTTAGTACAAGCTTCACAGATGGAGACCCCCCTATAGTATACACTGGAGCACCTGTGTGGCCCCTTAATAAAAATGGTGTTCTTGTGTCCCACACTAGTGCTCCAGTGTCCAGATGTGAAAACAGCTGCTCAGTGTCCTCTCCTTACACACAATCTAGTTTGCATTTCATTCTAGTAACAAACCCATCTACACAAACAACTATTTGGCATCCAAGTAGGCCCAAAAAAATGTGGGAAAATGCATATGGCTTAAACAATGGGGTTTTAGAGGCCGAAAGAAAAATGTTTGATACGAACGAATAATGGGCCCATGAACATTGAAGTTGCCCTTTTAAATGTTACAATTAATAAAAGCATATGGAGCAGCACGAACGCAATAAAGACAGAAAGAATAGGAACACAGCACAACTACTTACTTTTTTGCAGCACTCTCCGGATCTTTCAGTACTGCTCTGGCTCTCTCAATTTCAGGTCCGACCACCGCTTCCTGAGCTGATCTTTCGATCTTCGTACCCCGAAATTCCGGTGCAGACTCCTGACCACTTTCGCCATGATCTTGGCCTTTCGGATATTGGGGTTGGGGTAAGGCCCATACTTTCCATCATAATCGGACTTCTTCATGATGTCGACCATCTCCAACATCTCCCCAAAGGACATATTTGTGGCCTTAAAACGTCTCCTTCTGGATCGGGATGTGTCCGGATCCGGGCTTTCCTCTTCCTCGTTGCTATAATTAGCACGCACCTGCTCTGACTCCGCCATGTGCTCTTCACCCACTGCGCCGAACGAAAAGGGACGGGGAATAGACTAGAAAGAACGTCAGTGGCAGGCGGACTCACACGCATGCGCAGTGTGTATAAAGCGTAACACGCGTGCGTATTACGTACGATCTGTGAGCGGAGGAAGGAGCATTGGACGCGCCGATCGTAAGAACGAAGGTAAGAGACAAACTTTGGCCTATACTGCTTCTACATTGAGGCCTATATTGTAACAAGATTAGGAGAGTTTTGTCTGACATTAGGCTTTGTCTTGTGTTGTGTCTTGCATTGAACATGGATATCTTACTGAAAGACAATGACTTTATGTCAGTATTCATAGATATCTTAAGGGAGCTGCCCTGTCTGTGGGAGATTAAACACCCCCATTACAAGAACCAAGCAAAGAGGAAGGCAGCACTGGTGCAATTGTGTGAAATTGTGAAGCAGGTGATCCCCACGGCAGACATCACCTATTTAAAGATCTTCATTGGTGGCCTGAGGAGCACATATCTAAGGGAGCGCAAGAAAGTCCTGGATTCACAGAGATCCGGAGCAGCAGATGACATCTATGTCCCCAGGATGTTGTACTACGACAGGCTGCATTTTCTGGCAGGCCAGACTGAACCCAGGCCATCCCTCTCCAGTCTTCCTTCCACGCTTCCTTCCCCCCTGGCTGAGGCTTCTGAAGCCCAACCTGGGCCTTCCAGGCAGCATGTGGAGGAGCCCAGATTGAGCCAGGTATAGCATTCTTCTAAATATTTCTGCTTGTCCAATCAATGATGTTAACTAGATGTTAGTTGGGAATACTAATTTAGGATTGTGATTGATGAAGCAAAACATTACAACCATGTCCCTTTTTCATACACAGGGAAGTCTCAGCCAGGAGGTGGCCGGGCCGAGCCGGCTGGCTGATCTGCAGGTCCCTCCACCCCCCCTGAAAAGAGAAAGTGGCAGTAGGAGGAGTGCCCTAGAGGAGGCTACCGGAGGACTCTTTTGGAGGGCTACAGAAGTCCTGGGAGCACGACAGACCGTGAAGGAGGACATTGCTGCCGTCATTGCATATAAAATGCAGAGGATGGAGGAGGGCCAACAAGTCTTGTGTGAGGTGCTCATATTGGAGGCTCTTAACAAATGTATGAGGGGCCAAATGACAGCTCAGACACACCTTTGCGATGGTCCTCCTCCTCCTCCTGCAGGTCCTCCTCCTCGTCCTCCCTCTCCTCCAGGTCCTCCCAGTCCTCCTCCAGGTCCTACTCCTCCTCCTGCCACATCTCCAACTGCACAGCCACAGCCGGGAAGGAAGCGTGAAAGGAAGACCAGAAAGTGAGGACCCTGGATCCAGTCTGGTCGGCCAAAAAATGCAACCTCTTGTGGTACCACAGCCTGGGGGCACAGATGTCATCTGCTGCTATCCGGATCTCTGCGAATTCTGGACCAGACTGCCCTCCCTTACATATGGACTCCTCAGGCCACCAATTTTGATGTTCAAGAATTGATGTCTGCCGTGGGGGTCCCAGGCTTCGCTAATTTCTCATGTTGATCCAGTGTTGCCTTCCTCTTTGTTTGGTTCTGAGCCCTTAATAAAGGATATTTTTTGAATTATACTCTCCTATGTGTTTTACTTCAAAAATGACAGTTTGTTTGTGAGGATTCAGGTACATTTCAAATATACAATGTGAAATGAACAAGGGACACCAACAACAAACAATCTCCTGGAGATTAAATAATAAAAGATATCAATGGTGTTGGGGTAACTTGACACACAAAACACACACAAAAATATTCTGGAGTAAAAATAAAAATAACATTGAACAAAGATCAGCCTTGGAAAAAATACAAACATTAAATAAAAAAAAGGCTTAAAATACCAAAAAAAAAAAATTCTGTCAGATGTGACAACTAATAACAATATATTCAGGGAATCCCAATAAAAAAACAAAAATAAAACTTTGTGAGAAGTGTGTGTGAATATGAGCAGCAAAACTACTTAATTCTTGTCACATTATAAAGAAGAAGAGAGTGTGCTGTATTAAACCATTTTGAACATTGCAGCGTGACGAAAGTGCTCTATCCATTGCGAACGCTAAGTTTACCAGAACAAGCTGTTCCGTCCTTGGAATTTCTTCTGAGCATGCGTGGCATCTCCTGCTCTCCAACTTTGTGTGAAAATCCGATGTAAAATGTCCGATGGAGCCCACATACATCGGAAAATCCGACCGTGTGTACGGGGCATTAGTCCGTAGGGGTCAATATTGAGTTGGCCCACCCTTTGCAGCTATAACAGCTTCAACTCTTCTGGGAAGACTGTCCACAAGGTTTAGGAGTGTGTCTTTGGGAATGTTTGACCATTCTTCCAAAAGCGCATTTGTGAAGTCAGGCTCATTGGATGAGAAGGCCTGGCTCACAGTCACCGCTCTAATTCATCCCAAAGGGGTTCTATAGAGTTGAGGTCAATGCTCTATGCAGGTCAGTCAAGTTCCTCCACCCCAAACTCGCTCATCCACACTATATTGCCAAAAGTATTGGGCCACCCCTCCAAATCATTTGGTGGAAGGGGGATTGCGGTGTGGGGTTGTTTTTCAGGGATTGGGCCTGGCTCCTTAGTTCCAGTGAAGGGAACTCTTAAGGCGTCAGCATTCCAAGACATTTTGGACAATTTCATGCTCCCAACTTTGTGGGAACTGGCCTACACAGAGTCCTGAACCTCAACCCAATAGAACACCTTTGGGATGAATTAGAGTGGAGACTGCGAGCCAGGCCTTCTCTTACAATGTCAGTGCCTGACCTCACACATGCGTTTCTGGAAGAATGGTCAAACATTCCCATAGACACACTCCTAAGCCTTGTGGACAGCCTTCCCAGAAGAGTTGAAGCTGTTATAGCTGCAAAGGGTGGGCCAACTCAATATTGAACCCTATGGACTTGACTGGGAAGCCATTGAAGTTCATGTGCGTGTAAAGGCTGGCATCCCAATACTTTTGGAAATATAGTGTTTATAATTTCTCTTATGGGGCGTACACACGGTCGGACTTTTTGGCTACAAAAGTCAGACAGCCTGTCCGACAGAATTTTGACAGACTTTCAACGGACTTTTGGCGGACTTTAAGCGGACTTTCTAACGACCGGACTTGTCTACACACGATCACACCAAAGTCCGACGGATTCGTACGTGATGACGTACACCGGACTAAAGTAAGGAAGTTGATAACCAGTAACCAATAGCTGTCCTAGCGTCGGTTTTTGTGCGTCGGACTAGCATACAGACGAGCCGATTTCTGGGTCCGGCGGAGTTACGACGTAAAGATTTGAAGCAAGTTCCAAATCTAAAGTTTGTCAAATTTGCAACTGGAAAAGTTCGCTGAATGTCCGGGGAAGCCCACACACGATCGGATTGTCCGCTGGATTTGGTCCGTCGGCGTCCGTCTGACTTTTGTAGCCCAAAAGTCTGACCGTGTGTACGCCCTATTTTACTTCTACATAGGAAATCAATTATTTCCAATAAAACTGTATAGAATAAAAGATTCTAGAAGTTTTCTTTATCCATATGGGTTATGTGATTTATTCTTTCAAACCAAAGATGTGGATTCCTTTATCTACAGTAGGTAACAATACAGATTGAAAAGCTGAAAGTGTTGTGCAGTAGAAAGAAGGGTCATCTGAGCTTGTATAATCAGTAGATCTCTGGGAAATATTTCAGACATCCTTGCAGAATTGTCTGGTAAAATTTAGTTTTGGTAAAACGAAAAAATAATGAACACACGAGTCTTCGTCTTCCCTACATCACCTGTTTAGCTAAGAGAATGCAGGGCAAAGACAATGCACAACCTAACGATTGTTATACCAATAATAGGGATGTGCAGTACCTTTATTTTCTTTGCTAGGTTCATGTGCGTGTAAAGGCAGGTATCCCAATACTTTTGGCAATATAGTGTATATACTGAAGCATATTATTCAAATCCATAGAAATTAGGGAAAATATTGGCCTTCTTACACTCCTGCTTTTCATTCCTCCTACCCTTATTCAGTTCCTATGACCCTTATCATTAACCCATTTGGCATTTTTCTTGGTTTTCTTTTCTCCTGCCTCCCTTTTTCTAATTCTTTTTTTCTTCTTCCTGCACTCCTCATTCTTTGTTCCTTTTTAATGGCATTTCCACTACTTTCTAACAAATAAAAAACATCTCAAAACAGTATGTTATGTGCTGCACAACAGTAAAAAAGTTGAGTTAGTGAAGCAATCTTTGAGTATTTTATAAAAGTTTACAAATAGCACTGAAAGGGCAATGGCAATATCAGCTTAAAAAAATCTACAGCAATATATGAAGGCTATAAATCTGATGTTACATGTTATCTGAATGCTATTGTCTGTTTTATTGTTTGACCTTTGCTTGGGCTTCCCTTGAGATACTTATAGAAACATTTACAAAACGGTAAAGATTGCTGAAACAGTATTTCATAGTAAGTGAGGAGTAACTGTTAAATTTTATACTCATAAAATAATGACTGTAATTAAAATATCTGTTGCACTTGCTATTTCAAGCAGTATTGTAGGCAGATGTCAATGTCCCTTATTTTTTCAGGTATGCATGAAACCTTACTACATGTTTAACATAATACTTTAATTTGTTTTATTATTGGCTTTTTGCAATATCCTTACTGCAAAGAGTGGGAGAGGACAGTGCAGTACTGTAGTTAACGTGAATGTAAGTCAGCTATAACTGAGAGCCAGCCAGCTGAGAAAATTCATACCGGACGAGGGAGCAGAGAGATGTCATTATTTTTCTGTTGTTTTTTTATTGGCCAGACACAGGGTGGGTCAATGACCAATCTGAAGGCACTGACCAAGCCATCCCAAGCCAGGGGTTTCTGAAACACAAAATTGTCTAAACAGAATTACAAATCTATGATATGCCTAAATATAGAATTTTATTAGATTATAATTTACCATTACTTGCATAAAAATACTATGCAAATGTTTTAGCTTGTTAGCCTTTGCTGTGATAGTTTTTTTCACTACACGATCCAGGTCAGTTTCTAAGGTCACAATGGCAGTAAGTCAAGCAAAACACTAATTAGAAAACTGCCATGGAATTCCCATTTAAGATGATATTTACAGTCTTAAGATAAATCAACTAAGAATTTTGACAATTTCAGGACTTTTTAAAAAGTCTGAAGTAATTAATCAGTGATAAGTGAAATACTGTAGGTTGCTTGTTTAGAAAATCTGCAGGCTATATTAACTATCTGTACAATGCGTGGCATACCCCCCTCCCTGTCGGTGAGGTACGCCACGCATTAGACCCCGTCACTCAGAGGACTCATTGAACCAGGGACGCAGGATACTCACCTGCCCGCTGTGCAGCTCACATTTAAAGCTCCAGCAACAGACTGTCCCTTATACTTTTCAATCAACATCCACTGATGTTGGAAACACAGTGCACCTAAAACTTGTCATCACCGTGGTCTGGCGTCCACTTAACATTATTTCCGGTAGAATTGCCTTCTGTGCTCCTTGAAAATGGAATCATTCCAATGGAAGTAAATCATATGTAATTGTACTCAACTCTCAACCTCTGATGAAGGTATCAGAATACTGGAAATGCGTCGGGTGCTAGGGTACATCACCCTCTGGAGAGTACATATGATCATTTGCATTTTTGTATTTTTGTATTGATGTTTTGTTTGTTTGATGTATTCATGTAAGGTGTAGACTGCACACACCTTTTTATGTTGCTATATTAAAAGATACATACTTTTATCTCAGTGTTGGTGGTCTATTAAAGTTCCATCTAGGGAGTATATTTTTTCTTGTTTAGAAAAGGAAGGGACCAGTAAATATGATATATTTACCAGCCCCACCCCACTCTCCATCCCGAAAACATCCCCTGTACTCTGAAGCAGCTGGCGGGAGGGAGAGGAGGAGAAGCCAGCAGAGGTGCAAGGGTGGACCAGGGGGGCCCAGCTGCAAAAAAATGTGAAGTTGGAAAGAAAGGGGTGATCGGTGCAGGAGTGGAATTACAGAAACAAATTGCTTGTAGTTTTCCCCTGCAACAGCTGAAAGCGGTGAGGGGGAAAAAAAGAAGCCAGACCCGCACAGATGTCACATTGGGAGCAGCGTCTGTGTCTGTTCAGCCTCTGCATCCCAATTGACATAAATGGAACTGCTTGCATAGGGATACACAGAGCACCTGTGCATCCCCATGTGGTCAAACAAGGCCCTCCATGGGCATGTGCTTTAGTTTACCCCATGTAAACAAGGCCTTGTTGTTGTTATTTTTTTATCCATTTGCAATGTGCCTTTAAACTTGCTAGAAAAGTAATTTCCTTGGAAGAGCCTCTTCCTTGAAAACCATTGCCCTCATCTCCTCTGTGAATGTCTATTCTCTGTTCTCGCTCAGTTCCTTTGCCGCTCCCTTCACTTCCCTACATAACATTTTATGTACCTGCCAGGGGGAATGAAAAAGGGAAGTGCTATGCAGTATCACTTGATTGACAGATTTGAGCCCGCTGGAGCTGCTGACATCACATCCTAGATGGCAGCAACCAGCAGCAGTCCCAAACCTTTCAGATGTAGTAATGGTAGTATTTACTGGTAAATAAAATGCATTAAATGCACACATAAACTTTGTTGGAAGATTTTGCTGAAAAGGATGGTCTGGCAACTGGGTCTTTTTAAACAGAACAAGTCTCCCAGTGTTAGGTGTGTTCGCTGTTACGCAGATCTTTGCAGAGCCCTAATGCCAGAGCACTATCAAGCTGTAATTTCCTCTCTAGGCTAGGCTCACACCCGTGACAGTCTGTACAATGCCTCTAAAAAGTGACTGGTGGTGGATAGCTCTTTTTTTCCAGTTCTACGTGTTACAGTTGCAGCGACCACAACATGCATCACCAATGCAGTACAGCGTCATCATATAACTGGTGTGGTGCTGATCAGGGACACTGACATCTTAAAAAAAAATTGTACTACTCTGGGGAAGTGATCAGGATTTTTTTTACACATTATGATTACTTATAGCACTAAATTGATTATAGCAATTAATGTATAGACAACCATTTTTACTAAATTAAACTGATTCATTCAGTATGTATTGTTGTGATTAGCTGTTATTGGCCACAGCTAATCACATGGTACAGCTGGACTGTAATTGGCCCTGTCTGTACCATGGGGAAATTTTTAACTTCTCCCTATAAGCAAATAATTTATTTGCGCTTAAAAGCACAAAAACAGCTCTCTTGTATAATGCCGGGAAAGCGCACTTGTATTTCTCCAAGTAACACAGACACAGATGCTGGTATCACCTTGAGCTTAGCAGAATCCTGCCATTGAATGCTTTACTCCTTTTATTTATACTGTCAACATGAATAAACAAAGGAAGGTGGTGGCTTCACAATCAGACACTTGTATTTTTTCAAAAGAACCAATCACACACATGTATATATTCAAATAGAAATACAGTAGTGACGTGTGCAGTCGTGTGCAGAGCCATGCGGCAAGCATCTTGTGAGACACAAAGTGGGAGGGGGGTTTAAGTGCCCAGTAAGCAAGTGGTTAAACAGGAACGCAGTAGATGGTTTCTTGTGATGTGACCAAGGTGAAGGCAGGAATGAAGTGAGCTTGAGATCTTTAAGTAGACAGGACTGACGAGCAGATCCACAACAGTTGGTTAACTGTGGAGAGAGATGAGAGCTGGTGTCAGAAAAGGCTTGCTGGAAGCAACAGTTCCAGGCGGGCGTGTGTGCGTGCGCGGGCGCACGGTAGTTGGCGCCAGAAGCGCTATTTAAACTCTGTCATGACAGGGGAATCTTGCTGCCTGATCTACAGCATTCCCTGAGTGATTCCTGTGTTCCTGATCTGTTTCTGAAATTACCAGCTTACCTTGTGGCTATCCGCCGCCATCCGCCTGCACCTGACCTCGGCCTGTCCAAGACCTCGCTCCTGTCTAATCCTTTGGTTACCGACCCAGCTTCTCCAGTGACCTTCCCTTGCATCTGTTCCAGTACTGCTCTCCTGTGCATGACCCGGCCTGCCTGACTTTCCTGCGTCTCATTCCTGGGACCATCCACCTGCATCCTGTGAAATGCCTGCCTTCTAGTTTCAGCTTCCAGTCTGCTGCATCCCACCTGCTGTTCCAGTGTCTCAGCTGCGTTCGGAGCATCAGTCCTGCCTATTAGCTGTTGATCCTGCCAGGCACTCGTGCTGTCCTGTACTCCCGTGCCTCCTGTCAACTCTACCAGGGGCCGCGAGTCAGGATCGTAAGGGAGGCCTCCCTCTGCATATCGGGCTCCATAACCAGGTACATGACAGCTGGCAATTAGCCGACAGCTGAGCGGCCAGCTCAGAGAAGGAAGGGCTGAGCCAGCCCTGACATCCTGTTCACTTTCTTAGCTAGTTGGAGAATATACTTTAAACAATAAGTTGGGATGATTTTCATCGTTACCCTTGCCAAAATATACTAAACTAAAAGATATAAAGAAACAAAGATACTCCTCATCCTTTGGTGTAGTTGTCCATCAAGCTTCTTTACAATGACCCAGTCACCTGGTTGGAAGGAATGTAAACCGGTTATTGTGTCAGGGTCCAGGAGGGACTCATGAACCCTGTGGTGGACCTTTTGAAGTTCATGTTACAGTGACTGCACCCACCCCATCAGCTGAGCATGTTGACAGCTGCTGAGGAAAGTACAACCCTGTTTTTGGTTGACCTCCAAACAAACCTAACTCAATGACTGTGGTCACTGCATAACCTGTGCGTGGCTTACCATCTGGGATGTAATACCTGGAACCATTGACAAAAAGGTTCCTAGCATTTGGGATGGGAGCCTCCTTCACCGGACTGCTGCTTGCCGATTCAAATTCCATCAAAGAAAGACAGTTATGGAACATGTGATCCTACTAGATCACAAACTTGGCTAGAATTAGAGCGGTTAGTATTATTGGTTTGAAAATTGTGATTCTCACCATTATCCACCCATTTTCTTCCTCATTACAAATTGGAGGAATACACGCAGGGTTTAGAATGGTGCAGAAAAAAAACAATGAAACAGTTAAATATCCTATGATAGTTTTACCTTCTTAGGCGTGTGTATTTATGCATGTGTACAGCTATCTACATATACCTGCTTTCTATGTACACACACTTTCAGAAACTCCTTGGACCTGAAAAGATACTTATAAACAAAAGTTATTACCCTGTCCTTCATATTTAACCTGCAACGAATGGTAAACAATACAACATTCGTGTGCATTGGTAAATTGTCACTGACATTCCTCAAAATCAACAACAACTAAACCCTCTGTTATCCCTCTCTAGCTACGAATAAGCATTTAAATGATGTGAAACGCGTTAGCAGTCTACCACCCTGTACGTCTCTGCAATTGACTGTATTGTTGGATTTTATTGAAATAAAGATGTCCTTATCCCAGAGTGCGGCTATCCAGGATTTCTTTCTACCTCACTGTAAACCCTCTGTAACCCTTACTTTCACGTTCCTACTAAAACACAACAGCAACACGTAAGAGGGCTGTCACGGTAGGTTCAAACATATTCTTGTTACTACATACAAACAATGAGTAGACTAAAACATGAGACAAACATTTAGATACAAATGTGGGGGAGATATGTCATAGTTCCCAAAACAAAAATGAAAAAACCAAAACAACCAGACGGAATGCTGCCTTCACTCTTTTAGCGATAGAAAAAAATACAATGGGAAAAACACGAGAGCAGCTCGAAAACCTTGCATGGGCCAGCCATACAAACGTGTACTACACATCCATCAACTCACTCATCATTACAGATTTCTGAAGCCACAGCTGAACTACTTCCAAGGTATTTTTATTCTGGGGTCTCGTACCTCCAGACATCAAAAGTACCTTCCAAAGGAGTACACCTTACTGTACCCTCTGACCATATATGCCAATCTTTAAGGGGTCTCATGTCCAGAGCCCAAAACCCAGACCTCAAGTACTATGTCTGACTGGTATGGAGCCTCATTTTTTTCCTTCAACACATGGACGGCCAACATTACCCATGACGATTCAAAACGTTTTTTTCGGTGGACTCTGTGTCCAGAGAACCCTGCGCTTTACTTTCGGAGCTGTTATTATTTGCACCTTTATCACTTTAACCGGCCCCCGCTTTTCGATTATCATACACAGCCTGATCGGGGCTGCTAGAATACTACTCCTGACGTTTATGCTAATACAATCGCGCACCAGAATTCCGACTATTATTCACAGCCCGACCAGTCTCACGATATACAGCCTTCCAAATGCGTTCGTCAGACCACTAAAAGCACCATGAAATCCTCCACTATTCAAAACAATATAATGGCTTCTATCTGTACCTAGATGTTACAACAATAATGTGGATGCCTCTCGTTTACTCTCTACCCAAAACTGTATTACAGTATAAAACTTCACAAAACTGGAATTCAATTTAAAAATCAAAACGATTTTTTCCTTCCAAACAACAGTCGCTTTGTCCACATGCTTGTTTCAAAAGACCCCAAGCTCCTCCCACCAACTTCCTGTTGTCTGACATATCAATGGACAGGAAGAGAGAGGGGGGATGGAAAGCCTGGTATAAAAAAAATCTATGGCTAACATCATATAAGAGACTTCAACAATTTTAAAACCTTTTGTCAAGGAAAGGGTGGAATAAACCCCCATATTGCAAATGGGAGGGAATACTCCTAAATCCCCCTCGACTCCCATATCTCCCTGGGCAGTCAGTGGCTGGAACTCCTGTAAAAAGATGACTCAAGGAGGTCAACCAAAGCCTTTTTCTACTGCAGGCTATACAATATAAAACTCAGTTAAAGCGATAGAACCCAAAAAAATGGGGGGGGGGGGATGAATTGTCCTATGAGAAACTCAAAGAAACGCCCAAACAATTAAAAATGAAAAAAAAAAAAAAAACACAAACCCCGCTAAAAGTACAAAAACTCACAGTTAAAGTTAATCTTACTATCTATTGAAATTCAGTGCAAAGTAGAGATTTCACTTAAAACCAAAATTCAATACAAAAAAAACGCAATAGTTTTACTGAAATGTATGTAAAAAGTACAAAAATAGCTAAACCTGAAAAGATTGAATTCACTTAAAAGGAATTGGTGCCTACACCATTTGCAATGACAAAATGGTGTCTTTGAAATCCAACAGTGGAAAAACAATTTAAACCAGTGAGTTTAGCATTAAACAAAACAGTTTCTCAGTTCCCGGTGTCTCACCCCTGAAATTGGAACAATTTCCACTCTGGGATGATATACAGGCTAAACAGTATAAAATCCTTCAAATGCGGTTTCTCCCGTATAACACGACCAAAATTGCGCCTCTACAAATCACCTTTTAAAACAGAACAGACTGTACTATTTAACTCACACTAAACTTAGAAACCTGACCCAAAAGCAGAGCAATTCCACCAGAACCAAAACACAGAAGACACGAAATGGCAGTTGCAGCACACGAAAACCAAGCCACGGCCACATGGTGACTACTAGAAAATGGCCGACGACAATCGGACCACATGGTGAAACAAACATTTGAAAAATGCAGTTGCTGATCCCGCCAAAACCAACACAAACCAAGATTTCTTCACTAGAAAACCAAAATTTCTCCACAAAAACTGACTACACAATTGAGAATGAACATTTAGCCATAGACACACACTTTAGGCTACATAAAACACAAAATAACACGGATTCAAACTTACACTCTTGTTCCCAAAGAAAGATCATATCAGCTTTTACAGGAAACAAGACATTGAGAAATACAAATAGCGATCCTAGAAACCTGAGACCACCCACAGGGCGTAGTAAACAGCTCCTATTGTAAGTGCTTCCAGCATTGCATTAACGCCCTTCCCCCTCTCAGCCACATGGCCACTTCAAAAACAAACCCTTTACATAAAAAATATTATTACACTTATGGGGACATGTGTCTTGGTCCCACACAAAGGTAATAATCACATAGTTGCCAATAGTCCCGAATTTCTCGGGACATTCACGGGGATTAAACCCTTTTCCCGATTTTAGTGTTTCCCTGCAAATGTCCCATGAAATCTCTCTTTTTACGATTTTTCTTTTTGGCAGAGGTCCACGGCTGGCAGAGATAATGTCTCCGCCGGCCGCCATTTTCTAGAAGACCAGAACATTCATGAGCCGAGCTTAGCAATGGGCAGCAGTGGGTGTCCTGTGATTGGCTGAGCAGGTCATGTGCGGGACAGAGGAGGACATGATTCGCCTGGAGGAGCGGGTCACATGTGGATGCAGGGCTGGACTGTGTCTGTGAGTAATAGCGCCAGACCTGCATGTCCTATACTAGCGCTGTGTGTCTCTCATCTGCTCTTTTAGGCCCCCCTCTCTGTCAGCCGCCCCCTCTTCTCTTTGTGTACTGCCCCCCCGTCCAGCCGCCCCCCCTCTCCTCTCTGTCAGCCGCCCCCTCTCCTCACTGTCAGCGGCCCCCTTTCCTCTCTGTAAGCCGCCCCCCCTCCTCTCTGTCAGCCGCCCCCCCTCCAGACGCCCCCCTCCTCTCTGTCAGCAGCCCAACGTCTCCTCTCTGTCAGCCGCCCCCCCTCCAGCCGCCCCCTTCTCTCTGTGTGCCGCCCCCCCGTCCAGCCGCCCCCCTCTTCTCTCTGTCAGCCGCCCCCCCTCCAGCCACCCCCCTCCTCTCTGTCAGCCGCCCCCCCTCCTCTCTGTCAGCCTTCCCCCCTCTCCTCTCTGTCAGACCCCCCCCTCCTCTCTGTCAGCCGCCCCCCTCCTCTCTGTCAGTCGCCCCCCCTCTCCTCTCTCATACTTACTAACTGTCCCGAATTTCCTTGGACAATTCTGGGATTTAGACTGTTTCCCCAATTTATTGCTTCCCCTTTCTCTCTGTGTGCCGCCCCCCCGTCCAGCCGCCCCCCTCTTCTCTCTGTCAGCCGCCCCCCCTCCAGCCACCCCCCTCCTCTCTGTCAGCCGCCCCCCCTCCTCTCTGTCAGCCTTCCCCCCTCTCCTCTCTGTCAGACCCCCCTCCTCCTCTCTGTCAGACCCCCCTCCTTCTCTCTGTCAGACCCCCCCTCCTCCTCTCTGTCAGACCCCCCCTCCTCTCTGTCAGCCGCCCCCCTCTCCTCTCTGTCAGACCCCCCTCCTCCTCTGTCAGACCCCCCTCTCCTCTTTGTCAGCTGCCCCCCCTCCTCTCTGTCAGCCGCCCCCCCCCTCCTCTCTGTCAGCCGCCCCCCCTCCTCTCTGTCAGCCGCCCCCCCTCCTCTCTGTCAGACTCCCCTCCTCCTCTCTGTCAGACCCTCCTTCTCTCTGTCAGCCGCCCCCCCTCCTCTCTGTCAGACCCCCTCCTCCTCTCTGTCAGACCCCCCCTCCTCTCTGTCAGCCGCCCCCCCTCCTCTCTGTCAGCCGCCCCCCTCCTCTCTGTCAGTCGCCCCCCCTCTCCTCTCTCATACTTACTAACTGTCCCGAATTTCCTTGGACAATTCTGGGATTTAGACTGTTTCCCCAATTTATTGCTTCCCAGGAAATGTCCAGAGAAATCCGTTTTTTCCACGATTTTCTGCCGCCGCCGCTAGAGTTCCACGGCCGCCATTTTTAAGAAAACCAGGAATGCGGCTGGGCGGCTAGACGGAGCTCCTGTGTCGCCGCCCCCCTCTCCTCTCTGTCAGCCTCCCCCCCTCTCCTCTCTGTCAGACCCCCCTCCTCCTCTCTGTCAGACCCCCCTCCTCCTCTCTGTCAGACCCCCCTCCTCTCTGTCAGCCGCCCCCCCTCTCCTCTCTGTCAGCCGCCCCCTCTCCTCTCTGTCAGACCCCCCTCCTCCTCTCTGTCAGACCCCCCTCTCCTCTTTGTCAGCCGCCCCCCCTCCTGTCTGTCAGCCGCCCCCCTCTCCTCTCTGTCAGCCGCCCCCCCTCCTCTCTGTCAGACTCCCCTCCTCCTCTCTGTCAGACCCCCCCTTCTCTCTGTCAGCCGTCCCCTCCTCCTCTCTGTCAGACCCGCTCCTCCTCTCTGTCAGACCCCCCCTCCTCTCTGTCAGCCGCCCCCCCTCCTCTCTGTCAGCCGCCCCCCTCCTCTCTGTCAGTCGCCCCCCATCTCCTCTCTCATACTTACCAACTGTCCCGAATTTCCTGGGACATTTCTGGGATTTAGACTATTTCCCCAATTTATTGCTTCCCAGGAAATGTCCAGAGAAATCCGTTTTTTCCACGATTTTCTGCCGCCGCCGCTAGAGGTCCGCGGCCGCCATTTTTAAGAAAACCAGGAAAGCAGCTGGGCGGCTAGACGGAGCTCCTGTGTCATAATTTTGTATGGTTATGCTATGGTTCCCATGTACGCAGATCTGCTTACTTAGTAGTGTAGATGCAGTTGCCATGAAGTGGCCAGTCTCTTTGTGAGGCATAAACAAGCATCCTTAAAAGAGCAAACACATCTGCCGTGTCCACGGGAAGGTTTCCGCAGCCATGGTCTTCCACCAATGTCTGTATGTCCGAATACACTTGCAATGAGTTGCATCTGACAACATACATTAAAGTGGAGTTCCACCCAAAAATTGAATATTTGCTCCCACTTCCTGGCATAGATCACCGCGGCACTTGCGGTGATCTATGCCACTTCCGGCACCTACCCCGTCCTCCCCCGCTGTATTCTGGGAGACACACAGGTCCCAGAACACAGCAGGGACCTGAGAGGACGCGCAGCACGACTCACGTATGCACAGTAGGGAACCAGGAAGTGAAGCCGCACGGCTTCACTTTCTGGTTCCCTTACAGAGGATGGCGGCGGCAGCAGCCGAGAGCCGAAGGATGGATTGGCTTTGGCTGCCGACTGTCAGGTCACCTTGAGGCTAGGTGACAGATGCACACCATTGGGATCAGGAGTGCACCACAAGGCAGTGGACCCTACAGCTGACTGCTGCGGATGGGAGTCCGGGTATAAGGAAGGCAGGGCTGCTGGAACACCAACACGGATCCCACCGGGGTTAGAGTGTAGAATTCCCTGGGGCGCGGAGTCTAAGAGCCAGCAGGTGTTCACCAGAGCCTATAGTGGTGAGGATGGTCTGGGCTGCAACTGGCTCCAAGTGGCGACCCCCAGGGTCCCCCAGCTCACACCCACAGTAGGCAACAGAAGGATAGGAATAGTAAAGGAATAAGCCAAGGTCAGGGCCACAAGCAGACAAGGACAACAGAGTACACGCCAAGGTTCAGGGTCACAGGCAAACAGGGATAGTCGGGGACACGCCAAAGGTCAGGGTCACAAGCAGACAGGAATAGAATAGAACACGCCAAGGTCGGTAACAGAAATAAACTTAGAGCACACGGCAGGCAGGAACAGGAAGCCAAACACACAAAGGTTGATCAGCAGGGCTGAGCTACAGTGCAGAGGTTAATATAGAGTTCTATGATAGGAGCTGGGGTGGAGCCATGCTAGAGGAGAGTTAATAAAAGCAGTCAGGTGAGAGATAGCTGGTCTGGAGATGAACACATGGAGACAGGTAAGCTAACAAACAAACTCTAACAGGTAAGTGTCAATATATTAAAAGTCAGCAGCTGCAGTATTTGTAGCTGCTGGCTTTTAATATTTTTTTTCAGCGGACCTTTAATAAAAATTTGCACAACACATGTAATCACTGTGACCAATCACAGCTAGCAACACAATCATACACAATGAATGGCATAAAAGGGAGCCTTTCATTGTTTACAATTGTTATGTGATTTGCTATGATTGGTCATAGCGATCGCATTGTACCAGCAGCGGGTCGGTACAGTGATCAGTTATCACCGGACACAGCCGGTTATGGATCGCTCCGCAGCATGGCCACAAGCCCAGGTGAGGGGCGTTTCGGGAAGACGTGGTATAAGTGGTTAAACAATTGGCGCAGTGCTATAGCTGTACTTCAACACTGGCTAATGCCATGTTTTCTGACCCTGCCCCAAGGTTGAGCCTTTGGCACCAAATGCCATGCATGGTTGTCAACAGCTTTAGATTTTAAGCTGCCATTTATCCCCGAGAGCTACTTTCTTGGCATTCTGAAAAAAAACTACATACCAGGCATCTACTCCAGATTCTCAGTAAGGTTTTAATTGTTTTATACTAGGAAAGTAATATTGCAGCAACAGAAAGACTTCTCAGCCTTGGTTCACACTAGATGCGGTGCAAATTCACAGTGAATTTGCTGCGGATTCCGCATTAAATCAAAATCGCAACCCGTTCATGGGAACTGATTGGGGAGTGTATGTTAAGTTATGACGCCCCTAAGATGGTTTGCAAAACGCAGTGCGATTTGCAGAATCAGATTGCGTGGGTGTGAACACCCATGGGATCCGATTCTGGTGCAGACAAAAAAGGATCCTGCACGAGTCTGGTGCGAATGTGGTGCAATTTGAGCCATACGAATCCATGGCTCAAATCGCACCCCAGAGACACCACATTTAATTTGCTTGTACTGCAATTCCATGTATATTTTTATGTATGTATCAACCTTTCCTAACCTAGAGTGTTTTTTTGGTGGGGGGGACAGGAAGGTATGACTATATGAAAGCGTGAAAGTATGATGAATGCATTCTTTACCTGAAGAATGTTGCTTCTAATTGCAATTACTGTTAGATTTTTTGACTTTTGCAGTAAAAAAAAAAACAATTTTACTTATCGGTGAGCAACCTCTAAAATGGTACACTGACAGCAGTACAATGTACAGTGGAGTCAGGTACCAAGATAATGTAACCTCAGTGCACAAATATGGGAGTTCTATCACTAAACACCCAATGGGCAAAGTAAATGGTCAAATGGACCAGGAAGAAGAGAAGGACAGGGAACTGGGGAGGACCTAGAGGATGCAGGGAGCTCAGACCTCACTTTGCTG
This sequence comes from Lithobates clamitans, assembly GCA_037952925.1. Taxonomy (NCBI): domain Eukaryota; kingdom Metazoa; phylum Chordata; class Amphibia; order Anura; family Ranidae; genus Lithobates; species Lithobates clamitans. The sequence goes on from JBBGZY010000031.1 coordinate 839,530, forward strand.
GAGGAGAAGAAAGTGTCACGACCAAAGTGTGTATATTACCAACTGAAGCAATGTGTGGTAAAATTACTACCTAATGCCAGACACCAGGCTAACATCACAGGAGCGAAATTGGGAGAAAGACACCCTAAAACAGGGGGTATCTGAACTAGGACCTTAACCCTAGGTGCACATCTATGTGGTGCGGTTCATGCACTTTTTATGTGGTTTTCATGCGTTTTTTTAACAAACTGTGTATAGCTGGTTGTTAAGAAGCAGGCCGGGAAGCCGGCTCCTGCGTTCTTAACAACTCGCGACGTGGCCCCCCCCCCAATCCTTACAAGGCCCTTCGGGTCTGGTATGGATTTTGAGAGGAACCCCACGCCAAATTTGTTTTTCTTTTTTTTTTTTTAAAAGTCCCCCCAAAATCCATACCGAACCCTTATCCGAGCATGCAGCCTGGCAGGTCAGGAAAGGGAGGGGACAAATGAGCGGCCCTCCCCCCTATTGAACGATACCAGGCCACATGCCCTCAACATGGGGGTGGGGGGTGCTTTGGGGCAGGAGATGGGGACAAAAGCCTCTTCCCCACAACCCTGGCCAGTGGTTGTGGGAGTCTGAGGGCGGGGGGCTTATTTGGAATCTGGAAGCCCCTTTTAACAAGGGTGCCCCCAGATCCTGACCCCCCCCCATGTAAATGAGTAGGGCTACCCCTACCCATTCACCAAAAAAGTGTAAAAAATGAGTAAAAACACTACACGAGTTTTTGACAAGTCCTTATTAAAAAATAAAAAAACAACGTCCCCTGGTGTAGATCCATTGTCAACCACGACGCCCGCCCTCCGGACCAAGAAAAGAAAAAAGCTCTGCTTGCGCTGAAGGCTCCCGCCATTTGGCTGCTCCACCGTCTGACAGGGTAAATGATGTCAGCGGCCCAGCATGCACCAGTCGATGAAGTCACAGGAGGGTGGTGCCACCAGATGACATCAATGGGTGGCCCCTCCCCTTACCTGTTTAACCACTTCAATACCAAGCACTTTCGCCCCTTCTTGCCCAGGACAATTTTCATCTTTCAGCGCTGTCACATTTTGAATGACAATTGAGTGGTAATGTAACACTGTACCCAAACACCCAAACAATTTTTTCCCCCCATAAATAGAGCTTTCTTTTGGTGGTATTTGATCACCTCTAGGGTTTTTATTTTTTGATAAACAAACTAAAAAAAGTTTTTATCATAAAATTTTGTTTTCTCCTTCACTGACGGACACTAATGAGGCGGCACTGATGGGCACTGATGAGGCGGCACTGATGGGCACTGATGAGTTGGCACTGATAAGGTGGTACTGATGGGCACTGATGAGGAGGCACTGATATGTAGAATTGATGGGCACTGAAGGGTTTTTTTATTGGGGGAATGCTGGGCACTGATTGGTAGTGTTTTTTGCACATCTGAGGGGGCTGTGCTGATAATCAATTTGCTGATTATCAGCACAGACCCCCCCTCTGACAGGGAGAGCCTCCGATCGGCTCTCCCTGTCAGCACGAACCGAGGAATGCCATTTACTGGCACTTCCTGGTTCACGCTGTGATCAGCTGTGATTGGTCACAGCTGATCACGTGGTAAGAAGCCTCTGACAGAGGCTTCTTATTACGATCGTAGATGCCGGGTGTCAGACTGACACGCCGCACCCACGATCGCCATGCTGCGCGCCCCCATGGGCACGAGCTGGCATGTTATCCTGCTGGACGTCATTTGATGTCCAGTCAGGATAACAGAACCACTTCCTGGCCATCATTCTGTGTCATTCTGAAGTGGTTAAGAGCTGCCAGACGGCAGATCAGGCAGTCAGCGGGAACCTTCGGCACAAGCAGAGCTTTTTTTTTGCTTTTTTTGGGTCCGGTGGTGTGGCAGGCATCGTGATTGATGATGGATCTTCACAGGGGAATTGTTTATTTGTTTTTTAATAAAAGACTTGTCAAAAACGTGTGTAGTGATTTTACTCACTTTTTACACTTTTTTGGTGAATGGGTAGGTACCCCATACTCATTCACATGGGGGGGGGGGGGCAGGATCTAGGGGCAGGCTTGGTAAAGGGGGCTTCCAGATTTCAATAAGCCCTCTGCTCACAGTCTCCCACAACCACTGGCCAGGGTTGTGGAGAAGAGGCCTTTGTCCCCATCAACATGGGGGAAGGGTCCCTCCGCCCCAAAGCACCCCCCATGTTGAGGGCATGTGGCCTGGTATTGGTTCAAGAGGGGGGCACTCGATAATCCCATTCCATTCCTGACCTGACGGCTGCATGCTTGGATAAGGGTCTGGTATGCATTTTGGTGCATGGGGTTCCCCTCAAAATCCATACCAGACCCATTTTTTTTTATTACTGGCAATTCTTGTTTCTACATTCAGCTGTAAGCGGGAAAGCCGCTGACAGTTGATGACTCATCGGCTTCCCAGTCCGCTCCTTAACAACCATACACAGTGTGTCATGGAGAGGAAAAAACCCTGCAAAATCCAAAATGCAAAAGGCATGTAAACACGCATCAAAGACGCAACACTTGAGTTTTTGGTGTGGGTCCAATAAAGTCTATCACACGCAAATCTGCTGTGGGAAAAAAGTCCCTGACCCTTTTCAAAAACGCACCAGCTGAAAAATGCATAGATGTGAACGTGTACCATAGAAAACCATGTAAAATAGACTGTAGTGCGTTTAAAAAATGCATAGACTGTAGTGCGTTTAAAAAATGCATAGCTGTGAACCTAGGGTTAAAGTAGAATTCCATGTGTATATCACTTTAAAGTGTTTGGAAAGCCTAAACATTTTTTACCCAAATGCATTCCCTGCAAGGTAAAAAATGTTTTAGTATGTGTGTAGCACCCTCCAGATAGTTTGTGTGTGTTTTGATATGTAAATTGAGTTGCCACACTGCAGTCAATGTGGCTGTTAAAGTATAAGTACAGTCAAAGCTCAGTCAAAGCTTTACATTCTGACGGGTTTCCACGTTAACACAACCACGGAGTCAGAATCCACCAGATCCCTGGATCGACACCCAGATCAGCCTCTCAGTGGGTCGCTGAGAGCCTGAGCCGGTCGCCCCCTACACAGCCCAGCGCTCCAGTGAGTGAGAAGTGGGCAGAGCAGAGAGCTGTGACTGACCAACACCAGCTCTCTGCTCATGGAACTGTGAGAACCGAGCGATCGGCAGTGTTCAGTCACTCGGTTCTCAGTGTCCCCCGCCGCCGGGGGACAGATACAGTATCATTCTTAAAAAAAAAACATACTTCTCTTTTAACCACTTACTGGGCACTTAAACCCCCTTCTTGCCCAGGCCAATTTTCAGCTTTCATCGCTGTCGCATTTTGAATGACAATTGCACGGTCATGCAACACTGTACCCAAATGAAATTTTTATCATTTTTTTCACACAAATAGAGCTGTCTTTTGGTGGTATTTAATCACTGCTGGGTTTTTTATTTTTTGCAAAAAAAGAAACAAAAAAGGCCAAACATTTTGAAAAAAAAAAAACAGTTTCATAGTTTGTTAGAAAATTTTGCAATCAGGTAATTTTTCTCCTTCATTGCGCTGATGAGGCTGCACTGATGGGTACTGATAGGCTGCACTGATAGGTGGCACTGATGGGCAATGGTGAGGCAGCACTGGTGCGCAGTGTTAGGTGGCCCTGATAGGTGACACGTAGAGGTGGCACTGATGGGTGGTACTGATAAGTGGCACTGATGGGCACTGATTGGCACTGGTAGGTGACACTGATAGACAGCACTGATAGGTGGCACTGATGATGAAGCACTGATGAACCACTGATGGGCACTGATAGGTGACACTGGTGGGCATTGATAGGTGGCACTTGTGGGCACTGGTAGGTGGCACTGGTGGGCACTGATAGGCAACACTGATATGCACAGGTAGGTGGCACTGGTGGGCACCGCTTAACAGCAGTGAGTGTCTGTGTGCGGGACTGATGTTCCTTTGACAGAAGCTGGTAATCAGCTTTTTATTTACTCCTCACACTGTCAGCGTGAGAAAAAAAAAATGATTAAGATCTTCTTTTTACATCACGTGATCAGCTGTCATTGGCTGACAGCTAATCACGTGGTAAGGGGCCGTGACCGTGCCCCTCGCGGAAAGACGTACATGAACGCCCTCCTGGCAATTTAGGCCCGCGCTGTAGCCGTCTTTCGGCTATAGCGCGAGCGTGAGGAGACTAATGTTTGTTAGGTAAAAGCATTGTTTGCTCACTGTACTCAGTGAAGCTGCAATCTGCTAGTCAGTGTGGTCAGCTGCTGCCAGTCTGTCTGATAGCTTCCTCTGTATCCAGGGAACTTGAGAAGTTACTGGATGATAGGTGTGGAGCTATGCAGATGGCAGCATGAATGTTGATGCAGCCCTGGTCAATCCCAGAGAGGCAGGCTCTGATGGCATGCTGGGAGACTGTATATATTCTGTGAGTACACAGAGCCCTGGGTCTTACATAGAGTTGCCACCTCATCCCTTTAAACCCGAACACATATGAATTACACAGGTTCTGAGGCTAATTTAATGCAGATAAGGCACCAAGTGAGTTTAATTACCACCTTAATCAGCCACATAACCTGTGTAATTAATATGTGTTCGGATTTAAAGGGATGAGGTGGCAACTCTAGTCTTACACAAGAGTCTGAGAGCATCACTATAAAAGGAACAGTTACCAGAACTCCACTGCCATGTGCTGGTCCATAAACCTCTTTTCTCATACACAATTCAGCACCGACTGCCAGGCCATTCCTGTATTTCAGATCACAATTCCTGTGATGGTGCACTTCAGAGCTCTTCTTGCCACCAATTTGAGTCTCAGCATTTTCCACCACTCTGTTCAAGTTACAGTTTCAGCTGCATTGCAGTCTTAAGTTTACCTCCAGTGTACTTGCCTTTAGTTTATTTGCTTTTCAATGTTTTTTGCTCACCTGCTCGTTACTGTTCTCTGCCTAACTTTAACTCATTTGGCCACATTTCCCCTTCTGCATCCCAGTTCCAGAGGAGAATATTTCCTGGCTTGACCGCTAGCTTTTTTATTTTTCAGCCTTCTGCCTGTTTGCTTGATTTGCTTGTACAGCCCTCTTTTGGAAGGGTTATGAGAAATGACCCTCCCCATATTTCCCTAAACCTGTAGATACTTTAAGTAAGCTTTCACACTGGAGACAGTGCTGCAGCTGTTTGAGGGCGGATTGCAGGCGCTATTTTTAACGCTAAAGCGCCTGCAAAACTCCCTCGGTGTGAAAGGGATCTAAGAGAATCCAAACCTTCACTAAGCAAAAGAGTGGGATTGACAGGGTCTCTCAGAACTTGAGCTTGAACTAACATGCTGTTAAAGCCATTAAAGCCTGCAACCATGAAGCCGGATAGCAAATAGGCCCTTGGGAACAAATTATTTTGATCTGGTAGAGCTTCCCAGAGCAACTGTCTGGAACCTTATCAGGTTAGCGTACCACATCCGTCTGGGTCAGCTAAAAAAACAACAAGGAATACCCTCCTTCGCAAACCTGTGAGACAAATGCTGACTGGGGGGGGGGGGGGCTGTCCGCAGAAGATCTAGTCTGGTATCACCAGAGTAAGGAGTCCTTTGGAAGTTGGAAGGAGGCGACCAGCTGTTTCTTGGGCCTTGTGTAAGTACAGATGCTTTGAGAGATCTTGAGGAGCTTTGAACTTGTGTCACCCCTCTGGTGCTAGACAAAGTCAGCTGGTGTCCTGAAGAACTTTGTCTAGCTAATCTCTACTTAAAGGCACTGCTTTTTTTATAGTGCATAGAACGAAATTTACATTAAACTACTACTAACACCACTACCTTAAAGCTGAAGCCTACTGTTTACTACAAGCACAGACTTTCATATACAGTAGCTTGTCCCGAAGAGTACCTAAGTCCTCAAGTGTACATAGTTTGAGCATCCCACCTACTTCCCTCAACCGTATCCCAGTTCTCCAAAAAATAAAAACAATAAAACAACACCCCTAGACTAGTCAAGCATGTGAATGAGCCTCTGTGCCTAATTTTGGGGAAACCTGGACAGTATTCCTGCGTCTCCTATGAGGGTACCCCACTGAGCATGATCTGAGCCTGATCTTGATCCAGCACTGTGCCTGCCTCTCATAGGCTTTGCAGAGAGCAGCGGGAGCCATTGGCTCCCTCCTGCTGCTGTCAGTTAAATCCTGTGACGAGGGAGTGGGTGGTGGGGCAGGATCCTATGGCTCTCACTGCTCTCAGACTCTTGTGTAAGAGCAGGTACAGAACAAAGATGAGCTGCAGCTAGAACAGTGCTGGATCATGAGACTAGGCAGGTAAGTGTTTAGGTGGTGGTGGTGGGGTCAGAACAAGTGGTGACATTTTTTTATCTTTTAAGGTAAAAAAATGTTTTCACTTTAGAACCACTTAAAAGGTACAGTTCATCTCTGGGATAATAATGTTACACCTATATTTAGGGTGTAACATGGTCGCATTCCTCAACTCCCAACCCTCAATATGCCCTCTCCACTTACCTGAATTGGGTTACCTCTCGCTGCAGCGATGTGTTGATTTTTACATGTAGCGGGCACCTACTTTCATGTAGGTGACCTTTTCTGAGTTTAAATGATAAAGTACAGTTTCGAGTAAAGTTTAGGCAGGCTTGTACTATTATATCATACCTGGTTGTTTATTTTGGGAACTGGGAGTGTAGGTATAGTGCAGGATGTGGCCACCTGTGCTTGGACCCAGAGATGCCTCCTCTTGCTTTCAATGAAATGATTTTGGAAGAGAGGTTGGACTTGGGATCTGAGTGACAGGCAGCTTGTAGGGGAGTTCTGGCCAATCATTAATTTGTTTGGCAGGAGGCGTGACTCTCATAAAAGCTGGTGTCATGTGACAGGAAAGGGTGGAGTGTGGTTGGAGTTACAGAAAAGGAGAGCCCGCAGGGAAAGGTTCCCCTGCGGGGAGCCAAGCAGAGCCCCCCCCCTACGGGGAAGGGGGGGGGCTGGGACACGTGGAGGAGAGGAGTTGATGACACTGGACAGCATGTAGTCGTGGGTGTCACTGAACGCCCCTGTGGGGAAGGGAGCATGCCAGACTGGAGAGAAAGTACAGAGAAACACTTATGGAAGAAGTAGCAACTAAGCGGACTACATCTGGGCAGTCGATTGTTTGTAAAGTGGAACATGGACTATCGATCAAGTGAGTGAAAGCCCAGGGGAAGGTGGTACTACCAGAGGCTGAGGGATGTTGGTACGCAAGTCAGCGAAACAGGTGGTGATGGCCTGTGACTTTGGGTTCAACAATGCCCCGGGATTCCAATCAGTCAGGCGGGAGGAATTATTCAGAGTAATCTCTTCTGTAGCTCAACTTGGAAGTACCATATAGACGGGAAGTAGTGGTAAAAAGGTGGCGGTAAAGCTACAATCACAAATAGAGATACAGACTGTTCTAAGAAGTTCTGCAGGTGAAGAAGTTATTCAGAGTGACTCTTTACCATATATTCTCTAGTAAATCTACTTCCATCTTTCCCACTAAAGAAATCATTCAGTGTGATTTCTTATAGTCTGCATTGTTCTAAGTCTTTGCATGAAACTGGCAAAGGAAAAAAATTACAAAGCAGTGTAAGAGCATCTCAGAAAACCCTTCTCCTATCCCAGTTCACGTTATATTAATAAAAGCAAGAGAAAATTACAATATAGACTGTTTTCTATTTATATGGGCTGCGATGGGCTAGATGGCAAATGTGAATTACAGATAGAACGCACAAATTGCAGCTCCTTCGGGGGCAGTGCATAGAGTTGCCACCTCATCCCTTTAAACCTGAACACATATTAATTACACAGGTTCTGTGGCTGATTAAGGTGGTAATTAAACTCACTTAGTGCCTTACCTGCATTCAATTAGCCACAGAACCTGTGTAATTCATATGTGTTCGGGTTTAAAAGGATGAGGTGGCAACTTTAGTAGTGCGCTACATACACTTAGCACAGCCGTGCCTTTAATGATTTAACATAATTAGTGTTTTTACATTTATAAAGTGATGTTTGCAGAGTGAGTGTGATATGCGTATTAACAATATTAATATCTACAATACAAATGCTGACACACTGACACTAGTTTCTCTTTACAAGCTGAGGCTCTAATAAGCAAAACCCAGTGCAAGCTCAGAGAAGCAGCTACACAGCTGAATTTCATACATTTGGCTAGGCCTCAGGGATACAAAGCGGGAAAATAACTGGAAAAGCTTTAGGTTTAGGTTGTAAACACCTCACATTTTCCTCTCATTATCTTTTTCACTTGGCTCATGAGCACCGTGGATAATTAGGGTCTCCTGCGATTAATTACCAAACAGAAATGTCAGTACAAATCAAATAAATTATAGCAGGAAGTGGTTCTCAATTCTTTCTATGTACTCATAGAATGCAAAGGAAATGAATTTGCTGCCAAAATTTAGTTGGGGAATAAAATGTTTAACAGATATAATTATATTATCATAGAAATGTACAATACTTGATTAATGGCTGGAATATGGTCCAGAAGAAAATTCTTGGGAGTCCACTACTCAAGTACATGCTGACAGATTGGTTTAAAAAATCTCATTACACAGACATAAGCCTAGGTGATGCCTGGAGACAATCCTGTAATGGGGTGCACTATAAAAGGAACAGTTACCAGAACTCCATTGCCATGTGCTGGTCCATAAACCTCTTTTCTCATACACAATTCAGCACCGACTGCCAGGCCATTCCTGTATTCCAGATCACAATTCCTGTGATGGTGCACTTCAGAGCTCTTCTTGCCACCAATTTGAGTCTCAGCATTTTCCACCACTCTGTTCAAGTTACAGTTTCAGCTGCATTCCAGTCTTAAGTTTACCTCCAGTGTACTTGCCTTTAGTTTAATTTGCTTTTCAATGATTTTTGCTCACCTGCTCGTTACTGTTCTCTGCCTAACTTTAACTCATTTGGCCACATTTCCCCTTCTGCATCCCAGTTCCAGAGGAGAATATTTCCTGGCTTGACCGCTAGCTTTTTTATTTTTCAGCCTTCTGCCTGTTTGTTTGATTTGCTTGTGCAGCCCTCTTTTGGAAGGGTTATGAGAAACGACCCTCCCCATATTTCCCTAAACCTGTAGATACTTTAAGTAAGCTTTCACACTGGAGACAGTGCTGCAGCTGTTTGAGGGCAGATTGCAGGCGCTATTTTTAACGCTATAGCGCCTGCTACTCCCTCGGTGTGAAAGGGGTCTAAGAGAATCCAAACCTTCACTAAGCAAAAGAGTGGGATTGACAGGGTCTCTCAGAACTTGAGCTTGAACTAACATGCTGTTAAAGCCATTAAAGCCTGTAACCATGAAGCCGGATAGCAAATAGGCCCATGGGAACAAATTATTTTGATCTGGTAGAGCTCCCAGAGAAACTGTCTGGCACCTTATCAGGTTAGCGTACCACATCCGTCTGGGTCAGCTAAAAAAACAACAAGGAATACCCTCCTTCGCAAACCTGTGAGACAAATGCTAAATAGCATTGATTAATAGGTACTGATCCCATGGAGTCACCAGAACATTCACTGCTCCCAGCAGAGGACCACTGTCTGCTTGTCTGTATTGTGACTTGGAGGCCAGAAAGACAACCTCCAGTGTTTTCTACCTGCAACACACATCCTGGAATACCTCCTGGAGTAGGAACCAGTTTAGGCACTGCTGGCTAAGGCATTATGAGGTTGATTTACTAATACTCAGACATCCCAACCTGCAAAAACTAATTTCAGGGAGGTGGCAAACTTATTTCCGGGAGGTGGGCGTGGCTTAAACCATGCTACATATTGAGTGTGGCTTAAATGGGGTATGGTTTTGTTGAGTCTGAGATGACTTACATAGTGCAGAATGTAGTAATGTTAAATAGGGAATGTACAGTGTGGAGTGTATGGTGGTGGGTAGTATGTGCAGGAAAGGAGTGCGGAGTGTATGTAGGTAGGTATAATGTGCATGTGAGGAGTGAGGAGTGTACAGCGGGGAGTAGTATGTGCATGATGGTATCAGAAGGGCAGTGGACGGGGTCAGTAGAACCGTGTGTCAATAGTTTTTTGTTGTTATTATTTTCTCTATCATTTTTTACAATTTTGTTGTTTATTATTTTCTTTAAATATTTTTTTTAAATATTTTTTTCACAGTGCTTCTCGGGAAGGGGTGGGGAGTATGTGGCGGTGATGATGTCAGTAGGGCAGTGGATGGTGTCAGTAGTTTTTATTTTCACATATTTTTTTTTTACAATTTAATTTGTTTTAATGCTTTTTGGGGGGGAGGGGGTTGGGGCAGTGGACAGTGTTGGTAAGGCAGGGGGGTGGTGTCAGTAGTTTTTTATTTTATAATTTTTTTTATAATTTTATTTTATCATTTTTGTTTACAATTTTATTTTTTTATATGTTTTTTTTTTTTTAATCAACCCTGTATGGAAGGGGGGGGGGGGGGGGGGCTTTAGTAAGATATCAGGGGTCTAAATAGAACCCTGACATCTCCCCTTTGAAACAGAGAAAGAGGCTGAGGACATTGGTTCCCCAGTCCTTTTCTCAACATTGAAGATTAATGGACAGGAGACAGCGGCTCCTGCTCACTCATAAACTGAGCAGAGTAACACACAGGTTACTCTACTCAGTTTTCACAGGACACAGGAGCGATCTTGCTCACTGTGTCCAATTCAGAAAAGGCAGGGGCCGGTAAATGACTGGTCCCTTCCTCCACTTGCCATCCTGACAGATCCCCACAGCCGGCGGGAGAGGAGAGGAGGGAAGCCAGCTGTGGGGGAGGAGGGGGGGCAGAGGAGGAGGGTAGGGAGCCAGAGAAGAAGGGAAGGAGAAGGACACAGGTGGGCTTGAGGAGGAGTATACAGGGAACAGTCGGGGATGATCGGTGCAGCAGGAGGGACAGCTGTGATCACCGATCTCCCTGTATATCTTTTTAGCCGACAGCCACGGTAGGGAAAGAAGGAGAAACTGATGTTAGCTATACAGGGAGATCGGTGATCACAGCTGTCCTTCCTGCTGCACCGATCATCCCTGACTGTGAACCAGGGGACAATCCAGGATCAGCCCCGGAGCCGGGATATCGGGCAGCACTTGCTGGTGTCCAGGAGCCGCCCCCCAAATGGTCGCGGGAGACTTGAGATGTCTGTAATACTGATGCATGCAAAATCTGGTACAGCTCTACATAGAAACTGTGACTGAGTATCTCCGTCAGAAAATTGCTTCCTCGCAACTGCTAGGCCATTTGGCGCCAGTGCGTGCACATGTGCGCGTGCTCATGCGCATATGCCCAATTCTTCTTGGGCCCACGCTAATAGCTTTGCGCATGCACACCAATGCCAGTTCTGTATTGAGCGCTTGCTCTTAATTATGAGCAGTAACATGAAATAGCTTTCTGGTTCCAACTGAGCTTCTCTTACAGGTGCAAACAGGAACAAATTTATTGAACAGAAATACAGGTTTTGATACACTTCAAAAATAGGGACAGTCACCACACGAACAATGCAAACTTCAAATAGCAATCTAATTAACAGCTAACAGTGACCTAATTAAACAGTTATCTAATTAACAGCTAACTGATTAACTAGTAAGCTAATTAACAGCTAGGCACTTAGACAAGTCCTGATTAGTCAGGGAGTGTGCACCCCAGACTGTCTGACCTGTCATCTTGCATTTTATAGCAGGACACCTTCCTGAATGCTCGTAGAGTCCTCAAATGCCAGGGCCCATAGTCAGTAGGCAAGAGACTATCCGGCAGTCCCCTCTAAAAGCCCCTGTCCCGGATGGGTCTGTCACATTTCTCCCCCCTCAAAGGTGGACTAACCAAGTTCCAGACCTCCACCTGGTCTGGTCATGCTTTAGTCGGGCAGAGTGAACTGACATAGTCGGTCCACATGATTTCTATTTTTGGCCGTAGGGAAGAGTCGTCATTGGTAGGTGTGGGGCAGAGGTCATGGACCCTCTGTCTGACTGCCAGCACTTCAGCTGGGAGGTCTTTACTGTTCTGGAGCTTGATCTGCTGGTGGGAAGAGGGGCCACCTTCCTGGAGCTCTCGAGTCGTTGCAGTTGTTGGGAGCAGAGGCTGGTGGAACTTGGCCCTGATACCAGCGCTTCTGCTGGGGATCCCACATCATCCACTCTGGCTAACTGTTGGGGAGGCTTCTTCCACTCCCAGACTGTGGATCTGCTGCTGGGGAGGGAGGACAACCAACTCCTCTCCCAGACTGTGGAACTGAGCCAGTTGCTACATCTCCTGGACTTTTAGGCTCCCGCTGTGGAACAAGGATGACTTCCTTCTCTTCTTGCTGCTCTGAAATTGCTGAAGATACAGGGTACAGACTGGCGGCACTTGGGCCCAGTGCCAGTGCTTCAGTGGGTGACTCATAATCTGTAACATCCATAGGTGCTTTGTCGAACATGCTTTTATATACTTGTTTCAGCTCCCATTTTTGTGTGACTATAAAATCCAAGTCACTGCTGGATCCAGGCTCACCGGAAAGTTCCAACTCCCTATAATTTTGGATGTCTTCCCATCTCCACTCTGCTGCACTACCAAACTGTGGATCCTCCTGAAGCACCTCAAATATCAAGTCATAGTCTTCTATGGGATCACTGTTCTCCAGAAACGGACACACTTGGGTAGCATACCATTCCAGCGCCCAATACCCCTCATCCAGCATCAGTTCTGTCTGGACCAGCCTATCCAGCTCGGTCAGCCATTCGTCCCGAGGGTGCTCTCCTACAAGTGGTATATGCAAGTCCAGCTGCAGCCAGTACCGATCCATGAGCAAAGGGATGACGTTTCCATAACAGTCTTGCTCCACTTGGGCTTAGCACCATATAGCAATATGGTGTGACCAAATCCCCATATTTTTTTATAATGTTTTTTTGAAAATGTTTAGGAGTTTTAAACTAGCCTTGCTGGAGGTAAATGCCTTTTTTGCATGTGTGCGCTGTAATATTTTCTTCTACTGTACGGTCTTATGGTTGCACCATCTTTAATGCATCTTTTAAGGTGTGCCCCCCAAATATCTTGTTTGTCAGCTGTGTCCAAAGGACACAGCAATCACAGAGCATGCCCCATGCGCACCCCAGGGGGTGCGTGGAAGGTGTGTTTTGGGCAAACATCCACGGACGCCCTCCCAGAACAGCAGAGCCATGCTGTAGCCATCTTTCAGCTATGGCATTATTGAAGCGGTTAAACAACAGGAGGTAAGGTCTTCCCTGGCTGCAGAGCCAGATCCTTGAGTCTCAGCTATAAATAAATCATCTGTCTGAGGACCAAGTTGACTTCTCCAACTAAGAAAGAATGTATTATTGTAAAGGCCTGGGACCTCGACTACTTTTGAAGATGGCTTGTCACGTGTTTGTCGACCAAAGCGAGGCTTGGTTCGCTGCACGGGCTCCATCTTACGTTGTCAGCATTATTCTATGCCTCCCATGTCGAGGCTTGGAGCGCAAGCCGGACGCCATGCTGGTTGCACTTCCGGCCAGGTGGACGTGCGTTCCTCACTGATGGGAGGAGATACTTAATTATTATATAAGATTCTGGTAATGGGGGCCAGCCTATACCCCAGATGAGGTCTGAGTAGAGGAAACACGTTGGGATGTATTGTGCTGGCTCCATTTTCTGCGTTCTGCCATCTCTTTGTGATCACATCGTTTACAGTGCCTGTATTGCTCGTTTTGATGTAAGCACAATATCTTAATCAATACATTTTTAGTCAAAGGATTTTATGCTATGTAGCGATTTCTTTCCTTATGACTTCTACCTGTGGATCAGTTGAACTTATGAGCTCTTGGATGTCCGGTCCTTACTGCTGTGTACCTTACATGCTGGTTCCGGTGATGTCCTGGTGTTAGACCCGTGCGGATACCCTCTCCACATATTGGTTCTGATGACGATCAAAGTTTTCCAGTACTGCTTGTTTGGCTCCTTGCTGTTGGCAGGTCGACCACAACATCCAGTAAGAGTACCTTAAGACTTCTTCTGGTGGTGGTTTCACTCCTGATGGTGATTCTGTCTTAGCAGAGGGTGGCTTTTGAAGATTCCATTACCTATCCACATGAATGCATTCTCCTTAAAGGCGGTAAACATTCACTTTTTCAGTTTTCGTAAACTATTTCACTTGTGGTTTATCCACTGATGTTTGTTTCACTACTCTTTTTAATGGAGTATGATGGACATTATGTATTTTTGATTATAGGTGCCTAACATAGGTTCTTAATTCAATTGTAGTAACAATTTATTTATTGTGTGTATTCTTTGCACATTTACACATTATTTAGCACTGCACTCAGTGGCGTAGCGTGGGGGGTGTGGGGGGTGCTGTGGCCCCGGGCGCAACATTTAAGGGGATGAAATTTCATGCCAGTAGTGTTACTACTGGCTGCCTCCTCCTAATTTCAATTTCCTGTGTCCCCCGTGCTCCGGTCTCCATGTTCAGTGTCCAGCGCCCTGTGATATGGGGGTCATGTGTGGCGTGGGGCTGGCCTGTCCACAATCGCGGTTGCTCCTGAAGTCCCACCTCCACACATGACCCCCATACACCCAATCACAGTGCGCCGGGAAACACTGAACATGGTGGCCGGAGCGCGGGGGAGACAAGCACTGGAAAGCGTGAGCCGCCGGGGCCGCTGTCTTCTCCTCCTCCTATCCTCCGAAGTCCGGACCGATGCAAGACAAGAAGGTGAGGAATGGATGGACACGGACTGGGGGGGGGAGAGAGAGAGGCGCCGTATATATGTAGTGTCAGTATAGGAAGACTGTAGGCAGGACAGTATAGTGGTCAGTGTAGTGTATAGTGTAGTATAGTGGTCAGTATTGTGGTCAGTGTGGTGTAGTGGACAGTATAGTGGTCAGTGTAGTGTAGTGGACAGTATAGTGTAGTGGTCAGTGTAGTGTAGTGGTCAGTGTAGTGGTCAGTGTAGTGTAGTGGTCAGTGTAGTATAGTGGTCAGTGTAGTGGACAGTATAGTGTAGTGGACAGTATAGTGTAGTGGTCAGTGTAGTGTAGTGGTGTCAGGAAAAGTTCCATCCCCTGGTGATATCTGTCATTTGGCATGAAGTACTGAGGTCCACCAGCAGGTGTCTCCTGGCAGTTTGGAACTGTCAGGAGAGCTTTTCCCTGCTGATGTTATGTCATCTTTGGGCTGCAGTACTGGCATCCACCAGCGGATGGATCCTGGCAGTGTGGAGCAGACGGCACCTCCTACAATCAGGTGTCACTTGAGATCAATTACAGGCCTATAAATACCCAGCAAGCACTCACATGTTTGCCTTGGTTTCGTCCTTGCGCCCTGACCTGCTAGCCTGTGATCCTTATCCCGGAACCTGAACCTGAACCTGTTCCTGTTCCTGTGCCCTGAACCTGTGACCCGTGTATCTGATCCTGTCTCCCTGTCCTGATCCCTATCCTGTCTCACCAGTTACCTTGCATCCCTGCCATGCAGTCTGATCCATCCATCCTCTCCTTGTGCTGTGTTCCTTAGCCCATCTGCTGATCACCCTGTGTATGACCTTGGCCTGGCTTACGTATATGTTTCTGGAATATCCCCTGTCCATCTGCTGATCTGCTGTGTATGACCCTGGCCTGGCTATTTATGTCCTGGTATTTCCCATTTATTGTACTTATATGTCTGTTATTTGTGGGTCTCTGTCTGTTGGTTGGTCATTGCACTGTGTCATATTGGAGGCGGTTGTACTATTTAGCTTATTCACTTACTTTAATAAATCATTTATATTTTCATTTACATGTGTTTGGTGTTGCTCTGTAGCTAACCACGCAGTTCTGGTCACACCTGGTACATGACAGTAAACCAAGGCCATCCCTGACCAGAAGTGGCTACACAGAGGAACCATCTTGGTTCAGGTTGCTTGCTGCAATGAATTCTGATGTGATTCGTTATTATACTCTGCTGGCATCAGAGAGTAGTGAATATCTCCGCCAGACAGTGAGATATTCACTAATAATAACGGAGTGGACCAGTGATCGGCTGCTAGAGATCATTCGTTTTGCTCACTCCTGGGTTGATCAGGGCTGTATGCTGTTTGGGGATGTTCAGCCCTTAATTCAAATCAGCACAGAGCTGGCTTTGCTCTGCATCCCAGAGAGTCAGGATGATTTTTCTCCACCTTTCAGTATTAATCAGGTCACATCACTGGCATGACTTCTGGAAGATGACTTCCCTTACTTTTTTGAACATTACACAGCCTGTTCCCAACAGATGATAAAAGAATGTGTTGATTCTGTAAATCCCTTGTCAGACAGGCAGTTTGTAACCTGCAGTTTGTGCAAACTCTACTTTTAGCATGGTCCGGTATTTTGCACTCAGCCCCAGCTAGCCTACAACAAACCATCTCTGCTGCCAGACACCTGCCTACCCAAGAGTCTTTTTCCCCTTCACCCATGGCAACCTCCATTTCAGCCCAATATACCCTGCTTCCCACCAAATATCAATACCCTGTCTCCACCCACCTTTAACCTGCCTGCCTCTTCTCTGCTACCTACAACTTCCCCACAAGAACTTCCTCCGGCCGCTGTTCCCTCTTCCTTGCCATATCCCAGCCCTTCTCTTCAGCACGCCTCACCTCCTACCTACAGTCCTGCAGTCACCTACAGATCTCCAGCAGTTAAGCCAAAGAAGAAATGGAAGTTCTTTCCAACCCACACGATCCTGCCAGTAACCCAACCTGCCTCCACACCAACCAATCTGCTCCAGTCTGCTTACATGCCGGCTGTACCTGATAACCCACCTGATTCTGCCAAACCTCTGCCTGCTTTCCAGCCAGTGTCTCCTCCTGAAGTTCCTGTGCCCCAGTCTGATGTTCCTGTGTCCATGTTCCAGTCCGATGTTTCAATACCTGCCGACCAGCCTGATGTGTCCCTGTCTGCTGCCCAGCCTGATGTGTCCCTGTCTGCTGCCCAGCCTGTTGTATCCCCGTCTGCTGCCCAGCCTGATGTATTCCTGTCTGCTGCCCAGCCCAATGAGCCTTTGTCTGCTGCCCAGCCTGATGTGTCCTGTCTGCTGCCCAGCCTGATGTGTCCTGTCTGCTGCCCAGCCTGATGTGTCCTGTCTGCTGCCCAGCCTGATGTGTCCTGTCTGCTGCCCAGCCTGACGTGTCCTGTCTGCTGCCCAGCCTGATGAGCCTCTGTCTGCTGCCCAGAGTGATGAGCCTCTGTCTGCTGCCCAGCCTGATGTGCCTCTGTCTGCTGTCTAGCCTGACGTGCCTCTGTCTGCTGCCCAGCCTGACGTGCCTCTGTCTGCTGCCCAGCCTGACGTGCCTCTGTCTGCTGCCCAGCCTGACGTGCCTCTGTCTGCTGCCCAGCCTGACGTGCCTCTGTCTGCTGCCCAGCCTGACGTGCCTCTGTCTGCTGCCCAGCCTGACGTGCCTCTGTCTGCTGCCCAGCCTGACGTGCCTCTGTCTGCTGCCCAGCCTGACGTGCGTCTGTCTGCTGCCCAGCCTGACGTGCGTCTGTCTGCTGCCCAGCCTGACGTGCGTCTGTCTGCTGCCCAGCCTGACGTGCCTCTGTCTGCTGCCCAGCCTGACGTGCCTTTGCCTGCTGCCCAGCCTGACGTGCCTTTGCCTGCTGCCCAGCCTGACGTGCCTCTGCCTGCTGCCCAGCCTGACGAGCCTCTGCCTGCTGCCCAGCCTGACGAGCCTCTGCCTGCTGCCCAGCCTGACGTGCCTCTGCCTGCTGCCCAGCCTGACGTGCCTCTGCCTGCTGCCCAGCCTGACGTGCCTCTGCCTGCTGCCCAGCCTGACGTGCCTCTGCCTGCTGCCCAGCCTGACGTGCCTCTGCCTGCTGCCCAGCCTGACGTGCCTCTGCCTGCTGCCCAGCCTGACGTGCCTCTGCCTGCTGCCCAGCCTGACGTGCCTCTGCCTGCTGCCCAGCCTGACGTGCCTCTGCCTGCTGCCCAGCCTGACGTGCCTCTGCCTGCTGCCCAGCCTGACGTGCCTCTGCCTGCTGCCCAGCCTGAAGTCCCCGTGCCTGCTGCCCAGCTTGACGTCCCGGTGCCTCAGCTTGACGTCCCGGTGCCCCAGTCTGATGTCCCGGTGCCCCAGTCTGATGTCCCGGTGCCCCAGTCTGATGTCCCGGTGCCCCAGTCTGATGTCCCGGTGCCCCAATCTGATGTCCCGGTGTCTCAGTCTGAAGTCCCGGTGTCTCAGTCTGAAGTCCCGATGTCCCAGTCTGAAGATCCGATGTCCCAGTCTCAGCCTGAAGTTTCGATGCCCGTGTCTCAGCCTGTCATGCCAATGTCCATCATCCGGCTTTCTGAGCCTGTGCTCAGCGTCCAGCTCGCTGATCCAGGGCTTGTTACCCAGCCCATTGGGCCGGGCCCTTTACTCAGCTTGCTGAGCCGGTGCCTGTTACCCTGCCTGCCGTTACGGTGCTCGCTACTCTGCCTGATGTTCCAGAGCCTGCCGCCCAGCTTGATGACCTGGAGCCTGCCGCCCAGCTTGATGACCTGGAGCCTGCCGCCCAGCTTGATGACCCGGAGCCTACCGCCCAGCTCGATGACCCGGAGCCTGCCACCCAGCTCGATGACCCGCCCTGATGTGCCTGCTGTCTGCCTGATGTGCCTGATGCCCAGCCTGAAGTGCCTGATGCCCAGCCTGAAGTGCCTGTTGCCCAGCCTGACGTACACCCATCCATTGTTCTGCTTGATGCCATAGACTATGGACAATTACAACTAGTTGGAGCGTCCGGAGGCCGCTTCTTTGAGGGGGGGTACTGTCAGGAAAAGTTCCACCCTCTGGTAATATCTGTCATTTGGTGTGCAGTACTGAGGTCCAACAGCAGGTGTCTCCTGGCAGTTTGGAACTGTCAGGAGAGACAGTATTACAATATTACAGTATAGTGTAGTGGACAGTGTAGTGGACAGTATAGTGTAGTGGTGTGGACAGTATAGTGGTCAGTGTAGTGTAGTAGACAATATAGTGGTCAGTGTAGTGTACTGAACAGTATAGTGGATAGTGTAGTGGACAGTATAGTGGTCAGTGTAGTGTAGTGGATAGTATAGTATAGTGGTCAGTGTAGTATAGTGGACAGTATAGTATAGTGGTCAGTGTAGTGTAGTGGACAGTATAGTATAGTGGACAATGTAGTGGTCAGTGTAGTGGACAGTATAGTGTAGTGGACAGTGCAGTGGACAGTATAGTGTAGTGGTGAGGACAGTATAGTGGTCAGTGTAGTGTAGTAGACAATATAGTGGTCAGTGTAGTGTACTGGACAGTATAGTGGATAGTGTAGTGGTCAGTATAGTGGTCAGTGTAGTGGACAGTATAGTATAGTGGTCAGTGTAGTATAGTGGATAGTATAGTGGTCAGTGTAGTATAGTGGTCAATGTAGTGGTCAGTGTAGTGGACAATGTAGTGGTCCGTGTAGTGGACAGTATAGTGTAGTAGACAGTGTAGTGGACAGTGTAGTGTAGTGGTGTGGACAGTATAGTGGTCAGTGTAGTGTAGTAGACAATATAGTGGTCAGTGTAGTGTACTGGACAGTATAGTGGATAGTGTAGAGGGCAGTATAGTGGTCAGTGTAGTGTAGTGGTCAGTGTAGTTCTCAGTGTAGTAGACAGTATAGCGGTCAGTGTAGTGTAGTGGACAGTATAGTAGTAGTATATTTAGTAGTGGTCAGTGTAATGTAGTGAACAGTATAGTGGTCAGTGTAGTTCTCAGTGTAGTGGACAGTATAGTGTAGTGATGTGGACAGTATAGTGGATAGTGTAGTGGACAGTATAGTGGTCAGTGTAGTGTAGTGGACAATATAGTGGTCAGTGTAGTATAGTGGTCAGTGTAGTGGGCAATATAGTGTAGTGGTCCCTGCAATGTAGACACTTCATTTTTCCTTTCTCATTGGCTGCTAAGATACACACTGGAACACAATGTGGCCATAACCCTTTAGAGAGGAGATGTAGTAAACAACTTTTGAGGACACTAACATAAATTCCAAAGAACAAGAAAACATAGTTGTCTTGGAAATGCGATGGATTCACTTTTTTCTTGTGAGGCAAGCTAGGAGAATTTCAAACAAGGAGAACACTTCCAAGGAAGATAGCACTGGCTGCTTTGCTTTATGTGGGACTGCTACCCATACTTTTACACAACAGAAGAGCCATAGAAGGGGCTCCTTGTCTTACTGGAGTATTTAGCATCCAAAGTCATGAACTGAACATGCGCAAACAGCCACAGAAGGTGGCAAGTTAGGGTTTCTTCTCTTCACGCTAGTGTTGAGTTACCTGAGGACAAAACAGAATGAGCTGTTGTGTAAGTGACAATATTTTTTAAGTTTGCACTGGTCTTGTGGGCAGACCTAGGCAGAGCTACTGCTAAATGTATGCTGCCATTGGTGCCAGTAAAGCTGCTAATAGAACAGACTTTAATAAAACAAAAAGGCTTGTTCATATGAGAGGCATGATAACACATTTGTTGTGCACAGGGTTTAAAGCATCCCAGACCCCCCCCCAAAAAAAACAACAAAAAAAAACAAAAAAAAAAGTGTTTATGTAGCTGTGCATTCTTTTAAAAAAAATCATAGTATTTGCTATAGTGAAAAAAAAAGCATTTGGCTCCTACTCTACAAAGGCTGCAGCTACAGAGGTCAGTGAAGTGTAATTATTGCTTGCTTAGAGTATGTAGATATTTGAATGTCCATAGCCTCCTGATCACAGTTCTACTTTAAAGCTAAAATTTAATAGGCTTATATTTTGTCTTTTCTGTTTTCTTCCTCCCCTCCTCATTAACATGCTAATTAAATTCTTAAATAAAATTTTTCTGTTTTCATTACATACCTTATATTATACTCAGTAATATAATCATTTGATCTCTGTGTTTATCTGTGCAATGCAGGCAGATCATGCCTGGTGGAAGAGGCTGGAAAGGTGCTGTGCATAGCTGCCTGAAAACAGCACAACACCCTGTCTCAGTACTCTTTTCAATAACCCTCAGTCCTGATGCAAGCAATGAGCTTGCTCTTGGGAAGAATTTGTCAAATATCAATGTCTTGAATATCATTTGCATGCAGACCTCCCCGGGTGATGCCCACTTGTAATGCTGTGTCTTTGTGATTGAAAGAACTGAAATTCGATAAATGAAAAGGGTGGACCATGGACTGTAAGGCTGGGAAGGAGTGTGCTAGATGATGCTGGGTCCTACAGCCAGGAGATGAGGCAGGTTCTATCTACCTTGGCTTTAAACCAGCATCAGTTCTTATGCCCCGTACACACGGTCGGACTTTGTTCGGACATTCCGACAACAAAATCCTAGGATTTTTTCAGACGGATGTTGGCTCAAACTTGTCTTGCATACACACGGTCACACAAAGTTGTCGGAAAAATCGATCGTTCTGAACGCGGTGACGTAAAACACGTACATCGGGACTATAAATGGGGCAGTGGCCAATAGCTTTCATCTCTTTATTTATTCTGAGCATGCGTGGCACTTTGTCTGTCGGATTTGTGTACACACGATCGGAATTTCCGACAACAGATTTTGTTGTCGGAAAATTTTATAGCCTGCTCTCAAACTTTGTGTGTCGGAAAATCTGATGGAAAATGTGTGATGGAGCCCACACACGGTCGGAATTTCCGACAACAAGGTCCTATCACACATTTTCCGTCGGAAAATCCGACCGTGTGTACGGGGCATTACACTTGCACACTTTGTACACTTGCACAAAGTCATGGATTTTGTAGGATTGGAGTCAGATATATAAATATTCAATTATACCATGCAGGGGCTAATGATCATCAATTTCATATGTAGGTTGAAACACTGTCACAGGGCATACACCATGGCAAGACTGAGCACAGCATCAAGTCACAAGGTAGTTATACAGCATCAGCAAGATCTCTCCTAGGCAAAGATTTCAAAGCAGATGCGCAACCCAAACAAAAAAAATATATTAATTATGTGCAAAATAGAAACACAAAAAGGTGCAATGTATGTCCCGTCAGAACAAAACAATCAACTAAGAACATACACCAGAAAACTAAAAAGAAATTTCTGAATTAAACCTATGTTAGGATATGTGTTGAGATAAAAAAGTGAAATAAAAAATATACTAGTAAAAACAAAGAAAAAGTCCATAGAGTGTTCTATAGTCCAATATAAGGATCAGTAAAAAGTAGATAAGTGGAAAAACCCCCAATAAGTCCTTTCCAGAATGTAGTCCCACACTATAGCCAACAGATGATAAGGAATGCCGGATGGCCGCTTACCAGAACCGTAGCACCTCTGTTACGGAGGTCTAGTGGACACAGACAAGAGGAAACACTCAGGCGAGGGTGGTAGATTCAAAGGTCCATTCGGCTCCTCTCCTCCAACGGTGAAACCTGGCTCCACTCTGCTCCGTGGGACCCACGTTGGCAAGTAGGAATGGGGGCTTTCAAAATATGTGTCCTTTTAAAAGTCTCTTAAGAGAAGGTGTAATGGCTGACTGCAAACATTTCTCAAGAAATGCATTGTGATCTGGTGAGGACCGTAGATGTAGTGGTGGACCAAAGAAACAATGCAGAGGATTAAAGACACATCATGCTTGCTTCCCTTCAACATCGGAAGATGTCCAGCAGTGCCATCAGCACAGAACTGGTGGAAACCAGTGGGACCCATGTATACCCATCTACTGTCTGGAGAAGCCTGGCCGGAAGTGGGCAACAAGCCAAATCTTCCGACATTTGAAATATTTGGCTGTAGCAGGAGGCAGTTTGTTCGCTGAATGAGTGTCTGTAGGCAACAGTGACGCATGGTGGATGTTCCTTGCAAGTTTAGGGCTGCATTTCTGCAAATGGAGTTGGAGATGCTCTCAGGATCCATGGTGTCCTCAATGCTGAGAAATACAGGCAGAAACGTATCCGTCATGTCACCCCAAGACATTCAGCCAAAGTCATTAGAAACTATCTCTTCAGCATAAAGAAGAACAAGAAGTCCTAGAAGTGATGGTTTGGCCCCCACAGAACCCTGAACTCAGCATCATCAAAACTTTCTGGGATTACATGAAGAAACAGAAGGATTTTAGGCAGCCTACAGAAGATCTGTGGTTACTTTTCCAAGATGTTTGGAACAACCTACTGTACCTGCCGAGTTCCTTCAAAAACTGTGTGCAAATGTACCTAGGAGAATTGATGCTGTTTTGAAGACAAAGGCTGGTCACACCAAATGTTGATTTCATTTGGATTTCTCTTCTATTCATTTACTTTCCATTTTCAATTGATAAAAATAAACTATTAACATTTTTATACAGTTACAATAAAAAGTATGTGAACCCTTTTGGAATCATATGGATTTCTGCACAAATTGGTCATAAAATGTGATCTGATCTTCATCTAAGTCACAACAATAGACAATCACAGTCTGCTTAAACTAATAACACACAAAAAATTAAATGTTACCATGTTTTTATTGAACACACCCTGTAAACATTCACAGTGCAGGTGGAAAAAGTATGTGAACCCTTGGATTTAATAACTGGTTGAACCTCCTTTGGCAGCAATAACTTCAACCAAATGTTTTCTGTAGTTGCAGATCAGATGGGCACAATGGTCAGGAGTAATTCTTGACCATTCCTCTTTACAGAACTGTTTCAGTTCAGCAATATTCTTGGGATGTCTGGTGTGAATCGCTTTCTTGGGGTCATGCCACAGCATCTCAATCGGGTTGAGGTCAGGACTCTGACTGGGCCACTCCAGAAGGCGTATTTTCTTCTGTTTAAGCCATTATGTTGTTGATTTACTTCTATGCTTTGGGTCGTTGTCCTATTGCAACACCCATCTTCTGTTGAGCTTCAGCTGGTGGACAGATGGCCTTAAGTTCTCCTGAAAAATGTCTTGATAAACTTGGGAATTCATTTTTCCTTCGATGATAGCAATCCGTCCAGGCCCTGATGCAGCAAAGCAGCCGCAAACCATGATGCCCCCACCACCATACTTCACAGTTGGAATGAGGTTTTGATGTTGGTGTGCTGTGCCTTTTTTTTCTCCACACATAGTGTTGTGTGTTTCTTTCAAACAACTCAACTTTGGTTTCATCTGTCCACAGAATATTTTGCCAGGACTGCTGTGGAACATCCAGGTGCTCTTGTGCAAACTGTAAACGTGCAGCAATGTTTTTTTTGGACAGCAGTGGCTTCCTCTGTGGTATCCTCCCATCAAATCCATTCTTGTTTAGTGTTTTACGTATCGTAGATTCACTAACAGGAATGTTAGCATATGCCAAAGACTTTTGTAAGTCTTTAGCTGACACTCTAGGATTCTATGTCACCACATTGAGCCATCTGCGCTGTGCTCTTGCAGTCATCTTTACAGGACGCCCACACCTAGGAAGAGTAGCAGCAGTGCTGAACTTTCTCCATTTATAGACAATTTGTCTTATCGTGGACTGATGAACAGCAAGGCTTTTGGAGATACTTTTATAACCCTTTCCAGCTTTATGCAAGTCAACAATTAATCGTAGGTCTTCTGAGAGCTCTTTTGTGCGAGGCATCATTCACATCAGGCAATGCTTCTTGTGAAAAGCAAACCCAGAACTGGTGTGTGTTTTTTATAGGACAGGGCAGCTGTAACCAACACCTCCACTCTCATCTCATTGATTGGACTCAAGTTGGCTGACACCTCACTCCAATTAGCTCTTGGAGATCTCATTAGTCTAGGGGTTCACATACTTTTTCCACCTGCACTGTGAATGTTTACATGGTGTGTTCAATAAAAACATGGTAACATTAAATTCTTTGTGTGTTATTAGTTTTAGCAGACTGTGATTGTCTATCGGTCTATTGTTGTGACCAGTGGCGGCCCATCCATAGGGGGCGCCTGGGCACCGGCCCCCCCCCCCCCCTCCAGGCAGCAAAAAAAAAAAAAAAAAAGTATCACGAGATTGCAGACGTGGCGCTGCATTTGCGGGCGTTTAGCCCGCCTTGTGGCATTTTCTGATGCGCCGAGTAGCTTCCGCTCGGCCATAGTAATACATACTACAGGCCCTGGGCGGAAGCTACTTGGCACTTCAGATTTGATTGACATCTGCCCTGAGTCAGATGTCACTTCCTGCCTCTCTCTTTCATTGCACCCGAGAGAGCAAACAGGAAGAATGCTGCTGCCAGTGTGAGGAGGAGGACACCGCAGGAGACTGAAGGTAAGTACCGCTGTGTGGAGAATGGGGGGGGGACAGAGGCTACATTTGGGGGGGGACACCTGCTGTGGGGGGACTTTGATGGGGACAACTGCTGTAGGGGGGCTCTGATGGGGGACACCTGCTGTGGGGGGACTCTGATGGAGACAACTGCTGTAGGGGACACCTGCTGTGAGGGGGCTCTGATGGGGACACCTGCTGTGGGCGGGCTGTGATGGGGGACACCTGCTGTGGGGGGCTCTGATGGGGACACTTGCTGTGGGGGGACTCTGATGGGGACACCTGCTGTGGGGGGACTCTGATGGGGACACCTGCTGTGGGGGAGCTCTGATGGGGACACCTGCTGTTGGGGGACTCTGATGGGGACACCTGCTGTTGGGGGACTCTGATGGGGACACCTGCTGTGGGGGGACTCTGATGGGGACACCTGCTGTGGGGGAGCTCTGATGGGGACACCTGCTGTGGGGGGACTCTGATGGGGACACCTGCTGTGGGGGGCTATGATGGGGACACCTGCTGTTGGGGGGCTCTGATGGGGACACCTGCTGTTGGGGGGCTCTGATGGGGACACCTGCTGTTGGGGGGCTTTGATGGGGGACACCTGCTGTTGGGGGACTTTGATGGGGACACCTGCTGTGGGGGAGCTCTAATGGGGACACCTGCTGTGGGGGGCTCTGATGGGGACACCCGCTGTGGGGGGACACTGATGGAGACAACTGCTGTACGGGACACATGCTGTGAGGGGGCTCTGATGGGGACACCTGCTGTGGGGGGGCTCTGATGGGGGACACCTGCTGTGGGGGGACTCTGATGGGGACACCTGCTGTGGGGGAGCTCTGATGGGGACACCTGCTGTGGGGGGACTCTGATGGGGACACCTGCTGTTGGGGGACTCTGATGGGGACACCTGCTGTGGGGGGATTCTGATGGGGACACCTGCTGTGGGGGGACTCTGATGGGGACAACTGCTGTGGAGGGGCTCTGATGGGGACAACTGCTGTTGAAGGCTCTGATGGGGGACACATGCTGTGGGGGGTTCTGATGGGGGGCACCTGCTGTGGGGGGCTCTGATGGGGGACACCTGCTGTGGAGGGACTCTGATGGGGACACCCGCTGTGGGAGGACTCTGATGGGGACAACTGCTGTAGGGGACACCTGCTGTGGGGGGCTCTGATGGGGGACACATGCTGTGGGGGGTTCTGATGGGGGACACCTGCTGTGGGGGGCTCTGATGGGGACACCTGCTGTGGGGGGCTCTGATGGGGACATCTGCTGTGGGGGGGCTCTGATGGGGGACACCTGCTGTGGGGGGCTCTGATGGGGACACCTGCTGTTGGGGGGCTCTGATGGGGACACCTGCTGTTGGGGGGCTCTGATGGGGACAACTGCTGTGGGGGAGCTCTGATGGGGACACCTGCTGTGGGGGGGCTCTGATGGGGGACACATGCTGTGGGGGGTTCTGATGGGGGGCACCTGCTGTGGGGGGCTCTGATGGGGGACACCTGCTGTGGAGGGACTCTGATGGGGACACCTGCTGTGGGAGGACTCTGATGGGGACAACTGCTGTAGGGGACACCTGCTGTGGGGGGCTCTGATGGGGACACCTGCTGTGGGGGGCTCTGATGGGGGACACATGCTGTGGGGGGTTCTGATGGGGGACACCTGCTGTGGGGGGCTCTGATGGGGACAACTGCTGTAGGGGACACCTGCTGTTGGGGGCTCTGATGGGGACACCTGCTGTGGGGGGGCTCTGATGGGGGACACCTGCTGTGGGGGGCTCTGATGGGGACACCTGCTGTTGGGGGGCTCTGATGGGGACACCTGCTGTTGGGGGGCTCTGATGGGGACACCTGCTGTTGGGGGGCTCTGATGGGGACACCTGCTGTTGGGGGGCTCTGATGGGGACACCTGCTGTTGGGGGGCTCTGATGGGGGACACCTGCTGTTGGGGGACTTTGATGGGGACACCTGCTGTGGGGGGACTCTTACGGGGACACCTGCTGTGGGGGGCTCTGATGGAGACACCCGCTGTGGGGGGACTCTGATGGAGACAACTGCTGTACGGGACACCTGCTGTGAGGGGGCTCTGATGAGGACACCTGCTGTGGGGGGGCTCTGATGGGGGACACCTGCTGTGGGGGGCTCTGATGGGGACACCTGCTGTGGGGGGACTCTGATGGGGTCACCTGCTGTGGGGGGACTCTGATTGGGACACCTGCTGTGGGGGGACTCTGATGGGGACACCTGCTGTGGGGGGACTCTGATGGGGACACATGCTGTGGGGGGACACTGATGGCAACTCTGATGTAAGGGGACAGAGGCTGTATTGGGGGGGGCAGAGGCTGCATTTTTGGGGGGGGACAGAGGCTGCATTTTGGGGGGGGCAGAGGCTGCATTTTGGGGGGGGACAGAGGCTGCATTTGAGGGGGGAACAGAGGCTGCATTTGGGGGGGGACAGAGGCTGCATTGGGGGGGGCAGAGGCTGCATTTTGGGGGGGGACAGAGGCTGCATTTGGGGGAACAGAGGCTGCATTTGGGGGGGACAGAGGCTGCATTTGGGGGAACAGAGGCTGCATTTAATGGGACATAGGCATGCTGCATTTGGGGGGGGGGGCAGAGGCTGCATTTGGGGGGGGGACAGAGGCTTCATTTGGGGGTGGACACAGGCATGCTGCATTTGGGGGGGGGCAGAGGCTGCATTTGGAGGAACAGAGGCTGCATTTAATGGGACACAGGCATGCTGCATTTTGGGGGGGACAAAGGCTGCATTTGGGGGGACGGGCTGCATTTGGGGGAACAGAGGCTGCATTTAATGGACACAGGCATGCTGCATTTGGGGGGCAGAGGCTGCATTTGGGGGGGGCAGAGGCTGCATTTGGGGGGACAGAGGCTTCATTTGGGGGGGACACAGGCATGCTGCATTTGGGGGGGGCAAAGGCTGCATTTGGGGGAACAGAGGCTGCATTTAATGGAACACAGGCATGCTGCATTTGGGGGGGACAAAGGCTGCATTTGGGGGGACAGAGGCTGCATTTGGGGGAACAGAGGCTGCATTTAATGGGACACAGGCATGCTGCATTTGGGGGGACAGAGGCTGCATTTAATGGGACACAGGCATGCTGCATTTGGGGGGGACAGAGGCTGCATTTGGGGGAACAGAGGCTGCATTTATTGGGACACAGGCATGCTGCATTTGGGGGGACAGAGGCTGCATTTGGGGGAACAGAGGCTGCATTTAATGGGACACAGGCATGCTGCATTTGGGGGGGACAGAGGCTGCATTTAATGGGAACAGAGGCTGCATTTAATGGGAACAGAGGCTGCATTAATGGGACACAGGCATGCTGCATGTAATGGGACACAGGCATGCTCCATTTGGGGGGGGGGGGACAGAAGCTGCATTGGGGGGGCAGAGGCTGCATTTGGGGGGGGACAGAGGCTGCATTTGGGGGGGGCAGAGGCTGCATTTGATGTGACAGAGGCTGCATTTGATGTGACAGAGGCTGCATTTGATGTGACACAGGCTGCATGTAAGGAGGGACTGCTGGGGACACCTGATGGCATCTGGGGCTCGGGGCTCCCACTGATTCTGCATTATGGTGAGTTGAATGATTTCATTTTATATTACAATGTAATAATAGTAATAATGCGCTTCAATCATCCTGACACCATAACAACCATGGTGCCGGGATGATTGAAGCGCTAACACCAGGTGTTTGGAGTATCTTTATCTGCTGATTGGTAAACTTTGTAGAATACACATTTCTATTGTTGTGTAGGATCTAGGCCTGCTGTCCCTCTCTCCCTCTCCATCCCTCGTTCATCTCAAATGCTAACCACACCAACCTTAGAGCCACGCCCACTATTTTGCTGAAACCACGCCCATTTTCAACAAGTAAGAGGGGTCAAAAAGGAAGGGCGGGGTCTGGCGCCCCCCCATCCTAAAACTTCACCAGCCGCCACTGGTTGTGACTAAGATGAAAATCAGATCACATTTTATGACCAATTTGTGCAGAAATCCATATCATTCCAAAAGGGTTCACAAACTTTTTATTGCAACTGTATCTGAAAGCATTCTTAATTTATAGCATTTTTTCACACCTGCCTAAAACTTTTCCACAGTAGTGTGTATTGTGATAAGTTACAGTGTGCAGTGAAATCGGAAGGCTGAAGTTCAACTTTAAAAATACATGAAAAAGAGGATAGATTTAGTTGCTAAATTACCATAGTGATAATATTAAGAAGTTGAGCATAGGGATTGTAATTTGTGGTTTGTTACTCTTTCCAAAGGAAAGCCTCTCAGACCTTGTTGTTTGACTGGGAAAAAAAGCCTTTTGACATCTTTCCTGAAAAATATGGAAATGGGTCCTTAGAAATATAGGAAAATAATCTCATATTTTTAGTGCAGTGTAGCACCAGGCTCGTTGTCGAAAGTGAAAATTACCATAAAATATAGTGGAGGGGCAATTATTATTATTATTATTATTATTATTATTATTAATTAATTATTAATGCAATTGTGTATCAAATCACATGCATTTTGTATGCAAAGCTGTTAGAATTAATCTAGGGTTGTTATCAAAGTGACTTTTTTTTATTTTTACATGATAGTGTGGCCAAATATTGACTTTACACCTATTTTTGGCTGGAATGAGATTTAACTGTTTGAATGGTTGCAAAACGTGCTAAGGAGCACTGTTTAAACACTTGCAAATATGTTTATTTTCAGCAGTGGCTAATTTATTAGGCATCTTGCATACAGAAAACAAATATGCCCCTAACTTGCCTTAAAATAAAAGAGACAGATTAGCAGCTACAAATAATAAGACAGTTTTGATAAATGGCCCCCAGTGTCTTCTGTGGAGTATAGCATTTAAATAATGACAGAACTAAAATTAAAAGTCGTATAAAAACGACCAAGCAATACCACCTCACAGTCAGAAATACCTGAGAAAAAAAACACACTTTTTCAACAATTATTTTTGTTCCAGTATTACAAGTCCACAATATATCATGCATTGGCATCAAGCTGGGAATTAAATTAACATGAATCATTTTTGTAAACCCCGCTGAGAGAAAAAAAACTCAATCAGAAATTTTTATGTGAAATGTGTTCTCTTCTAACTCACTCCTGGGAAATGGATAATGTGCTGGTTAGATGCAGGTTTTTGGTGAAGTTTATCAAGTGCACAGTATGATTTTGTTAGAAACATATCTTTGCTCATGGAAACCCCCAAATGCTGATTTATATTACAGATAGGCAGTTTAAACTGGTCCTGTGGCTCCAATTTAGCAACAATTTCGCAGGATCATTTACTTCTTTTTATTAATTTCAGTTCAGTTCAGGAACGTACCTATGCTGGGTTTAGGGTAGGTGCTTCACTTTCTCCATCTTCAGCATGGTCAGGCATCAGGTTCTCAACAAGTATTGAACATTCCAAGGGCAGTAACATATTAAACTGGTGGGGATCATTACATTAGTCATATTTTATTTATATGTTGAAACCAGTGATCTCCAAACTGCAGCCTGGAGGGTTGGATGTGGCCCTTTTCCTGTCTGTATCTGGTCCTTGGGACACTATTCCTCCCATTGACATCAACAACGGGGCCAATAGGTGTGCACAGCCTATTGCATTAGGGTATGCACCCCAAAGCTCAAAACATATGCATGTATGTGCGTGTTTATATATACTGACAGTGTCAGTAGGGCAGAGATTGGTGTCAGTAGGGCAGTGGACGGTGTCAGTAGTTTGTTTTTTCTATTATTTGATTTTTTAATTGATTTTTTTTTACAATTTTTTTAGTAGCACCATTAGGAGGCTTTGGTAAACTATCAGGAGACTCAACAGGGTGAATCTGCTTCTGGCACACCCTGTGCACACGCCTATGAATGATGAATGGGGCACAATTACTCCCACTGACATCAATGACAGGGCATTATTTATACCCCTGATACCATCGATGGAGCACTATTCCTCCCGCTAATACCAATGATAGGGCATTGTTTACTCACATTGACACCAGAGCATGTTCTACTCACTCTGACAGACCCCCCCCCCAAGTCTGAAGAACAGTAAACTGGTCTTTAGTTTAGAAAGTTTGAAGAGCCTGGGCACACCCTAATCACCCCATGTGCATTTGAATTATCACTCTGTGTGCCAGCGGGAATATAGAAAAGATCTCTCTCTTACCACCTCTGCCATAAGAGAAGCACTTCTTTTTCACTGTGCTGGCAGGGAGATCAATGTGCTGGGCAGGGCTGTGTTCTGCCATCAAAAAAAGCCACCCCCCGCATGAGAGAAAGCCCCCCCACCCGTCTTCCCGACTCCCAGCTCCCGGAAACATGCAGCCCACAGCGCCGGCTTGCTGTAGCGGCGCCGCTGTGTATGCGTGCCACTGTGTATGGGCGCCACTGTGCATGGGAATGCTTGGTAGAGGGTGGGGGGGCGTGACTCACGCCCCCCACCCTCTGCCAAGCACGCCCATACACAGATGAGCAGCTACAGCAAGGCGGCCGTGGGAGCTGGGAATTGGGAAGACGGGTGGGGGTGCTTTCTCTCATGCAGTGAGCAGCCCCCATAAGCGGCTGTTGAAGGGCGGAGGTGGAGCCTTCCTTGAATCTTGCTTTCCTTGAATCTTCTCCTCGGCACCGGGGCAGGGTCTGACTGTGACGTGAGGAGCAGGAGGAGAGAGAGAGGAGCATGAGGGAAACCCCCAGGACAGCAGGTAAAATTATTGAATGAATTATATCAGTGTTATAGGTACAGTGGCAGCATTTGATGGGCACAGTGTCGGTATTTGATGGGCACAGTGGTGGCATTTGATGGCACAGTGGCAGCATTTGATGGGCTCAGTGGCAGCATTTGATGGGCACAGTGGCTGTGTTTGAGGGCACAGTGGCTGCGTTTGATGGCACAGTGGCTACAATTGATGGGCACAGTGGCTGCAATTGATGGGCACAGTGGCTGCGTTTGAGGGCACAGTGGCTGCATTTGAGGGCACAGTGGCTGCGTTTGATGGGCACAGTAGCTGCAATTGATGGGCACAGTGGCTGCTTTTGAGGGCTCAGTGGCTGCGTTTGAGGGCACAGTGGCTACATTTGATAGGGCACAGTGGCTTCATTTGATGGGCACAATGGTTGCATTTGATAGGGCACAGTGGCTACAATTGATGGGCACACTGGCTGCGTTTGATGGCACAGTGGCTACAATTGATGGGCACAGTGGCTACAATTGATGGGCACAGTGGCTGCATTTGATGGCACAGTGGCTGCATTTGATGGGGCACAGTGGCTGCATTTGATGGGGCACAGTGGCTGCGTTTGATGGGGCACAGTGGCTGCATTTGAGGGCACAGTGGCTGCGTTTGATAGGGCACAGTGGCTGCGTTTCATGGGGCACAGTGGCTGCGTTTCATGGGGCACAGTGGCTGCGTTTCATGGGGCACAGTGGCTGCATTTGAGGGCACAGTGGCTGCGTTTGATGGCACAGTGGCTACAATTGACGAGCACAGTGGCTGTATTTGATGGAACAGTGGCTGCATTTGATGGGGCACAGTGAGGCTGCAATTGATGGGCACAGTGAGGCTGCAATTGATATCTTTTTTTCGTAATTTTTTAGTTTGTTTACACCCCCCAAAAAATTTTGAGCAGCAGCCGCCACTGGCATGTGCAAATTGCTGCATGCATGCTAAAATCAACGCAAACCCATTAAACAGTCCACATTTAGTGAAAGTGCATTAACATGCAGATCATGATATTGCAATAAAGTTCTCCATCAATGCTGAAATCAATGCAAACTTGTTAAAGAGGAGTTCCGCCCCCCCCCCATGAAAACATTAAAACTCAGCAGCTACAAGTACTGTAGCTGCTGACTTTTAATATTAGGACACTTACCTGTCCAGGGATCCCGCAATGTCGACACCTCAGCCGATTTTCAGATTGGCTCTCGGGTTTTGCCACCATCATTCATGGTAAGGGAAACTTCCCTACTGCACATGTGCAAAGCACTTTCTGAATGGCCCAGTGGAGGAAGGAGGAGGGGGGCCGAACTTCAGAGAGGGCAGCTCAGTCTCCTAGAAGTAGGAAAGGGTACCTGTCAAAAACAGGTACCGGTCCCCCCTCCCACCTGAAAGGTGCCAAATGAGCCTAAAGAGGAAGGGGTGTGGTTTACAGATGATAGGGTGGGTCTTAAACAGTAAGGGGTGTGACCTTGGCAGGAAGGGGTGAGTCGTATTTAAATTAGGGGGGTGCATGAGTTTAGTCAGGCCTAGGGCAGCACAAAACCTAAATACACCACTGGTGCCGGGGCCATATATATGTAGACACACATAGAAATGGGGGTCCTAATCTCCATGCATGCTTAGAGCCTGAGGTTCTAATTGGCTTCAAAGAAGGGTGGGCTTGGGGCGCAGAGCACTGCGCCTGAGCCCAACCAGTTGTGTGACAATAGTGAATTAATGTTTGCTATTGTCTTTCTGATTCTCCTCCCGGCCATACAGGAAGTGGGTCCTGAGACCCAATTGGCCAGGAGTCTACTATGTTTCACATCATGTGTTGTGCAATTTTTGTTTACATACACTTGCTCGCCCTTCACTGTGCATTTGAATTGGGGTGTGTACAAGGGTGCTTTAAAACATATATTTTTATTATTTTTATTTAATAGTATTTTATTTACATTTTTTCTTTTGTTTAGTTTAGTTGAGACTTGACACCCGCTGCCAGTTTTTCAGGGCACAGAGAGAAAAGAAACTGTCAGTTTGTGTTGTGAATGATTAGATCTGGAGAAGAGCGATTTCATTTACTAGCTGACACAAGCTGACAACAGCATACACCGGCTACTACACTAAGCTGTATCAAACAAGTATAGTAGCTGGTGTGTTTTATTGTCAGCTTGTGTTTTGGTGAATGGAAGCGCATTTCAGTGCAATCATTCACAACACAAAGGCGTCGATTTACTAAAACTGGAGAGTGCAAAATCTGGGGCAGCTCTGCATAGAAACCAATCAGCTTCCAGGTTTTCTTGCCAAAGCTTAATTGAACAAGCTGAAGTTAGAAGCTAATTGTCTACCATGCACAGCTGCACTATATTTTACACTCTCCAGTTTTAGTAAATCAACCCCAAAGTGACAGTTTTCACTCTCTTTGCGCCCTGAAAGGTAGCAGGTCTGGACTCTGTGTGCACTAAACATTAGAAGTGAGGAAACACGACACAGCAGAATTTAGAGGGGGCAGGGCTCAGTGCTGGTTGCACCCCAACCCCATTCTAATTAACATACACTTTTTAATGAGGACAAGTGCTGAGTGCATGTCCTATAATAAGGCCCCATAATACATTTTTGGTATACCTAGTTAGTAATAAATGGCATTGACCTGGGAGAGTTCTAAAAAGAAATGCATTTTGGGGTTCTAAAACAATTGGGGACTATAATTTAAAACTGTTTTAGACCCTCAGCATTTTAACCTAAACACATTAAACACAATAAAATAAACGTTGCCCAGTAAACTATTTCTTGCCCAAGCACTAGCACTTTACAACTTTGAATGCTGCTGGCTCAGGCTCTCTCAGTGCTGCTTCCAGGGCCACTGTTAGAAATCATGGGGCCCCGTTCAACCCCGCCATTGACCCCATCCTTTGGCCCTGCCCCTGACCCCGCCTGTTCAGTTTGTGTCCGCATGCACCATACAGCAGGCAGGGGTGGAATTGTGATGGCTCTATGAGTGACCAGATGTAAATGGACTCTGATCTGTTATGGAAAAATAGAATAAGATGCAGTCCTTTTCCATTTTTGTTTTCTGGACCTGAACGGACATGGAGGTAGACCTACATAGCACTTTCAATTAGGTTCATATGAAAAAAACTGACAGGCATCCCTAATTGGAAAACCTGGCTGAAAGGTTCTTAAAGTGTAAAGAAGAATCTTACTGTGTCTTATGGACATCAGCATTAGGATAATCACACA
The DNA here is from genome assembly GCA_037952925.1 of Lithobates clamitans. NCBI lineage: Eukaryota > Metazoa > Chordata > Amphibia > Anura > Ranidae > Lithobates > Lithobates clamitans. The sequence continues at coordinate 874,603 of JBBGZY010000031.1, forward strand.
GCACAGTAGGCAATCTATGGCTCTGTCACATGGCTGTTAGGTGCTGACTTTGTTATGGCTGTACTGTGCTGAAATCTGTAACATACAGTACAGCTATAAATGAAAAAGTCAGTACCCTAACAGCCATGTGACAGAGCTATAGATAGTCTACTGTGCGATTATCCTAATATTGATGATCATAAGCCACAGTGAGGATTCTGCGGACTCTAACCCAATACAAATTTTTCACTCGCTGTGTGCTGCACTGCTGCCACCAGGATTAGTGTCGCTGCTCCTTGTCAGTGTCAGCAGCCTCACACCATTCTCAGCACCTGTTCTGAGGGAGTGGAGCATGTACATAAGATCACCCCACCAGGGAAGGCAGCTGGCCATAACTATAATTGAGCAGAGCAGGTTACGACATGGGGTGTCAGGGAAATGGCTGTGGAAGAACTGGCAATCTTGCCAGTAACAGAGATGGGCGCCACAGGCACACTGGTTTGGCGAATTGGCGTACGCATATCCGCAAAGGCGCGAATCGGCGTACGTGCATGCGCAATGGCGCACGCAAAACGTGTAAAATGGGATCTCTTGCTGGTCTATAAAAGGCTGCTGCTGTCTCTCACAAATTGTTGGATTGTCGTCAGCTTCCCTGTACCCTTAAACCTATGTGTCTGTTTCTTGTATTTCCGTTGTGACCCAGCTTGTTCTAGACCTGCTTGACCTCTTCTCCTGGCATATCCCTTGGCTTATTCTACTGACCTTCTGCCTGCTTGATCAACTGTGCATGACTCTGGCTTGCTTCACGGACTTTGCTCCTGCTGTGGCTTGACCACCTGTGTATGACCCGGGTTGCTTCACGGACTGTGCTCCTGTTTACTGCCTGGTCATCTGTGTATGACCCCAGCTTGCTTCATGGACTGTGCCCTGCTTACTGCTTGATCACCTGTGTTTGACCTTCAGCCTGGCTTCTACTACTGTATCCTGTGTGCACGGATTGCCTTAGGCACAGTTGGAGTTCCTAGAGACATTCATCTTGCTCCCTTCTTAGCGGTCCTCCAGTCTCCAGGTGGTCATCTGTCAGCTTATCCAGACCCTGCCAGCAACCTGTGCTTCTTTGAGCACTATACCTACTGTTCCAATTTCAGAGGTATACTGCACTTAGCCGCAAGGGGAGCCCCTCTCTGCATATTGGCCTCAGATCAGGTACGTGACATGTACTTACACCCTAAAGATGATTAAAAAGTCCCTGTAATGCTTGCACCTCCTGGGCTCCATCAGGTCAACAGAGGGGCCCAGGAGGTGCAAGCATTACAGGGACTTTTTAATCACCCCCATTTCAAACTGAAAAAAATGTAGCATGTTCTACTGTTGTTGACTGCACTAGAACATACTGCACTGGTGTGAACTAGGGACATTGAAATTCATGGTAATAGAAAAGTATGCGGTTTGCTTTTTTTTCTGATCCATACTTACCTAGGTGGATGCAGCATCAGTCTGATGCTGAATCTGTCTCTCGCCAGCTCTAACAATGAGAACCGAGCTATCAAATACAGTTGATCACTTGGTTCTCCCAACTCCCTGAGCAGAGAGCTGGTGACTGTCAGTGACCACTCTCTGCTCTGCCCCCCTGCACTCACTGGAGCGATGGGCTGTGGAGGGGGCAGGGGCGGCTGGCTCAGACTCTCAGCGGCTCGCTGGGAGGCTGAGCCAGGTGCTGGTCCAGGCATATGGGCGGATCCTGAACTGCACTCCTGTGATCCACAGGAGAAATACAGCCAAACGAGCTTTGGCTGTATATCTCCTCTAAGCACTGTAATTTTTGATGCAGAATTAAAAAGCACTGGACTGCATCTGGTGTGAACCATCATCACTAAATGATTACATCAGCTGCTAAAGGGCTTTAAAAAAACTGAAGGTTTAATATTACTTTAGGATGAAGTGTGTTCTTTTGTATGCAAATAGACCAGCCCTCCTTACACGTGCAGGACAGTGCGGGGTCACTGAGCAGATGGATACACAGTATGTAGTGGACAGTTGAAGCAAACAATGCAATATTGGGTTTTTCCAAACACAATTACAATTCTTATTTTATACTAAGTGCCATTTATGTAGTCTTTAGCTATCCCTGAAGAATAATTAGACGATTTCATGTTGAATTTGCAGATTAAACACTTCAGGCTATAAAAAGTAAATTAAGAGTTTTGGGAAATGTAGACACACTTTATAATAGCAAGGGATATGTAACCAACGAGCAGGTGCAGCTGAGTGTGTCATGCGATGCTCAGACTAGGTGGAATTTATCTCCTACAAATTGTGACATATTTGCAAAAAATGTGTGCTCTAGAGCTGGCTTTTCACCACTTTTTTTTTACGCAGTAGGATCCTTGAAATAATTTTCTGGTTTTCAGGGGACCCCTGGTAATAATTACTATATCTACAGTTCACAGTACATTACTGTGATGGTCAGTGGTAAGAATGCTCTTTACATTTGTGGTCAGTGGGAAGAATTCCTTCTTACAAATAGCTAAAAAGTTCATTGCTGTCAATGGTGTTACTTATCTGAGAGGAAGAAATTGCTCATTGCCCAATGGAAACCCCTAGCAACCTTTGGAGGAACCTTATGGTTTCACAGAACCCTTGCTGATATAGGCTGATCTAGAGGGCTTTTATTTATAGTTTAAAGTCAACTCCAGCATATTTCCTTGTGGAAAATAATATTTATTTTAAAGGTAAACTAAAATGGTGTTAGGTCAAGTTTATTTAAATGTATTTTTAAAATTATGTTTCATTTTGTTTTATTTGATTTTTACAATTTAAATAAAGTCTTTTCTGTAAACATTTAATACAGGGGCACTCATGACCTTGCTATTACAAGACACTATTGGTATTCAAAAAAGTGAGCAAAGAATATGATTCCTTTATCTAATTGAAACTCCGTCCACCCATATGGTCAGAACAGCCAATGAGTGGAAGAAAAGGGGCCATTCCTCTGACACATTTGGTTGTGTATGTAAATTTGTTCCTAAGATAGTTGGCTGTTTAACCACTTGTCCACCAGCATCATTTATAAGCAGCAGATGATAGAATTGGAATCTAAGCACAGTTTTGTCCCCCAGCTGTGTTTAAATTTGTTTAGTCAGTGATGGGCTTTCTGGTGGCTTAACAAGGATGGATGTTCACTCATCTTCCCTCTGTTGAATAAACAAGGAAACTATGTGTATTACCTCCAGTCAATTCCAGATTTGGTTATCACTTTCCCCGACTGCTGTGGCGATGAAGAAGCTAACGGTGCATGATCTGTACTGTATTGACTTCAAGCGTTTGTTACCCTGAAAAAAAAATAGCTCCTGTTCCCTTAAAGCATGTTATGCAGCACAGTGCTGCAGTAGAACCTGTCGTTACAGGTTGTTACACAGAGGGCTATTGTAATGGCAATAAAATTAAAGGCAAATATTTTTTCTTCATTTTTGATAGAGTAAGGAAGTGTTATAACCCCCATCCGTTTTTTTATTGTCTGTGTCCCATTGGGGAGATTTTCCTTCACATTCTGTCAAAACAGGAAGTGAGAGGAAAGGCCTTCAAAGTGAGGGAATCCTGATGTATCACCAGGGTCACCAAAACTAATTTCTCCATTTGGAGATTTACCCTCTATTAGTGTTTTGATGTCAACCCAAAATTTGAGATTTTTTTTTACTTTCACTTTCAATGACAATGGTAAACAGGACAAATAGTGAAGGTGAATCTCCCAAATAGGGCACAGACAGCAGTAAAAACTGACTACATGCTACATTTCACTATGAGATTCGGAGAGCAATAATTTGAGGGCCATCATTCATGGTTAACTCTAAACTGATTACCTGTAAAGGCTTTTATAGCATTGCATACCCAGAGTTAAGCGAATTTCAGACATTCCATTGCAGGCTTTTCATAGAAACCGGAGTCATCGGGATATGCTAGTGAGAGTAGACTTCTGTCAGTCTGATTTGTAAGAACATTGTGTGACTTATGTATTTAAAGGGTTATTTAGTTTAAAGAAGAGTATGTACTTTTTGTATATACTGGTTACTGGGATACATTTGTAGTGTTTCCGGGGGAATAGGTTTATATTGATGGATTGCACCTCTTAATGTCACATTCAGCTTGACAAAGAAAGTGGTCATTTGAAACCTTGCTTTACTGCTAAAATGTGATTTGCATTACTGGCACTTGGAGTTACAAATAAAGAGTATTTTGGAATAATTTTTGACTACACATTCTCCTTTTTATCTATAGTGCCTTGAAAAAGTATTAATACTTTTCATACTACTGATATTTTCCACAATTTGTCATGTTACAACCAAAAACAAAAATGTATTTTATTGGGATTCTATGTGGTAGACCAACACAAATTTGCACAACTGCAAACCTACCAACACATGGCCATCTGATTAATACTAAACTGACAGGCCGGGCAAGGAAAAACAGCCAAGAGGCCCTTGACAACTCTGGAGGAGCTGCAAAGATCCACAGCTCAGGTGGGAGAATCTGCCCACAGGACAACTATTAGTCATGCACTCCACAAATCTGGCCTTTATGGAAGAGTGGCAAGAAGAAAGCCATTGTTGAAAGAAAGCCATAAGAAGTCCCATTTGCAGTTTGCTAGAAGCCATGTGGGGGACACAGCAAACATGTGGAAGAAGGTGCTCTGGTCAGATGAGACCAAAATTTATCTTTTTGGCCTAAAAGCAAAACACTATGTGTGGTGGAAAACTATCACATCCTCCGGATGATAGGCATCTTGAGGAGCCTATCATCTCTCATGTGTTGCCGTCCTGGAAGACTATCCATCTGAGATGATCCGTGGGAAGGTTTGCCATTCATTTTAAAAGTTTGGATATGTTCTGAAGTTTTGCTGCCATCCAGCCGTGAGGTTCCTCCTTTTGATTGCCCGTTGGGGTTACAAGCTTGATTGACTCATTGAACGTACGTTCTTATGAGTTCAATCCTTCTGGTAAGCCTTCACTTTGTCTCTATGTGGAGGGTCCATCACACTTTTGCATGTGTTATCCACGTGGTGAATAAGGAACTATACATATTTTTGGACTAACACCAGTCCCTTTCAGCTCTTAATACATCTGAAGAACATCAGAGACTTTATTTGTTTATTTGTTAAGCTGTCATATTTTGCAATCTTTGCTGTTTGATATAGACGTTTTCTTTATTCTTTATTTTTATCTTTATAAGTTTTTTAAACCTACAGCGCTACACTTGTATATGCTTTGAAATCTTGACAAAATCCTTATTTGTTGTGTGAGCTGCTTTCCCGTAGGGTAAGCGCAGGGTTACACTCTTGACTTTTGAGGCTCTTACTGGGCCCAGCCACCTCCTTGCTGCCACTGGGCACGGCCTCCTCCTGGCTGCCACTGGGCACGGCCTCCTCCTGGCTGCCACTGGGCATGGCCTCCTCCTGGCTGTCACTGGGCACGGACTCCTCCTGGCTGACGCTTTCCAGACCCTCCTCCTGGCTGAGCTCATCCTGTGTATAGAAAAGGGACATTGTTGTAGTTTCTGCTTCATCAATCACACACAATTTTCAGCTCATGACTTGCAAATTGAAGGTTAATAAATAGAAAAGACTAACCCCAGCATTTTTCAAGCTGGTCACCAACATTTTTGGCCACTACTGTCTAGTGATATGTATACATCATTTTTTGTATAAAATCATTGATTTGTAAGCAATTCTAACATCTAGTTAACATCATTAATATTAGGACAATAAATATGTCTAAAAAAGAATAAAGCTGTCTCCAGCTGGGCGCATCCACTTCTTCCAGGATGGAAGGCCCAGGTTGTTCCTCGTCAGCCTCTGCTGGGGTTGAGGGAACGGTGGAGGGAAGGCTGCAGGGAAGGGTATTAAGTGATTCCCTGGCTTCAGTCTGGTCATTCAGAAACAACAGTTTGTTGAAGTACCACAGTCTGTGTACATACATTTGCTCTGCTGATGCTCCTGATCTGAGGAATTTCTTGATTTTATTATGCTCCTTCTTATACATGTTCCTCAAGATCCCAATTTTATTTTCCACAAATTTGATGTTTGCATTGGGGACCCGAGTCTTCACAAACTTCAGAAGTTTCTCCAACGATGAACTCATAGCTGGTTTATTATAATATAAGCTGTGTTTCACCTCCCACAAATTCCTCATCTCCCTGTATCTGTCTATGAAACTGCCCCACGAATTCTGGGTCCTTAAAAGGATTCATCTTTGCTGTAAGACAATATACAAGACAAAAACAATAATGTCAGCCTAAACTCTCATTATCTTATCCCAATGTAGGCCTCAATCTTGAAGCAGTATAGGCCACTGTGATGGGCCAAGTTAAAATTTTACCTTTGTTTAGCACGCTCGCCACTTCCGTTCATCCTTCCTACACACAGACTGTACGTACGACAAATGCGTGTTAGCTTTATATACACTGCGCATGCGTGAAACTTCGCCCGCCCCTGACGTTCTTTTCCACGAATATTCCCCGCCCCTTCTTTCTTCGGTGCGCAGTGGGACCAACATGGCGGAGACATAGCAGGTGGTTGGAAATTATTCCAGTAACGTTTTGAAGACTCTGCAGCAGAATTTTGGGGTACGACACTCCAAAGACCAATTAAGGAAACGCTGGTCCAACCTTAAACTGAGGGAGACGGATCAGTATAGAAGAACAAAGAAAGTGCTTCAAAAAAGTAAGTACTTGTCGTGTGTTCCTTTTATGATTATTAACTTGCATGCTACTCCATGTGCTTTTCTTTACTGTTGTACAGTTTTAAATGGCTACTTTCATGTTCGTGGGTACAGTAATAAATAAATTGTCTTATTAAAAGAAGTTTAGGACATTGTTGTCTAGATGTTTTTGAAACTAGAATGAATTGCAAACTTCATTCAGTGGAATGTAAGGAGAGGACACTCGCTGGACACATTTGGACTCAGGAACACTAGTGTGGGACACCAGAGCACATTTTTTAGGGTGACCCACACAGGTGCTCCAGTGGATACTTGGGGGTGTCTCCATCTGTGAAACTTGGCCAAAAAAGGTAATTATTCCAGCTTGGTTAAAAGGGAATTAATCATGTCTTCAACTTGGATCTCTGCCCAAACAGACAATTGTACACCACTTCCAAGGAATGTTTTATATTCCTATTTCTGAACTCAAATATCTGTGTGCTAAGTATACCTTTTTTGTTTCATTCTCATAGGGGAGAAAAGACTCAGAGGACAACACTCAGAGGACACCAGGGACCCCCCACATCGCAAGCAAGATTGGGAAATCAGCCCAAGCCCCCCTAAAGATCTGGAGGAAGGAGAGGTGGAGGAAGTGGGTGAGATGGTCACCCAAACAGCTGAGTGTCTGACACCCCCAGCTTCAGGTAATCTATGTATGCCTGCATATTTCTAAATACATGTTTTTTAACCAATGTTTAGGTGATGTGCTGGTTGTGGAACAGAAAGCTGAACCTTTCACTAGGGACAACGCCCAAAGGCTCATCCACGACATCATGCAATGGTATGGGGAAATCGACAATATTCTAAATAGACTGAATATTATGGAACAGCAAATGAAGAACATGATAGATGTGTTGGGGAGAATCTAAATTTTTGCCTAATCACATCCATTTTCAGTTTTGTTGGACTACATTTTAAAAGCCAAATTTTGAAGATGCACACGGTGTGTCAACATGTGCTATCTGCCATCAGGGGATCTCAATGTATGCGTTTTGTGTGCAACCCCTTCCTCGTAACTCTAGTAGGTGAGAGCAAGGGGTTGCACCCCCAAAACACGTCCATTGATCCCCCATGATAAAAAATAGCACATGTTGACATTACCCATTTGTGTGCATCTTCAAAATTTGGCTTTTACAGGAGTGACATCACCCCATCTGATGAAGACAATATCAAGACATTTTTGACACTATAATGTCTGATATTGCCTTCAGTTTTTATAAGTTGAACTTTGGAAGTTCCAGAGTTGTGTATATTATGTTTTAAAACATGCCTGTTTGTTAAAAAAAAAAATTGAGAAAAAAAAATTGAGAAAAATTTTCTAAACGCACATGTGAATGTGCACAGAGTAAAAATTTTGAGAAACAACAATGTGTGGCTTCTTCTTTCAATGCTCAATACCAGTTTTGTAAGTAATTTTGTGTTTACAGTGACAATGGGGCTTTTTTACTAAAGGAAAATCCACTTGCCACTACAAGTGCACTAGGAGAACCTAGGAGACAGCCAAAAAGAAAAGCAAGCAATAAAGAAATTTTAAGATTTTATCTGGTCATTTTTTTTATTAATAAAATTTAGACATTGTCTGGCATTGCAATGGCCCCCTACCCGTAAAATAATTAACATATTTCTCCCTAATTTCACGGGCCCTTTGGCGGGCCAAGCCAGTACAGCCAGTATCCAGGCCCCTCAGGGAATTCTCTGTAATAAGTTCGGCCTCAGGCCCAACTGAGCCTATATAATTCTGTGAATTTTTTCGTAAATAATTGTACAGTATGCAGCAGCATAGGATGATATGGTTGATTTTGTAGTCTGCCATATGAATTGCTGTCAGAAACAGGCAGAACCGGCTGACCATTATCCTGAAGGCATTCTCAACGACTCTTCTCGCTCTGGCCAGCCGGTAGTTAAAAACCTCCTCTCCGGGGTTGAGGGTCCTTTGGGGGAATGGCCTCATCAGGTGCTCGCCCAGACTGAAGGCTTCATCTGCAATAAAGACGAAGGGGAGTCCTTCCACGTTATCCACATCAGGTGGCAATGCCAGGCCACCAGTCTGGAGATGCTGGTAAAACTCTGTCTGGGCGAAGACTCCTCCATCTGACATCCGGCTATTCTTCCCCATGTCCACATAGAGGAACTCATAGTGTGCCGACACCACCGCCATTAACACTACACTATTAAACCCCTTATAGTTATAATAGTAAGACCCTGAATGGGGTGGTGGCACAATGTGGACATGCTTCCCATCTATAGCCCCTCCACAGTTGGGAAAGTCCCAATGGTCAGCAAAATGGGAAGCCACAGTCTGCCATTCCTGTGGCGTTGAAGGAAACTGTGGAGTCAAACAAGAAAAAAAAGTACTTTTGCACATAACATTGCAAGCAGAGTACATAAAAAACATTCTTGCACAACATCAATATAACATTTATTTTAACCACTTCAGCCCCGGAAGGTTTTACCCCCTTCCTGACCAGAGCACTTTTTACAATTTGGCATTGCGTCGCTTTAACTGCTAATTGCGCGGTCATGCAATGCTGTACCCAAACGAAATTTGCGTCCTTTTCTTCCCACAAATAGAGCTTTCTTTTGATGGTATTTGATCACCTCTGCCGTTTTTATTTTTTGCGCTATACGCGGAAAAAGACCGAAAATTTTGAAAAAAAATGATATTTTCTACTTTTTGTTCTAAAAAAAATCCAATAAACTCAATTTTAGTCATACATTTAGGCCAAAATGTATTCGGCCACATGTCTTTGGTAAAAAAAATGTCAATAAGTGTATATTTATTGGTTTGCGCAAAAGTTATAGCGTCTACAAACTAGGGTACATTTTCTGGAATTTACACAGCCTTTAATTTATGACTGCCTATGTCGTTTCTTGAGGTGCTAAAATGGCAGGGCAGTACAAAACCCCCACAAATGACCCCATTTTGGAAAGTAGACACCCCAAGGAATTTGCTGAGAGGCATGTTGAGCCCATTGAATATTCATTTTTTTTGTCCCAAGTGATTGAATAATGACAAAAAAAAAAAAAAAAAAAAAAAATTACAAAAAGTTGTCACTAAATGATATATTGCTCACACAGGCCATGGGCATATGTGGAATTGCACCCCAAAATACATTTAGCTGCTTCTCCTGAGTACGGGGATACCACATGTGTGGGACTTTTTGGGAGCCTAGCCGCGTACGGGGCCCCGAAAACCAAGCACCGCCTTCAGGATTTCTAAGGGCGTACATTTTTGATTTTACTCCTCACTACCTATCACAGTTTTGAAGGCCATAAAATGCCCAGATGACATAAAACCCCCCCAAATGACCCCATTTTGGAAAGTAGACACCCCAAGCTATTTGCTTTGAGGCATGTTGAGTCCATGGAATGTTTTATATTTTGACACAAGTTGCGGGAAAGTGACAAATTTTTTTTTTTTTTTTTTTTTTTTGCACAAAGTTGTCACTAAATGATATATTGCTCACACAGGCCATGGGCATATGTGGAATTGCACCCCAAAATACATTTAGCTGCTTCTCCTGAGTACGGGGATACCACATGTGTGGGACTTTTTAGGAGCCTAGCCGCGTACGGGACCCCGAAAACCAAGCACCGCCTTCAGGATTTCTAAGGGCGTACATTTTTGATTTTACTCCTCACTGCCTATCACAGTTTCGGAGGCCATGGAATGCCCAGGTGGCACAAACCCCCCCCAAATGACCCCATTTTGGAAAGTAGACACCCCAAGCTATTTGCTGAGAGGCATGGTGAGTATTTTGCAGCTCTCATTTGTTTTTGAAAATAAAGAAAGACGAGAAAAAAATTTTTTTTTTTTCTTTTTTCAATTTTCAAAACTTTGTGACAAAAAGTGAGGTCTGCAAAATACTCACTATACCTCTCATCAAAAAGCTTGGGGTGTCTACTTTCCAAAATGGGGTCATTTGGGGGGGTTTTGTGCCACCTGGGCATTCCATGGCCTCCGAAACTGTGATAGGCAGTGAAGAGTGAAATCAAAAATTTACGGCCTTAGAAAGCCTGAAGGCGGTGCTTGGTTTTCGGGGTCCCGTACGCGGCTAGGCTCCCAAAAAGTCCCACACATGTGGTATCCCCGTACTCAGGAGAAGCAACAGAATGTATTTTGGGGTGTAATTTCACATATTCCCATGGCATGTTTGAGCAATATATCATTTAGTGACAACTTTGCGCAAAAAAAAATAAAAAAAATAAAAAATTGTCTCTTTCCCGCAACTTGTGTCACAATATAAATTATTCCATGGACTCAACATGACTCTCAGCAAATAGCTTGGGGTGTCTACTTTCCAAAATGGGGTCATTTGGGGGGGGTTTGAACTGTCCTGGCATTTTATGCACAACATCTAGAAGCTTATGTCACACATCACCCACTCTTCTAACCACTTGAAGACAAAGCCCTTTCTGACACTTATTGTTTACATAAAAAAATATTTTTTTTTTGCAAGAAAATTACTTTGAACCCCCAAACATTATATATTTTTTTTAAAGCAAATGCCCTACAGATTAAAATGGTGGGTGTTTCATTTTTTTTTTTCACACAGTATTTGCGCAGCGATTTTTCAAACGCATTTTTTGGGGAAAAAACACACTTTTTTACATTTTAATGCACTAAAACACACTATATTGCCAAAATGTTTGATGAGATAAAAAAGATGATCTTAGGCCGAGTACATGGATACCAAACATGACATGCTTTAAAATTGCGCACAAACGTGCAGTGGCGACAAACTAAATACATTTTTAAAAGCCTTTAAAAGCCTTTACAGGTTACCACTTTAGATTTACAGAGGAGGTCTACTGCTAAACTTACTGCCCTCGATCTGACCTTCGCGGCGATACCTCACATGCATGGTGCAATTGCTGTTTACATTTGACGCCAGACCAACGCTTGCGTTCACCTTAGCGCGAGAGCAGGGGGGACAGGGGTGCTTTTTTTTTTTTTTTTTTTTTTTTCTTTATTATTATTATTTTTTTATCTTATTTTTAAACTGTTCCTTTCATTTTTTTTTTTTAAATCATTTTTATTGGTATCTCAGGGAATATAAATATCCCCTATGATAGCAATAGGTAGTGACAGGTACTCTTTTTTGCAAAAATTGGGGTCTATTAGACCCTAGATTTCTCCTCTGCCCTCAAAGCATCTGATCACACCAAGATCGGTGTGATAAAATGCTTTCCCAATTTCCCAATGGCGCTGTTTACATCCGGCGAAATCTACGTCATAAAATGCTCGTAGCTTCCGGTTTCTTAGGTCATAGAGATGTTTGGAGCCACTCTGGTCTCTGATCAGCTCTATGGTCAGCTGGCTGAATCACCGGCTGCATTTTCAGGTTCCCTGTTGAGACAGGAGAGCCAGAGAAAAACACGGAAGATGTTGGGGGGGGGGGGGCATTCCCTCCCACTGCTTGTAAAAACAGTCTAGAGGCTAATTAGCCACTAGGATTGCTTTTACATGAAAGCCGACCGCTGGCTGAAAAGAATGATACCAAGATGATACCTAAAGCTGCAGGCATCATTCTGGTATAACCACTCAAAGTCGTGAATGGCGTACCTGAAGACAAAAAAATGGTTAACAATGGTTAACAATAAAGCACAGTAAAGTGTAAATAATTACACACCTGAAAAACAAACATGATAAAACATAATAACAATAACAATAACAATAACAATCAATAACAATAACAATAACAATAAAACATTGCAGAATAGAATACAGTAAAAAAGAGCAGAACAATAGAGAGAGAGAATAGAGAGAGAGAGAACAATAAAACAACAACTATTTTTTTTATTTCATATATTTTTTTTTTTTTTACACTTTTTTTGTAACTAACTTTTATAACGGTAACCGGTTCCAGGTTCGGGTCTCTCAAAATGCGATGGCATCTTGGGAGACCCTGTGAAAGTGAGCCTAGTCTGTGCAATGCTGTACCCTACGCTAATACTCAACTAGTGCATGGTAGCGTTCAAAACATTCACCAATGCAAAGACCAGGATTGTCAGGACAGGAGGGACAATAATAGCGGGTGTCACGTCTATATCCGCGCTTGCTGCAGACACAACATCTTTTTTTGGGGGGTTCGCTGGGTAGGGGTACTCGGGAGGACATAAAAATGCCTCTCATGCAGCCGACTGCATTTGGTTGGGGATGTGAATGGGGGAAGTACGGGCGCTGCAGAAGCGGTGGGTTCCCAATTAGGATTGGCGAATGCAGCAGGAAGGGCACTATGGGCACGACGGGCCTGTGTTTGTCTTTTTGGTGGCAGCGGGACACTACTTGTGCTTGCCACCTCACCAGCTTGAACTGCACTTATGGGACTCGCCACGTCACCACGTGTTACTGCAGTGCTGGTTTGACTACGACCGGGGTGTACTAGGCCGCTGGCGCTTTCCAGTTCACCAAAACGCTACCAAAAAAACTGTTAGCGATCGCAGGGATCAGGCCTGACTCTGCGAACGCTGCAGTTATGCGTTTAGTGTTTTGTAAGTGACAGTGATCGATCGATACCGCACTTGGGTGGGCTGGGCCGGGCTGGGCGGAGGGGCAAAACGCAGGTGCTAGCAGGTATCTGGGCTGATCCCGCTAACACTGCGTTTTTGGGAACCCTAAACTGCTGGGGACACTAGTATAGATCTAATCGGATCAGATATTGATCCGATCAGATACTATACCACTAAGGGAGGCGTACGGTGCGTGCGTGGGTGTTAGCGGTACTGGCGCTAATCTGACGCTGCCTGGGGCTGGTGCTTGCCAGTTCACCAAAACGCTACCAAAAAAACTGTTAGCGATCGCAGGGATCAGGCCTGACTCTGCGAACGCTGCAGTTATGCGTTTAGTGTTTTGTAAGTGACAGTGATCGATCGATACTGCACTTGGGTGGGCTGGGCTGGGCCGGGCGGAGGGGCAAAACGCAGGTGCTAGCAGGTATCTGGGCTGATCCCGCTAACACTGCGTTTTTGGGAACCCTAAACTGCTGGGGACGCTAGTATAGATCTGATCGGATCAGATATTGATGCGATCAGATACTATACCACTAAGGGAGGTGTACGGTGCGTGCGTGGGTGTTAGCGGTACTGGCGCTAACCTGACGCTGCCTGGGGCTGGTGCTTGCCAGTTCACCAAAACGCTACCAAAAAAACTGTTAGCGATCGCAGGGATCAGGCCTGACTCTGCGAACGCTGCAGTTATGCGTTTAGTGTTTTGTAAGTGACAGTGATCGATCGATACTGCACTTGGGTGGGCTGGGCGGAGGGGCAAAACGCAGGTGCTAGCGGGTATCTGGGCTGATCCCGCTAACACTGTGTTTTTGGGAACCCTAAACTGCTGGGGACGCTAGTATAGATCTGATCGGATCAGATATTGATCCGTTCAGATACTATACCACTAAGGGAGGCGTATGCTGCGTGCGTGGGTGTTAGCGGTACTGGCGCTAATCTGACGCTGCCTGGGGCGACGCATATCACCGCCGGGCGATCAGGGGGCTAAACCTTTATTCGGTAATAAACGGCGGGTGCCCTGACACTATAAAAAATAAACAAACTAACCAGCGTCACCCGTAACAGTTATACGGTGATCAGTGGTGAAAGGGTTAACTAGGGGGCAATCAAGGGGTTAAAACATTTATTAGGTAGTATATGGGGGTCCCTGTCGCTATAAAATGCTGACGGCGAACCTAAATATTTACGTTCCTAACTAGCGTCACCAGCGACACTAATACAGCGATCAGAAAAATGATCGCTTAGCGACACTGGTGAGGGGGGGTGATCAAGGGGTTAAAACTTTATTAGGGGGGGTTAGGGGGGTATCCTAGACCTAAAGGGGGGTAATACTCACTGCCCTAACACTAACTGTCACAAACTGACACTATGCAGTAATCAGAAAAAAAAAAAAAAAAAAATACTGCTAATGTCAGTTTGTGACAGGGGGGGGGGGGTGATTGGGGGGGGATCGGGGGGCGATCGGGGGGGGATCGGGGGTGTAATGTATGCCTGGCATGTTCTACTGTGTGTGTGTTGTGCACTCACTTGTCATCTCTCCTCGGCGCTGGAACGGAAACTGCCAGACCGGGGAGAGATGACATCACATCCTCTGCCTGTGTGAAACGACACACAGGCAGAGGAGGATTCCCATTGGCTGGGAGCGATCGCGAGGGGGGGGCCACGATCGGATGGTCTCCCCCTCGCCTCCCGACGCTCCCAGTCAGATGCCGACCGCCGATGGCACCGGGGGGGGTCCGATCGGACCCCCCGCCCGCGGGAGGCAGATCACGTATGGGTACGTGATTTTGCCTGCCCGTGCCGCTCTGCCGCAGTATATATGCGGTAGGCGGTCGGCAAGTGGTTAAGGAGTATTTAAAGACAAATACAAGGCCCACTTAACAGATTCCTCACCCCCTCTGATGGCCCATTAAAAAAAATTTTTATGGAAAAATAGCCTCCAGCACTCTGCCTGAATTTAAGAAAACACATATCATTTGGACACATTTTAGGGGGTGGGGGAGGGTTATAAATGAATTTAAGGACACACATAACATTTGGACACATTTTATGGTGGGTGGGTGGTGGTGGTGGGGGGGGTTTATAAATTAATTTAAGGACACACATAACATTTGGACACATTTTAGGGGTGGGGGGGTTATAAATGAATTTAAAGACACACATAACATTTAGACACATTTTGGAGGGGGTTATAAATAGGCGTATATGGGCCCAAGATAGCATGCTGGGGAGGTTAGTGAAGACAAATATGCATGTAGGCCAAAAAAGGAGTATTAAAAGCTTCCAGCATGCATGAGGATAAATGGGACATTTACAGCATATTCCAATCATGGTAATTAGGCAATGATGAAATAAATACAATACATTAGCAAACATTAAATACATATAATGTGTTTATGTTAAAGGAGAAAACTTAATCAAACAAAATGAAAAAAAGACCTGGGACTCATCCAATCAAAAACAGATTTGCTGGGGTTAGGGAACTTAGGCTAACAATTAGCCATGCCCCATTAAAAAATCCACTTTCACCGTCAGCTTGAGGTATGCAGTAAATATATATGAGAATAGCCTCTAGGGGTGGTTGTCCTCTGAAATTTAAATAATTAACATATAAAGATGGGAAACCCCAGAGAATTTCTTCAGAGAGGACAGACCGGTGAAATACAAAGTATCATTTGCTGTTTATCCAAATAGACTTTATTAAACACATAAATATTGAGAAAAAGTATCAAAAAGCACCAATCTTCAACACATAATGAGACTACAACACTAAAAGGAGACTACACATCTAAATGAAAGACAGGTGGCCACCAAATCTGGATCACACATACCCTCACGCTCTCACACACACATGCAGACACACACCGATCCTGGAATCGGATCAGGGGATGTAAACCTAGAAGCCAAAAAATGGAAAGAAAATAAGCAGTGAGAAGATAACCTCCTTGCAAGGAATATATATCATGTCAGTCATGCTGTTTTCCAAAGGTTTCGGTAGGATGCTATAATTCAGTAAAAAGTTCCCATAGCGGTGTGAGCAGACTGTTTATTATGTGTGTGGATCTCCCGATAAATAACCAAGCTGTGAATGCTGTGCTGAAAGGTCTGTGAATAAGCAATACGGAAGGCACTTTGAAAGGGGATTGGAGACCGCTAGCAAACACTAAAGGAGTTAACTTGATACAGATGGAATAACGGGATACACAGGTTATAGTTTTGATAAGTAGTCTGATTAAAGTACGGCTCACCGTTTTGCCTCCTCTGTATGGATATTCATAGCCTCCGTGTTTTTGTCTCCATTTCAATCGCCTCTTTATTGTGCTGGCTGCATGGGGAACAAAAAGTGTGGTATCCAGTAAGGATGGTTTCACTGTTTGGTGGTTTTAAGAGTCACTCGTCCTAGATCCCACTGCTTCAACACCAGCAAGTATGTGTCAAAAATCATGGACCGGAGCAGTACCACAGTGAAAGTTCCAGATCAGCAGTTGATAGCATATAGCCACTCGGGATGAGCTGAGGGGGGATCACTTTAGCTGGTGGGGTTCACCATGTCTTCACCACGGATACCATGATGGTATAGTGCTTACATGTTTCGCTTGACATCAAGCTTCTTCAGAGCATACGCAGTGGTTCACAAGTCCTTGTTTAAATAAATGGGTAAATTAGAAGTAATTGGTTCCCATTGAGGACATTCTCAACCACCTGCAATCCAATCAAGGCATCATTCACCCACAGTGCAGACATACAATAGCATACAGGAGCGATCAGCAACTTTTTTGCACAGATGTATATACGTATACATCAGCATAAACATGTGTACATACATACATATACATCTAAGCACATCCCAACGTAGATATTAATTCCTAAGTGTATAAACAAATAAAGCTAAGAGAACTATAAAACTAAACAACTACATATAGCATCCAATTAAGGGAGGCTTACAGAATATAGAGGGAGGAGGGTTTACACAATATACCTATAATTACCTCGATCCTCTAGAGACATGGATTCTAAAGTGACTTTATTCCTCTTCTATATAGATATGTGTGATCCTCCCTATTGAAGGACATTATCCTCATGTCCACTGTGGGATCCACAGAAGAGAAATAAAAAATTAGGAGAAAAAGAAAAAGAAAAGGAAAAAGAAAAAATGAGGAAATCATGTAGGGCATATACCAAACATGATAGCCTTTTTATTGCTCTAGAAAAACTGATAAATTGCACTCATTATTCAAGCCGCGAGGTTGCATACTGTTCAAAGTAAAGATCCACATTTTTTCTTTTTGAAGTAATATTTTATCAAAATCTCCTCTTCAGGTGGAGAGATTGAGTCTATATATACCTTTGCATTTTAGACCCCCAGGGTCACCTCCGTGTGTTTTTAGAAAGTGTAGGGATAAAGGACGATCATCATCTTTATTAATGATGCTCTGTATATGTTCGCCAATCCTGATTTTTAGTTGCCTTTTTGTTTTTCCCACGTAGATCAATCCACATGGGAAGTAAGCATATAGATGACCCGTGTTGTAAGGCAATTTATAAAGTTGTACATTTTAAAATGTTTGTTTCCATCAGAGCTGGCGAACATGTCAGTTTTTTCCACATACTTGCATATATGGCATCTGCCACAGGGATACATGCTTTTGAGTGGGGGGAGGCTAGTAAGCCAATCCCGTCTTGCCGGTCTACGGTATTCGGAGTGGACTAGACAGTCCCGAAGGTTGGTGGCCCTTCTTGCTGTAAGTAGGGGTCGATCTCCAACAATATCCCCAAGCAGAGGGGCCTCTGCTAGTATATGCCAATGGCGATTGAGTACTTTTCTAGTCTGTTCCCATTGTGCCCCAAATTTGGTGATAATCCCGATCGGAGTACAGTTCTGGTTTCCTGGTTGTTTTTCCTTTTTTAGTATCAATAAGTAGAGATGATCGATTCGTTTCTATAGCCCTTCTCTTTGCTCTTCTAATGCAGGTATGTGAGTACCCGCGACCGCGGAATCTCCCGTACAGTTCGTATGCTTCACTTCTGAATTCAGATTCTTCCGAGAAGTTTCTCCTGAATCGGAGGAACTGCCCAACCGGAACTCCCTGTATTAGTGGCCTAGAGTGATGGCTAGAGGCCAATAGGAGGGTGTTGGCTGCCGTTTCCTTCCTATAGGTTTTTGTGGAGAGTCTACCATCCTTGACTTGTATCGTAAGGTCCAAAAAAGGCAAACTAGCCGAGTCATGGGAATAAGTAAGTCTGATATTCCTATCATTGTCATTGAGTTCCTCAATGAAGGAAATCTGTTCTAGGGGTATCCCCCCCAGACCATAATCACATCATCAATGTACCTCAGCCACAATAGGCAGTGGCTGAGGTACAGTGACGAGGGATATACACATTCCGCCTCCCACAGTCCCAGGTGTAGGCAAGCATAGGCAGGAGACCATGGGGCACCCATCGAGGTGCCTCTAATTTGTCAATAGTTTTTCCCCAAGAATTGGAAGCAGTTATGTTCCAACATGAATCGCAGAAGGTCAATAATGAACTCATTTTGTGTGGCCAGCATCGGGAACTTGTTGTCCAAAAAGTGATGTACTGCCTTTAAGCCCCAGTTGTGTGGAATAGACGTATAAAGCGATTCAAGCGATTCAACGTCGACTAATATGGCTCCAGATGGCACTGGTACCATGTCTAATTTTTGGAGTACATCACGAGTATCCTGAACAAATGATAGAAGTTCACAGACCAGATCTTTGATCAGGGCATCAACAAATTTTCCGATCCTTTCTAGTGGGCCCTTGATGGTCGAAACGATCGGCCTCCCTGGGGGTCTAGTGATTGACTTATGAAGCTTTGGTATCGTGTAAAAGGTAGGGATGTTAAATTCATTGACACTCAAGTATTTACATTCTTTCAATGTGATAAGGTGTTCTTATCAAGCAGGGCCACCAAAGCTTCGAGGGATTCCCGTTCTTCTTTACTGTGTTCATCTATTTCAATAGTTTGTTTGTTCCCCTGTTCCCAGTGCCAATACCTGAATATTACTTTTCTCAGATAAAGGGCTGACATCCTTATATACCGGTACCTCGAATTCACTCATAGTGGCCGTGGGTGAAAATGACAAGCCCTTCTGTAGTAGGGATATGTGGTGCTGATTGAGGGGGAAATCTGATAAATTGACCACTTTTCTATCCATATGTAGCCTATCCTTGGATTGAGCACTGCCCTCATCCATGGTCCTTAGATTGAGGAGAAAACTTACCTTCATATAGTCCTTCTGCAGGACCTGAATGATGGCAGAACAGGTCTCTGAATTAATGATCCCCAGAGCCTGGGGGGAGATGCCTGTTGAGAACTTGAGGTCCTGCAGGCTTCTCCCAGTCGCCAAGTAGGCGACTAGCCTCTGCTCCGGAGTGATGACTTGCCTCATCCAGGTATCCTGCCTGCTGATATAAGGGGTCGGCAAAGCCAACAGACGGTGAAAACGGGGTCCGTCATCCTGAGATAATTCCTTAAATCTTCAGGATTATTCTCACAGATCTCATGAAGCAAAGGCATGTGCGAGAATTGATCATGCTGGAGTGACCAATTCTTGGTCCATGAACTCCTCCTCGCCCTGTTCATGGACTGGACTTGGGTCAAAGTATGAACCCCAACACCAAGCCCCCACGCAGCACGAACTCTATGATGAGTACATACCCGCAACATGGCTTCAAAACGGTCGGCTGATCAGAACGAACTTAACAGAATGCACTGAAGAACAGCAAGGCTTGTGAAGAATGAGCTGCAAATCAGCAACGAGCGGACAAGAACGCACTGAAAGAACAGATACGAACTGACTACAAGCACTGAAAACCAGATACAAACCCACAAGCACAAACTGAACAGCAGTAAAATGATCTGAAAAAGCTGGAGTCTGAAAAGCGCGAATCGTCTCTTACCAAACTTCTACTAACACGAGATAAACACGAGATTAGCAGAAGGAGCCCAAAGGACGGCGCATTGGGTATCGAACTTCCTTTTTCCAGGCCCATCGTACGTGCTGTACGTCACCTCATTCTGGACGGTCGGGCTTTGGTCGGACTTTGGTTTGACCGTGTGTAGGCAAGACCGCTTGAATGGAATTCCGTTGGAGTTCCGTCAGAGAAACCTTCGGAGTTTATTCCGACGGCAACCCCGGTCGTGTGTACAGGGCATAAGTGTTCTTCCTTTTCTATATGAAGATGAGGGGGAGCTTGGAATTTACTAATATTCAGATAATTCTCTCTTAATAAACCCCAATGTTTCTTAAGGATATTATGGCTATGAAGTGAATATGGGTGATACAATATCATATATATATACATATGTACCTTTCATTGCTCAGCAGTCCGATGTGATGTCACTGTCACCTGTCACCACTCTCACTCAGCTCCTCTCCTCATTCTGATATGTTCCAGTATGACCTGTGCATACTGCTTATTATATACTGGAACATTGGTCAGCATACACATTATGTTCTGATTGTACAATCTTTGTACAATAAACTCTAGATTTACAAAAACTATGTATTACGAGGACCTACCTAAACTATGCAATCATTCAGTATTCATTATGGCAGACCCTTGCACTACATACTTGTTGGTAGATCTAAAGGAGATTGTACAATCAAATCATGTATGGCGAGCTTTACTTCCACCATGACCTCTGTCCATTCCATGACTAGTCTACATTGGTGATTCACATCTTCCCCTCTAAGTCACCAGACGTGCTATTTAATTAAGATTCCCAATTCATCCTGTGCCAGGAACTAATATTGTAACTACTCAGACATTAATGTGTATGCCTTCAACACTGTGTTCTTGCCTCAGTAATATGCTATTTCCATACTGTGCAGAAAGAACACCATACGTAAGAAAGGAAATTTATAGGTAATACAGTATTACAACTGCTGAAACATTTATCATTGCTCTGTCTCTGCAATATTAAAAATAACAAGTCAAATATTGTTTACTATACTTTTTATGACACTGTAACATGGTACTACATTCAATCATATTGAAAAAAGTTGATTGTTAAGTTAATTGTCCAAAAACTTGAAGATCTGTTACACATAGTATTTCTAAGAAAATAATGCATATACAACAAACATCAGTATCCATGGGACAAAGCAAATGAGACTGGGAAATATTGCTCCATGACTGGCAGTACCTGTTGGGAAAGCAATTGTGGCAGAGAGTTAGTCACCCTTCAGTGTGGTTCTGTGTTGTATTGCTCAGATGATGCATAGCTCTGGAATCCTAGATAATGAGAAGTTTCTACAACACCCAGGGGACTTGCTGTGTACCAAGTTGAAACTGTAAAACTTTGCCATGAACTCCCAAGATACACAGTAAGGAGAGCAGCTAATTGTTGTTTGGGTAAAACCAGCCACATAAAGAATGTGACATTTCACATGTTTAGAGATATAATAAACCTGGATGCAGGAGATGTGATTCTTTGCCGCGCTTCCGTTGTCTTTCAGCTGCGTGTGTGGAATATACATGTGGCAAGTTACTTTACTTGTATTTTCCATGGAAAATTCAATTTTCAGTTAACATTAGAATATCAGTCAGTCTTGGGGTTCTCTTTTTAAAAGTTGCACCTGAAGAATGTAGACTGAATTCACATCTTTCAGCAAATTGTGGTTACAGATACATGTTTACATTGCACTACAGAGTTAAAGGAAACCATTCACTAATAATCATTTCATTTAAATAATCTCAAATTAGTTTTTTCAATTGTAATAGATTACTCGCTCTTTCAGAAAAAAAAATAAGCCTCTTTTTGCCATGCCTTTGGTTTGGGCAAATTATGGTGGCACTGGATTCATCAGAATTTATCAGGCTTAAGACAGCTGACTTGAGAAGCCTTTCGCATACGTATATTTACATATTTTTGCTTTCTAGGAATACATCTATATTTTATATGTGAATGTATGACAGTACTGATGTATACCCACGTGCATCCGTGCACAGTTTTTCATTTCAATGGGTGGGTGTACACAGCACCTGGGCTTCTCAGGCGCAAAAAAGCCAGAATTTTACAGTGTACACCAACAAGTTGCCCATGTGCAAGACGCCACAACCCGCTGTTGAAAGTTTAAAAAGACTTTTGCCTACCCAAATTTATAGCTGGTGGTCCTGCCCAGTAGTTCATGCCATCTCGATCAAAATATTTGACATCCTAACTGATCTTATTGAGCATCCTATACATACTGACCCCAACCTAAAGCTCCACAAAGCGGATCTTCTCTGCATCTGAGCACCACAAATCAAATACACTATTTAATTCATTTTTAATATTCAAAGCAAACTCCCCCATCCATCCATATATCCATGCTTTATTTTGAGTTTTTCATTACAACCTAATCACAGGAAAAACTCTTAAAATATTGCTTTGCGCACCCCTCTGTTGTTCACTTCATGAAAATGCTTGTATCTTCCATACCAAGCTATATCCCCACAATATGGTGGGGATTGTACTGTGTCATTTTTGTTTGCAAACCCAATAACATTTTTGAACAGAAAAAAAGTTCAAGTTTATTTCCTACATAACTCAACTGTGTGGACAACCTGTAATTCCAAAGTACCACAAAAGAACCTGTATAAAAGAGGTTTAAAAAGTGTGAAGAGAAAGCATATGCCTGACATGCTTTCCTGGTATTCATGGTAAATTGATGTAGAATGGAGATGGCTTCTCGTAGTACAGTTAGGATGTAAAGGAATCAAGAGGACAAGTTAAAGTGAATTGTAAAAACTTGACAAGTGTCATATCCATTGAAAGAGAAAGACATTCTAATATGAGATTCATTGAAAGAGAGTTGTCCTTACTGATGTGAGTGAATGATCATTGGGTAAAAAAATGTATTATTCAAATGGCTTTCAAAACTATTAGCCCTGATGTGAACCAAGAATGAAATTTATCATCTGGCCCCAATTACAATCCTCTTACATATGTCATATTCATTTAGCGTCTTGTCCCATTATACAAGAACAGACTTTTAAAATATTCATTATGATTCTTCATGTATAGTAAAATATATATTACGTTTCCATACTATTACGTTTTCTTAGGGTTGTCATGTTTTAAATCAAAAGATTGATGTCAAAGTTAAAATGTTGAACACAAAAGACAAGTAATACAAACAACATGTAATTTGGATAAAATCAGTAGAGAACTGTAGTGATGATCTATTTTGATTGATGATCTTCAAACACTGTAAATCAGAAAACACAACTGACATTCACATTTATTATGAACTTTGACCACTAACAAAGAAAAAAATCAGGAAGTGCTTCAGTTCTACACTATACAGAATTTAGATTCTCATGGCAATACCACCTAGATGATCTATCTGTTCATTATCTACATAATTGAAAATAGAATAGTACGCCCACACTAATTAGAGCTCCGCTGTTTAGAAATAAGTGCCTAATAAGTTGTTGTTTTTTAAATACCCTAATGTGAAAATAAGTGTGATGCTTTAAATTTATAATTATGTTTAATTAATGAACACGTGGGATTTTAATGTGGTTTAGTAAAGAACAAATTCAAGAAAACAAGTAAGATCAGTCAGTGAGTTGCTAATGCTCTCCAGGAAACATTAAGGCTGGGTTCACACTGCAGCATGGAGTCTGGTGCATCTTCATTCATCGTTTCAGGTCCGATTTTAGCCCGAATTTTTGCCTGAAATCGGACCTGAAATGGACCAGAAGACGCACAGGACTCCTATGCAATTCGCCCTGGAGCCGCTCTGGAGATGTGTGAACCGGCTCCATAGAGAGCCGGCCGGGCACGATCCCCTGACATGCGAATTGGATGCAGAGAAATCCGCATCTGTAATGGAAATTTGTAAGTTCTGTATATAATTGTATTCTATTTTGTATGTATTGCACACTGCCCTCACTGTGCACACGGCACTAATAATGTTTTCAGTACTTGTTTACATTCTTTCAAGTCCTGATTAGAATTAGCCTTCCATAAATGTACAATTGTAATATTAATGTGATACCTACGTAATCATGTGTATAAAAACCTTCAATTGCGTCATAATAAAGCATTACAGTTATTTGTAAAGATGCTGAACGTATCTTTTGTGTCTGTTCTCTACTGCAGTAGTTATTAATTTGGAACCACTAATCAATATGAGGATAGAAGTTGCCTATCATCAAAATGTCCTGGTCAAGTGGTGGGCTTTGCCTAGGAGGGGCTTTACAGGTGACCCTGAGAATCCGAAACGAGGAGCTTGAGACGATCCGGGAATTTCTGATAATCAGCCGGCTGAGGTAAGCCTTTTGCTTACATTTGAGTTATCAGACTTCCTTGATCGGTAAAGCAATTTTGGGACAAAGGGTACCTATTTTACTCCCCTTAATCAAACTGTATTGATTGGTGGTTATATGTTATGTTGTCACTGTCTACTGTCCCATGGAGTGTTATAGATAAGAAAGAGAAGAATAGTGCTGTTCACAGGTATATGTAGTGAACATCTGCTAGATAGAGTAGTTTAGAAGCAAGAGGGTATAGGCACACGTAGAGAAGACTGGCCAGTCATTATGGGCATTAAATTAAGTAAGGGAATGAAGGGTAAGAGACCCCCAAAAATGCCCAGCGCAAGAGGAGCACTATATATGAATCGAAGGTGCAGTTCCGCCTATATGGAGCCCCTAGATTAATGGTTAAAGTGGACAGGGATGCACAATGGGTAACTGGGTTACCAAAGTCCACAGGGACTAAGGATCATGCAGAGTAAACAGCTAGAGAAACAGCTATCTATGTAAGCAGGATGGATCAAGGGTGACAATAAACACTAGAAAGAAAGGGACATTTTCATGTTAAGTTGTGGGATGAATTTGGGGTAAGGCACTACAACTAGTTAAGTTAAAACAGAGTAATGAGAGTTAAAACAGAATACTTTATATGTTGACAGAGAGGGAAGATGGGATGAGCACTATGGCTACCTGTCTGATCATAGAATCATAGAAGGTACAGTATGTGAAGTATGGTATTACAATACATTGGATGCAAAGCATATCAGAACAAAATAAGGAAAGCCAAAGTTAAGCAAGGAAATATTAAAAGAGTTAAAAGAAAGTGAGAGAATGATATGCATGTGTTGTGTACAAATGGGAAAAATGTAAGCAATTTTAGAGAGATATTTGTGTATGTGTGTGAATACTGGAACCTTTAGTTCTATCTCTTGTGTGTGTCATGTATGCAGAGGTGACCCCCTCCTTTGCACTCTCCTGAAAGAATGTAGCTGGGATTAGAGATCAGTCATAAGCTGGAAGGACACCATGCCAATTTCAGTTTTTTAGACAAAACATTTATAACAAAATGTGCCGGGTTAACAAATCTAATGATAAACAATGTGATCACAATTATTTTTTAATCTGTTTTCCAAACATGGTAAAATGAAGGTTACATTTAACCGTGTATTACATAAATTGAATATCCTTTGATAGTGGAAACATTGCATTTAAAAAAGGGAAATTAAGTAAAATTAAGTAATATGTCCCCCTTTAAGGAAATGTATATGTGGATATATATTAGTGTGTGATATTGAAATTATCAATTGAGTATTAATTTCTAATATGAGTTTAACAATTTTATTAAAATATAGATATACTGAAACTGGTTTAGACAACCTTTGGTTGGACATTAAGTCCAGGTTATTGGGGAAATTTGTAAATCTTTGATTAGTTTAGATTAAGATAACAATTTTGTAATTTTACATTTATTGAGTGGAAAAAAAAAAGATTAGGATGAGGTTGTTAATTGGAATACAGCTGCCATAATATTTAACAAAGCCAAGATGGATGGGATACATAAGAAGTTTTCCTACAAAAATGAAATCTTAAGGTCTGATAATAACTTGATGTGAGGTCCATGATGTGAGAGTAATGATAAATAAAATTTAAATATAACAGACCCATCACATCAAGTCCATACATCCTGTTAGGATTAATCCCACCTACAGCCAGTTGTTTTATAGTTTTTGATGTGACTGAGTGCTTTCTGGTCCATCATACAGATTGTTGGTCCTATTGTTTTTATTTATTTTTATTTTTGAAATCCAAAGCAGAATGTGTGGATTGTGAAATGATGTCCCCCTTTTATTTGTAAGTGCAGTGGTATAAGCAGAAGAATATTTTGGATTTATGGACATCTCTGCATGACCGCAGGGTATTGTTATCATTTATTATAATATTGCCAGGAAAAGTTGTCTTTTTGAAACATGAAACAGGAGTTCTTACACAAACAGCATGATAGAAAACAAGCTATTGTAATATATTTATGAAGCTGGACACAGTAATGAAGGGTTCATCCCGACATATCAGAGCTGTAGTTTTATGCAAAGGTGCTATTAGACAAAGTTACAGACATTATTTTGGTTAGATATTTAATTTTTAATGGTCCCACATTCTGTGCAGCAAATATATACAGCTAACTAAAGGTTTGTTTAATGAAAGGTTTAAAATATGAGTTTGTTTATGTACAAATCTAACAATGAAAAATGTGTACATTTGAATCCAGCCACCTTATTGCCTCTATTGGAGGAGGCTGGAGACAAAGAAAAACCACATGTGTTAAATTGATGGTGTAGTTATTCCCGGTTTTATACTAAGTATGCAGTTTATCACCCAGAAGTATACTCTGTATGCAGAGTCATTGAATCCTTTCCCCCAGCTCCAGAAGCAGAGCTCCATGTTTTAGCAAAGTCTGTGAGCTATAAAAAGAGTAAATATTTATATAAATAGTCGAGATATAGAGAGCTTTTGGTTCCATTTGAAGGGCCAGAAGTTTGTTTTTACTTCGGCAGGTAAACCAATCAAGCATGCTAAGTTAATTTGCTGTTTTAAGCCTTCCAGCTTCTTGCTGAGGTAGCCATACTAACATTAAAACTCACACATGTAAGTAGACCAGGCGACTAAGGATGCTGCATTACAGCCCTGGACACTTGCTGGGTCTGTGCAACTCACAGATTCCAAACTAGTTCTGGCCCAGTATAGCTGGGATTAACAATTTAACTTTAAGGACCCCTGAACGAGAAGAACAAGTGGTCCACAGGGGGCAACTTCTTATGAAACAGGATTTGGGAAAAGTTGATCATTTATGTCTGCCAGCCACTCTTTTCCCTCCAGCTTGAAACATGGACCGTGTCATCAGTCACAAGCAGTTATGGCTGCCTTAGTAAATGAGCGTGGGATAGAGCCAGGGTTTACCACAGTTGTTTTTATAACATACCACTTCTTGTTTTACCTGTTTTACCTGTTACCAAAGGTGTTACCAAAAGCTGAACATCCCTTCCAGAGATTACAAAAACATATATCCAGATGCCCAAGTCAGGATCTTACGAGTAGGCATTTTGTCTGTATGGGCATGTTTTCTGGATGTCCAGTGGCAAAGGCTACTGCAAAGGCCACAGTAAAAAGTGTTATCTGAAGTAGTTTGTAAGTACAGAGTGCCAAAAGGTACAGAGAGTAACAGAGGAAATCATTTTTATAGGAGAGTCCTTACTAGAAGTTTTGAGGTTTTATTTTTACACCCCCTACTGTCTACAATGTAGCAGACAAAGTAGAGTAAGAAACTAGAAAACTTTTGCCTGAATGTTTTCTTATATTTTATCAAGCCCCTAAGGGGATGTTGGACTCTCTCCCTATGGGATTTGGTTTGGGAGTGTGTTACTCACTTGCTTATATTGTGTCTCAGCAGCTGAAGTCCTCCATTTGGATCTCACAGAGAATGTTTCTGATCTTTTAAGGTTTTTGACAAACTCATTTATGTGTTTTCTCCCCAATTTCAGATCCTAAAAGTTTGGAAGGATCTAAAACTAAAGCCAGGTGACTTGTGGATTGTTAAGAGACATTTATATATAAGGAAATGTTTGGAGACTCAATACAGCATCTATTTCATGTACAGTTTTGCAAAACTTGAAGGAAAAGTCACCTGGATCCACACCAGACACTGCAAAAATGACTAAGTTAAAGAAATTTCTGTGTTTGATTTGTTTCCCTCCTGCAATCACAGTCTAAGGTACTTTTTGATTCAATTACTTTAATTGTAAGGGATATATATATATATATATATATATATATATATATATATATATATATATATATATATATATATATATATATATAAAATGTGATTTGAAAAGTAGTTCAGCCATGTTGAAGTCATATTTGTCTTTTGTACGTCTTCCATTTACTGTAGAATTGTCTGTGTTTACATGTGCTGATAAGTCAGCATGCCAACAATTAAGCTAGAGGGCCATTCTGTCCACAGGATTGTACAGCCAGTACCCTGTAAATATGTCTTATCAATCATTTGTTTTTCACAATGAAAAATCATTTTGTAATGAAAAAATCTGCTCAGCTATTATTTTCTCCACAATGGAGTTTTTGCCTCTTTGGCCAGGACTACTTCCACCTAAGCGTGTGGAGGTTCCAGGTTAAAGGTGATAGCAGGTATGGTTAGTGATCAAAATATTGATCAAAAGAGGGGGGACTGTAATGGAAATTTGTAAGTTTTGTATATAATTGTATTCTATTTTGTATGTATTGCACACTGCCCTCACTGTGCACACGGCACTAATAATGTTTTCAGCACATGTTTACATTCTTTTGAGTCCTGATTAGAATTAGCCTGCCTATGTAACGCCCCTTGTTACCATAAACGTACAATTGTAATATTAATGTGATACTTACGTAATCATGTGTATAAAAACCTTCAATTGCATTATAATAAAGCATAAGAGTTATTTGGAAAGCTGCTGAGCGTATCTTTTGTGTCTGTTCCCTACTGCAGTAGTTATTAATTTAGAACCACTAATCAATATGAGGATAGGAGTTGCCTATCATCAAAATGTCCTGGTCACATCCAATTCGCAATAGTCTGAACCCAGCCTCAAAGTCAAAAATAGATTTAATTTACCTAAAAGAGAGCATGTGTCACTGGGCAAATAAAGAGCAAACTGCTGCGAACACGAAGTGCCATTAAGTAGGGGTATTTGCAATAGCCTATCAAACCTTCCTTTCATGGCCAAATGCCAGACCCTTCTTAAAGGCAAAATTGCAACACTTACAGTTAGTGTTTGAACTGCCAGACCCTTCTGAAAGGCAAAGCTCCAACACTTTTAGTTAGTGTTGGAACTAGCCATTAAACTTATCTACCTATCTTTGTCTAAGAAAGAAGAAAGGGGGGAAGTGCCACTTAAGTGCACCATAAAACAATAGAATTTATTTATTTATAAATGTTAAAAACACTCACAAGAATAAAAGAATAAGCATGCTTATTGTATAGTGTAGTGTCCGCCACTTGTCTCTGTCCTGCAGGAGCTGCCTAGGGTCCAGACTGCTGCAGATCATGAAATGGGGAATAAACACCCTGTAGGGAACCAGGAAGTCCAAGCAGACCAGCGTGGAATGCACTGGTGGACGCAAAGTCAAAGAAGAGAAAGCGATGGCTGGGAGGATCAGGCTAAGTGCTCGAAGCTCCCTGCTCCTTTTGAAGGCCTGCTGGAAAGAGCAGGGAGCTCTGAGCGCATAGCCTGTTCCTCCCAGTCATCTCTTCCTCTCCTGGTGACGTGACATTCTCCTTTCTTTCTTTGTTCTTTCTTTCTATCTGAGGACAGTCACCAGTGCCCCGCAACATATGCTTTTTTGTATAGACTTTCTTTTTATTTATTAAACACCCTTTTGAGCTATTCCCGCCCATATACCATGCGCTTGAATACTTTGATCTTGCTACCCTTCTTTGTCTGTATCCAATTTGTTCTGCATTTGTACCTATTTATAGGTGCCATGTTCTCACCAATCAGTGCTGGTGTATCTGCCTGAGGTAGTCTGCAGTGCCTCCATTATTTATTAAATAGCAATAGTTTTGGTGAGAAATATTATTTTTACCTTAAGAGGGTGCAGGGATTATCAATTAAGACATGGGCATATTTGGTATTCTCTTGTACACCACAATAGCTCAGAGTTCTTCTCTGCAATGCAATAAGTACATTTTATAGAAAATATGAATACTTCTCAACTGTTCCTCATTGGGAAGGACAGTCCCGCTTTTGAAACCAAATATTTTTATCCCTCATTCCTCCTCAACTGTCCTTCCCTTTGGCCTAATGTATAGACCTTATAAAAATATATTAGTTACTAATTCAAAGTGTAATAATGCACTAAATCTTTTACTCAATCATTAAATTAATATATCTGTTATTTTAGAATGTGAGAACGTTTTTGTGAAAAAAGTGCATACTGGTTTAGCCAATCATTTGTACGCATGAATATTTTAAGATCCACTTAAATGGGGATGTGGCAGGAGTGGGCCCTGTGCCCACACACTTTATACTAAAAGGTGTCACTCTTTCTCATCTCAGAAAGTTGGGAGGTATGAATATGCACTGAGAGAAGTATGAAGGCTGCCATTGCTGAAAATCTTAGTTGTCTAACCATCATGCTGATCCATTGAGTTTCAAGCATTTACCAATCAAAGACCTGTAAAAAAATATGCATACTTGTCTTGGGTCAGTAATTAAAAACACATATGAATTAGGGAACTAACCAACTAGTATATTCAGCAAAGGCAATCACCATAGCTCTCTGATAATGGGATTCCTTTGATGAAATGTTGTGTACTATAGCAAAGCCTCGAATGAAAACAGAAGCTTGGCAGAAGTGCACTATGGCTTCTGTATGATGCTTATACCTTAAAAGCTGAAGTGTAGGGGACGTGGCTTGACCTTGGATGCAGATGGCCACTTGACTCACGAGCTCCCGCTGACAGAGACTTTCATCTGACTCACAGAGGTAATAGCCATCCTTAACCACCTGATTCACCATGGGGGCATCCTCCCACGGCTTCTCCGCCTCATGATCCCGTTCCCCCCGAGATTTAAACGGGGGAATGGCCTAGAATATCCTCGAAATGTTCGGCAAGCTAGCAATATGGCGCCCTCACAAAGCAGGCAACCGCCTACGAGCCAGATACCAGCGAGAACGTTCCTCACACAATCACCCCTCAATAATAGAAAAATCCTCCTCACGCCGCATCAACAACCTAGCCTTAACGACCTCCGCTCTATTGCAGCGGATATAAAGGAGACCCTGACGGTGGCAATCACAGATCTCTGCATTGACATACAATCAATTGCAGGCCGAGTCCAGGAGGTAGAAAAAGTGACAGCAGCACATTCCAATGCGATCCACAGGGCCCACCATGCGATTGACATTCACTCTCTACCACTCCGTGACCTTAACCGGCACATGGAAGACCTCAAAAACCAAGGTAGGTTACACAATCTCAGACTAAGAGGCCTCCCTGAGACAGTTGACGCGGACCACAAACAAGCAACTGTGGTAGGCCTCTTCAATGGCCTCCTAGACAGATCCCCTACATCCCCAATAGGGATGGAAAGAATCCACCACACCCTACGACCACGAGGCAGGGACTCTGATCCACCCAGAGAAATAATTTGTCACATAATCGACTACAAACTCAAAGAAGAAATCCTGAGAAAAGCACGAAACAAAGTCCCTCTGTCACACAATTGCACAGAGCTGCACCTTTTCCAGGATCTCTCCACCCTAATGCCCCATACACACGGTCGGATTTTCCAATGGAAAATGTTCGATAAGAGCCTTTTGTCGGAAATTCTGACCGTGTGTAGGCTCCATCGACAGTTTCCATCGGAATTTCCGTTGCACAAAATTTGAGATCTGGTTCTCAAATTTTCCGACAACAAAATACGTTCTCGTTAATTCCGATCGTGTGTACACAATTCCGATGCACAAAGTTCCACGCATGCTCGGAATCAAGCAGAAGAGCCGCACTGGCTATTGAACTTTTTTCTCGGCTCGTCCTACGTGTTGTAAGTCACCGCGTTCTTGACGTTTGGAATTTCCGGCCAACTTTGTGTGACCGTGTGTATGCAAGACATGTTTGAGCCAAAACCTGTTGGAAAAAAACCATGGATTTTGTTGTCGGAATGTCCGATTGTGTGTACGAGGCATAACACTCCAGAGACGTAGAGAACTCGGGCCCATACTGGAAGTGCTCCGCACAAAGGGGATCCCATACAGATGGAAGTTCCCCTTCTGCCTCTCAGCAACATTACAAGGCCGCACAGCTCTCCTCAGGGTGCCGGATGACCTCCGCCACTTTTGTGAATCACTGGATATCCCGCTGACGGACATACCTGATTGGTATGCGGAATTCCCCCCCCCCCCCGACTGAAGGACCCCTTCAACCCAGAAATCAACCCATGGAGACGCAGGAAATTTGCTACGATCGCCCTCTGAAGCAAGTTCTCACCAAGCTGCTCCAGACCCACATCAGGGTGCGAGCCCCACAAAGGTTTGCGATAACAACCCAGTCCTCATAGCCCGGTGACTGAAAGTATTTGATTACCCCAATTACCTCATCTCCTTGCATACAAGCCCAGGACAGGGTACCCGGTAAACACCCCTATACAATACACAACAATACACCCCGATACCCATCCTCCCTACATGTATCCCCCATGTATCTCTTGGACCATCACCCAATATCTATATCCTTGACATTCCCAGACATCCCAACACGATCCTCGATTTCGATCCTAGATTCCACCCTACTCACAGACACGGTGATCACATACATACAGTATCTCACAAAAAAGAGTACACCCCTCACATATTTGTAAATATTTCATTATATCTTTTCATGTGACAACACTGAAGAAGTGGCACTTTGCTACAATGTAAAGTAGTGCGTGTACAGCTTGTATAACAGTGTGAATTTGCTGTCCCCTCAAAATAACTCAACACACTAATTATGTGTGGCAACACAGCCATTAATGTCTAAACCACTGGCAACATAAGTGAGTACACTCCTAAGTGAAAATGTCCAAATTTTGCCCAAAGTGTCAATATTTTGTGTGGCCACCATTAGTTTTCAGCACTGCCTTAACTCTCTTGGGCATGGAGTTCAACAGAACTTCACAGGTTGCCACTGGAGTCATCTTCCACTCCTCCATGACGACATCACAGAGCTGGTGAATGCTAGAGACCTTGCACTCCTCCACCTTCTGTTTGAGGATGCCCCACACATACTCAATAGGGTTTAGGTCTGGAGACATGCTTGACCAGTCCACCACCTTTACCCTCAGCTTCTTTAGCAAGGCAGCGGTGGTCTTGGAGGTGTGTTTGGGGTCATTATCATGTTGGAATACTGCCCTGCGGCCCAGTCTCTGAAGGGAGGGGATCATGCTCTGCTTCGGTATGTCACAGTACATGTTGGCATTCATAGTTCCCTCAATGAACTGTAGCTCCCCAGTGCCGGCAGCACTCATGCAGCCCCAGACCATGACACTCCCAACACCATGCTTGACTGTAGGCAAGACGCACTTGTCTTTGTACTCCTCACCTGGTTGCTGCCACACACGTTTGACACCATCTGAACCAAATAAGTTCATCTTGGTCTCATCACATGGTTCCAGTAATCTATGACCTTAGTCTGCTTGTCTTCAGCAAACTGTTTGCAGGATTTATTGTGCATCATCTTTAGAAGATGATCTCCTTCTGGGACAACAGCCATGCAGACCAATTTAATGCAGTGTGCAGCATATGATGTGAGCACTGACAGGCTGACCCCCCACTCGACTCGAACATCGGCTGTTCGCCCGTTCGCCGAATTGCGAACGATATGGGCCGTTCGCGCCAAATTCGTGTGGCGCGTCACGGCCCATAATTCACTGCGGCATCGCAGTGCATTGCTTGCTGATGATTGGCCAAGCATGCACTATGACCCGCATGCTTGGCCAATCACAGCGCCGCCTGAACAGAGAGCCATAATTGGCCAAAGCCAAGGAGGCTTTGGCCAATTATGGCTCAGGGGATTTAGTACACGCCCCACACTATATAAGGCCGCCTGCACGGCGGCCCTGTGTAGTGTGTGTTCCGGCGTTCATTGAGAGAGAGAGAGAGACAGACAGTGTCATTTGATTTGAGTTAGATAGATTAGGCAGAACAGTCAGTCAGTTAGTTGCACTTACAGTGTATTGTGTATATATATGCATCCCAGGTGTTGCATATATATATATACACTGTATTCAGTTTAGCTAGATCCGTTCCTGTTATCTTCTAGACTATTTACATTTAGTGCAGTGCGTCCTGCTCACAGTGTTCAGCTAGATCCGTTCCTGTTATCTTCTAGACTATTTACATTTAGTGCAGTGCGTCCTGCTCACAGTGTTCAGCTAGATCCGTTCCTGTTATCTTCTAGACTATTTACATTTAGTGCAGTGCGTCCTGCTCACAGTGTTCAGCTAGATCCGTTCCTGTTATCTTCCTACTGACAGGCAGGCTTGTCTGGTTACAGTATATAAAGCTACCTGAAGAAAATTACTGGTGTTCTATTTGATCCTATTAGTACCACGGTCAGGCAGCTAGACTATTTACATTTAGTACAGTGCCTCCTGCTCACAGTGTTCAGCTAGATCCGTTCCTGTTATCTTCCTACTGACAGGCAGGCTTGTCTGGTTACAGTATATAAAGCTACCTGAAGAAAATTACTGGTGTTCTATTTGATCCTATTAGTACCACGGTCAGGCAGCTAGACTATTTACATTTAGTACAGTGCGTCCTGCTCACAGTGTTCAGCTAGATCCGTTCCTGTTATCTTCCTACTGACAGGCAGGCTTGTCTTGTTACAGTATATAAAGCTACCTGAAGAAAATTACTGGTGTTCTATTTGATCCTATTAGTACCACGGTCAGGCAGCTAGACTATTTACATTTAGTACAGTGCGTCCTGCTCACAGTGTTCAGCTAGATCCGTTCCTGTTATCTTCCTACTGACAGGCAGGCTTGTCTGGTTACAGTATATAAAGCTACCTGAAGAAAATTACTGGTGTTCTATTTGATCCTATTAGTACCACGGTCAGGCAGCTAGACTATTTACATTTAGTACAGTGCGTCCTGCTCACAGTGTTCAGCTAGATCCGTTCCTGTTATCTTCCTACTGACAGGCAGGCTTGTCTTGTTACAGTATATAAAGCTACCTGAAGAAAATTACTGGTGTTCTATTTGATCCTATTAGTACCACGGTCAGGCAGCTAGACTATTTACATTTAGTACAGTGCGTCCTGCTCACAGTGTTCAGCTAGATCCGTTCCTGTTATCTTCCTACTGACAGGCAGGCTTGTCTGGTTACAGTATATAAAGCTACCTGAAGAAAATTACTGGTGTTCTATTTGATCCTGTTAGTACCACGGTCAGGCAGCTAGACTATTTACATTTAGTACAGTGCGTCCTGCTCACAGTGTTCAGCTAGATCCGTTCCTGTTATCTTCCTACTGACAGGCAGGCTTGTCTGGTTACAGTATATAAAGCTACCTGAAGAAAATTACTGGTGTTCTATTTGATCCTATTAGTACCACGGTCAGGCAGCTAGACTATTTACATTTAGTACAGTGCGTCCTGCTCACAGTGTTCAGCTAGATCCGTTCCTGTTATCTTCCTACTGACAGGCAGGCTTGTCTGGTTACAGTATATAAAGCTACCTGAAGAAAATTACTGGTGTTCTATTTGATCCTTTTAGTACCACGGTCAGGCAGCTAGACTATTTACATTTAGTACAGTGCGTCCTGCTCACAGTGTTCAGCTAGATCCGTTCCTGTTATCTTCCTACTGACAGGCAGGCTTGTCTGGTTACAGTATATAAAGCTACCTGAAGAAAATTACTGGTGTTCTATTTGATCCTATTAGTACCACGGTCAGGCAGCTAGACTATTTACATTTAGTACAGTGCGTCCTGCTCACAGTGTTCAGCTAGATCAGTTCCTGTTATCTTCCTACTGACAGGCAGGCTTGTCTGGTTACAGTATATAAAGCTACCTGAAGAAAATTACTGGTGTTCTATTTGATCCTATTAGTACCACGGTCAGGCAGCTAGACTATTTACATTTAGTACAGTGCGTCCTGCTCACAGTGTTCAGCTAGATCCGTTCCTGTTATCTTCCTACTGACAGGCAGGCTTGTCTGGTTACAGTATATAAAGCTACCTGAAGAAAATTACTGGTGTTCTATCCCAGCTTAGTGCAGCTACAGGCCATTAGTATGTCTGGAAGGCCAAGAAGGAGAGGCAGACAGTCACAAGCCAATAAGAGAGGGCAAGCAGGCTCTGTGTCTAGTGCTGGTCGTGGAGACGGTGCATCCTCATCAGCACGTGGCCATGGGACATGCTTGGCCTTTTTTTCGGCAGCTGGCCGTGTTGAGCCGCAACATGCGGAAGACTTGGTCGAGTGGATGACCAAGCTGTCCTCATCCTCCTCATCCTCTCTCACCTATGCCCAGGGTGCTTTGTCTGGCAAAGCAGCGGCCTCTTCCCTCAGCTCAATGTCATCAGTGACTCCTTCCCTAGCTCCACCATGTCCTCATGAGGATTCCCTCGAACTTTTTGACCACAGTGTTGGGTACATGCTCCAGGAGGATGCCCAGCGTTTGGAAGGCTCTGATGATGATACTGAGCTCGATGAAGGCAGTAACATGAGCACGGACAGAGGGGGTGCCCAAGAAGGACAGCAATCTGGCAGTCATACTCCCCCTGCTGCAGCATACTGCCAGGTTTGCTCCAGTGATGAGGAGGGAGGGGATGATGAGGTCACTGACTCAACGTGGGTGCCTGATAGGAGAGAGGAGGAGGAGGAGGCGGCACATCACCAACGAGGCAGGATGCCCTCCAGGGGCCAGCCTAAGGGCAGCACATTGACTGCATCACACCCCAAAGCTCCACATGTGCAGTGCGTTGCAGTCTCTGCGCGTTATTCAAAAAGTTCTTTGGTGTGGGCCTTTTTTGAGACGAGTGCATCAGATCGCACCGCTGCTATTTGCAACATATGTCTCAAGCGTATCTCACGTGGCCAAAACATCTCCCGCTTGGGTACCACATGCTTGACCAGACATATGTTGACCTGCCATGCAGTTCGTTGGCAAGCGTATCTAAAAGACCCACACCAAAGAACAAAGAGGATCTCTCCTTGCTCCTCATCAGCTGAGATTTCCAACCCCACTAGACCTCCAGTCCTCTCTGAGACCTGCAGTGAGAGGAATGAAGGTGTAGAATTAGGTGTGTCACAGCCAAGTACTTGTGGGCAATCTGCTTTTGGTACACCGACGTCAGATTGTACCAGGCAAATTTCCCTGCCCCAGCTGCTGCACCGCCGAAAGAAGTTTGCTCCCAGCCATCCACATGCCCAGCGGTTGAATGCTAGCTTGGCAAAATTGCTAGCACTTCAACTGCTGCCTTTTCAGTTGGTAGACTCTGCCCCCTTCCGTGAGTTTGTGGAATGTGCGGTTCCTCAGTGGCAGGTACCCAAACGCCACTTTTTCTCACGGAAGGCGATTCCGGCTCTCTACCGGCATGTGGAAGGCAATGTCCATGCCTCGCTGGACAGGGCGGTCAGCGGTAAGGTGCATATTACCGCTGACTCATGGTCCAGCAGGCATGGACAGGGACGTTACCTAAGTTTCACGGCACATTGGGTGACTCTGCTGGCAGCTGGGAAGGATGCAGGACAAGGTGCAGTAGTGTTGGAGGTTGTTCCGCCACCACGCCTCCAAAATGCTGATTGTGACACACCTCTCTCCTCCACCCACTCCTCTTCTTCTTTCTCCATGGCCTCTTCCTCGGAACCAGCGGTGCTCCGTAGTCGTTCAAGGGGCTACGCAAGTACGCAGGCCAAAAGATGCCATGCGGTGCTTGAGCTGGTGTGCTTGGGGGACAGGAGCCACACTGGGGCAGAGGTTCTGTCAGCTCTGCAGGGGCAGGTTCAGAGGTGGTTGACGCCACGCCAACTTAAGGAAGGAATGGTGGTTTGCGACAATGGCACCAACCTCCTCTCTGCCCTCCGACAGGGACAAATGACCCATGTGCCCTGTTTGGCTCACGTCCTTAACTTGGTGGTGCAGCGGTTCTTGGGCAGGTACCCGGGCTTACAGGATGTCCTGAGGCAGGCCAGGAAAGTCTGTGTGCATTTCCGCCGGTCATATAATGCCAGTGCTCGGCTGACAGACCTCCAAAAGGAGTTTAACCTGCCCAAGAACCGCCTAATCTGTGACATGCCCACCAGGTGGAACTCAACGTTGGCCATGCTGCAGCGGCTGCACACGCAGCAGAGGGCCATCAATGAGTACCTGTGTGACTATGGCACCAGGACAGGGTCAGGGGAGCTTGGTTTTTTTAACCCCCGCCAGTGGGCCATGATCAGGGATGCATGCACTGTCCTGTCACCATTCGAGGAGGCCACGAGGATGGTGAGCAGTGACAGTGCATGCATCAGTGACACTGTCCCCCTTGTCCACCTGTTGGAGCACACGCTGCGTGGAATAATGGACAGGGCACTTGAGGCAGAACAGAGGCAGGAAGAGGAGGACTTCCTTAGCTCTCAAGGCCCCCTTTATCCAGACAGTGTTCCTGCGTGCCCGCCGATCACACAGGAAGACGAGGAGGAGGAGGAGGAGGAGGAAGATTGTGTCAGTATGGAGGTGGAGCCTGGCACTCAGCATCAGCAGCAGTCTTTAAGGGATCAGTCCCAAGAAACACATGGACTTGTACGTGGCTGGGAGGAGGTGGCTGCGGACGTTGTCGTCCTTAGTGACCCAGAGGACTCCGGACCGAATGCCTCAGCAAACCTACGCTGCAAGGCCTCCCTGATCCTGCAAAGCCTGCGTAAGGATCCTCGTATTCGTGGTATCAAGGAGAAGGACCAATACTGGCTGGCAACCCTCCTTGATCCACGTTACAAGGGTAAGGTTGCGGACCTTATCTTGCCATCGCAGAGGGAGCAGAGGATGAAACATCTTCGGGAGGCCTTGCAGAAAGGTCTGTGCAATGCGTTCCCAGAGACTGGGAGGTTACAAACTCCTGTTTCTGGACAACGTGTTGCTGAGGCTTCGGTCAGTCAAAGAAGGAGCGGTGGAGAAGGTGGCCGTCTGACTGATGCGTTCAGACAATTTTTTGGTCCGCAGCCCCAAGGTATGATCGGTTCCAGCAACCATCGCCAGCGTCTGTTTTACATGGTGCAGGAATACCTAGGGGCAAGATCAGACTTGGACACCTTTCCCACCGAAAATCCTCTGGGTTACTGGGTCTTGAGGATGGATCACTGGCCAGAGCTTGCACAGTATGCAATTGAGCTACTTGCCTGTCCTGCATCCAGCGTTCTTTCGGAACGCACATTCAGTGCTGCTGGAGGCGTGGTAACCGATCACAGGGTGCGTCTGTCCACCGACTCGGTCGATCGGCTGACCTTCATAAAAATGAATCAGTCTTGGATCACCACCAGCTACCAAGCACCTGATGCTGATGTAACCGAATAATTTTTTTTGAAATCTCAGATCCCTTCAAAGACTGCCTATGCTGATGCTGAGTGACTATCCCTGAGTAATTATCCTCTTCCTCCTCAATCATCACGCTGATAGCTTGTAAGAACATTTTTGGTTCTGGGCGCCACCACCAGTGCCTAAGGCACAATTTTTCAGCCCCTGTTTAACAGGGGCGTGTAATTACAATTTTTGATGTAATACTTTGCAGCAGGGCTCGTTCCTGCATTCCAACTAGAGTGTCTGTGAGGGGTTGCAGTGTTGTGGCACCAGCACCAGTGCCTAAGGCCCAATTTTTCTGCCCCTGTCTAACAGGGGCGTGTAATTAAAATTTTTGATGCAATACTTTGCAGCAGGGCTCGTTCCTGCGTTCCAACTAGAGTGTCTGTGAGGGGTTGCAGTGTTGTGGCACCAGCACCAGTGCCTAAGGCCCAATTTTTCTGCCCCTGTCTAACAGGGGCGTGTAATTAAAATTTTTGATGCAATACTTTGCAGCAGGGCTCGTTCCTGCGTTCCAACTAGAGTGTCTGTGAGGGGTTGCAGTGTTGTGGCACCACAGCACCAGTGCCTAAGGCCTAATTTTTCAGCTCCTGTTCAACAGGGGCATGTAATTACAATTCTTGATCTAATATTTCACAGCAGGGCCCTGTGAGGGCTTACAGTGTTGTGGCCACAGCAACACCTAAGGCCCAAATTTCTGCTGAGTATATAGGGCAGGACCCTACTTTCAAACATCTAACTTACAAATGACTCCTACTTGCAAACGGAAGTAGACAACAGGAAGTGAGATGAAATCTACCCCTAGGAAGGGAAATTCTCTCCTGTAAGAGTTAATATGGGAAAACAATTTCTCCTTTCCACTGATGCTTTCCAATCCTTGTTCCACAAAAAACCCAAATTTTCAAAAAACATTTTTCATTGGGACAAAAAGTGAGGTGAAATCTTCTGAAGAGGAGGAAAGACAGCAAAACAAATGTCACAGGGGTGATAACCCTTCCCTATGTTTTCCAAAAAGCTTAAAAAAGATTTTTTGGCTGGAGCTAAACGCAATAAAAATGTACCCGTTCAAAATTACAAAGAGATTCTACTTAACAACAAACCTACAGTCCCTGTCTTGTTTGCACCGCCTGTATACTGCTGTTCAGAGTATATAGGGCCTTTCCTTATTTTAATTTGGGTGCGGGGTTCCCCTTAATATCCATACAAGACCCAAAGGGCCTGGTAATGGACTGGGGGGTACCCATGCCGTTTGTCTCACTGATTTTCATCCATATTGCCATGACCCGACATGACATTAAACCCGCAAGCAGTTTTAAATGAGATTTTTTCCTTTAAAAATGACATTTGGTGCAGGGACTGTTCTAAACACGGGAAACACGCGTCACTTTACAGGCATACTATAGACACCCCCCAGGTACGATATTTAAAGGAATATTTCACTTTTTTTTTTTACTTTAAGCATCATTAAAATCACTGCTCCCGAAAAAACGGCCGTCTTTAAAAGTTTTTTTTGCATTGATACATGTCCCCTGGGGTAGGACCCGGGTCCCCAAACCCTTTTTAGGACAATACCATGCAAATTAGCCTTTAAAATGAGCACTTTTGATTTCGAACGTTCGAGTCCCATAGACGTCAATGGGGTTCTAACGTTAGTGCGAACTTTCGGTCCGTTCGCAGGTTCTGGTGCGAACCGAACCGGGGGGTGTTCGGCTCATCCCTACTCTGGATATGACGCTGAGCATGTGCACTCAACTTCTTTGGTCGACCATGGCGAGGTTCTGAGTGGAACCTGTCCTGTTAAAATGCTGTATGGTCTTGGCCACCGTGCTGCAGCTCAGTTTCAGGGTTTTGGCGATCTTCTTATAGGCCATCTTT
This sequence comes from Lithobates clamitans, assembly GCA_037952925.1. NCBI lineage: Eukaryota > Metazoa > Chordata > Amphibia > Anura > Ranidae > Lithobates > Lithobates clamitans. The sequence continues at coordinate 916,087 of JBBGZY010000031.1, forward strand.
ATGTAGAGCAATAATTCTTTTTTTCAGATCCTCAAAGAGTTCTTTGCCATGAGGTGACATGTTGAACGTCCAGTGACCAGTATGAGAGAGTGAGAGCGATAACACCAAATTTAACACACCTGCTCCCCATTCACACCTGAGACCTTGTAACTCTAATAAGTCACATGACAACGGGGAGGGAAAATGGTTAATTGGGCCCAATTTGGACATTTTCACTTAGGGGTGTACTCACTTTTGTTGCCAGCGGTTTAGACATTAATGGCTGTGTGTTGAGTTATTTTGAGGGGACAGCACATTTACACTGTTATACAAGCTGCACACTCACTACTTTACATTGTAGCAAAGTGTCATTTATTCAGTGTTGTCACATGAAAAGATATAATCAAATATTTACAAAAATGTGAGGGGTGTACTGACTTTTGTGAGATACTGCAAATACACCCAAACTACATCCTCACTGCAAGAACTTGTTAAAGCTAGGACAGATCTCCTGGAGGTACTCGACAAACAAACCAAACAAAACTACATACTAGCCCAAAAAATATTTTATGAATACAGAAATAAATCCGGAAAGCTCCTAGCAAATGCCCTCCGAACTAAGAAAGCATCTACGACAATTCACTCCATCAACAATTCATCAGGACATAAAATAGCAACGAATGGACGAGATAGCGACTGAATTTGTCACATATTATACTAACCTATACAACTTAAGACCCTTGACCACACAACCAGTAGACACCGCACGCACTCACCTGATCAAAGAACTCCTCACAAAATACACCCCCAAACGACTGTCTGACCAAGAAGCAAGGGACCTAGAGCATCACATCTCCTCTGAAGAGGTTGACTCGGATCTCAAACAGTTAAAAATGGGAAAGAGTCCTGGTCCAGACGGCCTAACAACAGGTTATTCCAAAACCTTTAACGACATATTCCGCCCACACATTCTAGGAGCATTCTATCACGGCTGATCACCCCCCACCCCGCGACCTTCTTACTGCTTACACTACAGTAATCCCAAAACCTAATAAGGATCCCTCACTAGTCACTAATTACAGACCAATTTCTTTATTGAACGTAGACCTCAAGCTCTACGCTAAAATCCTAGCCAATCGACTCTTGCCCTTTCTACTCAAAGTCACCTCCTTAGATCAGACGAGCTTCATACCGGGCAGAGAGGCAAGAGACAACACCATAAAAGCAATCAACATACACAGATGGTTGACCTCTACACAGCGCCGGGGTTTCTTTCTCTCTCTAGATGCAGAGAAGGCGTTTAATAGAGTGGCCTGGGACTATATGCTGGAAGCCCTTAAAATGTTGGGCTTACAGGATCATACACTGCAATTTATAATGGCTCTGTATGCTGCCCCAACAGCTAAGGTCCGAGTCAATGGCCACCTATCAAACACCTTCCCCATCTCAAATGGTACTTGCCAGGGCTGCCCTCTCTCCCCACTGATCTTTGTACTTACCCTAGAACCCTTACTACAACACCTCAGGTCTAACCCAGACATTAAGGGGGTCACAATCGCTAAGCACACCTATAAACTGGCGGCATTCGCCGACGACATTCTCCTATTTCTCACGGAACCGCACATTACCCTACCTAATATACTCAAAGATTTTGCCCCATTTAAAATTATGACCAACAAATCAGAAGCATTGAACATATCCCTGGAGAAAGACACGATTTCACAATGTCAGACGAACTTCCCCTTTGAATGGAGTCAAGATTCAATCACATATCTAGGGATCCAGTTACCCTCGATACTATCCAACCTATATACTAAAAACTACATTCCCTCTATGTTAAAAAAAAAAAAAAAAAAAAAAACTACATTCCGATCGTCCAAAATATTCAAAAAGATTTGAAATCATGGTCTACCGGTCTTTTCTCATGGTTCGGTAGAGCATCCATAGTCAAAATGAATATCCTCCCAAGAATATTATATGTCCTTCAAGCAGTGCCCATAAAACTACCACAAGCCTTTTTTGCCTCGGTCCGTAAAGCCTGCACATTATTTGTGTGGGGTACTCAAAGTCACCTCCTTAGATCAGACGAGCTTCATACCGGGCAGAGAGGCAAGAGACAACACCATAAAAGCAATCAACATACACAGATGGTTAACCTCTACACAGCGCCGGGGTTTCTTTTTCTCTCTAGATGCAGAGAAGGCGTTTAATAGAGTGGCCTGGGACTATATGCTGGAAGCCCTTAAAATGTTGGGCTTACAGGATCATACACTGCAATTTATAATGGCTCTGTATGCTGCCCCAACAGCTAAGGTCCGAGTCAATGGCCACCTATCAAACACCTTCTCCATCTCAAATGGTACTTGCCAGGGCTGCCCTCTCTCCCCACTGATCTTTGTACTCACCCTAGAACCCTTACTACAACACCTCAGGTCTAACCCAGACATTAAGGGGGTCACAATCGCTAAGCACACCTATAAACTGGCGGAATTCGCCGACGACATTCTCCTATTTCTCACGGAACCGCACATTACCCTACCTAATATACTCAAAGATTTTGCCCCATTTAAAATTATGACCAACAAATCAGAAGCATTGAACATATCCCTGGAGAAAGACACGATTTCACAATGTCAGACGAACTTCCCCTTTGAATGGAGTCAAGATTCAATCACATATCTAGGGATCCAGTTACCCTCGATACTATCCAACCTATATACTAAAAACTACATTCCCTCTATGTTAAAAAAAAAAAAAAAAAAAAAAAAAACTACATTCCGATCGTCCAAAATATTCAAAAATATTTGAAATCATGGTCTACCGGTCTTTTCTCATGGTTCGGTAGAGCATCCATAGTCAAAATTAATATCCTCCCAAGAATATTATATGTCCTTCAAGCAGTGCCCATAAAACTACCACAAGCCTTTTTTGCCTCGGTCCGTAAAGCCTGCACATTATTTGTGTGGGGTAAAGCACAACCGAGACTGAGTTTTGAGAGGCTGACACTACCCAAGTTAAAGGGAGGCATAGGATTTCCATAGCCAAATACCACTGGGCCTGCCAGTTAGCAAGAATCATTGACTGGAACGTCCACTCCACCACCAAAGCTTGGGTGAATATTGAACACTCATTTTCTACAATCCCATTGCGACAGTTACCGTGGACGGCACCCGCACATATACCCCCAGATTGCAAACAACACCCCCTAATTGGCAACACTCTACAGATATTCAAACAGGCATGCCACAAATTCAAAATATCATATGCACCAGGCCCACTGACACCCATTCCAGAAAAAAAACAGATTTTCCACTGGGTCTTACAGACACCTTCCTCTCAGGGGTCTGGCCTCACCCCGCCATGCGGGCAGAACACTTCTGACTTTAGCCACTCTGACCGCACAATCACCAGGGCGCTACTTTCCCTTCTGGTCATATATCCAACTCAGACACTTTTTGACCCACTCTCACACACGCGAAGCATATACTAGACAAAACACACCCTTTTTAAGTACTATGTACAAAAACAGAACCACAGAGACACCTAATCTCTGATGTGTACTCCCTCCTCTTCTCGGACTACAGCCCTAAAGCCAATACAGCAAGCCAATGATGGGAAAGGGACCTTTCTATAAACCTGGGAAAACATATATTCCTCCATCCATAAGGGTTCCACTAATGTTTCAGCACAAAAAAACGGGCTCAAAGTTTTTTCCAGATGGTATAAAACACCCCTTTGACTACACAAAATTTCCCCCACCGAACTCCCTAACTGTTGGAGGTGTGCAGACAAAGATTGCTCACTCCTTCATATATGGTGGTCCAGCCCCCGAATCCAGCCTTTCTGGACAGAAGTCCATCGCCTCACCACCAAGATAACCACATACCCAATAGAATTCTCCCTGGCCCAAATGCTATTGCATCACTCCTCCATTCCTAGAAAACATTATCACAGATCCCTACCACTTCACCCAATAAACGCAGCAAAAATGTGCATCCCGGTACTGTGAAAAGCAACCACTCCCCCAACTTTGGCGGACTGGTTCAGACGCATAAAAAAAAATTGCAGACATGGAAGAACAAGCCAGAGATACCCCTACCAAATTCCAAAAAATATGGATGTGCTTGCGCCACTTCCGGACATCTAGTGAATATTCCCAAATAATATCCCGGTAAAAAAATTTTTATATGAAACACTATGTCAGCTCGGAGGAGGAAGAAGGAAACACCCTTACAGATCCCATCTCACCCATATCCCTGAATACTCCCTACCCACTTAACAAACAGTGATGATATAGACCTACATCAGCATCCGCTGATGGGGATAAATTCCACCATCACAACCCCTTTCCTTATATTCCCACCCCCCCTACGCTTCCACATGAAAAGCCCCACACATCCCTAACTATAGATCTCCCTGCTCTCCCCCATATTCTCATGTCATACACCAAGTCTTCCCTATAGTTATGACAGACAATCCTGACCACAGAATAGGCCCACTTACACCACTATACTTGTCAGGGGTTGCTAGTGGTCCGGTGACCGCAACCCTACGAGGCTCCATCACTTAGAAACTCACTAGGCCATCTATCAAGGAAGACGCACTAACACCAATAGCTACTAAGAGCTATCACACATGTAGATATCCTGTACCCCTATAAAAACAGATATTCTTGCAGACAACATAACAGATATGATTCCTAATAAACACACTGAAGAAACTGTGATACCTTGCTTAACCACATTGCCCGCTTCACGCAGGTATTGGTTTTATAATACTACACCTTGAGTTACTCACTTTCACTGTTTAAACACTACCTTTTCATTAACCTTGAATACACATCGTTCTATACGTAAGACTGTCATTTTTTCTTCTAACCAATGACTCCGTATTTGTAAACCTTATGACTCTGTACACCCATCTATTGTATATATTCTATACAATAAAAATGTTCCCTTTGGAAAAAAAAAAAAAGCTGAAGTGTAAGCACACATGTAAAATATTCCAAATGTTACATCTGCCTGTGATCTTAAAGCTGCAGGTTTAATTAAAAAAAAGGAGTCCTTTTTGTAAATTGCGGATGTCATCTCAAGTTTCTCAACAGTCTCTCTAAATTGTGTCCTCTGGGAGTAATCATGCTTCTCACCTAATATGTAGTGTGCACTGTCAAACCACAATTTTTATTGTAGGTGTTTTACTTCATGCTAAAATCCCTTCAAACAACTGGGCTATTTTAACGGAGCTGACATATTCATGAGATGCATAATTTTGTTATTTTACAGTTCTGGCCTTTAAATGAAAAGGTTAGTACTTTAGTGACAAAATAAAGTGTATTCTTACTGTTCAGTCAGGAAGTACAGGACATTGTTACATATTTTTTTATTTTGTGCAGCAAAAAATTGTGACAGTAACCACATTATTTTATGGGGAGGAGGGGGCGTTTCTATTCACTGGCATGTATTATATTGATGACCGCTTTTTTTTCCTTTTGATAAAGTATGAGGAGGACAGAGATAGTCAACTGTAAGCACCACATCCCATAATTAAATAATGAACAAAAACTCAAGGTTGTTGGGCCTAGAGAGGGAGGGGGAGGGGAAGGATCTTCCCCAGGGACTTTTAAGGTGCTATTTAATAGACAGTATATTCAAAAAAATCCTGTACGATCATACATAATAAAATTAATATTTATTGAATCACCTTAAAATATTCATGTCATACTTCAAGAGTAAGGCATGTAGATAAAAACATTATAACATAAACATTGTCACCCAAAAGAAGTTTCTTGATTATATCACAATTTGAATCATATAACAAAAAGCAACTACTCAAAAGATGCCAAAACAAACTGCCGTTCTCGACATGTTTCGCTCCAGATGTGAGCTTCTTCAGGAGTTTTATAGGCAGTAATTGTAACGGACTCTAAATAATGAAAAAACAAAAATCAATACATACAATTGACAATAGAGTAGAGGGCATCAAATATCTTCCCTCAGATATATGCAAATTTCATTATCAAAATACAGACAAACATAGAGGATTTGGGTATAAGCGTATAGGTTTCCATATTAAACACTTAGATCAAATGTGAATGAACAATCAATCAAAAATTTATTTATATATCTTACCAGGCTGTAGCACATTAACCTCGTATAAATATTTCAATGGATCGGTAGTATTATTGCTAATTTCAAACCGGAAAATTCTCCCATGTGGGAAACATCAATGCCATATTGTGACCACAGGGGAACATAAAGTATTTTAAAAAGCGGCCCTTTAAGAAAAGGAAAGGTCCATTTAAAATTTATCAAAATTTATCAAAATTTATCAAAATTTGTCAAAAGATGAAGGAGGGGGGGGGGGGGGGAGAAGGGGGGGGAGGGGGGGAGGGAGAAGGGGGGGGAGGAAGGGGGGGAGGGGGGCAGGAAGGGGAAAAAAACCAACATCAGACTCATTAATGATATAATTTCTATGATTTTAAAGGGATGTATATCCTAAGAATAGAACCAATTTGGGATATATTACCTGATACATGAAAGTATATCGGCAAATAATGTCATATAAAAGAAAGAGGCATCCCAAATGAGTAAGGAAGAATTCCACTGATAAATGCAGGGATAAATGCAGGGATAAATGCACCTAGAAAATATTTCTGCAGGTGATCGTTTATCCCTGCATTTATCATTGTTTTCTTTCTGCCCTAGTGGTGACCTGCATTTATCCAGTACCTATCCAAAGTAGATCTAAACTTTTATCGGATGACATTTAGCCCCTATTCATACAGGTGTGGCTTTGAAAGTGCGCTACTTCTACACGATTTCAAAGCTACACATCAGTGCAATTTGCACTGCTGATTTCATTGTGGCTTGCGACTTCATACAACAGAAGACTATGCACGCTGCAATGAAATCAACAAAAAATAGTGAAGAAATTGTTTTCAAAGTCGCTGCGACATGAGTTGTGGCAATTTGAATGGTTCCATTACCGACAATTGGATTCAATTTGGAACTGTCAAATCGCATGACAAATTGCATCGGTGTGAACGGGGGCTTGGTTTGCTAAAGCGCTGTGCATTATAAAAAAAACTGCAGTGACCTTATTTTTATAAAGTATTGTTTTTACTTTTTTTCCTCCTTGGTTACATCACAGTGCTTCTGAATAGTGATTTGCAGGTGTAATTGACCATTAACTAGAGACAAAGAGCACAGGATAGGGCTTTTATGATTTTATAGCCAGTTATAATAGGCTGAACGGATGTTTGACCTAAAAAAGGCCCTATCTATAAAAAGTAAAAACAATATACCGTACCCCCAAAATAAATGAAAACCACAAAATACCAAATCATAAAACAAAAGCCTATACTCTATAGCAAACTTTTTTGCCGCAAAAAAAAAAAAAAATATAGTGGGGACAGCAGCTAAAAGTGACTACTGACTTTGGAGCAACCACAAAATAAAATGAAATACAAAAATCAACAATAAAAAGAACAAAAATGGGAGTTGATTGCTCAAACAGCAATCAGAATTATACTACAGTTTCCTCACTGACTATAATCTCTTCCTGTGCATTTTATCAGCTTTACCTATGCTTTACCTAGAGGAGCTTCCAATTCTCTAACACTATGGCTGCTCTATGCCCTACCCCCTATTTATAAGAGATGAGGGGGCAGGTCATCCCAAGGCCCTCTTATTGGCCTGTTGGCCAACCACTACATTATGGTTTTAAAAAATTGCACCCAAGCAAATCTGTAAAAAAAATCACAGGCAGGATTTGCCTTGAACCCATGGTAGGAGCAAATCCAAACCTCATCTCTACATCTGATCTCCTCTAGCTTCTTTCAGTCACTTCCTGTCTGCATGCACTTACTCCAGTGTTGGCTGCACATTATTGTTCATTGTGACAACACAGGGGCACAATTGGGAAGCAGGTCTTACTCTAAAACAGGAAGTGTCCAAAAAAGGACCTTTATGGAAGGATCACTGAGGGATTTTATTGAAAGCTACAGATTTGAAAAAAAAAAGATTTATTTTTTTATTTTTATTTTTTCTGATTTTCACATATTGCATGATGAGGAGTTGTCTTTTATCCTAAAGCTATTGTTAAAGAATTCCGCATCAATAGTCTTGACAGGTAAGGAATGCAGTGATCCACAAGTTAAAATGCTCTAAAGCATATTTTCACCATAAGTAATTGCATACCAATTTTATATTTGTAGCAACTATGCTGTTTTTTATCACTGAAAAGTGACACATTTAAATAATTATTTTGAAAGTTTGAGGTTACGTGTGAAAATTTAAATAACCTCACCTTCATTTGAAAAAAAATATCATTGGAGGAAGCAGTTTTTAATAGTTGTATTTTGTGCAAATTACACCCATTTATTTTTATTACACAATTTACTAATAGATCATACTATTAGAAAGTTTAAAGTGCACCTATAATTTGACAAAAGTAAGCATAATGTTATAACAGAGTGAAGCAGAGAAAGTAGAGATAATAGTGGAGGTTTGAATGCATTTTGTGATATTAAGTAGAAATGTGGCTGGACTGTGGACATTCAACTATTTCAACAATAATATCAAGAAAAAATGTTTTAAAACAAGTAATCACTGACCTTTGTTACTTGAAGTTGGGGGATTGCCAACCAAACCACTACCACCAGTGATGAGTCCTGGATGGGAAGTATGTGTCTCCATTATTTGGATTGTGGTCTCTATAGGGTAGCTGAAAAAAAGCACTGTGGAGTACTCAGGGATTCTCACTCATGCTGGGCGAGGGGTTCTTGGGTAAAGAGTGAAACCTAATTTCCCAGGATTGAGTCCTGGTATGTGTACTGGAATTCACATGTGTACTGGTATGTGTATTGGAGTATTGCCACCCTATAACTAAAGTGCCTGAATAAGGACCTTCATGGCAGAATCAGTAAGGTAGTATTTTAATGAAGAAGTCCAGAGTGAATCTTGTGCAAAATAATAGGGTAACGTAACCAAGGTGGTCCCCCACCAAAAGTAATTGATTCACCCAGTGCCGCCTTCACTGAAAGCAGAAATTTGCAATCACCAGATGTGGTTGCTGTCTAAAATATAGAACAGCAAATCTCACATATTACAGGATCTAGATCATAAGAGGTAAGCTGTTGACCTTTCCCAAAGAACTTCAAATGATTCCCAATCTTGGATCTTGGATTACTTTTGGTGGGGGACCACCATGGATACGTTACCCTATTATTTTGCACAAGATTCACACTGGACTTCTTCAATAGTTGAATTTTGAACTTTTTTTAAGATCACTTGTAGGCTGGGTTCAAACTATTTCCCCGCATCCAATTTGCATAGCAGGAGATTGTGATCGGCTCTCTATGGAGCCGGTTCACACATCTCCGCAGCGGCTCTAGTGCGAATTGCACAGGAGTCCTGTGCGTCTTTTGGTCCATTTCAGGTCTGAATTCAGCCCAAAATTTGGGCTGAAATCGGACCTGAAATGGTGAATAGAGACGCACCGGACTCCTGCTGTGAGCCGCTGTGATCTCTAGTGTGAACCCAACCTTAGTGTTTATACACATATATTTAGAGCTGCAATTTCTTTATGTTGCTTTTGTTTCAGTGCCTTGTGTATATCTGCACCTATTGCATGCAGCTGTCTGTACCATTTAGCTCTGACATACCACCTATAGTATTTAAATGAAAGCTGCAGATTTGAAAATATTGAAATTGACTTTGAAATTACATTAAAGTGATTGTAAAGGTTCGTTTTTTTTTTTTTTTTTTAAATAACCATCATGTCAAACTTACCTGCTCTGTGCAAGGGTTTTGCACACAGCGGCCCCCCATCCTCATTTTCTGGGGTCCCCTGCTGGCGCTCCTGGCTCCTCCTCTTCATCTAGTGCCCCCACGGAGAGCCTCATTCCATGAGCGCACGCTCCTGAGTCCTGCTGCTGCGTCCATTCACACAAACAGCAGGACTCTGCCCTGTCCCCTGTGTCACTGGATTTGATTGACAGCAGCGGGTCCAATGAGGACCCAAGGCAGCGGCTGGAGCTGCTGGGCTCATTCTCATCGCTGGAACGGTTGGGATGAAGTAAGAAAAAAGGGGGCTCTGGGCGGCTTCTGCAGTACAGAATGTTTTTTACCTTAATGTAAAGAATGCATTAAGGTGAAAAACCTGGAAAATTTACAACTCCTTTAAGATATTGAGAGTTTTGTGGCTGGGTTTACATATACTTTAATGTTGATATTAATTAGCACGTGTAACTGTAAAACTTGAAAATGTTTATGCAGACTTCAATTTTTGTAGTTAATCTTCTACCTTAATATGAGCTGTGCAGCACAATATAAATTGACAACTAAATTGGCTGGAAGTCTGAAGAGATTACAAATGACTCTATAAACATGGGAAATGAGTCTCATGACTTTATAGTACAATATTTGGCTAATTAGGAGAAATGACATCTTGTGAAATGAACATGTCAGTGATTCACCATTCAGATGATGACTGCACAGCAGGCATGGAGCTCTCCATAGAGGAACATAACATCCCTTGATACTGCCTCACTGCTGAGAAAGCCTCATTCACATACTGCCCATGTGAGTTCTTTAGGTGAGCAAATAACAAGACAGACACATGGACCCCTCTAAAGATCAATAGATTCATTTGGTCTTGTTTTTAGGTTTTCACTCTGCTGGATCATTTATCAGTAGCAGTCACTTCAAGCAAAAGTGGTTTTTAATGACTTTATAGGTCATGACCCATGACAATATAATGATTTTTTTTTTAAATCGTACTCGTTCAAACTGGTGATGGTATTATTTTTAAAGTGACTCTGTCTTTAGGGTAAAAAAAAGTCTAAAAGCATAACTTGCACAAGGAGAGGGTTTGTGCTCACCTGCCCCTCCTCCAATCTTTGCTCTTCTGCACTTTTCTGACTGTTCCCTTGCTGCGATTTGTGGTTCCCCTCACCAGTCCATACATCACTACATGAACAGTGATGTAGGCTTCCGCTGAAGAAACCACAGCACAAAACAGGAGACACGAGCCACAGCTGACACTCTCCAAAGTGTTGAATGTGAAGAATCTTCATAGTTTCTGAACAGATCAAGGAATGGGTGACAGGTCAGTTGCATATAAACTCCCTCATTTTGCAGGTCCTGTTTTTTGATGTTTGTTTTGTAAGTGGTCATAAACCTTTACATATATCCATTGAAGTGACAACCCTCAGGTGATACACAGAGACAGGGCCAATGCTACCTTTAGGCAAACTAGGCAGCCACCTAGGGCGCACTGCTGCCTAGGGCGCCCGGCCACTGGTGTTCCTACTATCTTCTCTCTGCAGCAAGCAACTAAGTCTCAGCAACAGCAGGCAGCCGCTGCTCCGTTCGCACATAGTGCCAGAGGCGCATCGTCGGCGGAGGACTGTGTCTGTGTCCCGACGTATGGAAGCAAGCAAACATTCATTGATGGGCACTGGTAGGCTGCATTTGATGGGTGCTGGTGAGGCTGCATTTGATGAGCGCTGGTGAGGCTGCATTTGATGGGCGCTGGTGGGCTGCATTTGATGGGCACTTCATTACAAAGGTGGGGTGTACATAGGCAGGGAAAATGCGGTGGAGTCAGGGGTGGAGCCGGCGGGGGGCGGCAAAATAAGGTTTCACCTAAGGTGTCAATAATCCTTGCACCAGCCCTGCACAGGGATTATACAAATCCTTCTACATAGCCTGTTCCTGTTTATCTACAGCCCCTCTCCTCTAAAGCCTTCTAAAACACACAGATCAAATGCTATTTCTTAGCCCTAGCAGGCAGGAGATGGGCATCTGATATCACACATTGCAAATAGAGGAGCTGGGTGTAATCTGAGACCCGAGTGGAGGTAATGGAGACACCCCTCCTCCACAGAGTGTCATAGGGAAACATTCACAGCTCGGGCTGTCAATTGCCTACTGTGTTCTGGGGAAAAGGGGGGGGGGGGCTGGCACATCTCCTGAAATCCTGTGGTTTTAGGATAATCTGTTGGAAGTGACTAATGCAGATAGCTGAGGGAAAAGACAGAAATCACACTCTGTGCTTTTGATTGAGACTAGTACACACTATAAAGGGATATGCTCTGTTTATTTTTAATTTTAGAGGTTTACAACCACTTTAACTAAGGGTCAGAATAACTTTAACTGTTTTTCATCTGGCTGTATATGTACATTGACCAGATGGAAGCTTTGCCAATGTTTCATGGTTACATAGTAGGTGAGGTTGAAAAAAGACACAAGTCCATCAAGTCCAACCTATGTGTGTGATTATATGTCAGTATTACATTGTATATCCCTGTATGTTGCGGTCGTTCAGGTGCTTATCTAATAGTTTCTTGAAACTATCAATGCCCCCTGCTGAGACCACCGTGTGTGGAAGGGAATTCCACATCCAATGTGAGTGGACATGCTGGCAGGCTCTTATAATGTGCACCCATGAGCCCGGTGATCACTGTGTCCGTTGCATATAGGTATATGCCTGGGCAAGGAACCAATAAAATGGGTCCTGTATCATGTGATCTCTATGTCCAATCACAGCATTCACATGTGTAAACAAAGTGAAGGTAAACATTGTTTCTCTCTCCTCCTACGGCCGCCAATATCTTGGGTGGAGACATGGCACATGTCCAGTGACACATCCCTGCTGCGCCTGGAGCTTACAAGATTCTTGGGACCCAGCGTGGTGGGTGGGGCAGTCCCCACTGGTGCCATATTTAACCACTTAAGGACCACGCCAGGTACATTTACTGCAGCAGGGCGGCCCTTAGCAAAAAATCACGTACCTGTACGTGATTCCTTCTTCTGGGTCTGGGGCAGGCGTGCCACCGGAGACCGGCTGATTGGAAACAGCATGAGCCAATCAGCGGGTCCAGCGGATGCAATGTCTGCCTGGAACGTGGCGATCATTCGTAGAGAGGCAGAACAGCTGTCTGCCTATGAAAACAAGGCAAATTGCCATTCTGCTAGTAAGAAAGACAGAGATTTTGTCTTTCTGCTAAGCAGGAAAACGTATCTCTGTCTGTCTTTCTTCAGTTAAGCCACCCCCCACTCCCAGGGAACACAGTTAACCCTTTGATTACCCCTGATGTTAACCCCTTCCCTGCCAGTGTCATTTATACAGTGACAGTGTACTGATGTCCCTGATCCCCAAAAAGTGTCACTTAGTGTCAGATTTGTGTGCCGCAATGTCGCAGTCCCGCTAAAAACCACCGATCGCCGCCATTACTAGTATAAACAATACAAAAAAAAAGTCCATAAATCTATCCCATAATTTGTAGACGCTATAACTTTTGCACAAACAAATCAATATACGCTTATTAGGATTTTGTTTACCAAAAACATGTAGCAGAATACATACTGGCCTAAATTGATGAAGAAATTTGATTATTTAAATTTTTTTTATTAGATGTGTTTTATAGCAGAAAGTAAAAAATATTCGTTTTTTCAAAATTGTTGACTTTTTTTGTTTATAGCACAAAAAATAAAAACCGCAGAGGTGATCAAATACCACCCAAAAAAAGCTCTATTTGTGGGAAAAAAGGGACTTAAATTTCATTTGGGTACAACGTCGCACGACCGCACAATTGTCAGTTAAAGCAACGCAGAGCAGTATCGCAAAAAAAGGCCTGGTCAGGAAGGGGGTAAAACCTTCCAGAGCTGAAGTGGTTAATTAGCTGGGCACACACACAGAAGACTGGGACATCCAAGCCTGACTTGGACAGGAATGACAGTTAAATTTACTAAATACTATTAAAGGAGAATTAGGGCCAAAGCCAAAGTTTTCACCACAGAGCTTGAGTGATCTGCTCCCCTTGTAGAGCCCAAAGGTCCAGTGAGCGCTAGAGGGGCAGAGGAGAGAGTCGGTGACAGTCACCAGCTTTCTGCTCACTGAAGACAGAGAACTGAGTGATCAGTGGTCTTTGATCGCACAGTTCTCTGTGCGGAGCCGGTGGGAGACAGATGCAGCATAGATCTGATGCTGCATCCACCTAGGTGCTTATGTATGTCTATCTTCTTAATACCCCACACGTCTCCTTTAATTATGACTGTTTCCTACTTCACTGCAATAAGAAATAGGCAAGCTAGAACCTGACATCCTTAATCCTCCTCAATAGCCACAAACGATATAAATCGACTTTGTGTGCACAAAGTGCCTTTACAAACCCAGATATTACCTTGTAAAAGTTGTGGGGACATTATCACTGTACTGCACACAGCCTATGCAGACAGCAGAGCTGGGGAGGGGCCTAGCAGGTCATCCTGCTGCAGAAAAACAGTATTGGCTGGTTCAGAGAGGAATAGGTTAATTTTATCAGCACTCAGAGATAAAGTTTGTTTGCTCTTACCGCTTACCGTGCTCACGGGGTCTCCTCTCAGCAGCGGATGCTTGTTACATGTCAATTACCTTTTTATGCTTGTAATTGGATGTCTATATGCACAATAAACAGGCTTGGATGATTTTTGCTTTTCTTTTCATATTTACTGTGGTGGATTTTGAGAATCTGATTGACTGTGCTGGGGGTAAAGCCAGTTGGAGGATCTCTAACAGCTTTGGATTCAAAGTGCCATCTGCTTTTCTTGTAATAATGAAGGCCAGGCAGTGGGGTGAGTGGTTTTCTACATGTCGATGGTTAGAAACACTGGTGGGAAGATGGTTGTTTTGCAATAAGAAGCTATTTAAAGCGGGGGTCCACCTATCTATCGTTTTTTTTTTTTTTTTGAGTTCATTCACAAACTTTTCTTCTCAGCATTACATACTCACATATTGTGTGTAATATGTCCGCCTGTGTCAGATTTCGTCGGAAAGAATAACTTATATTATGCACTGCAGGCGGTTTCCATCTTCATTGTGGGCATTTGAAGCCCACAAGCATTTATTTCCTGGATGTGGTGAATGCTGTGCTCCCAGCATTCACCGCTCGTTCCCGCACATGCTCAGTGGCATCCTGGGAAGCCTGAGACTAGCTCCCAGGAGTCTGGGAGAGGCTAGAAACACACCTACTCCCACGGGAGGAGAACCAGGAAGTGCAAAGAAGAATAGAAAAATAAAAGGTAATTACGGCGATTTAAATTTTTTTAAACGGCATGTCAGCATCTAGGCAAGGAAGAGAATACATACAGATATTGTTCAAAATTTGGGTGGAACCCCGCTTTAAGTGGACTTATTTCTGTTGATTTTTATCACACTGGGTGCTTATTATTGTTAAAGATTTTTTGACCCTTATCATTGTTTCATTGTATCTACTACATTGTTTCATTTCACAGCAAGTATTGCATAGATTCTTGTTGACACTTGGCACTATTTATTGTGATCACAACAAAGTATTACACAGTGCTACTTTTCAGTTTGGATATTACTGAATTTTATGTCCTTTTTGAAGTCCAGCATCCCTCCATAGATACAGTGGAGGAGTGAGCGTACTCTGAAAGTGTATGATTCACAGGATCACCAGGTAAAAATGAAGAAACAAAAGCCCAGAAAATGAAACTAATGGGGCGTACACACGGTCGGACTTTTCGACCGAACTGGTCTGACGGACGCCAACGGACCAAATCCAGTGGACAATCCGATCGTGTGTGGGCTTCACCGGACCTTCAGCGGACTTTTCCAGTCGCAAATCTGACGGACTTTAGATTTGGAACATGCTTCAAATCTTTACGTCGTAACTCCGCCAGGCCCAGAAATCCGCTCGTCTGTATGCTAGTCCGACGGACAAAAACCGACGCTAGGGCAGCTATTGGCTACTGGCTATCAACTTCCTTATTTTAGTCCGGTGTACATCATCACGTACGAATCCGTCTGACTTTGGTGTGATCATGTGTAGACAAGTGCGTTCATTAGAAAGTCCATCAGAAATCCGTCAAAAGTATGTCGAAAGTCCGCTGGAAAGTCTGTCGGACCAGTCCGGTCGAAAAGTCCGCCCGTGTGTACGGGGCATAATTCAGCCAATTTATTTAAGGACTGATAACACAATACATTTTTGTTTTTGAATTTAGATACACTTTTATTTTTTTTGTCATATAACATTGTTTTTTGTGGTTGTTCATTTTTAAAACAATATTCAAATGTCTGAGTACATGTCTTACTTAAGCTTCAAGTAGGATATTTAAATGTAAAGGATATGTGTCAGTATAGAAATATGGGCTTTGCCATTGTTGACTATGTAAAGTTGCAGACTCAAATGTTGTAATTCTGACCCTTGCATTACTACTTAGTGAAGGGTATCCAGTTTGTCTTGATCATTTTAAGGTGTATAATGAGCAAAATTTGATTTGCTGGAAAAAAAGCAGGAATGTCACCACCTTGCTGTTTATGTCATTGCTTTGGATACGATTAGATCTATCACTTCACTGCAGCTGATACAAAGCCTTTTAAATAAAGACATTTAAATATGTTTTCTTTCTTTCTTTACATCTCTGCACAAGATCAGATCCATAGTGGCTACCAGAAAATGAGACCTTGCAGCAGTAAATTGTAATAGCTTGTTACTCATTACTATCATGGGAATATAATTGCAAGTATACAAGAATACAAATAAATAAAAGTTAATTAACTGTTAGATTTTTTTTTACAGTTCTATATAAGTTTGTTGTTCATACACACAATATACAAAAGGCAAGTACTGCATTTATCTCCCAGAATTATAATTTTTGAAGCCATGTTGTTGCTTCCCTGTCATCTTCTTCTTGTAGACACTCCAGTTTTGAAGAGTGGTATAGCATTCCCTGATCTTCTTCTCAGAGGGGTAACTGTTCACCAGTTCTTTCGCCACCTGCCAAGACTTGTTGGGGGCTTCTGACAAAAACAGCTTGGCAGGTATAAAAATGCATTCAGATCCTTCACTTATCTGCCAATGAAACATAAAAGAAATTCAGCAAGAAACAAGGACAATAGATGAACTAAAGTAGCGATAATGGCCATTGCTTCTACTGCAAATTTTGCCATTATGTCCAATGACTAGAACATAGGACCCCACTACAGAGGATGCAGGGAGCAGAAATTCCTAGGTAAGAGAGCCCAAGCATTATGGTCATCTCCAGATAACAGATTTTTTTTCTATCATAGCTTCACATTAAGCAAAACTACCAACTCGTTTGCAGTTTATATGAAAAAAAAAAAGAACTACTTACCTAAAGCCGCTATAAAGTGAGCATCCAAGGCACCTTTTTCCCCTATGGAGACTGGTGGTCCCCAATAGCAGGGGTCCCCAAACTTTCTAAACAAAGAGCCAGTTTACTGTCCTACAGACTTTGGGGGGGGGGGGTGCAGACTGTAGCCAGTGGGGGTAGGAAATGTCCTGGCATCCAGTGTGGGAGTACACGATTTCCTATCTTTGGTGACAGTGGGATGAAAAGTTCCCCAACGTTGGAGTCAGTTGGAGCAATAGTGCCCCATGGTTGGTGTCAATGGAAGGTTTTCTGCCCCATTGTTGATATCAGTGAGAGGAATTTTGCGCTGTTGTTAGTGTCAGTGGAAAAAATTGTGCCCCATGGTTGGTGTCAGTGGAAGGTATTCTGCCCCATCATTGATATTAGTGGGAGGAATTTTTCCCTGTTGTTGGTGTCATTGGAAGGAATTGTGCCCTTTTGATGGTGTCAGTGGGAGGAAGAATACTGCATTGTTGGTGTCAGTGACAGGAATTTTGCCCCATCACTATTGTCATTGGATTGAACAGTGCCCCAAGGGCCAGATAAAGGAAAGCAAAGGGCTGCATCTGGCCCCTGGGTGGCAGTTTGGAGACCCCTGCCAATAGAGACTAGGCTTGTTGCCACCACTTATATTCTGACATCACAAATCTGCCACTGTATGGGTCATCATACTGTATATGTTATACATTCTCTATACAATGAACCTTAGATCTACAAAAACTACCTAGTCCATCCAATCGCTCTGTATCCAGTTAGGCAGGCCCTTGTACTGCATGCTTGTTGGTGGATCTAAAGGAGATTGTGCAATCAGACTTTACCGTGTGGTAAGCTTAAAGCCAGCCATACACGGTTCGAATCCCGCCCGATTCAGCAGGAACCAGCCGAGATTTGAACCATTAATGAGCATACTAAATCTACCAAGTTGATCAATCAACCAGCCTGCCAGATTCGCTTTGCTTCACTGTCGTCTCCCGGTGGGGGTGGCTTTCCCTCCCACCCCTGCCCCCCTGCCAGGAGAAGGCAAAGGCTGATTCCCCTGTCAGCACTGCCCGTGTTGATGGGGGATCGCGCAAATTTCTTTCCTGCAACCACGGAAATTTGCACTGTGTATGGCCGGCCTAAGACTGCAGGGTGCTTTAAGGACCCATTGATGGACTCCTTTGGGACCATTGTGCAGTGTCCATGTCACCAGGGTGAGTTGGGCTCTACAAGAAGTACAGTCCCACACTACAAACCGAAAAAAAGACTTTGGAAGAAGCCTGTCACCTGACTATGGTTTTAGTTACATTAAAAAAAAAAAAATAATAATAAAGATTATATAGAGATAGGTGTAGTGGGAAAGGAATTTATTTTTAACTACCTCTTTTAATTACCAGAGTTAAAGTGTTTGTTAACCTAAAAAAAAAAATCTGTTCCTTTGTTCCTTTAAAGCATGTTATACAGCACAGTGCTAGTGCTGTGTCATTTGCCCCCCTGCATTACCTGAAATACCTGGCTGATCCTGCCTGGTTCTGCCCTCCCCTTTGTAAACTGACCACAGTATATCATGGCTGCTGAGCCCTGACACCATGGTCAGTTTACGTGCCTCCGTCACCTGCAGTCTGCTCTGTCCTCCTCTGTGCTCTTCTACATCCTCTCCCCCCTACCCTCCCTGCCTGTCAGCTCCTTGTCCATGCCCGTCCTCTCCCCTCCTGCGGCTGAAATTACTGTTCAATTTTTACACCATCCTCTCTGTTTATTAATGTAATCTGCCCTGTGTCTGTGCCTTATAAAAAAAATGCAGCTAAATACCTATTTTCAGAGTGCCGATCTGCGCTCACGTGACTCACCTCTCTCCTCCTCTCCTCCTCCTTCACCTCCTGATTTATGTCAGCAGGGGATCCTCGGCCCCACCCGCTGCAGCTGTCAGGCCGAGAGAGGAGAGAGGTGGCGGGTCACGTGAGCACCTATTGGTTCTCTGAAAAGAGGTATATAGTTGCATTTTTTTTATAGGATGGTGTAAATTTTGCTTAGTGGGTTAACAATCACTTTAATCTCTAGCAGCCTCATTCTAAGCATGACATAAAAAAATAATATAAGTTGGCTTCCTAAACCATAGACTGGTCATCTATGTCTGCCCTGCTATAAGACAACTGGTTGCCCTCCTGGGTGCTTTCCCAGGAGAGCACAGGAAGTAAAGCTCCTGATCGCATGTCAGAGAAGAGCTCTTTTTTTGCTTTTGATCCAGCCACACTCAGCTATATTAATATTACTTATTGATTTATTTATTTAACACAATGTGGTTAATTTAGTAAAGGCAAGCTTTGTAAGAGAATTTTCTCTTAACTTCGTGAATGAGGTAAAGCTCTGCTGACTTTCATCAATCAATCATGTGCATATAAAAATACATTTTTTTTAAATTTTCCTTGGCATGTTATTGGCTATTCTTTTCAAAGTGAATTTTCAGTAAGCTAAGGGAAAAATCTCTTGCTAAGTGAACAATCTATTTGCCTTTAGCAAATCAACCCTTAAGATTTATTTGTTTTTTTTCTGAAGCACAATGGAGTAATGTTAAGGTCAGCAGAGTTCTGTAACTTTTTGTTAATTTTGCTCAAGACTTAAAGTTTGCCCTCACGTTTTCAATGTAACTCTTAATTACACTAAATGTTTATTTCATGCTGTCTGGTTTTCTAATTATAGGCCACTAAGAAGGTTAGGACATGTACAGATTTGTTTACAGCACATGAGTGAAATGCTGTGAATTATACAACTCGAATCATTACATAGTAAGGTTGAATAAAGACACCAGTCCATCCAGTTCAACCTGAGTGAGTGTGGGTGCGTGTCTACAATTATCCCAATTTATTTAAGGTACCCATATAGCCCTGTCAATTTATGCAGCGCTCCACACATTCATCGCACACGCACATCAGTCCCTACCCTCAAGGAGCCCTCAATCCAAGGTCCCCAACTCACATTCATATACTAGGGCCAATTTTGGACAGAAGCCAATTAACCTACCAGCATGTCTTTGGAGTGTGGGAGGAAACCGGAGTACCCGGAGGAAACCCACGCAGGCACAGGGAGAACATGCAAACTCCAGGCAGGTAGTGTCATGGTTGGGGTTCGAACCAGCGACCCTTTTTACTGCTAGGCGAGAGTTCTACCCACTACACCACTGTGCAGCCCTCATTAAAACATAGGTCTTTACTACACAGTTATTCTTCTATCAACTGAAATCAGAAAGTTCTTCTTAGATAACCTTTAGATGTAAGAGCTGAAATGGCAGGCAGGGAGAATTGGTCTTTCACTGCAGCGCTAATTGTTACTAGAAATAAGCCCCAAGGGGCCTCGTTATTATAAATATGACAAATAAAATATGTAGACTTAGTCTGAATGCATTGTAGCTTTCTGGTCATAGAAATAATATTAAACAAGCTTGTTAAAAAGTCTTATTGCTGAATCACCTCAGTTTGTAGAGAAAAGTTTAGCAGAGTTTAGTACATTTTATTTATGTCATTACTGGATATCCAAAGTGAATAAAATCTTCAAGAGCAAGATGGATCCTCAGCATTATGTAAAGCTATCATTATATAATCATCATAAAGGAGTAATGTTACCTTTGTTCACTGAACCTGTTTCTAATTCACGCCATCTCTGTGGAACTTAGGACCACTATGCCTCCTTTACATAATTTTTGATAATGCAGTTTTATGAGCCATTTATAAGTGATTTCCTAAATTAGATCTGTATCCATATATTCCTATATTAGACCCATTCTGACCATTGTAAAATAATGAATCATAAAGGAAATACGGTAATACTTATCCTACAGAAAATGCTCTCATACAAAGGGGATCAGAGTTCAAGAGATGCTAATTGGCTGGATGACAGTTCTCATAGTCTTTAAGCTGAGCTCATGTGACCAAAGCTTAGGTTTGTGGTTACATGAGAGTCTGCAATGAAAACCCATGGCAGCACATTTTGAGGGAAAGATAATTGTTACAGACTTTTTAAATAATTTATAGGGAAAGGGGGTGGGGGATTTAGTTGCATAGTTACATAGTCATAGTCAGATTGAAGAAAGTAGAAAATCTACTCACAAATTTCAACAAATGTAGAGAAAAAAATTAAAAGCATCCGCTAAACTCACAGTTGATACAGAGCAAGGCAAAATATCCTTCTAAAGCATAGCTATAAAACATGGTCAAGGAAAACAAAATCCTTCCTGCTATCCGTAGACAATCAGATTTAACTTTATTCAGTAAAGGTTACAGCAAATTGACTGAAGATATTTAAAATTGAATGCAAACCCCAAAACAAAAACATAATTTACTGCAGTGTTGCATTTCTAACATGTAATGGCTACTTTAGTTTCCCTTTCCTAAGTTTCTTTTCTGTTAAAGTTCTTTCAGAAGAATGTTATTGGTTTTGCAAGAAGATTACAATAGAACAAAGTCAGTCAGAAAAATGAACACACACTGAACATGCATACAATGAGCAGATGTACATGCTATGGTCACTCATACAATATCAGTACAGAATCACTAAGGAAGACATTCATAGGAATTAAATAATCCCAATATAGGACTCTGAAAACCCATTGCCTAAAAAAGGTAGGACCAAAGTATTGGTGCAATACGAATAGCAAATCTATTTAAATAAATACACGTAAGATGCTAGGAAAATCAGCATTTGCACCTCTGAATTAAACAGCGAAAAAAGAGAAAAAGTAAAAGAAAAAAAAAAAAAACAGCCTTGATTAATACGATTATAAAACTGAAAGTATATACTGTAGGCCAGTTGAGTGCATATACGCTATCCAAGGGGACCTAATGTCTGGGAATTTAGCATGTTTGACCTAAAAGATAGCGGGCATTTTTTTTTTTTTCACCAAAGGAGCTAAAGCCCCATACGCACAGATTTTTTGCTGATTTTTTCTTTCAGATTTACTAAATACATATAATATGAGGTCAAACCTTAGGAATTTTAATTTGTATGCAATCAGGCAGGCCCTTGCACTACATGGTTTTGGTAAATCTGAAGACAAAAATTAGCAGAAAAACTGATAGTGTGTATGGGGCTCTACGCTCTCCGCAAAACCTCCTGACAGTTTAAGGCAGACAGCCTCCAAGATTGCCTGTTTGGTATCTGTAAATGAGTTATGACAAGTTTCTGCTCATATTTGCAGTACGGATTCCCGTGAATCTATATGTAGGTTTCCGAACTAATACAGTTCTAATTAAGTGGTATACCCATATCTAGAGCTGCTGGACCTTAGGGCAGGGCCACTAAAAGATTATACCTTTCTCCCTTTATTTTCACCCAGTGATCCTGCCAGACTACTTCTTCTAGGGTGACAACTCTCACTCCCCATAATGTATCTATGGAGAAGCAGTGTTATCACTCTAATTGCTCTTCTGATTTGAAATACAAACATCTCCCCTTCCCATCATCCTCATTATAAAAAGTGGTGAGGGTTTGGTAGTTTACAGAAGACAGCTTGGAAAGCTGATAATGTTTGAGATTCAGCTCAATACATAGGAAGTGACAAGGACACTGGGTTTTTGGCAGGATCAATGGCCTATATTGTTTACTTGCAGAAAATTTATTTAGAGTAAAAAAGACCAAATGCAGACACCCCATCTAAGGACTGGTAAGCTGCCATATGATGAATAGTGGAATATAATAGTGCAATACAGTTTTCTGTTATTCAATGCAAATCAAGATATTTTAAATTTAAACTACATAAAAAGTATACGTGTATATAAAATGTAAAAAAACATCCAAAACAATAACATATTCTACACAAATATTCTAGCACATTTTCCAAATTTTGTTAGGTTTTATTAAATCTTTAAAGTCAAAGAAAATACCTTGAGTATTACCATTAATATTCATTTCTGCCCTTCGAGGTGGCTATAACATGCAAGCAATTGGACGTTTGATTAATATTATTACACATGGGCATTTGCAAATTGGAGACTTTCTCTGACCTGGACCCAATTATTCATGGGAGACACATTAAATGCTATGCATGTTATCGCTTCATAGTCTGTCTTGCAAATATCTTAATGGGCCCTGGTAGACTATAAAAGAACTAAACTACTAAAACCCCTACCCCGATGTAATAGAGAGGAAAGAGAAGAAAACATGTTTTAAAGAGGAGCTCCAGTCTGGAAAAAAAAAAATAAAATTCAGCAGCTACAAATACTGTAGCTGTTGATTTTTAATATAAAGACACTTACCTATCCAGGGATCCCGCAATGTCAGGACCCTGAGCCCATACATCAATCGGCTTCGGGTGCAGATGCCGGAACTGTAAGTAAGGGAAACCTGCAGTGAAGCCTTCAGGCTTCACAGCCAGTTTCCTACTGCGCATGCCCAAGTCACGCTGCGCTTTCTGAGTGGTCCCGCTATCTTCTGGGTGTGTTCCAGAAGGCAGCCGGGGAAGGAGGAGGGGCCAGAAATGCATGTAAATTGGCGATCTTACTCGGAAGTGGGAGCGGGTACCTGGTTTTGACAGTTACTCGCTCCCACTTCCAGGTAAGATCGCCAATTTACATGCATTTCTGGCCCCTCCTCCCCCCAAAAAAGTGGCAAATGTGACAGTGAAGGGGGGAAGGGTGCGAACAAGTGGAGCTTCCTCTTTTTGGTGGAGTTCCGCTTAAAGTCCAGCCTGTGTGGCAACCCTGGTTTCCTCCACTGAAACAGTGGAGTAAGCGCAGCCACCATAGGAGAGGAAGTTGTTATTCAAAGGATCACCAGGTGAAGATAAAAGAAAAAAAAATGAATGCAGCCACTACAGCTAAGGATTTTTAAGGTGCAATATATTAACATTGGTGTGATAGGTAAGAAGCATTTATGTTATCACTTTTTCTTCCTCTATAAAAGTATAGCAACATTGAGAACTGTCATTATAAATGGTTTATACTGCTTTCTATTCTCAGTAGCACAATAGAGGCAACTAAAGGGGCATCAATGACAATGCAAACTCTTCCCCTCTCTAAGGTACTGTTTATTATGCTAATGAATATTTTAAATAAGACACTTCAAAATATCATAGGCTAAATTTCAATAACAGGGAACCATCCCTCAGCTGGGATTCATAGAACATTTTCTTGTTGAACTGGAACTAATTCAGAAACTGTGACAGCGTATCCGTTAGCTTATATGACTGTATACATACTGATGATGGCAAAAAACATGTGGCCAAATGTTGCCTTTGTCTTTGGCATCTATAGACACAGGTATAATGTGATTAATAAAAAAATCTGTTCCTGCAAGGAGGGGATTTTTTTTACTTACCAGGCTAAAGTTTAGGTTTGAGGTCTTGTTTACTGTTTCTGCTAGTCCCTATGACATGGAAGACAAGAATATTGTATTTATGAATTAACTGTATATTTGATCAACACACATGGCATAAAATTAACTTTACATTTGTCCTCTATATTATAGTTTGGAAAATACCACAAAGAGTTACTTTGGATAATGTTTATGTGCATTGGCATACATACAGTTACCAAACTCCATCCAAAACGTATTTTTTAGAACTAGACAGAACCTGTGCCTGTTTAGCTTTGTTGTATCGTTATTTGTGTCTTGTGCCTCTTTCAGTGATGGCCGGTCCCCTCATTTTTTGTGCTGGTGTCACAGGACAGTCAGTGAGGTAAAATCTCCCAAACAAGGTGATAGTGAGCAGGTAAAACAAGACAGTAGCACAGACTCTTCACAAATGTATCCAAATCAAAGAAAAGTTTCGGCTCAAGCTGGGGTTTAAACATTTTGAAAGATAAAAATATGCTCTAAATGCTTTTTAAGAAAGAAGCCAGACTGACAAATAATTCCTGAACCCTGAGTAGCAGAGACAAGCTAAAATTATAATGAGGAGCTAATCTTTGTACAATGTAAATGATAAAAGCATATAGCAAATTGATAAAATATATTTTCATTTTATAATGTTGCCTGTAATTTTTATGAGGTATATTTCCAAAGTAAACATTACATCTGTGCTTGTAAATATAATGAGATGTGGGGAACAGTTTGATATTGCAAGTTTGGAGATTACTTTCCCATAGTACAATCAGCTAAAGAGGTCAGTAAGGGCTTGTGTAAAGCTCTTTTACTGCTTGTTAGGAATTTTGGGCAATACAGCTGTTTGGTCGGCCCTTCCCTTCCCTTATCAGCCCATATTATTGTCACTAAAGTGTGGGCACACACCTATGAAGCCAATAACAGGTAAATAAACATAAATCAGAAAAATCATGAATTTGCTATGAAATGTTAATAAGATTGATGTTGTACATAATTTGATGAAAAATCCTCTTCATCCAACCCTTCCAGGATGCCTGCAACCAGGCTCTGCACTCTGTGGTTTCATTTACCGACCCCCTATTTGGAGAAAAGTCTCCATCCTATGCTCTAGTTGCTCCCAAACAATATCCATACAACAACCTGTAATTGGAGCATGGTGAGGATCCTTCTAAAGCACCTTCTGAAGTAAAAAATTATGGATTAAAATAGATTGGCAGAATCTAATTCCTGCAGTATGCCATAATACAATAAAGTGGCACTCTAACAAGTAAAATAAATAGAATATATATATATGTGTGACATTTTTTTTGTTTTGTTTTGTTTTTGTTTGAAGAAGTGGAGTTTTCCCTTAATTCCCCAGCATGAGTATTTGTATTTGCTTTAAAATAACACAACAAATATTAAAACCTATTAAACATACAGTATTTCCAACTAAGCAGCAAATATGTAAAATATAGAATATGTAAAGGTATTGCATTAGGTAGACTTTATAGAAAGTACACAAATTACGCAGAGAAACAATCTTTTATACATCGGCATATTATGAAGGTACCAACATTCATAAAGCAATATAACTCACAAAAATGCCTCCCTGTTCCAGAGTCCCAACAGTGATAAAGCGAGCTGGTGTTGTAGTACACATCTAGAAGACCGCAATAAACAAATTTAATTACACAACATGTTAACAAAGTTAAACATATGAAACTTGAAGCGGGTCCAATTTTTTATGTAAGTGCATCCATACTAAGTAATGTGTAAAAATAACACTTATGGGCATTTATTACTTAATACTTATGTCCCACAAAGATCCCAGCACTCCCCCTGACAATGTGTTCATTTGGTTTTGTCTCCAACCAAATGGGCAGTGCCATCTTTTTTAAGGATGAGAATGTACTTCCTGGACTAAGATGCTGGCTCAGAGATAACACAAACATGTAAATCCTGGTGTCTGTGCAATCCTTAGTTCTAAATATGTGCTATTGTGTATATTCTTTAAAATACGATGGCAATTAATCGATCCTATGGGCATCCCATATACCCTTTTCCCATCCAAGTTGTACCTTCCAATAAAACAACAAAAACAAAACCAGCAAAAGACTGTTCATTGTCTCTGCAAGTGATGTATGAAGTCTGGCAGCGAGGTGAATTGGTGGATTGTTTGTTACTAGCGGCAACTACATTTCTACATTAGTCATATGACAAACTTTTTAATTACTACTAGAATTACATAAAAAGTGGTTATTACTTTGCATTTAGCAAGTGAAGAGAAGAGAATTATGTCTGGCACCATTTTCAGATTTATGAACATTACCTAGATACCACAGACACTTTCAGCAATGTTTTATAGAAGTATTAAGGCATAAATAGTCACTTTTTAATAATCAAAGGCGAGTGGGGTGTTTACTAAGTATTGCTCATTTGTACAGAAATTGATTAGCCGATCAACTTCTGTACAACCAGCCTGTTGGACTTTCCCCGCTTGATCAAAACTGCGGACTATAGCCGGCAGCACTGATCAATGTATTCGCATGGCGGTGAGACTTCCCGCTCTCAGACTACAATACCTCAGCAGGGAGGATTCCCCCATCCACATACCTAAGGTGAATGAGGGAATCTTTTATGCTGAAGTATTGTTTCTTGAGTGTGTGACTGGAGGAATCAAGTCTTTTTTTTACAACCCACTGCTTGAATGAAAAAAAAATACTCATCTATGGCGTACTTAACTGGTCATTACTTGCAGTGGCTCACTGTTACTGAAGTAGAGGGGAAAAGCAAGAGATATGCATTTGACATTGCTTTTGACGAGCACCAGGTTGTGATGACAGCTATCTCCCATAGCGTTTTTAAATGTCTCAACCTCTCAAATATCAGTAAATGAGCCCCTGCATGCCCCTAATATGGGAAAAGTCCCTGGAAAGGTCTTTTGTTTAGACGTGGGATGTATTAGGATGACTAATGTGTTTCTGGAGATACTTAAAGTTGTATAAACATATTCGTTGTACACCTGGGTCTCTCCACTGAAGTCGGACAAGCTGTGTTCATATGGAAGGGGCGTAGGTGAACTGTCCAAGAAATCATAAATGACAGACATGTCAGAGAGGTCTTTCTGACAGATGTGTTGATGTGGAGCATTTCTGCTGATGCAATCCGAGGTGCAGCTCAGCAGTGCTTAATAAATAGCCATTCACCCATGATTGAGGTGGAGAGACAGCTTCAGACACACACGGCTCCAGCAATGTATGAAGAGATATCTTCCCTCTTCCATCTTCCTAGAGCACAGGACTGCCTTCTCCCCTTAGGACGTACAGAGATGTACACAGGCTGCAGCCTCTCCTCCATCCAGCCCGTGAGACAGGTCCACCCCACAGTCTCACATCAACAATTCAAAGGAGAACACACATACCGTTAACAAACCACATAGAACGTTTGAATGTGGACTGGTATGGAGCTCAGAATAACTAACTATTCATCACAGGCTACACCTCCAAACTAGCCATTCCTTTTTATGTACACATGTTGGCCTACTGGCCTATACAGACTGTTCTCTGGTTCTCAGGGCTCTGATGAAGAGGTTATCCTCAAAACGCGTCAGCAGATTTTAAACGAACACTCACCTTAACATGGGCTTGTGTGACTTTTAACCTATTTTTTTCCTTTTATTGCATATTTTGTTACCTGTTTGCATGAAATGTAGTATTGTTATTTATTTGGTTTTACTTTCATTATATATGAATAAATTATACACACTTTGATGTGAGCAATTGATCACGCGCCCTCCATCCACCCTTCTCCATATAGTCTTACTCTGACCACCCCGGGGTCAGTTTGGGCAGCTGGACACACAACACCATCCCTTCCAGTTCCTCTACAGTTTGCAATACTACCAATCTACACCTAACACACCCTCACAAGCTCAGGAGTAATCTTTCTTTGTCCATATTTTGCGGTTAGTAAATAGCACAGATACTGCCTCACTCTCTAGCCCTCATAAGAAAGAAGGGCTCAGAGTAGATGCAGCAACAATGGAGATTCTGGCCATAGACCACAAAGAGAGTACTGACTAGATTGGATTTTGTGATATTGAAATGTGTTAACCACCACTGTTGAGTAAAGCTGGTTCCAGTGTCAGGGAAGCCAGAGTACCTCCAGAAAATGAGAATAAGTCCAGGAACCCTGTGAGAAGAGGGAGAAAGCTTACAGCAAAGAACAGTAGGACCCTGCTGAGATTCAATGTAGGGCATACCTGGAAGCACACCTGGAAAAAAAGTTGGGCCTGTATAACTGACAACGCTCACAGAGGTGTCCCAACTGAAATGAGTGATGCAGGTGTTCTGCCACTATGAAAATGGTTATAGGAATGACACAGGGCTCATACGAATGTGTTTACAGCTTTCTCTGGGTTTAGTAATCCCATATCAGGGCCTGGAGCTTTAAGGCTTCAAAGTGTCTTGGGTGTGATGAAGCCTTCAAACCTGTGTCCAGATCTTGCTGGAAACTTGCAGGCCATGTGTATGAGCAGGTGTGCATACTGGTTTTAAGCGAAGCTTTGCTGAGGCCAGAAGTGGGGCAATGCAGTGTGGTGCTGCAGCAAAGAGGCTGAGTGAGCCAGGCGAGCCAGAGTGCTGCATCTGCATCAAGGACCAGGGGCAATAGCAGCAGTACTGCTGACAAGGAAACCCGGTGACCCGGCATTTTTTCCTGTTGGCTGTTCGTTTTGTGAAGCTGAAACCCATGAGTGGAAAATTTCTGACATAAGAGACATTTGTTTTGTTTTTTGATTGTTTAATAAAAATGGGCTGCCAAATCCTTTACCACAGTTGAAAAAAAGTAAATTCATTAAAAACGCTAATCACCACTGAGTATAATAACCCCATATCACAGAATATAAATTTCAAAATAAAGCTCAGCTATAGGTGAGTGACCAATGGATAGTGATGGATAGAGGTGGAGAACCAGACTTTTGCAATAAATGAACCCCAAAATCATACATCAAAAAACTCTATTTAAAAAACACCCCATAAGATTCCAATCTCACCAACTCATTATATTTTGATGTAGTCTTCCTACCCAATTTCCCCACAAAAAACCCTAACAATTAAATGGTTAAAAAAACGAAAATATTGGTATCAAGGTAGGACTCTCATGGTTTACAGAAGCTCATATATTTATTAATACCGATATCAAACAGAAATCTCTTGTATGCAAAAATAATTTTCTTTTCCTTCCATCAAATAAAACAAATTACAAAGTTGCCATTAAGCCCCCAAATATACACATTTTTTTTTCTAATTATTAGCAGGATTAAAAAAAAAGGGCCTTGCTTTTAGTCCTTGCGTTTGAAGAGGGGGCCACTCATATTCAGTTTTTCTGGGCCTCCTCTTTCTGATCAAAAAGTGTTCTGAGTCTGGTGATATTGTGCAATTATTATTATGAATGTATTTTATAATAAAGTGTATTTCTAACCAAAATGTATTTGGGTAGAGAGGCAAGGCTTAATCCCCTGTTAAGCTTTTTTTTTTATTTTTTTTTTTACTTTCTTTATTTCACTTTCTTTCTTAAGGAAACAGAAACTGAGGGAACATCTCCCCCTAGCTCAGTTTTGGCTATAATCATAAAATTGTGAATTCCCTATAAGTTTTTGCCTCCGTAACAATGGTCACCCTGGCAAGTATAGAAGACTGATCTCATTAGTAGGGATACAGACAGCAATGAAAACTTTAAACTAATGCCCCGTACACATGATCAGAAAATTGCACGGAAAATACCGCTTTCGAAACGATCGTACGATAATCGGATCATTAGTACAAAACTTTCGAGAGCCGATCATGACAGATTATCCCATATTATTCTATCGGACGTGCACGAAAACATTTTTCGTTCGATGCCAGATTGTACGATTTGCGTTTAATCAGTACCGCTATCGTTCAAAAATGCAATACAAATGCATTACAACACATGACATAACTTCCGAGTTTGTTTTATGTCATACGGGAATTTGTGACTTTAGTAAACTCATCAGATTTGATCTGAGATTAGCATGCAACAAAAAAACTCTACTGCCGCGTACACACGGTCGGACTTTCCGGCGTAAAATGTGCGATCGGAGCTTGTTGTCGGAAATTCTGACCATGTGTAGGCTCCATCGGACAGTTTCCATCGGAATTTCTGTCGTACAAAATTTGAGATCTAGTTCTCAAATTTTCCGACAACAAAATCCGTTCGCATAAATTCCGACCGTGTGTACACATTTCTGATGCACAAAGTGCCACGCATGCTCAGAATCAAGCAGAAGAGCCGCACTGGCTATTGAACTTCATTTTTCTTGGCTCGTCGTAAGTGTTGTACGTCACCGCGTTCTTGAGGTTCGGAATTTCCAAGAAGATTTGTGTGACCGTGTGTATGCAAGACGAGGTTGAGCCAACATCCGTCGGAAAAAATCCATGGATTTTGTTGTCGGAATGTCTGATCAATGTCCAATTGTGTGTATGGGGCATTACTCTTAAAATAAAACCAGCTGCAGGACACAAATATGTAATGAAGCCATTATGTGGGCGCCGCTCAGATCTGAAGTACTATGAGGCCAACCTGTGTGATGATGCACCACCCACAAGGTGTGTAAATGACAACCTGTGCTCACAGGAAGTGTGCAGAGTCATGTGAACGTTGTTCTGCCTCAAGGGGGCTGGTGGCACTGGAGTGAGGAGGACGCTGAAGAAAATGCTGAAAAGGGAAGTGGGTAGGTAGAACTTGGCAATAATTTTGTCTT
Source organism: Lithobates clamitans (assembly GCA_037952925.1). Taxonomy (NCBI): domain Eukaryota; kingdom Metazoa; phylum Chordata; class Amphibia; order Anura; family Ranidae; genus Lithobates; species Lithobates clamitans. The sequence goes on from JBBGZY010000031.1 coordinate 947,287, forward strand.
AACACAGTAGTGGGGGCAAATGAAAGAAAAATACATAAACATTTTTAGTGTAGCAAAGTAAAGCATTTGTAGAACAGAAGGCATTCACATGTCTCTTTGAATTACATACAGTAAAATAGAAGGAACACTTCTCATTTCAGGACATTGGGCAGAGCTATGTTAATAACATCTTTGTGCCCCATCAGCCAGATGCACATTCAGAACCGCTGGTATATATAGTGCAAATATAGCCTATTATACTGCCATTTCCGGCTTTTTGGCCATCGGTGCAGTGTATGGAAAACATCATGGCTTCTATGGAGTATTGTGTGGGACCCAATGAGACAGTATAACCATACAGGTTATGCTGAGAAGGGACAAACCTATTTTAAAAGCTCTCCAACCTAACTAATGTGCAGCACAGTGAAGCTTTCATAGAACAAAAAGTATTCCCATGTCTCATTTCATTATATATCCACCAAAATAAAGTAATTATGCTTCACATTAGGGCAGTGTCGGCGCAATGCAATTTATTTATGTTTTATTCTTTCTTTAATATTTATATAAATCTGTATTTTACAAATAAATATTAACTAATGGGTAAACCCATGACACTAGTTTCACAGGGAGCGCAGTGGTAGCCATTTGTTCATTTTACTCGGTCTAATTTTTGGCATGCACAAGAGAGGAAATCACTCAGACTGGTGGTTGATGCAAATACTAAATAGATGGCATTCATTTAATAAAGCACAGTGTATTATAAAAAAAAAAAAATTCCCACTGGTTTTCAGCTTTTTTTTTTCATCCTTTTTGCATCTCAGTGTTAATCTTCTGCAGCCTCTTTTTTTTGCTACTTCCAATGGCAGCCCGTCCATTAGGGTTGCCCGGCCGGCACCCCCTCTCTCCAGGCCACCCCCCTATATGCAATGGATAGATTCATGCATAGCATGAATCTATCCATGGGCGCCGTGGCCACTGGGTGCATGAATTAAAGCGGCTCTAATAGGCTTCAAAATAGGGTGGGCTCGGGTCGCAGAGGATGCTCTCCAATCCCACCCTGGTGTGTTGCAACAGTGAATGAATATTTGCTGTTGCAACACTGATCCTCCTCCCAGCCAATCAGGAAGCAGGTATGAGGCAGTTGTGCTAGTACCGTTTCACTCGCGGCCCGGGGTGTTGTTTGCCGCCCCCCCTCCAAGCAAAACCCACCAGCCGCCGCCGGCTATTTCCAGTCTACATGAACTCTCTCCAGCAATTGCTGCATGACATTTCTCTGGGTATTTTTTGTAACAGGGATAAAAGTGGGCCATGCCTGCTTAGTGTGCATTGAAATGGCCACTTTTAGCCTCTATCAGGAGCCCCTATGACAAGATGTCAGTGGAGGAACAGAATTGTAAGACAAGGATAGAGTGTCACCACTATACAGGCAAGGGTCTAAACATAAATGGATTATCAGGAATAATTTTAATAAAAGCTGTAGATTTAAAAAAAATGGAATATTAATTTTGAAATTATCCAAAAATGTTAAAGCTTATATGCGGTTTTAGTTAAAATGTTAATATTTAGTCTCAAACACAATGAAGGAAAATGAGGATGAGACAACAATAAGCAGTGAATACAACAGACCAGTACAGAACTGTAAAATATGACTTACATCTTGCTGGCTGCATCTTCCTTTGTCATCCTGTCTTTTGTCTGTGCAGGAACAGAACATCATTTTAATTTCACTGTTTTACTAATCCAGTTCTATTGACAATTGTTTTTACTTTCAGTCCTGTCTATGGTAGTAGCAGTTCCATTATGTCAAGGATGCACAAATATCAAGTAAAGTTAAGGGATTGTTACAAAATAGCATCTTCTTGTGATTCCCCACTGTCACTTACTGTGAACAAACTTTCTTATGCCAATGATTTAAAGCCATTTTTATCTGTTTAATAAGCATGCCTTCCTTGTTTTTCTTGTCCTGTTAAACTGCAGGCAAGTAAAATACAACCAATGCAATGTTTACTTTGGGCCTGTGAAACAGCCCTCTGAAAACAGGGAAACAGAAGGCTGAGATAGGCATTTATATTTGCAAAGCTGCTTTGTATCACAAAATATATTAAAATAGCTATTGAGGTTAGTTTACTAAAACTAGAGAGTGCAAAATCCATGCAGCTCTGCCTGGAAACCAATCAGCTTCCAGGTTTTATTGCCAAAGCTTAATTGAACCAACTGAAGTTAGAAGTTGACTGGCTACAATGAGCAGCTGCACCAGATTTTGCACTCTCTAGCTTTAGTAAATCAACCCCACTGTGTCTTAAAAACAGAGCTAATAATAAGTTAGCTCAGCAATAATATAAACTTATTTAGGAGGAATTTCGTCCCTCCCCCAGGTTAATTTGGCTATTATCGGCTTCTTCACTGGATTTTTGTTCAAATAACATGCAGTACTGTAAAATATTATAGTTAACCTCCCTGGCGGTATGATTATTTCGGATTTTAGGTGCTGAAAGCGGTACAATTATTTTGCATGGAAATTTGGCGTTTTATATTGTAGGTCTGTAAATCTTAACAATAACACACTTAAATCTGTCCAAACCAGAGTCTAGTAGATATCCCGGGTATGATAAAGTTTGAAACACAAAAACATAAATTATAATATAATAAATAAAAATAAATAATTAAAAAAAATAAAAATAAATAGTAATAAAATAAATTTCCCCACGATTCACTATCGCTCAATTCTGCAAGTGTTCTAATTTACTATCGCTGTTTTCTAGCTGGTCTAAAGCCACTTTTGACGTAAAGGGACACTTTTTGGTTGCTATGGACAATCTCCAGTTTCCAGGCAGAAAGAACAGTATATATAACATAAAACTGCATGCAGGGCATGGGCCAAAGCACTGGGGACAAAAGGGATATGAAATCATTTCATACAATACTGTAATCTGTAAGATTACAGTACTGTATGTGTTATGATTTTGACTTTTTTTTTAATTTGCCGCCAGGCTCCGCCCCTGTGCGTCGCGATGCTCGCAGGGAACGGAGCCTGGCACGGAGAGGCTTTAGAGGAGGACGGAGCCCACGGACACTGCGGGGGACATCGCAGGATCCCGGGGACAAGGTAAGTAAGGAGGCACCAGGATCCTGCGATGTAATCCCGAGTGTGGCTCGGGGTTACCGCTAATGGTCCTGAATTTTAACCCCCGAGCCACACTCGGGAAAACTGCCAAGGAGGCTACTATATAAAATAGGGGCCTCTTCAAAAAGTACTAAACAAGCCTCAAACCATAGGAAGCACCAGCCCAGTAATAAATGAGATAGAAAAAGAGAATAATTCAGAAAAATGGGCATTTAAATTTAAATGGTAGTTCCCTGGATGTTTTAAGACATATCACGTAGATACATATATTACATAGTACAAAGGTTTTTATTAATGCATACAAAACATCAAATCAAAAAAATAAGGCCAAACATAAGCCCATACATATAAAAAACACACAAGTGTTGAGAACCATCAGACATTAAATAGCATGTGTCATTCCCATTGGTAAGATTTTTTCTCGTTGCCCGCCCTATGATAATTGGCCACCAGGATCAGGAGGTTAGGACAAATTTCCTCAACAGAGACAACGCAAAGAAAAAATAATTATAAGGATAATAATAACTCACTCTTTTCAAAACTAACAAAAAAAGGTTTGGCTGAAGTTATGTTAGGATTCATTTCCTGCAAAATTAATATACAAACCTAGAATAATGCTAAACTAACCTTCAAATCTAATTGTGAATATGATGAAGACATGTGTGGGAATGTTTTTATCTCTAGATGCACATCTAGTCAGCACTCCAGTTAACGAATTATAAAAAGGAAAGGGTCTTGCCCTCTGTGACTACAATATGAGGCAGCTGGAGGAGCTGAAATAAACAGAAGCTCTGAGATCATTGTTTCACATCATTAACCTTGCCTTTGCCTGTGTTCTCTATCTCTCGGAAAGCACACTGCACCCAAATATGGATCACTGTTAACAGTGTTTTAGTAGCTCTTTTATGCAATTAATATAGTATTTCTAGAACCTTGTGAGCTATCAGAATGTGTCAAGGGAAGGCAACTGTGTCCAGAAAATGTGTCCTTTACAACAGACTGGTGATTTTGTCCATAGCAACCAGATTATTTTATTGTAATTAAGCCATGTTTAACAAAATGTTATCATTTTACATTTACTGTATAACCTTGCTGTTTTCTAGCTATAAAATATACACTCACCGGCCACTTTATTAGGTACACCTTGCTAGTACCGGGGTTGGACTCCCTTTTGCCTTTAGAACGGCCTTAATTCTTCATGGCATAGATTCAACAAGGTGTTGGAAACATTCCTTAGAGATTTTGGTTCAAATTGACTTGATAGCATCACACAGTTGCTGCAGATTTGTTGACTGCACCACATCCCAAAGGTGCTCTATTGGATTGAGATATGGTGACTGTGGAGGCCATTGACGTACAGTGAACTCATTGTCATGTGCAAGAAAACAGTGGTGAGACGGTTTGAGCATTGTGACATGGTGCATTATCCTGCTGGAAGTAGTCATTAGAAGATGACTTCAATGACAATACTCAGGTAGGCAGTGGCATTTAAACAATGCTCAATTTGTATTAAGGGGCCCAAAGTGTGTTAAGAACATATCCCCCATACCATTACACCACCAGCCTGAACCATTGATACAAGGCAGAATGGATCCATGCTTTCATGTTGTTTATGCAAAATTCTGACCCTACCATCTGAATGTCGCAGCTGAAATTGAGACTCATCAGAACAGGCAAAGTTTTTCCAATCTTCTATTGTCCAATTTTAGCTGACAGGAGTGGCACCCGGTGTGGTCTCCTGCTGCTGTAGCCCATCTGCTTCAAGGTTCGATGTGCTGTGCGTTCAGAGATGGTATTCTGAATACCTCAGTTGTAACAGTGTTTATTTGAGTTACTGTTGCCTTTCTATCCTCTCAAACCCATTCTGCCCATTCTCCTCTGACCTCTCACATCAACAAGGCATTTATGTCCACACAACTGCCATTCTCTGTAAACCCTAGAGATGGTTGTACATGAAAATCCCAGTAGATCAGCCATTTTTGAACAGCACATCTGGCACCGACAACCATGCCACTTTCAAAGTCACCTAAATCCCTTTTCTTCCCCATTCTGATCGGTTTATTAGCAATTTGTGTTACCAGATGTAGTGCTACGTCTGTAAGGGTCGCTGGTGAATGTGGTCGTCTCCCACCCAGCACAGCCAGGCACACGAGTTTCCAGTCACACAGAGTCAAAAGTCCTTGTACCTTTGTTTTTTTTTTTTTTTTTTTTATAGGGGAATAGAACTTGGATAGGGATAGGGTACATATGGGATGCCCTCTTGATTGAAGGAAAATTGGTAGGGATTCAACTATATACACTCCAGTATACAATATACAATCTCTTCTAATCAACCTCCAGCACATACACTTGCTTACAGACTGTCAAGTACCTGGTAGTAGAGTCTGATATGCAGAGGGAGGACTCTCTTACACCTCCGACTCAAGGCCCCTGATAGAAAAAACATGAGGCGCAGGAGTGCAGAGTCGCACATGAGTCCAGAGCAGGTGGACACTGGAGCAGGGTCAGGTGCAGGCAGATTCGGCAACAGGCTGGCAGAGAGGAAGCAGATGGAGCAGGCAGGAACGTGGTCTCAGGTACAGGAAGGTTCGGCAACAGGCTGGCAGCAAGTTAACAGAAGGAACAGGCAGGAACATAGTCAAGACAGGCCGAGGTCAGATGCAGGCAGATAAGCAGGGATAGTCAGGAGCAAGCCGGGTAGGTCAACTGGAGCAGTTACAGGCAAACGAAAATCAGGGATCACAGGTAACGCTGTAGACTCAACAGCACCGATCCAAGGAAGTAAGGCAGTTTAAATAGTCTGTTAGTGCCACAAACGACACTAGACATGAGTGTGTGCGCGCCAACATGAGTGCGGCACTAGTGCGCAAGCTTGTGCGCGTGTGCATAGGTGCGCGCAAACGTGCCCGCGCAGCCCTTCTCAGTGAGACATACCGAACAGGGGGACATCTACGGTTGCCATCCTGATTGCTGGTGTGCCCTTGCTGACACAGACTTTAACTCCTAGGACCAGCTAGCACTGATGTGGGGATCTGACAATGGCTCTGTCAGACCCAAGCAAATGCCCTTTGCAGGCCGGGACAGCGGGCCCCTATGGTGTAGCAAAAATAAATGGTAGTCCTTAGTGCTAGCTGTCTTACACGTGGCTACTGCTCCCAGCACCACCTCTTCAGGCACTGTCAGCCCTTCTGGCTGCAGCTGCCCCCTTTTCTTCTGATTGTGCCACCACAGTCCTCCTGAGTGGCTCTGCACCCATCCTAGACTGCTCCATCCCAGTCCTCTCAGGCATGCATCCCAGTCCTCCTGACTGTGTGTCACTCACCAGCCCTCTTGGCAGTTCCTGTTGCTCCTGCGCCCGGCAGTGTTCTCCCACTGTCCTCTCCTTGCTCCCAGTGCATCCTGGCAAGGACACCTCCATGGTTTTGGTAAGGTCCCATCTGCACCCAGGCCCAAGGTCACCCCCCCACAGACTGGGGAGCTCCCTCAAAGGCCACAACAGCCTAACACTCCATCTCCGGCTTCCACCTGAGCTCTCCTCCCCAGCTGTGCTGACCCAGAGTATATGAAGGGGCCTGCCCCTTGCCAATTCAAGTTGGGGATTGGTCAGGGCCCTCAGAATACTCCAGGCAGCTCCACCTTACTCCCCCTCGCATCTTTCTAGAAGGTTCCAGCACATTCTAGAAATAGGGGGGGTGTCTCAGTGATGCTGCCTGTGAGTCATCCAGCTCTCCCTGGATCTCTACTCAACCCAGGAAAAACACAGACAGGCTTGGCTGCCAGCCAAGCCTGCACAAATGTACCTACTATAAACAAAAATCTCACCTCTAGCCCTCTAACAATGCTAGGGGGTGCTAAACAAGCAATTGAACATGTGTACCTAATAAAGTGGCCGGTGAGTGTATTTGAGGGCTTTGTTTCTCATTTCTTAGTATTTTTTCTTATCATGTATTGTATTTGAAGACTAGACTTTGAATTGAAAAGCCAAGGATGTTCCTTTCTTCTTACTTTGCTTCCAAAATAATTTTCACCTCTTCTGTATATTATCTGCACATATCTGGTAATAGTTTCCTTTCTTCACTAATTTCCTTCCCTTCTCTTTTCTATACTACTTTCCCCTCCCTACCTCCCATATTTTTTTTTTCACTTTCAGCCAACACCTGTTTACAATTTTAAGGTTACATAAAAACAGGACTCTCAGCCCATGTATGTCATTCCCCAGAGTTTTCCGATGCCCGGGAGGCACAGGCTGAAATATACACCAGCTGGATACTGTACAGAGTGGTACTCACTTTTAGTTTTATTAAGTTTAGGTTACTTAAAGTAAGTAACAAAACAAGAAATATAAACAAATCCCCATGAGAGGCAACTAGGGCAAATCAAGAGTATTACAAATAAAATGGGGTAGCCAACCCCTTGAGTACAATGTATCATTCAGTACCATGAGTGCATATAATAAGTAAGAGGGGGTACAACTGAACAGCCAAGTAATGTGTACTATCAGAATGATCTGGGTGTTATAGAGGGCCTTTTAGGGGGTATAGTGAGTTAGTGAGTCCAAGCTGAACAGAGTACTTAAGAACCATGTTCCTACTTTGAGGGTTCCTAAAACGAGTTGGCTAGTAAGGATAAAATCTAATATCTATTGTTATCAGAGGCAAAAGCCCATGAAAATGATTGCTAGGATAGAGAAGGAAAGAGAGGAGAAATAAAGAAAAAAAAAGAAAAGAAAAGAGGGGGGAGGCCATAGGATAAAGGGGGAGAGAGTTGGATTAGGTGGGGATAGGTTGAGCTGAGCAGCCTCTGCCTCTCTCGGATATGGTTAATATATTGAGAAAGTAGATTGGCTTCAGGTATGTTGTTCACCGTGTGTTGGATGAAGTCTGCAGATTCTTGGTAATGCAGCCAGCAGGCCCAGGTGTGAGTGAACATGGAAGGGTTATCATGAGCTATACGTATGAGCTCTCTCATTTCTGCAACTTCCCGAGTGCATTTGAGCAAGTCAGTAAGTTTCGAAGTGTCTGTGGAGCAGTATTCATGTTTTAGTGCTGTATGTGTTTAAGGACATATGAATTCGGAACACAGAATTCAGCGACGCCCTGGGGACCCTTTCTCAAAAATTCCCTGGCAATTTAAAATCATGCCCAGTGCGGGAAATTCTTCATGGAATTGTGATCTTCTGAGCAGAGAGAGGATTTGGGGCAGGAGAGGCTGTGCTCTCCATTCTTTTAAGTTGCTGACTCTGGACTGGACACAGTGGGACACCTTTAGAGATCGCTGGAACCTTGAAAGGTAAATATTAGTTAAAGAATAATAAAGTTATTTTTGTGTAGTGTGGGTTAAATGGCCCCTAAAACCAGTTCACTTTGAGGAAGGGACAACCACCTAGGTGCATGGTAGGTGTGACATTAGCCCTTACTTCCAAACACCCCCTTTCTGGGCACTGGGGTTCCCAAAAGGCTGGTGCCTTTCAGTGTTAGGGTTCTGCATGCAGACCTCTCCCTTGTTATGGGAATAGCAGGCCTGCATGCCTGCCTGCCAGTATTGCTGAAACTGTTCTTATTCACAGTTTCAGCACCACGGATAGCAAGTATCAGTTAATGAATTCCCATTATTTAACAAGATTCGCCCAAAACAGATTCACCCAAAGGTGAAAAATAGCTGCTACTGTACTATGAAGATTCATTTGGGCATGTTTTACCCTAACAATTTACCCATTGAATGTCATATAATACATAGGACGAAGCCTGCCAGATTTGTCCTGCCATTTGCTGGGTAAATCTTATTGAATCTTACTCCTCTTCTGTGACCCAACATCCACTGTGGAATCAATAGTAGCTATGCCGGGGGGCGTGGCTAGCCGGCGCTGAAGATGGCTGCTTAACCTCATAGCTCCACAGCGAGGGAGTACACCGGAACGAATCACGCCTGACAGACCGGACCGATTCACCCCAAAATCGCTACACAGCTTCCCGCAGTGCCGACCGACAATGTCCCGCAAACGGATGGGAGAAAGGGGAATCAGAAAACTCACTACGTTCCTGTTTCCTCAGGACAAGGTCAGTACTATCCAAGATGGCGCCGGCGGCCTGACAGAAACCAGTGAGGCTTACACAGACCTCCCTGACGCCATCCACAGTGAAATGGGCACGGCTCCTCTGCCTCTATCCCCTACCCAGGACCCTGGATCTGATCCCCTCACTTCCAGCCCTGCTAAAGCTCGGATGCGGATGGATATACCGCAATCACATTCTCCTCATACCAGCGCTGCAGTACAGGCCCAAGCCTTCAACCCCTTTCAGTCTAACCAGGCGCTGCATAACTCCATGGCATCTTTCCCCACCTCAGGCCAGCCAGTAATAGACACAACCCTAAAAGAGATGCTGATGTCCCTACAAACCTCTCTGATGACAGATTTATCTTCCCTATTCAGTAAAATCTCCACAGAGATGCACTCTATGGACAATAGAATCTCTAATATGGAAAGGGGAATGACAGAATGCACAGCCACAGTGAATGACATTATAGATGCGGTAGATGACATTAAAGATGAGCAGCACTGGGTCCGGGCCAAGCTGGCCGATTTGGAAGATCGCTCTCGACGTAACAACGTCAAACTGCGAGGGGTCCCTGAGTCCATACCCCCGAATGATCTCCCCAAATATGCCAAGGACCTCATACACACTATTTTACCCGACGCAGCTCCCAGAGATATCGTCATCGATAGAATTCACAGGATCGCCAAACCGTCTCATCTAGCAGCATCAGTACCAAGAGACGTACTCATGCGCATTCATTTTTTCCACATAAAAGAAAAAATGATGTCAGAAGCCAGAGCCAAAGCTCCCCTGCCCAGACCCTACGAGGCAATACAGATCTTTCCAGATCTTTCCAAATTCACCCTGCAAATGAGGAGGAAGCTAAATCCCATCACAAAAGGCCTCTCCAACCATAAAATCCCATATAAATGGAGATATCCAGCGACCATCCTCATCCTGAAAAATGGCACTACCCACGCTGTCAATGATCTAATGAAGGGGCTGCACCTTCTCCACGAATGGGGCATCATCTTGGATCCCCCAACGGACGGGATCTCCCCTCTGCCACAACGAAATTCTTCCCACAGGCGCAACAACCAGAACCCCAAGATCCACCATACCCACACGAATACCTGAATATGTTGGGCCATAATATCTACAGCTCATTTCTCCCTCGCTGTCTTGAGCAATGTTTCTAATTGTTCTATCTCTTTCCTTTTGAACACTAACTGTTTTCCCCCAACTGCGGCATAGCTTCTCATAAGCTCTCTGTTATTTACGCCGCCACGTTTCCTATACAGCGAGATTGCAGTAGAAACTTAAATCTATTACCAATTCTTGTTCTAATTGTTGGTTCTTCCAGCCTTTTATTTTGTTGCCTTCCTCCAGTTCCCTCCTGCGGCTTCCGGTACAGATCTCCAACACAACGCAAGCGACCATCCATCCAGCAACTTAACCACGACACCATCGCCAACATCCTGCAAACTACAAGCAACTAACTGTAAGTGACTCTTCTACACTAAACACACTCCACCCAACATCCCTTGATCATGCCCTGCAACATTGTGTCCCTCAATGCCAAGGGCCTCAACCACCCGGCAAAACGGCATTCTCTATGGCACACTGCGGCAAAATTGGACTGTGACATCCTCTGTGTCCAAGAAACCCACCTGCTCCCTGCGGCAACAACCCTTTGTCATAATCGGCAGTACCCCCAAATATACCATGCCACTTATAGCTCCAAGAAAAGAGGAGTTCTCATAGCGATCAAACAAGGGCTGGACTTCCAACTGCTACAACAAACCTCTGACCCCAACGGTAGATATCTCATTCTATCCTTCACCCTCAACAAAGTGAGTTATACCTTAATGAATATCTACGCCCCCAACACCCGACAGATCAGTTTCCTGAAGAAAGCCTTCACTAAGGTTAGAGCGGAATGCAAGGGACACTTGATAGTCTGCGGAGACTTCAATTTAGTTCCCGATATTCATATGGACACTACTTCTCCTGCGAAAAGAAGAGAGTCACCCCTGGGGCGGCTCCTCACGTCACACGACATGTTTGACGTGTGGAGATGCCATCATGGGTCCGAAAAAGATTTTACCTATTTTTCCCCCCGCCACACTTCCTATTCTAGGATTGATTTGTTCCTCACAGACAAATGGCTACTACAAAACATCAGCGCATCTGTAATCCACACCGTGACGTGGTCAGACCACGCCCCAATCTCTATTTCCATCAACGACATGCCGCCCCAGCGGAATACGTTCCTCTGGCGAGCGAACAATTATATCTTACAGCACCCCACCTACTCCTTAGATATAGAAAAACATATAAGTGATTATTTTGATTTAAACAAAGGGTCTGTGGGGGATCCCGTGACGGTGTGGAACGCGCACAAAGCGGTTATCAGAGGTTTTGTCATGAAACTGAGCTCTGTGTGTAAAAAGAAGAGGACGCAGCAAATAGACACCCTTACCTCCCAAATTGCGACTCTTGAATCCCAACATAAGACTAACCCTGACCCGAACACCCAAGCCCAATTATTGACCCTAAGACGTGACCTGCGCTCACTTCTTCTCCACTCCTATGAACTAATCCAGCGTAAGCTTAAAGCTACCACATACTCTACGTCCAATAAAGCAGGTAAAAGACTAGCGCAACGCATCAAAGGACGAAGGATCAAATCCAAAATCACGACATTATCCTACCCACACTCAACCGACACTCTGACTAACCCCCAGGACATAGCGAACGCATTCAGCGACTACTATAGTAAGCTCTACAACATCAAACATGACCACGCTACTTACCAACCATCCCATGAAGATATCAACAACTTTCTTCAACAAATTAAACTACCAAAGCTGACTGACTCTCAACTGACCTCCCTCAACGAACCATTCTCAGACAGGGAAATTCTTGATACGATATCCTCCCTACCAACGGGCAAAGCCCCAGGACCAGATGGTCTCACGGGAGAATACTATAAAAGGTTTTCTAGACACTTACTTCCCCAAATGACAGAATTCTTCAACATTGCTGCCTCCTCCTCAACATTCCCTGATGAATCACTAAACGCTCTTATCATTACTATCCCGAAACCAGGTAAAGCTCCTACCTCCCCCCAAAACTACCGCCCTATCTCCCTATTGAATCTTGACGTAAAAATATATGCCAAAACGATTGCCAGACGCCTTATGGCTGTTATGCCTGATCTCATACACACAGACCAATCAGGGTTCATTAGAGGCAGGCAAGCCCCTGACGCCACAAGAAGGATGGTAAACATAATACACCACATTGAGTCCAGTGGAACGCCTTCTCTGCTCCTCTCTTTGGACGCAGAGAAGGCGTTCGATAGAGTACACTGGTCATACCTCAGAGCAGTACTAACTAAACTCGGATTTAAAGATCTCATATACAACGCTATTTTAGCTCTATATACTGTCCCAACTGCGAAGGTATACTCCGCAGATATGCTTTCACAAACCTTTCACATCACAAATGGCACTCGCCAGGGTTGTCCATTGTCCCCACTAATTTTTAACATGCTCATAGAGCCACTCGCGGAACATGTTCGCTCAAACCCCTTACTCACAGGAGTCACAATAAGGAATACGTCACATAAAATCAGCCTCTTTGCTGACGATGTCATACTAGTGCTCACCAATCCAAATTCCTCCCTTCCTGAAGCCCAAAAATTATTGGACTGGTTCGGTCGCGTATCATACTACAAGCTTAACGTAACTAAGTCCCATATTCTAGACCTTAAACTGGACGCTACTTCTCGAAACCTGCTACAAGCACAATTCCCCTTTGCTTGGGCCGACCAAAGCATCCCATACTTAGGAATCCACCTCACGAAATCAGTTAAACACCTATTTGCAGCCAATTTCAAACCTCTCCTCGCCACCTTAAAAATAGATGCACAGGCCATAACCAAACACAACCTTTCTTGGTCTGGTAGGCTGGCAGCATTCAAAATGCTACACCTGCCCCAAATCCTATACCTATTCAGAACTCTACCCATACCCCTACCTAAATACTACTTTAAATCATTGCAAACCATACTTAACAAAACCATATGGAATGAATCCAGACCTAGATGCGCACATTCGACACTTAGAAATCACAGACTGGCGGGAGGTTCAGGGACAATAGACTTCGAAGACTATCACACAGCAGCAATACTAGACCAGCTCGGCGAGTGGTTCAGTACAAAACCTACCAAACTCTGGAGCTCAATAGAACATTCCCACCTGCTTCGCCCAAACCTACAATCTTGGTTGATGAGCGCACCCTGGGGTCCAAAACTGTCGACGGCAACACCTCCCACCATGGTGGCGGCAACCTCAGCATGGAAAAAACTAATACACAACAGCGGTGTTACACCCGACACTCCCCCCACTCCTATCCCTATTGAAGCTCTCCATCACCTCTCTCCAGACTTAAATTTAAACCACTGGACCAAGAACGGTATCCGAAACATACAACACATTTTACTCAAAGACAAACCCAAGTCTTTTACCCTCTTGAAACAAGAATATAACCTACCCCAAACAGAACTCTTCACCTACCTCCGAATCACGCACTGCCTTAAAAACTCCCACCTTCAGTTATACACTATACATCCTAAAGCATGGGATTTTCTAACGTCCTCCACCCCCAAACGCAAGGGAATATCCCTATTCTATAATATCCTACACCAGAAACAGCAGTTTAACAAGACACCCCCACATATTCACTGGGAACATGACTTAGGTCAGACCTACTCGGAACACCAATGGCAAAAAGCGATCCAGTCAATCTATAAATCCACAAAATGCGCCACGCTCTGGGAAAACACCCAAAAAATACATCTCAGGTGGTACTTAACCCCATCCAGAATTGCTAAATTCAATCCTTCTATTAGTGATCAATGCTGGCGCGGATGTTCAATCAGGGGAGATCTCCTTCACATCTTCTGGACATGCCCACGTTTGCGTAACTACTGGAACAAGATCTTCCAAATAATATCTGACGTTATACACCAAAATTTACACCCATCACCTGATCTAGCTGTACTGAACCTCACTATTGAAACAATACCTACACCCTACAGACACACAGTGACCCATATCCTGTTAGCTGCAAGATTATGTATCGCAAGACTATGGAAAACGGATGCTGCCCCCTCCGTTGAACATACTCTAGATACGGTAAACCTCCACTACAGCTTTGAAATGATGATGGCCTCTAGTTCAGGCCTCACACACACTGTGAAATATAAATGGAGGCCATGGGAGTTGTGGACCGGAGCTGCATCATTCCTTTCATAACCATTCACCTGATGATCCAGAAACCTTTCTTATTTTCATGATAAGCAACATAGCGTTACCGCCTTTTCTTGATAAAATCTTTTTTTCTTTCCCCTCTCTTGCATATTCCTACTGCTTCTGTTTATAGACTCTATTTTACCTATGATATATACAAGCCGGAGACTGTCCACACAGAGTGCCACCCCCCCGGGTGAAAAGTGTTCCCATTAGGGCGCCTGGGGTGGTGCTACTCAGACCATAATTAATCTCCGATATCGGAAGCGGTATTATGACAGTTCTCTGCTATATGTTATAACACTATCCAGATCATATGTTTCTTTGTACACAACTAAACGATTGTACTGTACCCAATATACAATGTGCACATTGTATTGTTATATACTCTTTGCAAAAATCAATAAAAATCTAATGATGAAAAAAAAATAGTAGCTATGCCACTCCAACCTGGCCTCTTTCCCTGTACCATCAATTCCCATCAGATGCCTGTCCAGGAGCACCAATCTGCTCAGCTGTGCCACTTGTCAAGTAGAAATGAACTGGCCACACACTGATGTCACCAATCTAAAACCAGCTTTACTATAATAAATAAATACTTATCTTCATGATTAAGCCCTTAGTGGGGTAAAATGCATTGAAGCAGGGGGTGAGCAGGTGAGACTATATGTTGTGAATCCCCTATTTATTATAATAATGCTGGTTTTACATTGACAATGGCATGCCTGATTCATTTCTTGTAGCATCCATTGTATTTCAAAACGGCTTCTACTAAACTGACTGTACTAACCATTGCCAATGGCACACAATGAAACATTACTGCAATAGTGTTTGTGTTGTTATTCCTACATCCCTAATAATGTAATGTGAAATTACATGGGTGACATCCTCATGACTCACTCCCAATTCTATGACGTTACTGCCGTCACACAACATGTCAACAGCCTGCACAAAAGAAAAACAATCACTATTGTAACATTTTGCTATCTATTTAACTTAGTTTCCTTTAGTGATTGATTACCTGTATAGTCTAAATCACAGCGATTTCTCCTATTTCCTAATGAAAAGGTTGATGGTCCTGCAGTCTGCAAAACATTAAACAGGAGAAAATTATGGATATTTGTCACAGCAAAAATAGACTTCTTGAGGCAGTTGTTACTAGAATACTGGCAGTTATATGCAGGCTAAGATGTACTGTCAGTTAAACTTCATTATGTCTTGTGATTTATCACTAAGCAGTGCTATTATGACTGGTGTAGCTACCTAGCAGCCAGGTTTTCTTCATTTCTCCACCAGACTGGGATTACATACAAGGAACTGATCATTTTTATGCAAAAGTATAACAATTTTCTATTTTTTTTGTTCCCATTTTCTAATACTTGATTGTCATAAAAGTCCAGGGTAGAAAGTGACAGCACAAAAATTCAACTCAGCTTTTTAAGCCTGCAATGTAAGTAAAAAATGCACGAAAAAGACCAGAGCTGGAGGCCTTAAAGTGATTGTAAAGTCTTCTTTTAAAAAATAAAATAACAAACAGGGCAGCCTTGATCCTCCTCTTCTCGGGTCCCTCTGCGCTGCTCCTGGCCCCTCCCTCCTGTCGAGTTCCCCCACAGCATGCAGGGGGAACCTGAGCCGAGCTGCAGCTCCCTGTGTCCATTTGGACACGAAGCCCCAACCCGGCCCTGCCCCCTCTCTCCCCTGATTGGCTAACTGACTTTGATTGACAGTCACGAGAGCCAATGGCGCCACTGCTGTGTCTCAGCCAATCAGTAGGAGAGTTCCAGATGACTAAGACACTCGTGGACATCGCTGGAGAGAGATGGGGCTCAGGTAAGTAACTAGGGGTGCTGGGGAGGCTGCTACACACAGAAGGTATTTTTCTTAATGCATTGAATGCATTAAGATAAAAAACCTTCTGCCTTTACAACTCCTTTAATAAATAAGGCAATATACTGCATGCCTTTGTACACAGTGTAGACAGCACAGGAAGCAAAGTTTGTATACGGAATGAGCAGGGCCACTGATAGGGCAGGACAGCCGGGCCTGTTGTACCGGGCTCGGCCCCATCAGCTACACAGCTGGGCCCGAGCAACATTACAGTTCATTGACGTATTAAATAAAAAAATAAAAAATCGAGCTTGATAAACTTCTACCCCGCTCCTACTTGTTTATGGAGCAGGGTTATATAATTTTCCTGGGCCCCATTAAGGAAAACAGAGGGGCCCAGGTGAGCGCAGAGGAGGTAACATTTCTTCATTTTCAGGGCGTATGTACATCATGCCACCCGGCTGCTTAATTAGTCCCAGCCGATTCTCTGCCCCCACCCGGCACCTGCCTCCAGTTCTCAGGTGCTGAGATGCGAGGTGGCAAGTGGCTGACAGGGAACATCTGAAGGAGAGCGTGGCTGCACTGGACACAGTGAGTGTAGAATCCTTACTGCGTCCTTTTATATAACTCACAGCACAGCAAGTTATTATCAGCATTACAATAATCATCACAATAAGCAGGGGCTCTATCGTGGCTCTGTGTCACATGGCTGCTGAAGGTGCTGACTTTGTTATGGCTGTACTGTGTTACAGTCCGTTACATACAGCACAGCCATAAGTTAACAAAGTCAGCAAACAACAGCCATGTGGCACAGAGCTATGATAGAGCCCCTGCTTACTGTGCTGCCTGTGATGATTATTGTAATGCTGATGATCATAAGATGGTGAGATGTTACTTTACAATTTAGTTGGGGGAGCAGTAAACATGTGCAGTGGAGCTGCATTTGTACCACCTCCCAAACCAATCGCCTTTGACCACTTCCCGTCCAGTGACGTACCAGTGCATCACTGGATTGGAAGGGTGATATCTGGGCCATCACTGCAGCAATGATTGAGATAAAAATTTCTAGCCCCAGCGATTCTGCACAAAGTAAAAGTAATCCTAGTGACTAAGAAGCCCCTGAATTACTTTTACAGGCAGAGGAAGGGGGTCCAACCAGTGCAACCAGTAGCATTCGGTTCTTGGGATACAGTGAGAGGGATGGATGTCATTACAATATATATATGTAAAAGTGCTGCATAAATTGACAGCGCTATATAAGTACCTGAAATTAATCAAATAAATTCCTTCAACCGCCTGTCTTCAGAAACTGGAAGCAACAAGGATTTTGTTGCTTCCAGTTTCAGTCTGATGTAAACAAGCCTTTACTGGCTTGAACAAGCATCTGATCACACCAATCTTGGTTTGATCAGATGCTTTGGAGGCCAGAGGACAGATATGTGGTCTAAAAGACCCCTGATCTCTCCATAAAAAGGACCTGTCATGGCCCATGCTATCACAAGGGATGTTATTCATCCCTTGTGAAAGAAAAAAAAATTAAAGATACAGTGTAATTTTTTTAAATTTTTAAATAAAATAAAAATAAGTTTAAACTGCCCCCGCTCCTTCATGCTTACGCGCAATTGCAAACGCACAAGTTGGCCCTACATATATGTGTAAACAGCAACAAACTTGCATTTTGTTTCGAGCCGGGGCCAGGGGCAGGGACAGGGGTGAGGTCAAGAACATGGTTGAAGGAGGCCCCATCATGTAGGCTATACAGGGCCCCATAATTTCTAGCAGTGGCGCTGGTAATGAGCAAATATGTCTGCTCTCATGTACACATAAGTATATTTGCAAACTATGGACAAAAATACTTAACATGATATCTTATTAATTGACAAACTGATTTACTAAAGCGTTTGAGAAGATTTGCCTCAAATATTCATGTGAACAGAAAATCCCGTTTTACTTATTTCATCTGCAAATGATTGGATAATTAAAGAGAACATTCACACAATTTATGTGAAAATTCTCAAATCCTTTAGTAAAACAGCCTCACTATGTTTTATTTTTGTATTTGCTTCCCTGTAAAAATTGTCTGAGCCATGCTGTGTGTGTCTATGGATGGCTTCTTATGGGCACACCCACATGAAGAAGATGCAGACAGCACCAGTGGGGGACCGCTAAAGTGGAGGTAAGGGACCGCTTTGTGAAATAATGTTGCACAGAGCAGGTACGTATAAACCTCTTTTTTTTGGTAAAAAAAAGATAAACTTTAGTATAACTTTAAAGTACAGATAAAGCCTTCTGTATGACAGTCTCTACAGATACAGTTGTGTTCAAAAGTCTGCATACCCTGGAAGAAATCGTGACATTTTGTCATTAATCATATGAAGCCATTTATTATAACATAGTTGTTTGGCTTCATTTTAAATCATAATGATAACAGAAATCGCCCAAATAGCCCTGATCAAAAGTTTACATACCCTGGAATGTTTGACTGTGGTACAGACATTAAAGATTCATTTCCCTCATCCGTGGCTTTTTAAATTGCAATTAGTGTCTGTGTATTAATTGCCAACAAGTTTGTTAGCTCTCATGTGGATGCCCTGAGCAGGCTAGATACTGAGCCATGGGAAGCAGAAAAGAACTGTCAAAATATCTGCATAACAAGGTAATGAAACTTTATAAAGATGGCAAAGGATATAAAAAGATATCCACAGCCTTGAATATGCCTGTCAGTACTGTTCAATCACTTATTAAGAAATTGAAAATTTGGGATCTCTTAATACCAAGCCAAGGTCAGGTAGACCATGAAAGATTGCAGCCACAAATGCCAGAAGAATTGCTTTGTATACAAAGAAAAACTCACAGGTAACCTCAGGAGAAATACAGGCTGCTCTGGAAAAGATAGTGTGGTTGTTTCAAGGAGCACAATATGACAATACTTGGACAAAAATAAGCTGCAAGGTCGAGTTGCCAGAAAGAAGCCTTTACTGCACCAGTATCAAAAAAAAATTTGATGAGGCCTGTGAAGGTGTTGTCGGGCATATTGTAACCTGTTTTTTTTGTGGCATTGGAGCAGTAAATGAAAATCACCATCCAGTATTGTGCAGTATGCTTAGAAAAATTGCCGCTCTCCTTTCCAGTCTTTGTTGTTAACATGTGTGAAATAGCCTCAGCCTTACATCACTCCACAAGCTACACCCTCTGACATGTTTCCCCCCACCCATCGGGGCTTTTCTAAGCATACTGCACACTACTGGATGGTGCATTTTTCATGTCGGCATCCCATTCCTGAGCACCAGTGGGACAATATATATCTTCCTTTTTATGCTTAGAGCAGCATTACATGTATAAGTAGGTCACAGAGAACAGAGAAGTGACAGCCTACAACCAAGCTATACTCACTTTAGCAGCACTCTTCTGCTGCTTCTTCTGCCACAGACACCACAAAAAACCTGGTGCTTCAGGTACAGAACAGTATGTGACCTCCACCTATGGTGCAATGCTCAGAGCTAGCAGGAAATTACTAGATTCAAAGGCTATCAAATGACAAAAGGGGTGACATCATCACACCCTGTAGGTTCTGACACCACCAGGTATTTCAAGATGAATTTTGTGGAGAAAGGGGTGGTGGGATAGCACTGTGAAGGTGAGTATAACTGGATTGAGAGGTAGGCTTTAACGAGAGTCTGCCACTTTGTCTTGAATAGCCAAGGTGACAGGGTCTCCTTAAAGGACAGACACATTTATGTACCTTAAAAAGCACTTTATTACCTGGGGCCTAGGTCTCATATGCATTGGATTAGCCACTGTCCGGTAGGAGGCTGAGTATGATGATCTGGGCAAAACGGCCCCTGTACATAAGACACATGTAACCATAGGTTATAACAGAATCATAAGGCATACATGTCTCTCTCAATATACCACAAAACACTGAAACATGCCGTGTTAAGAAGACAATCAATTAATTAAATGTATCATGTTAAGCACAAAATCATATATATATACTGTCTACCAACTAATAACTATAATTATGGCAGGCGGTCTTGATTTTTAACATGTACAGAAAAAAGTTATAGTTTTACAAAAACTTGAGATAGCATTAAAACTCATTTTTTATTGTCCATTGAGGAACACAATTCACAGTTTAGCACTTCTTAACCACTTCAGCCCCGGTAGATTTTATCGCCTTCCTGACCAGAGCACATTTTACAATTTGGCACTGTGTCGCTTTAACTGACAATTGCACGGTCATGCAACGCTGTACCAACATGAAATTTGCATCCATTTTTTCCCACAAATAGAGCTTTCTTTTGGTGGTATTTGATCACCTCTGCGGTTTTTATTTTTTGTGCTATAAACAAAAAAATAGCGACAATTTTGAAAAAAAAAAAAAATTTTTTAACTTTTTTCTCTAATAAATATCCCCAATTTTAAAAAAAACAACAAATTTCTTCATTAGTTTAGGCCGATATATATACTTCTACATATTTTTGGTAAAAAAAATTGCAATAACCATATATTGTTTAGTTTGTACAAAAATTATAGTGTCTACAAACTATGGGAAAGATTTATGGCATTTTTATTATTAATTTTTTTGTTTTACTAGTAATGGCGGTGATCTGCGATTTTTAGCGGTATTGCGACGGACAAATTGGACACTTTTGACATATTTATAGGGACCATTGACATGTATACAGTGATCAGTGCAGATGCACTGCTTACTGTGTAAATGTCACTGGCAGGGAAGGGGTTAACACTAGGGGGCGATCC
Organism: Lithobates clamitans; assembly: GCA_037952925.1. Taxonomy (NCBI): domain Eukaryota; kingdom Metazoa; phylum Chordata; class Amphibia; order Anura; family Ranidae; genus Lithobates; species Lithobates clamitans. The sequence goes on from JBBGZY010000031.1 coordinate 968,331, forward strand.
AGGGGTTAAATGTGTGTTCCCTCAGTGTGTTCTAACTGTGGGGATGGGGATAGGACTGAGTAGGAGAGGAGACATTTCTCTGTTCCTACTTACTAGGAACAGATGACATGTCTCCTCTCCTCTGACAACACAGGGATTTGTGTGTTTGCAAACACAAATCCCTGTGCTGGCAATTGAGTATCCGATCACGCGTAGCCGGCGGCAATCGCCACTACTGGCCACACTCATCGGGTCCCCTGCCGTGCAGCGCACGCCCTCTGCTGGCCGGAAAGGGGAAGAACGTACCCATACGGGAAAATAAAAAACATTAAAGTATATGTGAACCCCTACCTTGTAAAACAATCCATTCAGTTTAAAATGATAAACAGAGGAAAATTACACCCCTTGCTTGACTCCCCTTTCCTGTGGGATTTACTAACCTACAAGGTCCCCAGGGTAAACATCAATCCCTATGGTGGTTCCCTTTCCTAGTAAGGACATGATTCTTTTGTGTTCTTCAAAACTTCTGGCCCTATTCATAACACTGAGGAGGGTTTTTTTTCTGGAATCCCCACTGTGGAACGGTCAATGGACCTCTCTTAAAACAAGTCCATTTTCTGGATTCTAGAAGCTCAATAGAAGCTGGTTCTATTATCTGCACACTTTCTAGCAGTGGTAATATTAGGTCACCTTCTAGTGCAGCTGGAAGTAGTTCAAGTACTCGCTAAAATAGTCCACTCCCTGTAGACCTTTGACCCTATCCTTATGTGTAGCAGGTGTTTACCTGTTTACCTCTTTCAGAGATTGTGTGATTGTTTGGGAATTCCTATTAAGCACTGTCCCTCTTCTCATATGGTCTCTCAGTTCTTTTCCGCCTCTATCTCTGTGTTTTGGAGTCTGGAATCTGGAAAAGGCACTTAGCAGGTCTCTACAGACCAAGAGGTCCCAGATGCTATTTGTCTAACCCTGACCAGGGAGGGAATGGTTCTTTCCATTTTCACTAACAGAAGTATCCTATTGCCTATTCCTTGAGCTTGGTTCTCAAGGACAGACAGTTCCTGAGTCATCTAGGAATCCTTTTGTTCATCGGGTTCTCTCCTGACCTCTGCTGGACATCATCGGAATGCTGCAAGACCTTCACCCCCAGAAAGATTTGAGAACTTTCCCTGCAACAGACCAGATGACCTGTTCCCTACGCTGGATAGGAATGTTTGTGTCATTTGTGACTGTAGCTGATGAGCCCAACATTGAAAAGTTAGGGTTTTTGTACTGTATAAATATGATAAAGCACGCATTCACTCCCTGTTGTATTTTGCAAAACTTTAATAAAAATATTAAAAAGGAAAGATTAGGGTTTTAGCAAAGTAGTGCCCACCCTTCCCTCTTTGGAAATAAGTATCTATCGATGGAAGATCCTGTACTCTATTGGATGGTCAGCAGGTATGACACACTGTTAGCCTGCTGCAGATTTCCTCAAAAGGTAATCATTTAAGTCTGGAATTTTTTGTAGGACCTGATCAAGTCTCATTAGGATTCCTACCCCTTCACTCCTCAGCAGAGGAGATTTTGCTCTTACAAAGGCAGGTTTGATGATCCCAAGAATCATATATTTAGTAACTGTTTAGCAGGTTTGCAGTGTGTATATCACATCCCAAAAACATCTATTGGTGTTGTTCGGAAAGAGTCAGACTCATCCTTCTGAACCTGATGTTCTTTTTTGGGTTGCGGTACATCCCTGCATACCCTTTTGTGTGGTCATTGATCACCTTACCCACTTCTTCAGGAAAATTCAGAATTCGTACCCTTCAATTTTTTCCCAGCATGTGTTTTTTTGTTGTGAAGGCTCTCACATTCATGTGTATCTCTATAGGTGACTGGTTGCCCAACCAGGTGACACACTTCCTTACCATGGACTCTCCCTTCACTGAAGTAAAGGATTGGGAGTGTCCAGCTTAAAGCCAGCTATACATGGATCAAAATTCTGTAGGGTTTTTCCTAAAAGATCAGTGCCACTGGTTGTCTCCCCACCATCAGAATACAATACCACAGTGGGAAGGATTACCCATCCACCTTGAATGGGTGGATGTGGCAATCAGATCATTTTTTTTGTTCAACCCACTGGTTGAACAAAAAAAAAAAATGATTGATGTATGGGATGCCTAAGCCTTCTGCTGTTGACCAGTTGGTCTTGTACAAACGTTAAAATCTTTTTCTTGAAGTCTATTGAAGGACATAGATCCTCCATGTTACTACTTGCTCATAAAACTGAAGCATGATGGTTAGAGATTGAGTTATAACTAATTATGTTTGTCAGTGTCCCAACCTTCTGTAGGCAGCAGTATAATCCAACTTTTTAGAAATTCCAAAAATCCTGCGTACCTCAATAGGCTTCAAGAAAAACATTTTACTGAAAAATTATTCCAGCAATGGGCACCAGTGGCTTAAATTATCTTCTGACTATTTACACCTGAAGTTAGCTGGAGCTGAAAACTGGGATCTTGGTCCTGGATGACATATTTACATACTTAGTCACATTTGTTGCACAAATATAAGAACCAGTTTTGCAAGCAAACAAAATGTCACCATCAGAGATTACTGCCTGTATTGTCAGCTCTATTTCTTAAAAAAATGATGGTGATGTTTCGCTCATCTTGCAGGAATTCTTCTGACATGTTTTAGAAATAGACCCCTAAGCTTAAGAAAGTTGGTGCTTGGAAAAAAGTGAGTAAGGAAAATTAAAATTGTAGGCAAGGGAAAACAAGCCAGATCTCCAATGGAGTATTATAGGAAACCAGTAAGATAATTGCCCTGGGTGGACCCAATGCTAGCTCTTTAGTTAGCTCATTATTATGTGGACTCTCTTTTTGAACTTTCAGATCTACATTAATCCTATGCTATGTCAGTAAGTAAATCTTACTTTCCAGTAGATATGAAGAGCTGTCTGATTTCTCAAGCAAGAATGGAACTGTGGGAAGCCGGCTTACAATTGAGCAATAATTTCTGGAAGTTCCAGCTGCAGTATTCGGTCTGTCTGGAGTAAGGTGAACAGCTATCTGACACTTTCCCTAGAATAAGAACAGAAAATCTTAAAATATCAGGTTTTCAGCTATATCTATTTAGCAACGTTTTTATGTTTTAAAAGTAAATTCTATCAACTACATTACATTGCAAAAATGCACCTAGTGTGCTGGGTATATGGATAAGAAATATTAAGCTTCTTCTGGAAGCTTTAAAAGCACTTAAATGATGTGTGCAAATACAGCTGTTTTGCAAATGTGGGAATGTTTTTTAGTTCAATCCTATGTTATTCGTTTTAAAGATTTCAGGTAACATAGAGAAAAGTGGAAAGTGTTAAACCACTACACAACAGATATATAGTCATATGACTACAGTTCTTGGAAACAACCCAATGACTTGTAACAGAAGGGCACGGTTTTTATTTGTGGGTGAAGAACTCCATGCAGTAAAGCTGATTCTTTTCAGCAGCATCTGATCAGCACTGGCAGCCAATGGCTGTGAACACTGACTGGTGTGTTCTATTGGGGGGGAGTCCCCCTGTCAGAACACAATAGCTCAGCGGGGGGGGGGGGGGGGGACCGATGTACTAATATCGGAAAGTTAGTACAATTGATAATGTGTACTAGGCATTAACAATTTATGCCTTTCAGGCCTAGAAAGTCACAAAGCCTCAATTACCTTTTATAAATAGAGTAGACGCTTCATTTAATGTGCTGTTATTTTATGTAAAATGTTATGTTTTTTGTTTCACATGGTTTAATTAGGGATTTTCTAGTAAATTAAAGTAAGTACTTACAGATTTAATCAACACCAAAAATGATGATTTAGTGCTAGCTAAAACAACAGTTGTTCCGGCTCTGCAAAAAGAAAGAAAAAAAAGACACAGACTTAGTAAAACAGGATATAGTGTACTTGTTACTAATGGATGCTGCAATGTAGAATTTGATATCTAATTTATTTAATGTACTTATTGTACAATTAAAATATGACAAGATAAAATACAGTGACGGGGCAAAGTTCAATAACCAATATTATAGTGTAACTAAAGGCAAAACTTTTTTTTTCTTTTGGATAGAGTGAAGAGGGATTAGAACAGTTTTTGCTGTCAGTATCCCCATTAGGGAGATTCACCCTCTCTATTTGTCCTGTTTATTGTTATCATCGAATGTGAAAGTAAAAAATACATTACAAATTTTGGTTTGACATCAGAGCAGTAATAGAGGGGAAATTTTCCAAATTTTTCAAGGGACTTCCTCTCACTTCTTGTTTTGGCTATGGTACTGAAAGTGAATGGAAATCTCCCCTGTGGGATGGCAAAAAAACTGACAGGGGGTTATAACCCTCCCTACTCTATCCAAGATGAAAAAGAGTTCTTCCTATAGTTACACTTTAACTAATCACCAATTATCTTTTATTGCATTGACTTAAACAGTTCTAAAATTTGTTTTTATATTCATTTCCCATATTTTCCTTTCACACCACAAAACACTCTGAGTCAATAAGCCTCTACTGTATTTAACAAGGCTGTCATCCCGACATGTTTTTGGCACTTGGAGCTGAAGGGGAGGTCTTTAGTCAGAGTAGGGGAAAAAAAGAACCTAACAAAAGTGATTACTATCATTCAAAGTCTATTGAGTAAGATGAAAGCAGACAGGTGAGACATGCAAAAATGGTGGCGGGGTTACTAGAGTAGAAAAAAAAAAAGAGTTGCAAATATTTTGAAGGAGGAAGATTGTTACTAAACGAGAAGACTGAAGCACAAAGGGAAACATTCCACAGAAGGTAAGTAATGCCTCTTGTGCTTATTTTGTATTTTTTTTGTAGATAGACATAGAGGTTGATTTATTAAAGGCAAATAGACTGTGCACTTTGCAAAGTGCAGTTGTACTCTGCAAGAGCAGTTGCTCTAGAGCTTAGTAAATGAGCAGAAGCTCTGCTGTTCTCCATCATCCAATCACGTGGAAGCATAAATGCAGTTTTTCTTTTTTTTTACAAAGCTCTGGAGCAACTGCCCCTGCAGAGTGCAACTGCACTTTGCAAACTACACAATCTATTTGCCTTTATTAAATCAACCTCATAGGCTTTAAGCATGTAGTAATTCCTCTTGCTTACACACTTAAGTTGAAATATAAATTTGTATATTCATTTTCACATTGTATTTCAATTATTTCTAGCCTACTCCAATTATTATGAACAATCTTGAACTTTGTAAACTGGGTACATACGGTACCAAAAAACAATATATTTTCTGCAAAGATTTTCTTCAACCCAAGTTGCCCCGCTACCCAAGATGAGTTTAGAATACACTGAGTAGGATCAATGGGAAGCAGCTTGCTATGGGGGCAACCCAGCTGAGCCACAGCTCCATGTGTCCATTCAGACACAGAGCCCTGTCCTCAGCCAATCAGGAAGGAGAGTCTCGGACAGCTGAGACATTCGTGGACATCGCTGGACAGAGAGGGACCTCAGGTAAGTGTTAGGGGGGCTGAGGGGGGCTACTGCATGCAGAAGGCTTTTTATCTTAATGCATAGAATGCATTAAGATAAAAAAAACCTTCTGCCTTTACAAGCCCTTTAATCATCTAAGCTCATGGCTTATTCCTTTCTGCTTTGCTGCTGCTGGTTATGCTGTCAGACACAATGGGGTTGATTTACTAAAACGGGAAAGAGCAAAATCTGGTGCAACTGTGCATGGTAGCCAATCAGCTTCTAACTTCAGCTTGTTCAATTAAGCTTTGATAAAACCTGGAAACTGATTGGTTTCTGTGCAGAGCTGCACCAGATTTTTCACTCTCCAGTCTTAGTAAATCAACCCCGGTGCGACATGCCCTGCAACAGTCATATACATGAGTCCTCCCAAATTATAGGAGGCAACATAATTATATATTGCTGATGTCACCATGATGTCAGAGATTGCCAAAAAATCAGAAAGACTAATCAGAACCTCAGTACTTTGTGGAACACAAGTTTACCTATAAATAGATTCTCAGAAACAGACAAACATTACAGGAAATAAATTTAGATTAATAGAATATAGCATGCTGGAGATACCTTGTTTTTCTCCATTTGTACTGTGTTACCTTGTTTGTGTATGGTTATATTTTGATTATCTGGGCTAAATCTGCAATGAAACTATGTGAAAATCTTAAATATAATCGCCTACAATGACTAGATTTAATCTTGTTGTTCTTGATTCAGTTTATCAGTAGTCATTCTTTTAGCAATACCAGGCTTGCAATGATCAACGTTAATTTCTGACATAGGTCAAAATAAAGTACCTGTAATAAATTTAGATAAACATCCATTTAAATGTTGTTCTTTTATTTTATTGTTAATGATATTTAGGCCTATCATTCATGGTTACCAAGGTTTGAAGAATACACATGCAGGCAGTTTTGTGTAAATGTTAAAATGCTGAGGAAATGAGGCATTGCTAATTCTATTTGTTGAGGAAATGTGAAGAAACATGCACTATTGTGCCTCAGAGAAACCATCAAACCAAATCTGCCTTAAACTGGCAGCAGATCAAAAACTGTAATACATTTTGGGTGCTGAATGTTTTCTCTATCTCTCTCTAAATATATAAAAGTGATAAGAGAGAGAAGCCAGTTGGTAGCCATGGAACTTGACTGCCCCTCTGGCATTAGGTTACAGTAAGTTCACACTTGCTAAAAAATACTACAGTAATGTGAACCATCACACCTATAGTGGTAATGTATGTTTTTGATGTATTTATATATACGCTAAAGACACGTTTATAAACTTGGATGGAAGGAACTGACAAGCTTTAACTCCAACAGACTCGACATGTAGCTTCAGTTTTACCGCACATTTTTCAAATGTGAAGAGCTCCATCCGCTGTTCACATTTGGGTGGTGCAAAAAAGGCATGGAAAGCCAAAACACCAGCTGATATCTATCGTAATTAGACAGCAATCCTGCCCCTTGTCAGTGCAAATTAATATCAGCTAGTTCAGTCTCAACCAATGGCTTATAAAAAGGTGTCTCATTACCAAGGTGTCACTCAAGAAAGATCTCATGATGGGTAAAAGAAAAGAGCTCTCTCAAGACCTTCGCAACCAATCATGCATTGCTGTATGATGATTGGCCAAAGCATGCACCTGACCTGCACACTTTGGCCAATCGCAGCATCCACGCCCCACACAAGTCCATGCCCCACACTACATAAGGCTGCTTACACGGCGGCCTGTGTAGTGTTGTTGGCATGGACAGAGAGATTAAGATTTAGCATAGACTATATATTCAGTGTTTACTCGATATTCAGTCAGTGCAGGCAGTGTATTAATATACAGTATCTCACAAAAGTGAGTACACCCCTCACATTTCTGTAAATATTTATTATATCTTTTCATGTGACAACATTAAAGAAATTACACTTTGCTACAATGTAAAGTAGTGAGTGTACAACTTGTATAACAATGTCAATTTGCTGTCCCCTCAAAATAACTCAACACACAGCCATTAATGTCTAAACCGCTGGCAACAAAAGTGAGTACAACAGTGAAAATGTCCAAATTGGGCCCAATTAGCCATTTTCCCTCCCTAGTGTCATGTGACTCATTAGTGTTACAATGTCTCAGGAGTGAACGGGGAGCAGGTTTGTTAAATTTGGTGTTATCGCTCTCACTCTCTCATACTAGTCACTGGAAGTTCAACATGGCACCTCATGACAAAGAACTCTCTGAGGATCTGAAAAGAAGAATTGTTGCTCTACATAAAGATGGCCTAGGCTGTAAGAAGATTGCCAAGACCCTGAAACAGAGCTGCAGCACGGTGGCCAAGATCATACAGCAGTTTAATAGGACAGGTTCCACTCTGAACAGGCCTCGCCATGGTCGACCAAAGAAGTTGAGTGCACGTGCTCAGCATCATATCCAGAGGTTGTCTTTGGGAAATAGACATATGAGCACTGCCAGCATTGCTGCAGAGGTTAAAGGGGTGGGGGGTTAGCCTGTCAGTGCTCAGACCATAAGCCGCACACTGCATCAACTTGGTCTGCATTGCTGTCATCCCAGAAGGAAGCCTCTTCTAAAGATGATGCACAAGAAAGCAAGCAAACAGTTTGCTGAAGACAAACAGACTAAGGGCATGGATTACAGGACCCATGCCCTGTGGTCTGATGAGACCAAGATAAACGTATTTGGTTCAGATGGTGTCAAGCATGTGTGGAGGCAACCAAGTGTGTCTTGCCTACAGTCAAGCATGGTGGTGGGAGTGTCATGGTCTGGGGCTGCATGAGTGCTGTTGGCACTGAGGAGCTGCAGTTCATTGAGGGAACCATGAATGCCAGCATGTACTGTGACATACTGAGGTAGAGCATGATCCCCTCCCTTCAGAGACTTGGCCGCAGGGCAGTATTCCAACATGATAACGACCCTTAACACACCTCCAAGACAACGACAGCCTTACTAAAGAAGCAGAGGGTAAAGGTGATGGACTGGCCAAGCATGTCTTCAGACCTAAACCCTATTGAGCATCTGTGGGGCATCCTCAAACAGAAGGTGAAGAAGCACAAGGTCTCTAACATCCACCAGCTCTATGATGTTGACATAGAGGAGTGGAAGAGGACTCCAGTGGCAACCCGTGAAGCTCTGGTGAACTCCATGCCCAAGAAGGTTAAGGCAGTGCTGGAAAGTAGTAATAAAATTATGCAGCGCTAAGGATAACCAATAAGTGAAAAAGGAAAAAAATTATGAAAAATTTGTGAACCATAATTTCATAACTAATAACGTGAAAAACATACCAAAAAATTATTATGACCACTAAAGGATTGTGTATAATAAAAATGCTCTAAATAATAAGTGCTGGAAAGTGGCCAAAGTGGCTTATTCCACCAGCTCCTTGTCCACAGTCATTCCTTCCGTAGCCCCACCATCATGCATGGAGGAGTTCCCAGAATTATTCAACCAGTGTCGGTTACATGCTGCTGAAGGATGCACAGCGATTTGAAGGCTCCAATGTTGGTTCCCTGGAAGGGAGTGGAAGGGAGTAACATGAGCCTAGAGAGAGGGGGTGCCCAAGAAGGACAAGAAACTGGCAGTCATATTCCCCCAGCTGCAGCATACTGCCAAGTTTGCTCCAGTGACGAGGAGGGAGGGGATGATGAGGTCACTGACTGTACTTGGGTGCCTGAGGGAAGAGAGGAGGAGGAGGAGGCACAACTCCAATGAGGCAGGATGTCCTCTAGGGGGCAGCTTAAGGGCAGCCACCCTATTGCATCACACCGCAGAGCTCCGCAGGTGCAGAGCACTGCTGACTCCCCGCTGACTTTTGAAAGTTCCTTGGTGTGGCCCTTTTTTGACACGTGTGCAGCAGATCGCACCGTTGCTGTTTGCAACCCATGTCTGAAGCCGATCAAGCTTGGCCAGAACAGCAACCGCTTGGGCACCACATGCTTGACCTGCCATGCAGTCTGTTGGCAACAGCACTTGAAAGATCCACATCAAAGAAAAAGGCGGACTTCTCCTTGCTCCTCACCTGGGATCTTCAACCCTACTATACGTCCAGTCCTCTCAAAAACCTGCACTGAAAGGAATGAAGGTATAGCAATAGGTGTCCCAAGTACTTGCAGCCAATCTGCTAGTAATACACCACCAATTGATTTTAGCAGGCAAATTTCCCTACCTCTGTTGCTGAACCGTAAAAAGAAATTCAGTCCCAGCCATCCACATGCTCAGCATCTAAATGCTAGCTTGGCTAAATTGCTAGCACTGCAACTGCTGCCTTTTCAGCTGGTAGACTCTGGCCCCTTTCATGAATTTGTGGAATGTGCTGTACCTCAGTGACAGGTTCGAAAATGCCATTTCTTTTCATGGAAGGCCATTCCGGCTCTCTACCGGCATGTGGAAGGCAATGTTTTGACCTTGTTGGACAGGGTGGTCAGCAGTAAGATTCATATTACTGCTGACTCATGGTCCAGCAGGCATTGGCAGGGACGTTACCTTTCCTTCACAGCACACTGGGTAACTCTGCTGGCAGCTGGAAAGGATGCAGGGTAGGGTTCAGTGTTGTTGGAGCTTGTTCTGCCACCACGCCTCCAAAATGCTAGTGGTGATTCTGCCACAGCTCTCTCCTCCACCCCCTCCTTTTCTTCTTCCTCTATGGCCTTTTCTGCAGATTTGTTCTCTTAACCAGCAGTGCTTTGTAAGCGTTCAAAGGGCTACGCAAGCAGTCAGGCTAAAAGATGCCATGCGGTGCTTGAGTTGGTCTGCCTAGGGAACAGGAGCCACACTGTGGCAGAGATTCTATCAGCTCTACAGGGGTAGGCTCAGAGGTGGTTGACGCCACGCCAGCTTCAGCCAGGAATGGTTCAGTTAAAATTTGGGTGCGGGGTTCTCCTTAATATCTATACCAGACCTGAAGGGCCTGGTATGAATTTTGGGGGTGACATCTACAACATTTTCTTAGGGTATTTTTGGTATTTTTATCTATATTGCCAGCATCTACAGGAGGTGTCTTGAGGCTGTCATTACCAACAAAGAATTTTGCACAAAGTATTAAATGAATTTCAGTTAGTGTTTTCAATACTTTTTCCCTGTGTCATTCCGTTTTATTACACATAACTTAATTTTTAATCTTATTTTTTTTTGGTTTATTTGTTTGTATGGATTGTGTGGGTTGTTATCGACATGTGGTAAAAAGTTCATGTCAATAGCACCTTTAGTAATATATTTACCTAGAAAAATGGTGACGTGTTCAACACTTATTTTACCCGCTGTATCTTCAGCAAAAATATTTTCTGATTAAAGTGTTCTGGCCTTTCCCTAATAAAAAAATCTGTTTGAGTTGCTGCTCCAGATATTCCCTTAATCCCTGTCATGTGAAACTGTTGGCACCCTGATAGTAAGCAAGCGTATAGCAGTGAAAACCTGACAGGGATTCTGATACTTCCCTACTTTTTCCAGAACTAAAAAAAAAATAATAATAATTTTGGCTGGACATATTTTTTAAACTTTAAGTTATGCATTCCACGGGGTTTTAAAGAACAATCAGCCTACATTAATAAGTTTCATTAATAGCCACACATTTGCTAGAGGTCCTGAATTATATTGACATTTTTTTAACTACTCTAACCACTTATCAATTCATGCTCTTACTGTCAATCAATACAATGATGTGAAGATATTAACCGACAGCTAATACGAAAGACTATGTATCAAAAGGAAACTGTACAAACTGACTTGAAAGCATGTTTAAATATTGCAGAAGGCTAAGATCAATCAATATGGAAGATCCCCTTCCCATTGGCAGGTGATCTATACAAGACATCTGTGGTAGCTCTGCAGCAGATACAGAGTTTTAATAAGCCAAAGCAGACATTTTATTAACGTTGACCATATTTCCCAAAATGGAGCATATAATGGTTTTCTGAAGAAAGATTTACTGTAGCTCTAGTTTAAAGGTTTAGGTCAACCAATACTGTTGATCACATTACAGCAGGAAGAGTGAGATTGTGTAGCATGGGGAAAGGGCAAAACCAGGATTCTGGCAGGAAGTTCTCACAGCTGTATTTTTTTAGAAGTTTGAAATCAATGCTCAGAACTGTTCATTTTAGAGTAAACTTAATTGATGGTAATTAGGATCCCTATAGACTCACCCCAAAACTAAGCAATAACATTCAGAGCCACAACATGGACTAGAGTTGCCACCTCATCCCTTTAAAATTGAACACATATTTATTACACAGGTTCTGCGGCTGATTAAGGTGGTAATTAAACTCATATGGTGCCCTGTCTGCAGTAAATTTGCCTCAAAACCTGTGTCATTTATGTGTGTTCGGGTTTAAAGGGATGAGGTGGCAACCCGAACATGGACCCAGATATCCAAAACTTGAAGCTCTCACTAGTCTACCTTGATTTTTTACATAAACTGCACATGGTTTTCCACATGACTTTTTATGTATTTAATAAATCCTGCAACTGCATGTCTCTAAGCCCTCTTTAGTGTGAAAGTGGTGCCAGGGGTCCCTTTATGCAGCTCAGCAGAATGCTGCTCTTTGTCTCATACTGAGCTTACCTCCCTCCGTGTCAGAGATTGATACAGCAGGAAGAGGGAAACTAGACCAAGGACACTGATTGGCTGTCGTTGCAGCTGAAAAGGAATGCCTGCCCCTTGAAACAGGGTAAGGATGGAACAAGATTGGCCTGGAGGAACTCAGGGGATTGTAATTGGCTATTGGTTGGCCAACTGACTAAGTGTGGCACAGAACAAAGGACAGAGAGCCTAGTAAGTGGGGGTGAGCTGCCAGGACCCATAGCAGGAGAACAGGAAGCTGGGCACAGAGCTGTATGAATTGCTGCAAGCCCGAGGACATGACTCCTGATTGAAGGAACTTTGCTGTAGTTAGCTTCCAGCCTGGGGAGAAGGCACAGGGATGCTGCAAGAGACTATGTTGCTGTGAGTGAGAGCTACAGAGGACCTTGTTGCAAGAGCATGTGGTTGTTGTGCTACTTCTGTGATGAGTGTGCAAAAGATTACCAAGACCACATGGACTTTTCATGTCCTACAGCTGCAGACTGCTCTGTTGCTGCCTAAAGAGGATTGTCTGTTGTCAGGAGAGACTGTGGGTCTAGTGCTGCTGCTTCTGAAAGCCCCAGCCACATGGCTGCTCTTACTGCTTCCCAAAGAGAGACTGTTTCTGTGCTGCATGGACTGGGCTGCTGTATTGTCTGACCACATGCTACTGCTGCCAGTATGTTTGCTGCTTCACTGAGGGAGTACTCCATCAGGAGATTCACAGCTACTGAAAGAGGGACCAACTACATCAGTGATAAGAGGCCTCTTGGTGTTCCCCCATAGGATAAAGGCCTAAAGGCCAGCAGAACTGTACTGCCCCACTGGCCAGTAGAGTAGTAATAGACAGGGCCTCTTTTCTAATAGGACACTGTTGTGCCAAATATCACACTGTAAATTGTTTTGATACTGCATTGCACTTCTTTGCCTAACCACTTGCTTTTCTCTCTTTAATAAAGACCATTTAAAAAAGTTCTAGATGTGTTGTGTTACTCAAGTCCAGGTGAGGACTGGTCATCACTGGTGCAGGGTTGAGGGACACAAACAATTCAGTTGCTCCTACAAGGGTAGTATTACCCTTGCAGTGGGCCATAATTATGTGATATCTTTACATTCACCTATTTTAAAGAAACCAACAGAAATGGCTTTATTAACACCAATAGCTGTCACCATGCAAATTGGTTGAGGTTGGTGCCCAAGAGTCAATTCTTAAGACTCAAGAGATATTGCACCAATAGGAGTGACTTTCTCCGGGAGGCCTCATCTCTGAAGTTGAAATTCCTTGAGAAAGGCTATCAGTTATCAGAATTGGAAGATGTTATGAAAAGTGCTGATGAGAGGGTCAGAGATGATCTGCTGGCTCCTAGGATTAGGGATCAGGATGACTCTTTTAAGTTTGCTCTCTTTACTACCTATTCCAACCAACATTTTCTCGTTAAGAAAATAATGAGTAAAAACTGGGGCATACTCCTCAATGATCAAATTCTGGGGCCCATCTCCCCGAGAAACCTTGCGTGGTGTTTAGAGGGGTCCCCCCACTAAGGTTACAGCTAGCACCCAATATTATTGAACCCCCAAAGAAACCTGTGTTTTTTCAGAATATAGGGGGCTTCTTTCCTTGTGGGAAGTGCCTCATATGTTAAATTAATGCACATATGCACAGAAGGACAGAGTCGTTTCAGTCCCTTTCCACCAATGAGGAGTTCCCCATTAAAACCTTTATTACCTGTACAACTAGGAATGTCATGTACGTTGTCCGGTGCCCATGTGGGCTTCAATATATTGGTCCCACGATACGGATGTTACATGTGCGATTCAGCGAACATGTGACCAATATAAAAAAAGGGTTTCCTAAGCACAGTTTATCCAAGCATTATGACCTGTGTCATAATCGAGATCCTAGTAGTACTGTGTTTATTGATATTGATAGATTTACTAGTAACTGGAGAGGTAGAGTGGTTTTTTTTTTCAGGTTAGGTGCTATGCCCCACATGGTATGAACATAGAGTGGGATATAAATTCATTTATTAATAATAGCTAATCAGTTTTTGGTTTGTACCCTTTTGTCTCCTCCTAGACAACATTTTTAATTTAATTGAAAGTATCATTAATGTTTTCGTAATATGCATGCAATTGTGTATAAGTGTTGTACAGTTATCAATTGTTTAATTTTATTAATATATTTTTGTACCACTGCTTCCTGTCTTGGTTGCTTAAGATTCACTATTGATGTTTCCTGTCAAAGGAGTGCATAAGTATTTCCTGTTTCCTGTCATTGGAACTCAGTAGATCTTGTATTGCTTCCTGCTTCCTGTTTTTTAGAAGCAGGCAATGCCTGCCCACTAATTAGCCGTCCCCTCTATATATATTGAGCATAGCACACGTCAAGCCACACCCCTGATGACGTCATAGATGATGAAACGTGTAGGAGTTGGAGACGTGTGACACGACTTGCATGCTGGGACGCGGTGGCCATTTTGTGGGTTGGAAATGTTGGATGTTTCCTACAATGCCAATATTAACCTGCTGAAATGTGACTGCAAAACTTTTTAGCTTTTTATCAATAAACTAACATTTGGATGTCTGCACTATGAGGAGTCTCTTTTTTCTCTTAACTGGGTATTGAGACTGTGATAGGAGATACAGAGTCATCCCCGTGCTGCTGAGGAGCTGTCAGTGATTTATATCCATGCTTGCTAACATCTACCTATGGGTAAGAACTCCTTTCTCTCCACAGTGACTCACCTGTTGATGATATCCTGCTCGTCAGTCCTGCCTACTTAAGCCGTCCAGTCCAGATAATCTCTGCCTTCACCTTGGTCACATCTCTAGAGACGCTCTCGTGTGTTCTTGTTAAAGACTTACTTGGCTGACATTCCTTCTGGCTCCAGATCCTACTTGCTGGTTTACTACGCTTATCTCTGACTTCCTGACGTTTTGGCTTGTCTGACTATTCGTTCCAGTTCCTGAACTCTGGCTATGTTTTGACTACATTTACTCTGTTTACCTTTTTTTATTATTATTTAACAAGTGTGATTTAACTGTACTTCTGTCTCAGTCAGATTCGTGGTTTCTGACAATATGTTTTTGCCAGTTGAGTCTGTGCCAGTAATATATTTTGGGTTCATGTTGGACTTTTTTCAAGCGCTTCACCATTTTTTACAAATACAGATAGGTGGTGCAACAAAAACCACTGGTGTGCCCTCCTCTTCTTCCATTACCTGTGTACTTGCCCAAATCCTCACCAATGTACTCCATGCCTACTCCTCCACTATGACAACTGTGCTAAATGAATAACTTAATCTTTTTATCTCAACAGGTGTCTTGCCTTTAGTCTTTAAAGCCCCAAATCATACTGTCTATACTGAAGATTCTCTTGATCTACTCTCTAGCTATCACCCCATTTTTCTTTGCTTGTATACTTCTAAACTGCTTGAACATTTTGTCATATACAGTAACAGACTGTCCCCCCCCCCCCCCCCCCCATCTAACTTGCTTCTTGAGCTTCTTCAGTTTTTTTGTTGTCTCTCATTCTGCTAAATCTCTCTAAAGTGTGCAATGGCTTTCTCAGAGCCTAGTTTATAGTCTTAGTCTATAGCTTTTCTTCTTCTCCTAGAGCCCTTCTCTGCATTTGAAACTGTTTGCCTATCTGCTACTACAAATCCTCCACTCGTTTTGGCATTTAAATCAATGATACCCCTTACATTTATTGGATTGTTCCTTTACACTTTTCTCCAGTACCCTCTACAAATTATTTACTTAACTCAGCCCTTTCCCTGCCATCCAGAACATCTCGAAGTTCAGCATCTTCTATTTGTACAACATCTCCAAAATACATCCCAAGTGACCACTAAACCCCTAAGAATCCTAATGCCTCATAATATCTCACCTTGATTAAGCAGTATTCTTTTATCTAGTATTCCACTAAAATGATCCTCACTTCTACAATCTATTGATCCCCTCACACCACTGTTCCTCTGATACCCCTTTCTGCCAATCTCGTCAATGGCTTCTCATCAGTCACCTGAGTATAAAATTCAGGTTATTATTCTTTGCCTTTAACCTTCCTAGCGGTAATCCCGAGTGTGGCTCTGGGTGAATTTTCAGTACCAAAAGCGGTAACTCCCGAGCCACACTCGGGATCGCATTGCAGGATCCAGGTACAGTTACTTACCTTGTCCCCAAGATCCTGCAATGTCTCTCCGCTGTGTGTGTGAGCCGTGTCTCCGCCTGATGTATCACAGCGCCGGGCTCTGTTCCCTGCGAGCGTTGCAACACACGGGGACGGAGCACGGCGCCAAATTCAAAAAGTGAAAAAAGGTTTTTGATAGAAACTGCTTGAAAGGGTGTGCCACGTCCCAATGGAATATAGAAAGAGAGGGACCCCCTATGGGTGGGACTTTAGAGGCACTACCACATCTGAGTTATAGAAAAAATATTTTATTGTACACGTAAAAAACACATATATAACACATGGCCAAGGATGCAATATAATGTAAAAAAAATGGCAAAGAGAAATGATACAGCTTCCTGAACCCATTCAGGACCCCGTAGGGGGTCCCTTTCTTTCCAAATTCAAAAAGTGAAACATGAACAATGCATACAGTACACTGTAATCTTACAGATTACATTACTGTATCAAATAATTTCACATCCCTTTTGTCCCTAGTGGTTTGTCTAGTGCCCTGCATGTAGTTTTATATTATAAATACTGTTCTTTCTGCCTGGAAACTGGAGATTGTCCATAGCAACCAAAACCATCCCTTTACATCAAAAGCGGTTTTAGAACAGCTAGAAAACAGCGACAATAAATTAGAATCGCTTGCAGAATTGAGTGATAGTGATTCGTGGGGAAATCCGTCATCAAACACTGAAAGTAATGACAGCGACAATTCTGCAACTGAGCAAATTTCAGTGTTTTTGATTTGATTATATTATTGAGTTATTTTTATTATTATTATATTATTATGTGTTATAATTATTTATAGTTATTTATTATATTATAATTTATTTTGCATTTCAAACTTTATCATACCCGGGCTGTCTACTAGACTCTTGTTTGGACAGATTTAAGTGTGTTAAAAATTACAGGCCTACAATATAAAACGCCAAATTTCCATGCAAAATATTGTACCGCCTTGAGCATCAAAAATAATCATACGCCAGGGAGGTCAAAAAACTTCTCAATTTGTTTCCTACCTATATTTCTAACCTTCTACATTCGAGACAGGCCTTTGTTCTTTTCTATTGATCTCATTCTATCTTCCTCATTAATAGCTTCATCCAATGCACTTAAAGGTTCTTCTAGAGCTGTCCTCATTCTCTGAAATTCTTCTTCATACTTTCTACCACATTTCAAACATTTAACAGTACAAGAAACCCCACTTCTTCAAAACTGCTTACTACTCCACCCTAGCCATTTCTTACCAAGTGAACAACTCATGTCACCTCCAGCCTTTGCCGTCCTCCTTATTACCATATCTAGTATTCTCTTACCAATGCCACTTTATAAAGGTTAGTATATACCACATCATTAGCTACAGTGGGGCAAAAAAGTATTTAGTCAGCCACCAATTGTGCAAATTCTCCTAAATTCCAATTCTCTTATTCCACTTAAAAAAATGAGAGAGTCATCATAGGTATACCTCAACTATAAGAGACAAAATGTGGAAGCAAATCCAGACAATCACATTGTCTGATTTTTGAAAGAATTTATTTGCAAATTATGGTGGGAAATAAGTATTTGGTCACCTACAAGCAAGCAAAATTTCTGGTTCTCACAGACCTGTATCTTCTTCTTTAAGAGGCTCCTCTGTCCTCCACTCATTACCTGTATTAATGGCACCTGTTTGAACTTGTTATCAGTATAAAAGACACCTGTCCACAACCTCAAACAGTCACACTCCAAACTCCACTATGGTGAAGACCGAAGAGCTGTCGAAGGACACCAGAAACAAAATTGTAGACCTGCACCAGGCTGGGAAGACTGAATCTGCAATAGGCAAGCAGCTTGGTGTAAAGAAATCAACTGTGGGAGCAATAATTAGAAAATGGAAGACATACAAGACCACTGATAATCTCCCTCAATCTGGGGCTCCACACAAGATCTCACCCTGTGGGGTCAAAATGATCACTAGAACAGTGACCACAGAACCACACAGGGGGCCCTAGTGAATGACCTGCAGAGAGCTGGGATCAACGTAACAAAGGCTACCATCAGTAACGCACTATGCCACCAGGGACTCAGATCCTGCAGTGCCAGACGTGTCCCCCTGCTTAAGCCGGTACATGTCCAGGCCCATCTGAGGTTTGCTAGAGAGCATTTGGATGCTCCAGAAGAGGATTGGGAGAATGTAATATGGTCAGATGAAACCAAAGTAGAACTGTTTGGTAGAAACACAACTCGTCGTGTTTGGAGGAGAGAGAATGCTGAGTTGCAACCAAAGAACACCATACCTACTGTGAAGCATGGGGGTGGCAACATCATGCTTTGGGGCTGTTTCTCTGCGAAGGGAACAGGACGACTGATCCGTGTACATGAAAGAATGAATGGGCCATGTATCGTGAGATTTTGAGTGCAAACCTCCTCCCATCAGCAAGGGCATTGATGATGAAACCTGGCTGGGTCTTTCAGCATGACAATGATCCCAAACACACTGCCTGGGCAATGACGGAGTGGTTTCATAAGAGGCATTTCAAGGTCCCGGAGTGGCCTAGCCAGTCTCCAGACCTAAACCCCATAGAAAACCTTTGGAGGGAGTTGAAAGTCTGTGTTGCCCAGCGACAGCCCCAAAACATCACTGCTCTAGAGGAGATCTGCATGGAGGAATGGGCCAACATACCAGCAACAGTGTGTGACAACTTTGTGAAGACTTACAAGAAACATTTGACCTCTGTCATTGCCAACAAAAGATATATAACAAAGTATTGAGATGAACTTTTGATATTGACCAAATACTTACTTTCCACCATAATTTGCAAATAATTGGTGGCTGACTAAATACTTTTTTGCCCCGCTGTATATACAGTATCTCACAAAAGTGAGTACACCCCTCACATTTTTGTAAATATTTTATTATATGTTTTCATGTGACAACACCGAAGAAAACACATGCTACAATGTAAAATAGTTGTATAACGATGTAAATTTGCTGTCCCCTCAAAATAACTCAACACACAGCCATTAATGTCTAAACTGCTGGCAACAAAAGTGAGTACACCTCAAGTGAAAATGTCCAAATTGGGCCCAATTAGCCATTTTTCCTAGCCGGTGTCATGTGACTCGTTAGTGTTACAAGAGCTCTCCGGTGTGAATGGGGACCAGGTGTGTTAAATTTTTGTGTTATCACTCTCACTCTCTCATACTGGTCACTGGAAGTTTAACATGGCAGGATCTGAAAAAAAGAATTGTTGCTCTACATAAAGATAGCCTAGCCTATAAGAAGATGCCAAGACCCTGAAACTGAGCTGCAAGATGGTGGCCAAGACCTACAGCGGTTTAACAGGATCCACTCAGAATAGGCCTCCCCATGGTCGACCAAAGAAGTTGAGTGCACATGCTGAGTGTCATATCCAGAGGTTGTCTTTGGGAAATAGACATATGAGTGCTGCCAGCAATGCTGCAGAGGTTGAAGGGGCAGGGGTCAGCCTGTCAGTGCTCATACCATACTCTGTACACTGCATCAAATTGGTCTGCATGGCTGTCGTCCCGCTGAGGATGTTCGTGTGAATGTAACGCGTACGGGGGAAGGAGCCACGTTCTGACGTCACCCGCTGTCATCCTGGACCTCCATGCTTAAGGTGTCTGCTTTGAAGCCCATGTGAGTAGCCAATTGTTAAATAAAGCTGTTTTAAAAGGAAATCATCAGTTTGCACTTAGTGTGCACTTAGATTTTGATTCTCTCTTAATATTATACCCCTGGGATATTGAACGGTGGATCTGGATCCTGTTAGGAGATTATACCCATATAGGACATGCATGGTTGACCATCTGTTAGCTCAGTGGTCCACTCCTAGAGGTGAGCAAAGCGAGTGTGCTGGAGGTGGAGGGAACATCACCCTTGCATTGAAATTTTTCACTGGGACTCTTTGCTTGCTGGGACTGTTAGTCCACCTTCTGCTTTTGATTTTATTTGGATTTATATGGACTTTTTAATATATGAAATGTTTTAATGAGTCCTAATTTTGCGCTGCACTCTTTTGTATAATAAGGAAGGACATGGATTACTGAAACCATGTCCTGTGGTCTGATGAGACCAAGATAAACTTATTTGGTTCAGATGGTGTCAAGCGTGTGCGGTGGCAACCAGGTAAGGAGTACAAAGACAAGTGTGTCTTGCCTACAGTCAAGCATGGTGGTGGGAGAGTCATGGTCTGGGACTGCATGAGTGCTGCTGGCACTGGAGAGCTACAGTTCATGCCAACATGTACTGTGACATACTGAAGCAGAGCATGATCCCCTCCTTTCGGAGGCTGGGCTGCAGGGCAGTATTCCAACATGATAACTACCCCAAACACACCTCCAAGATGACCACTGCCTTGCTAAAGAAGCTGAGGGTAAAGGTGATGGAGTGGCCAAGCATGTCTCCAGACTTAAACCCTATTGAACATATGTGGGGCATCCTCAAATGGAAGGTGGAGGAGCACAAGGTCTTTAACATCCACCAGCTCCATGATGTTATCATGGAGGAGTGGAAGAGCACTCCAAAGGCAACCTGTGAAGCTTAAGGCAGTGCTGGAAAATAATGGTGGCCACACAAAATATTGACACTTTGGACCCAATTTGGACATTTTCACTTAGGGGGTGTACTCACTTTTGTTGCCAGCGGTTAAGACATTAATGGCTGTGGGTTGACTTATTTTGAGGGGACAGCAAATTTACACTGTTATACAAGCTGTACACTCACTACTTGCTACATTGTAGCAAAGTGTAAGTTCTTCAGTGTTGTCACATGAAAAGATTTAATAAAATATTTACAAAAATGTGAGGGGTGTATTCACTTTTGTGAGGTACTGTATGTGTTAATGGCAAGGTTATTTTAGCTAAGTAAAGATAAATAGATTTCTATCCAAAAGTTAAGTTCTACATTAAGTGAGTCTGTTATTTTCAAGCTCCACTGGGCTTAACTTCATACAGATTTTCTGTCCATGTTAATTGTGTAGATATAATAGGCAGATAAATAGTGGCAAGTGCCAACACAAGAGGAAAATTATCTGAATAATTCAGTATGGAACTGCACGCAACTGACAGACTCAAATGGACATTGATAACAGCGTTCATTAAAAGGAAATGCAGCAAAATTACAAATTGAAAACAGCTCTGTTTACATTTCATTTTACATATAATTAGACATCAGAATTTATATTTGGTGTCTGGAGAACCAATGCTAGCCCTTCTGTTCTTAATACATTTAAGTTGCTAATTAGACTTAGCGGGAAACCCCAGGACTCTCCAAGGTGTCATTAAAAGCATGTTTTTGCCATAGAGGAAGTGAAGCAATTGAATAACTGTATTTCCATTCTCAATACAGTTACATAGCTTGAAACACTATTTATCATTAGACATATATTGATAGACGCTTGTCATGTGCTTTAAAAACCGGTATACATTACTGTAACATCCAGCCCAAATAGTCAATAGATTTCCTATACTCTTCCTTTTCCACCCTCCACTAACAGACAGTATTGGTGGATGGATCAAAACCCTGAAATGGTTAAATTTCTCCTACTAATTACCAGTTATCAAAGCGTTGGATATAAGAGTGATATAATAGCTTTTTGTGTTGTTCCATGGCTAACACCAATACTGGAGAATGAGGTTTAAATCTAATTTTTTGTTATTGGGCAATGCAGACTTGTTAGCACTTTGCTAAATGATGAGGCCCGGTGTGACTGTGAGAGGAAGTGTATAGTGGCAGACATCATTATATATTGCTTTTCTTCATGATTGTGGATATTTTTCTAGAACTGTGGGACTAAAGAAGCTACAGTATTTCAAAGATTTCGAATAAATATTGTTCATAGTAATTCAGTGAAGACTTTTTTCAGCAGGAGGTCAACACTTGCACCTATTGTATGCCACACAGTAAGCATTATTTTGATATTAACTGTGTAGCACCCTCCTAGGCAGGTGCTAGGATCAGGTACATTTAGTTCTGGCTCACTATATCTGGTGGAGCTGCATTTCGTTCTTAGTTAAATGTAGTTTTGGCTCTCTGTAATCAGTGTGGCTGTGTTGATTGTTCTGGCCTGTTCTATGTTTCAATGGTTACAGGATTGACTGCTTGTAAGGTATTTTCCTCCTAGCTCCTCCTCCAGCAATAGTATGATAGGTTCAACTGACTATGCTATTATGATTTTTAATTATCATAGCATTTTTTGTTTAACCACTTGCTTACCGGGCACTTAAACCCCCCTCCTATCCAGACCAATTTTTAGCTTTCAGCGCTAACGCATTTTGAATGACAATTGCGCGGTCATACAACGCTGTACCCAAATGAATTTTTTATCATTTTTTTCCCACAAATAGAGCTTTCTTTTGGTGGTATTTGATCACCTCTGCGGTTTTTACTTTTTGTTAAAAAAATGTAAAAACCAGAATTTTTTTTAAAAAAAAAATTATTTTTTTTTATATTTTGTTATAAAAAATTTTTAACGGGTAATTTTTCTCCTTCATTGATGTACGTTGATGAGGCGGCAGTGATGGGCACTGATAGGTGGCAGTGATGGGCACTGATGGGTGGCAGTGATGGGCACTGATGGGTGGCAGTGATGGGCAGCACTGACAGGTGGCACTGATTGGCACTACAGGTGGGCATTGGTAGGTGGCACTTGTGAGCATTGATAGGTGGCACTTGTTGGCATTGATAGGTGGAACTGTGGGCACTGCTAGGTGGCACTGTGGGCACTGCTAGGTGGCACTGTGGGCACTGCTAGGTGGCACTGTTAGGTGGCACTTTTGGGTGGCACTTATGAGGAATTTTTTGTGCTTCCTCTTTGGGACCGATGTCCCTGGCATCTGAGCCGGTGATCGGCTTTTTTCTCTACTCGCGCTGTCAGCGCGAGTAAAAAAAAAACCGATTACCGATCTTCCTGTTTACATCATGTGATCAGCTGTCATTGGCTGACAGCTGATCACATGGTAAGGGGCCGGGACCGGACCCTTACTCAGATCGGTGATCAGCCGAGTCTCAGTGACACGGTGATCACACCGCGCCCGCAGGGAGCGTGCACAGGGGAGGCCGTCATATGACGGCCTCCCGGGAATGTAGGTCCGCGCTGTGGCCGTCATTCGGCCATAGCGCGGATGTCTACTGGTTAAAAAAAATGTGAGCCAAGGAGAGCTGAAAATAACAGACAGGGTCCTTGCACACGGTACTGATATATGAATACCAATTCTTCTTGGCAGTAAGTTCCTACACAGAAAAAGGAGAGTATTCCTTGTATAGCGCACATATTTAATCATACATTTAATCATGTATATGGGCGTTTACGCACACAAAAATTCTTCTAACTCCCAGAATGCTAAATATTCATAGTCAGTCATGTTGAAAAAAAAGACACTAGTCCATCAAGTTCAACCAGTATAAAAAAAAAATGAATAGAAAAAATACAGAAAACCTCTTATATGGAGTCCTGCACCCTTAGCTGATCCGGATAATGAGGAAGAATGACTGCATTCAGATGCCAGAACCCCTAAAAACACAGTATTTTTGGCACCCATGTGCAAGAGCCTTACTATCATGATGCACATACATTTTCTGTTTGTTTATCTTTAATAATTTTGTCCCTACCTCACTCTGTTGCTAGGGGATTTGTTACATAGTCAGTCCAACCTTTCTTATTTATGCTTTAGCCTGCATTTACCACATGACTTTATTCTGCTGAAGCTAGACACACAATGGTTTTCTGACCTATCTAACGTTCATCTGTTATGATCTGCACAAATTTTGGCATTTAAGCTTATGATCTGCAAGATGTCATTTAGATCGAGTCACTGTCCGCCAAGTTACTGAGACTGTAGGTTAACCACTTCCCTACCCGCCCATAGACACATGATGTCCGCAGATGGGGTCTCCCATCCTGGGCGGGCATCATATGATGTCCTCAGCTTCCCGGCGGTATTAGGGGTGCGCACGCGCCCGCTGCTTTACCAAGGTGTCGGTTCACGTCCTGTTAGGGGAGAGGAGACTGGTCGTCTGTTCCTTGTATATAGAGACACCGATTGGTCTCCTCCCGTCATCAGTCCCCTCCTCCCACAGTTAGAATCACTCCCTAGGTAACACATTTAACCCCTTGATCGACCCCTAGTGTTAACTCCTTCCCTGCCAGTGACATTTACACAGTAATCGCTGCATTTTTATAGCACTGATTGCTGTGTAAATGTGAATGTTCCCAAAATAGTGTCAAAAGTGTCCAATATGTCCGCCGAAATGTCAAAGTCATGATAAAAATCGCAGATCACCACCATTACTAGTAAAAAAAATTCATAATAAAAATGCCATAAATCTTTCCCATAGTTTGTAGACGCTAAAATTTTTGCGCAAACCAATCAATATACGTTTATTGCAATTTTTTAACAACAATATGTAGAAGAAGACATATCGGCCTAAACTGAGAAACAAATTAGTTGTTTTTTTTTTTTTTATTGGATATTTATTATAGCAAAAAGTAAAAAATATTGTGTTTTTTTCAAACTTGTCGCTCTTGTTTTGTTTATAGCGCAATAAATAAAAACCGCAGAGGTGATCAAATACCACCAAAAAAAGCTCTATTTGTGGGGGAAAAATGATAAAAAATTTCATATGGGTACAGTGTTGCATGACCGCTCACTTGTCACTCAAAATGTTACAGCGCTAAAAACTGAAAATTGCCCTGGGCAGGCAGGGGGTGAAATTGCCCTATATTGAAGTGGTTAAGCTATCTCACCACAACTGGATCAGTTACAGAGGTCACACTTTCAGTGCTTAGATTGCGAAAGCAGAGCACTTACATTGTTATAAATAATGATCATTAAAAAATAAAGATATGCATTATAGCTTAGTGATTTTAGAATCATGTAACAGAAGCAGAGGGGGAGGCCATAGACAGAAAAAATGTATACAGAAATGTGGGTGACACAGAGCTCATCCAACAAAATAGCATTGTAAATCTCAAACCGAAGAGCTCTGGTAAAGAACGCAACTAATCAGTTTCTGCTTTATATGCTTCTATGCATGAAAGAAAGAGGTAATGGGGCTTATTTCTTAAAGGAGTGGAGCATATTCCCTTTGCAAAGTGAATTTTCACCTAACGTAGTGAATGAGATGAAGCGGATTGAAGATGCACTTTACAAAGAATACCCAATAACATGCAAGGCAATTAAAAAAACAAAAACAAAAACAAAAAAAAACAAGTATTTTATCTGTACATGCCTGAGTGATTGAAGGTAGCATGGCTTCATTTCATTCACTAAGTTTAGTGAGAAATCACTTGTTCAGTGAATGAGGTAAAGAAAGCTGTGCTGACTTCAATCATATAATCCTGTAAGAGCAAAAATTTATTTTTTTACCTTTTCAATGCATACTGAGTATCCTTTGCAAAGTTTACTAGACTAGGTGAAAATGAATTTGCAAAGGGAGCATGCTCTATGCCTTTAGAAAATAAATCTCAACATCAGGGGAACTGAAGTACTCATATGCAAAGTCTGCAAATGCTCTATTCTAAAGTTACACTAATGTAGCGCTGACAACTTTTGTTTCTAGTCATATGTGTTGTTGTAAAGGTAATAAGTTGATATAGCGCCATCTAGTGGGTACAATACTTTTATTTTTTATCATTTTGAGAAGTGACATGGAAGTGATTGATTGTTTACTTCTGGACATTAACTATGACCTACCCACAATGCTCATTGACCAGAGGAGAACTGAACTGCATTGTGGGGAGGATATAAAAGGGCTGGGAGCGGCCATCTTAGGTGTCTTGTTCCTGGGACGCGTGGCCTGCCAGCAGAACTCTGTGGGTGTGTGTGTCCCACAGGGTTGTGGCCTACTTTGTGAAGGAGTGGAGCAGCAGCAAGGATCCTGCTATTGATCACAGTGTGCTGGAGCAGCAAAAGTGATCGTTCCGGAGACCCATGGAGGAGATAACTGAGGGCTCCTGGTCGTTAGTGAACGGAACGGCGTGACAGCGTGGTTGTGGCTCCATATGGACTGAGAACTGCTGAAACGGAGACATCCATCTGTCCGGGTTTGGTACGGTGAGAGGGTTAACGCCCAGAAGTTTGTTCAACATTACACACATTTATAGCTGTTACAGGGTGTTGCTGGGACTGATAGTCCCACGAAACAATTTAATTAGAAAGCATTACATTTACACAGACTTCAATATCCAGGGATTGATACGAGATGTCTGTCTGCTTCAAGTAAGAACACTCAATCAATTTGCTTGATTATAATTACTTTTGTGTATCACCTTGCACTGCGCAACACTCCGGAAGAACTCTCTTGTGGATTACAAATACTAATTTATAGCTAGCCGAAGATTGAAGACGTCAGGGCTATCTCTTTTATTGCAGGGCCCTGCATTTAGTCATAAAGGATAGTGACTTTACTGTTTAAAGCAGGGGGAGCTCCCTGGTATCTATATTGTGGGATATTCGCATTCCTGTGTCTTTGCGCTTGCTACAGTGTGCTGGAGGTGGGAAGGTGTCCAGAGCTAAGACGATTTCACTCTGAACACTGGTCCCACCTGGAGACGCACCAATAAGGGGACTTTTCAAGAAGGTTCTGTGTGTGTGGATATATTTATGTATATCTGTGTATGTGTACAAAGACTGTTGTAAATATTTACTATACTGTGACACTACGTTGGTGTGATAGTGTAGTCACTGTAATAACTTTTATATATACATATAATTTAAGTAAAAATACATCATTTTGGTTATCACAGAAGTTTGTGTGCAGTGTTGTTTTTCTCCTGCAGGTGGAGTCACAAGCACCTAGGTAGAGGTATATATATATATATAAGTGTCAGATATATATGTATATATTGTGAGCTATAATTGGTATTAGTGTCACTAAAACACTGCACTACAGTTGTGTCAAGGGGACTGAACAAGTTAAGAGGGGTGAAGAGATCAGAGAACAGGCCCGATCATAAATCAGCAGCTCCACCGTGAGTTATTGCTACACTAATCTTATCATTGTGTGGTTTATTCTACTACAGTGTAGAATGACCCAACACTGTTGCGAAAAATAGGGGTTGGCAAAAAGACCGTATACTTTACAAAGTGCAGTTGCACTCTGCAAATGCAGTCGCTCCAGAGCTTAGTAAAAAAGCAGAATCTCTACTGACTTCCATCATGTGCAAGCAAAATGCTCTTTTTTAATTTTCCTTGCACTTGATCGGGTACCCTTTTCAAAGTGAAGCTTTGCCTTATTTAGTAAGCTCTGGAGCAACTGCACTTGCAGAGGGCAACTGCACTTTGCAAAGTGCACAGTCTATTTATCTTTAGTAAACAAACCCCACCGCCTTTTAACTCTTCTGGGAGTTCTGTGCACCACGCAATTACGACCGATAATTGTGGTCTTCCCTTCTTCAAACATTTTAATGCAATGCCTCCTGCTGACATTTGCATAAATGAGTAGCTATAATTTATGGATCTTAGCTCTTTTATTCAGTTGTAAGCGTAAGAGAAAAATACACAGAGCATGTATATGTTTTCTATTGTTTCAAACATGTCTCATGTACCAAAGACTGATAGATGAGAAAAAAAAATTTGCATTGTTTGTCATATCTTACCTGTGATTTCTCCGCAGAGAGCAATGAGCAAGAAGGTTTATTTTCTCTAAAGGCCATGAAGAAAACAGTGGCAGATTCCTATAAATAAAAACAATATTAATTTCAAGGACAAAATTTGCAGCTTCCATATTTCTGCTCATAGGTTGCTATGACAAGATTAGCAGAATTTTCACAAACATACACATCATTTTCAATTAGTCAAAGCAGGTCTTTACATGGCCATTGTAGTTAATCCATATGGTTTTTCTAAAGGCAAAAAGGCTGTTTACTTTGCAAGGGAAGTTGCACCTTGTAGGGGAATTTTCCCCAGAGCTTAGTGAATGTGGTGAAGTTTCAATGTGCAAATAATACCCAATAATGCAAGGAAAATTTTAAAAAAACTGCTTGCACATGATTGGATGATGGAAGTCAACAGAACTTCACCTTATTCATTAAGCTCTGGGGCAAATTCCTTTGAAAGGTGCAGATTACTTTGCAAAGTGAAAAGCCCATGCACACTTAGTAAATCAACCCTGGCCAAGAGATTAAAATTTCAAAGGAAAAAATACATTTTGTAATGTACAGACTGTCTGTAACCAACTAGGCTGGTGACAAGCTGCTTTTATCAGAACTTTTCTAATAATATCTGTGAAAAATATTAATTCAATCAATTAATTCATCGTGCATTAGATTACATTTTTGAAATACAAAAGGACATTTTTACATATATTTGTGAATGCTATTTTATAGGAGCTATCTCACATATATTAGGCAGCCATGCTCCACATATAAACAGAAAGTGGCAGAAAAGAGATCAGCACTGAGATGCAACAGATTAAAAAAATAAGGAAAACAGCATTTTATTTTTCAAATTGGAAACGTTTATGATGCAATGGGGGTTATTTACAAAAGGCAAATCCACTTTGCACTGCAAGGGCACTTGAAAGTAAACTGAAAGTGCACTTGGAAGTGCAGTCGCTGTAAATCTAAGGGGAAGATCTGAAATGAGTGGAAGCTCTGCTGATTTTATCATCCAATCATGTGCAAGCTAAAATGCTGTTTTTTATTTTCCTTGCATGTCCCCCTTAGATCTGCAGCGACTTTACTTCCAAGTGCACTTTCAAGTGCACTTGCAGTGCAAAGTGGATTTTCCTTTAGTAAATATCCCCCATAGTGTTTTAGCAAACTACATTTAATTTAGTAAGGGCTTACATCTACTTTAAAGTGATTGTAAACTAATTTTTTGAATACGGTAACAAACAGGTTTATACTTACCTGCTATGTGCAATGGAATTGCACAGAACGGCACAGGACCTCCTCTTTTTGGGTCTGGCGCTCCCGGTTCCTCCTCTTCTTGGTGTGCCCCCATAGCAAGCAGCTTGCTATGGGGGCACACCTATGGGCTCCGTTCTGAGCCACTCTGCCTGCATCCATAGGAACAGACGGCATGCATCGACCCTGTCCCCTCATCACAGGAGTTGACTAACTACAGCAGGAGTCAATGGCTCCTACTGCCTCAGCAAAGCCTGTGAGAGAGGGGAGAGGAGCCCAGTGCTGGATCAAGTGAGGTAAGTATAAGGGGTGGTGAGTGGACATACTGCTACCTAAAAAAAAATTACTGTACATTAATGCTTTACATTAGAGTTTTAGAACCACTTTAATCATTAGTAATAACCCATTACACACAACATTTTACCATAGCTGATTTTTTTTTTTTTAAGAAACTTAATTTTAAATATTGTCTGATGATGATATTTTTAAGAAATAAGATTTACTATTGGATTAGAAAAGTCCATTGTGCTCTCTGTGGGTAACCGATACGTGTTTTAATATGAAAAATGTTTTATTACAACAATCCTATATTGCTTTGCTCTGATATGGAGCTGTAATGGAAGAGTTCAGTCACTTCATAGAAACATAATGCTAAAATCAGATTTGTCTAGAGTAATTCCTTCAAGCATAAAATAACACACATTTAGAAGTTACGTGTTACGTGTCTATATTTTATACAGATTCGCAGGTAAATGGCATTGTTTCTGTCCTTATCCTCATTAGTCCCTTAGGATTTATATGCTAATATTAGGTAGGAATCTGCCATGCTACATATTCCCTTTACACCAGCCTGCAAAGGAAATTTGACTGCCACCTAGTGTTCATTCATAAACAGACATTTTCCAGTATTAGTCAGAGGAATTTAATCATACAGAAATTGCTTTGAGGAAATTCTATTAAATATATATTAGATACAAACTTTAACACCTCCTATTATGAAAGTGTTTACTTTACAGAAATATTTCTTTGCAAAAACCCTGTAGCTCTCTGCTTATTTTCCAAAAACTTTAATATCATCTAAATCAGTGGTGTAGGAAATACTGTACGGTGGATTTAAAAATCAATACCCCCCTCAGCATCGATTATTTTTACTGTCAAAACAGAAATATATTCAGGATGGCATGTAATAAGCCATTTCAGTTAAAAAGCAACTTCAGCCGAACAGCTCATAACAAAATATAGAAATACGTCTCTGACAAAAAGGCTTGAAAAATAAGGCCGTATGCTATTGGAAACCCAAAATGCATTTATTTCTTTAGATCTGAATGCAGCTCTATTAAATCCAATGTGTCCATAAACATGTGGGTGTTTATGTTTATTTACTGGAGCAGGATGCAGTGACTTAAAACTGAAACGTCCAAGTCTTGCATTCAGGGAAGAGTGTTTTGGACCATGTATGACAAATAAGCAAATGTTGGAAGCGAAGGCAAAGGAAAGACAGATTCTGGTGGTAGGGGACTCAATTCTTAGAAGGACAGAGAGGGCAATCTGTGA
This sequence comes from Lithobates clamitans, assembly GCA_037952925.1. Lineage (NCBI taxonomy): Eukaryota > Metazoa > Chordata > Amphibia > Anura > Ranidae > Lithobates > Lithobates clamitans. The sequence continues at coordinate 998,945 of JBBGZY010000031.1, forward strand.
CAAAGACCTGAAGTGCCAAACAGTATGTTGTCTACCAGGCACTCGGGTTTGGCACATCACGGATCTGGTGGACAGATTACTGGGAGGGGCTGAGGAAGACTCGGCTGTCATGGTGCACGTTGGCACCAATGACAAAGTCAGAGGCAGATGAAGTGTAAACAAACAATTTTAGGGACTTTGGAGCTAAATTGAGGAAAAAGACCTCCAAGGTAGTATTCTCAGGAATACTACCGGTCCATCGAGCCACACCAGAAAGGCAGAGGGAAGTTAGGGAAGTAAACAAGTGGCTGAGGAGCTGGTGTAGTAAGGAGGGTTTGGGTTCCTGGAGGACTGGGCCAACTTCTCAGTTAATCACCAGTACTATAGAAGGGACGGCCTGCACCTAAATGAGGAGAGTGCAGATCAGCTGGGAGTAAAGATGGCCAAAAATTTAGAGGAGTTTTTAAACTAGGCGACGGGGGGGGGGGGCCCAGAGGTAGAGATAGTCATTGGAACATATTCCAGAGGGAAGTATTTGGGGCATTAGTGGTAGGTTGACTAAAGCACATAAACCCAAGGTAAGTTTAGTAACAAGTCCTAGGTGCAATCTCGGAAACACCCAATAAGAGGATATTATGCAACCGGTCTAAACTACGTGGCATGTTCACTAATGCCAGGAGCCTGGCAGACAAGATGGGTGAACTAGAGATACTGTTGCACGAGGAGGATTTGGATTTTGTGGGGATTTCAGAGACCTGGTTCAACAGCTCTCATGATTGGCTGGCAACCATTCAAGGGTATACCCTTTATCGCAGGGATAGAGAGGGTAAAACAGGGGGAGGGGTATGCCTATATATCAAGAATAGTGTACAAGTGAATGTGAGAGATGACATCACTAAGGGAACTAGGGAGGAGGTGGAATCCTTATTGGTAGAGCTCCAAAGGGATGAAGCTAAGAGAAAAATAATACTGGGAGTATGCTATAGGCCCTCAAACCTGAGGAAGGAGGGGAGATGGATCTCCTATCACAAATTGGATTAGCAGCAAGGATGGGAAGTGAAAAGAGAAAAGAAGAATTTTTGGGACTTTAAATGAGGTACAAGGGGCGGTTCGGGTCCCCTCCGCCATCCCGGTTCAATATTTAAAATTTTAAAGGAGAACAAGAGGCGGGACTTTACATGAAGCACACGGAAGCAGATATGAAAATTGGGTAAAAGACAGTTTTTAATTGGTTCAAATTGTCATATATTTACATATTTAATTTTAATGCATTTTGCTATATATCAATATTTTTATATTTCATTAGAACCTAATATTGCACAGTAGTATACATTCCAACAAGGAAATAACATATATAACATATATTTACAGATACATGGATTAATTAATGCATATTTACACACATTGCAGTTGATACCTATACAGATTAGTGACCCACTGAAGAGACAAAATGAGAAAGAGAGGCACAAAGGTATGAGAAAAAGAAAAAGGGGAACAAAAGATAGTGAGAGACAGAGTTACCAACCCTCCGAAGCAAAATTTACTGGCAGGATGCCAAAAATTTACAAACGGCACCAATCTTCTACTGGCACTGCAAAAAAGTACCTAAAATTACAGTTTTCAGTGCTAAACAGTGCAAATTACTATAAACATATATCTAGTGCTACTAGAAATGTGTTTAAGTTTAAAAAAAGTAAAAAAACATATTTCTGCATTGACATGAAGATCAGGTTACTAGAACCCAGCTAGCACAGAGTTCCCCCTTACATCAGAGTCTGCAGGATTCCCCCTTATAGTGAAACTAAACTCTTATGTAAAGGAGAACACTGCAGATCACGATCTAAGGGGGAACTCTGATGTAGAGGGGCTCTGGTGATCAGAGACCACCTTATATCACAGTCCACTTTGTTCTCTTTACCTCAGAGTCCGCAGATTGGGTTCCCCCTTGCACTGTAAGGGGGAATCCTGTAGACTCTGATGTAAAGGGGGGGAACACCAGGAACTCAGAGCATATATGCCGAAGCATGGGGGCAGCAGGGGCGGAGGAGCGATTTGCTCCTAACTTTTGGGGCGGATGCCCCCATGCTTGGGCATATATAAATGGTGCATGTATGCCCATCATTAGAAGTGGGTGGATGAAGGGAGGTATTCTAATGCTGGGCATACCCACCGATCAATCTCTTTTTTCGTTCAGCCCACAGGCTGCATGAAAAAAAAAAAAAGATTACAATATATGCCCAACAAGGACTTTGCTGGACTTTGAGTCGTTATACCAGAATGATGCCTGCAGGTTTAGGTATCATCTTGGCATCATTCTTTTCAGCCAGCGGTCGGCTTTCATGTAAAAGCAATCCTCGCGGCTAATTAGCCTCTAGACTGCTTTTACAAGTAGTGGGAGGGAATGTCCCCCCCTCCCACCGTCTTCCATGTTTTTCTCTGGCTCTCCTGTCCCAACAGGGAACTTGAGAATGCAGCCAGCTGACCATAGAGCTGATCAGAGACCAGAATGGCTCCAATCATCTCTATGGCCTAAGAAACCGGAAGCTACGAGCATTTCATGACTTAGATTTCGCCGGATGTAAACAGCGTCATTGGGAAATTGGGAAAGCATTTTCTCACACTGATCTTGGTGTGGTTAGATGCTTTGAGGGTAGAGGAGAGGAGAGATCTAGGGTCTAATAGACCCCATTTTTTTCAAAAAAAGAGTACCTGTCACTACCTATTGCTATCATAGGGGATATTTACATTCCCTGACATAACAATAAAAATGATTAAAAAAAAAACAAAAAAAAACCACCCCTGTCCCCCCCTGCTCTCGCGCAAAGGCGAACACAAGCGTTGGTCTGGCGTCAAATGTAAACAGCAATTGCACCATGCATGTGAGGTATCACCGCTAAGGTCAGATCGAGGGCAATCATTTTAGCAGTAGACCTCCTCTGTAAATCTAAAGTGGTAACCTGTAAAGGCTTTTAAAGGCTTTTAAAAATGTATGTAGTTTTTGTCGCCACTGCACGTTTGTGCGCAATTTTAAAGCATGTCATGTTTGGTATCCATGTACTCGGCCTAAGCTCTTTTTTTTGGCATGGGCATCAAACATTTGAGCAAAAGAGTGTGTTTTAGTGCATTCAAATTAAAAAAGTATATTTTTTTCCCCCAAAAATTGCATTTGAAAAATCACTGCGCAAATACTGTGTGAAAAAAAATAATGAAACACCCACCATTTTAATCTGTAGGGCCTTTGCTTTAAAAAAATATATAATGTTTGGGGGTTCAAAGTGATTTTCTTGCAAAAAAAAAAAATATTTTTTCATGTAAACAAATAGTGTCAGAAAGGGCTTTGTCTTCAAGTGGTTAGAAGAGTGGGTGATGTGTGACATAAGCTTCTAAATGTTGTGTATAAAATGCCAGGACAGTTCAAAACCCCCCAAATGACCCCATTTTGGAAAGTAGACACCCCAAGCTATTTGCTGAGAGACATGTCGAGTCCATGGAATATTTTATATTGTTACACAAGTTGCGGGAAAAAGACAATTATTATTTTTTTTTTTTTTGCACAAAGTTGTCACTAAATGATATATTGTTCAAACATGCCATGGGCATATGTGAAATTACAACCCAAAATACATTCTGTTGCTTCTCCTGAGTACGGGGATACCACATGTGTGGGACTTTTTGGGAGCCTAGCTGCATACGGGACCCCAGAAACCAAGCACCGCCTTCAGGGTTTCTAAGGGTGTACATTTTTGATTTCACTCCTCACTGCCTATCACAGTTTCAGAGGCCATGGAATGCCCAGATGGCACAACCCCCCCCCCCCCAAATGACCCCATTTTGGAAAGTAGACACCCCAAGCTATTTGCTGAGAGGTATGGTGAGTATTGTGCAGACCTCGCTTTTTGTCACAAAGTTTTGAAATTTGAAAAAAGAAAAAAAAATGTTTTTCTTTCTTCATTTTCAAAAACGAATGAGAGCTGCAAAATACTCACCATGCCTCTCAGCAAATAGCTTGGGGTGTCTACTTTCCAAAATGGGGTCATTTGGGGGGCGGGTTTGTGCCATCTTGGCATTTTATGGCCTTCGAAACTTTGATAGGTAGTGAGGAGTGAAATCAAAAATTTACGCCCTTAGAAATCCTGAAGGCGGTGCTTGGTTTTCGGGGCCCCATACGCAGCTAGGCTCCCAAAAAGTCCCACACATGTGGTATCCCCGTACTCAGGAGAAGCAGCAGAATGTATTTTGGGGTGTAATTCCACATATGCCCATGGCATGTTTGAGCAATATATCATTTAGTGACGACTTTGTGCAAAAAAAAAAAAAAAAAAAAGTTTGTAATTTTCCCGCAACTTGTGGCAAAATATAAAATATTCCATGGACTCAACATGCCTCTCAGCAAATAGCTTGGGGTGTCTACTTTCCAAAATGGGGTCATTTGGGGGGGTTTTGTGCCATCTTGGCATTCCAAAGACATGTGGCTGAATACATTTTGGACTAAATGTATGACTAAAATTGAGTTTATTGGATTTTTTTTATAACAAAAAGTAGAAAATATCATTTTTTTTCAAAATTTTTGGTCTTTTTCCGTTTATAGCGCAAAAAATAAAAACCGCAGAGGTGATCAAATACCATCAAAAGAAAGCTCTATTTGTGGGAACAAAAGGGCGGAAATTTCGTTTGGGTACACCATTGCATGACCGCGCAATTAGCAGTTAAAGCGACGCAGTGCCAAATTGTGAAAAGTGCTCTGGTCAGGAAGGGGGTAAAACCTTCCGGGGCTGAAGTGGTTAATAAGGAGAAGAAAGAAGAATTTTTGGGACTTTAAATGAGGTACAAGGGGCCCCTCCTCCATCTCGGTTCAATATTTGAAATTTAAAAGGAGAACAAGAGGCGGGACTTTACATGAATTGGGTAAAAGACAGCTTTTAATTGGTTCAAATTGTCATATATTTACATATTTCATTTTAATGCATTTTGCTATATATCAATATTTTTAAATTTCATTAGAACCTAATATTGCACAGCAGTATACATTCCAACAAGGAAATAACATATATTTACAGATACATGGAGTAATTAATGCATATTTACACACATTGCAGTTAATACCTATACAGATTAGTGACCCACTGAAGTGTCACTTAATGGAGATGAAAAAAAATGAAAATAGGTAAAAAAGGAACGTCCATACAAAGTTGATAAATGTATACACATATCAGTAGTTGTAAGCTCTACGCGTTTCAGGGCCTTTTAGCCACTCATCAGGAGAAAACCGTAGTGATCATCTATAAATAAGAAAGACAGTCATATTTAAATGATCTAAAGGGATTGTGGGAACAAGTGGGCAAATGTAGGATATGAGAAACCCACACATATATACATTTAGCCCACAAACTTAAGTATACATATACGGTGGTCCAGCCATGAGAGTCACAGACCAGCCAAAAATGCCACATCCGGGAGCTAAAGGGGGCGTAATAGGGCGACAGCAGCCAACACAAACAGCGCCCCGAGTGGGTCAAAATGTATGAAGTGACACAGGTGTTAGCTGAGTGGGGTGACCCCAATTGGGGTTCTCTGTAAAAAAACAAAAAAAAATGTGACAAAAACAATATGAAAGTGGTGTAAAAAATTGTGTTGAAAAATGTTGAACAGAGTGAAAAGGTAAAGTACAAGAAGAGAGAGAAGAGAGACAAAATGAGAAAGGGAGACACAAAGGTATGAGAAAAAGAAAGAAAAAGGGGAACAAAAGATAGTGAGAGACCAGATGGTTTGTAAGTGGTGAGAGAGAGCGCTGCTCTCTTGGTTCTAGATAGGCCCTCAGACAGCCAAGAGCCAGATGTGCCCGGGATAGGCTCAATCCCCAGCCTAGCAGCCCAGGCAGTACAACACACGTCCATCCAGACAGCCGTCCAGGTGGCACAGAATACAGATCACCCAAATATATATGTTCTCCCAGCAGGCCAAAGGATTCAAGAAAACCCCTGCCCACTGGCTGAGATACTCCATATACCCATAATCTGACCTTGCATTGCCCTTCTTGTATCCAGTACCACCAGGTACCCTGCCACCTAGTGGTAGAAGAAAAAAGTGCAACAAGGCCAAACTTAGGGAGAAATCAATTGATCTCTAAGAATTAGCCAAGATGACTATTCCTGGCAAGTATATTTTTGAGGGTGCTACGCCAGTTTAACACTAAGGCGGTTTTCAGGCGTTTTAGCGCTAGAAGTAGCCTCTAAATAACACCTGAAAACCACCTCCCATTCATTTCAGTGTGACTTTTCACACTGGGGTGGTGCGCTTGTGGGACGTTCAGAAAAGTCCTGCAAGCAGCATCTTTGGGGAGGTCTGGGAGCGATGTATACATTGCTCCCAAAATGCCCTGCCTATTGAAATGAAAGTCTGCAGTCCAGCATTCTGGAAGCGCGGCAACACGGGCGCTTTTAACCCCTTCTTTGGCTGCTATCAGAAGCTGAAAGCACCCCGCTAGTGGCCAAAAAATGCTGCAAAAGTGCCGCTAAAATGAGCGGCACTTTAGCACTAACACTCGGTGGCCCCAGTGTGAAAGTAGCCTAAATCCATAACTTATTACCATAAGAAGCTATAGGGCTCATCCAATAAAACTGTGATTGCAGTGTTATCCCACAGCAATCAAATGTTTGCCTAACGTTTCCCGAAATTTAAGTCTGATTGGTTTCTTTTAGTTACAAATCCAGTTGTTTCCATATACTTTATACTCATTTTAATCTAATGTAATGTCAGGTCCAAGGAGCAGACATTTTTGAAAAATGCACACACCAAAATAATGGATACAAACTTACAGCATATACACTGATATTCTCCATGATACCGAGATCTACTCTGTCCTGCTGGCCCCCAGAATGAGGACAAAGTCACAAGGCTCCCTCCAGCTGGTCCTGGATGCTGCTTTGTACTAGTAGGAAAGCTGGAGTCTGGTGTCAGGAACCATGAATCAGATGGAGACAGAAAATACAGTAAAATCACACCTTTTAATATAATGGTAAAAAATGATACAAATAGTAAACATAGTCAAAACATAGCCAGGGTTCAGTAGCCAAAGCAGGTAGTCAGAACAAGCCAGTAAATCAGGAAGCCAGAGATCAGCGTAGTTGGAGGCAGCAGACAGGATCAGGAACCAGAGGGGATGTCAGCCAGGCAAGTCTTCAACAGGAACACATCAGAGAGTTTCCAGATATGTTTGACCAAAGGCGAAGGCACCAAAGGAATGAACCAGGCAGTTTAAATAGCCAGAATGGGCTGTCTGGCGAGCAGGAAATGATCACCAGGTGAGTCACTGTGGAACGATGGTGTCAGGGACATGGCCGTCCCAGTACTGGCAATGTTGCCCAGACCCTCCAGGGATGCCCATGGAGAATCCTGAGATGTGCACGAGTGTGCGCCTTGCATCAGCATGCATTGGCGCATGCCGGCGCGCTTTGGCGCATGAGCAATACGGCGCGTGCGCGATGGGGTGCAAGTGGCGTGACAGACCCTGACGCCAGTGGCCCTATTTAAACCAGCCTGTGACCACAGGACGTTGCTGGATTATCTTCTCAGCTCCCTTGTGTACTTGACCTTGCTTCCTGATTTGTGAATACCGTTGTGACCCGGCTTACCTTGCTTCCTGATCTCCTGGTTTGACCCTTGGCCTGTTCCTGGACTCCGCTTCTGCATCCTGATCTCCCGGCTTGACCTTCGGCTCGTACCTGGACCCTGCCTGTGCATGACCTTGGCTCGCCCCTGTATTCTCTCTGGACTGATTTATCCGTCTATGACCCCTGGCCTGTCTCCTGGTTTCTCCTTTTACCTGAACACTGCAAGTTCTGCTTTGCCAGGATTGACCATCCCTCAGTGGCTGAGCTCATCGGAGTGCAAACAAGCACCTGGCCAACCGTGCTTCTTTGGGCACCACGCTTCCTGTTCCCAAATCCAGGAACGTGCTGCACTTAGCCGCAAGGGGAGCCCTCTTAGCATCTCGATCTCCATGCCTGCATCTGACAGATGGGTACTGGCAATTAACCGACAGCTGAGCAACCTGAGCACTGAGAAGGGAGGGCTGAGCCCAGCCCTGACAGTACCCACTCCTCAACGACCCCTCCCCCTCGGAGGGCCACCAGGTTTGAGGGGAAAACATCTATAGAAAGCACGGAGGCTAACAGGAGCATGTACGTCCGAGGATGAGACCCAAGAGCGTTCCTCTGGACCGTACCCTTTACAATAAACCAGGCACTGTATGTGCCCACGGAACATACGGGAGTCAATGATCGATTGTATCTCATACTCCTCATGGTTCTTAACCTGAACTGGGCGAGGACATGGTACCGAGATGGTGAAGCGGTTGCACACCAAAGGAGACATGGAATACATTCGAAATATGCATGTTAGAAGGAAGGTCTAATGCGTAAGCCACTGGGTTGATCTTACGGAGAATACGGAAACGCTCAGTTTCAATGAGGGAATACAGATTCAGAGGTTGCGAGATGACAGCCAGATCCTCTCCCCAACCTAGTAGGAAGGCGCAGGTAGGTGGCACGTCGCAAGCAGGGCCATCTTTATTATTGACTGGACCCTTGGCAAACATTTTCTTGGGCCCCTCTTGCAGGGGTGGGCTGGGCCAGGGGGCAGGGATGCAAATGCCCCCTGGGCCGCTCTGATTCCCATAAAAAGGCTGATGTGCTGCCAGCTGGGAACTGTGCATGTGCAGTTCCGCAGTTGGCCGAGTGTTACTGCTCGGGCGACTCCGGAGGGAGGCTGACAGGGCTGGATAACAGCCCAGAAGCGTGCAGAAATGTTTGTGCTGTGAGCGGACATCTGTCTCATTCCGAGCACAGCCGAATGGAAGAGGGTGGATCTGCTCTGCCTCCTCCAGCCCTCTCTCTCACTGTGCCCGCCCACACTCTGAGCAGCCCGTGTGCTGTGTCTGTGAATAGGAGGTGTGGGCGGGAACGTTTAAACTGAGAGCAGACGATGTTCTTTATGGAACACTCTGAAAGCTGATGACAGAGCCTTGTGCTGGGTCCTTCCTTCCAAGCAAGTGAGCTGTGAACGGCCTCTCCCCCTCTCTCCCTTCCTGCTCTCTCCCAAATCCCCCCTCCCCCCACCTGCAGATAAGGAGGTTTCTTTCATCAGTCTGTACAGTACCTGGTCCTATGTACTATGATGTGGGCTCACACTTGTGTGCTGCAGTGTTGGTGATCTCACTGTCTTCCTGCATGTTCCCCCCAGTCAAATGCAGCCACACTGTGCTCATCAAATGCAGCCACACTGTGTCCATTAAATGCAGCCTCACTGTGCCCATCAAATGCAGCCTCACTGTGCCCATCAAATGCAGCCACAATGTGCTTATCAATTGCAGCCTCACTGTGCCCATCAAAGGCAGCTTTACTGTGCCCATCAAATGCAGCCACATTGTGTCCATCAAATGAAGCCTCACTGTGCCCATCAAATTTTAGCACACTGTGCCCATAAAATGAAGCCACACTGTGCCCATCAAACACAGTCACACTGTGCCCATCAATTGCAGCCACACTGTGCCCATCAAATGCAGCCAAACTGTGCCATCAATTGCAGCCTCACTGTGCCATCAATTGCAGCCTCACTGTGCCCATCAAATGCAGCCACTGTGACCCCCCAGCAGCATTTAACCAGCACCCCCCTGCCCGCTCGCTGTCTAACTGGCACTTATCCCACCAGGCAGCAGATGATGGCAGTTAGCTGTGGGATGGGCAGCGGGTCAGGCAGCGGCTTCTGTGTCCTCCATGCTTCCTCCATGCTTTTCCTCCTGCTAGATGTCCAATAGGAGCACTTGACCTTCCAGCCAATCAGGTGACAGGTATTAGACATGCGCTATCCTGATTGGCGGAGAGCCGGTTCAGTGTTAGAAAAGCAAATATTCATTTGCTTTTCTAATACACCTGGGTGGGCTCCGAGTGCAATGCTCTGCGCTCCAAGTCCACCCTATTTTGAAGCCTATTAGAGCCTATGGCTCTAGTTAGGTGCTTTAAAAAAAAACACCTCGCCGCTGTAATTCAGGCGCCCAGTGTCTTAAAAGGGGCCGGATGGCTGAATTGGGGGTGGCCGCCACGGCCAGGGATAGATTAATTATGTGCATGAATCTATTCATTTAGCATATAGGGGGAGCCTGGAGAGAGGGGGCGGTTCCCAGGCACCCCTAATGGATGGGCTGCCCCTGATGTCTGTGCAGGGAAATGTGGAGAGCAGCCTCTCGCTCTGTGCAGGGAAATGTGGAGCAGGGTCTTTCTCTCTGTGCAGGGAAATGTGGAGCGGGGTCTCTCTCTCTGTGCAGGCAAATGTGGAGCAGGGTTTCTTTCTCTGTGCAGGCAAATGTGGAGCGGGGTCTCTCTCTCTGTGCAAGGAAATGTGGAGTGGGGTCCCTCTCTGTGCAGGGAAATGTGGAGCGAGGTCTCCCTCTGTGCAGGGAAATGTGGAGCGGGGTCTCTCTCTCTCTCTGTGAAGGGAAATGTGGAGCGGGGTCTCTCGCTGTGCAGGGAAATTTGAAGTCGGGTCTCTCGCTGTGCAGGGAAATGTGGAGCGGTGTCTCTCGCTGTGCAGGGAAATGTGGAGCGGTGTCTCTCGCTGTGCAGGGAAATGTGGAGCGGTGTCTCTCGCTGTGCAGGGAAATGTGGAGCGGTGTCTCTCGCTGTGCAGGGAAATATGGAGCAGTGTCTCTCGCTGTGCATGGAAATGTGGAGCTGTGTCTCTTGCTGTGCAGGGAAATGTGGAGCGGTGTCTCTTCTCTGTGTGACATAGCTTTACTCACAGAGTGGCCCGGCCGGCCAAGATGCGTTTGTTCCACTGCTGGCCTCTATCGTCTGCAGTGGTTACTAGGATTGCCTGGCATCTAGCAACCAGTAATGTCACAGTCCCCAGGAGCAAAGTGAGGCTGAGGTCCCAGCATTCAGAGCAGAGGAGGATCTTCCTCCTCCTCCGCGCCTATTAGTGTTTTATCCACCCACCTCCTCACTCCATCTTCTCCTGTGTGGCAGCATGCGCCTCAGAGTCTGCCTGAGTGAAGGAAACTGTCACTGACTGACTGTGCCAGAAGCACCTCTCCAGAGTCAACCTGCCTGAGGTGAGGTCGGGAGCAGTGAATGAATTAGAACATATGTGTAATGTGGAGCATGTGTGTCAAGGGAGAATGAGCTGGCAGCAGAGGAAGAGATCACATCCTTAAATCTCTGCCAGGGTTCATGCTGGGACTTGTAGCCCTTTACTTTTTGGGATGTGACATTCCAAATGTGAAGGACTACAGGTCCCAGCATGAACCCCTCAGAGCTCAGTATCACAGTATCAGTATGTCACACACCCCTGCCCGCTTAAACCCCTCAGAGCTGAGGATATGTCCCCCAGCCCTTCAACTAGTGAAGGACTACATGTCACAGCATGAATCCCTCAGAGCTGAGGATGTTTCACCCCTCCCCCCAACTAGTGAAGGACTACAAGGCACAGCATGAACCCGTGGGATCTAAGGAGACACATCCCTAGATCTCAGGGGTTCATACTGGGACTTGTAGTCCCTCACTAGTTGGGGGGGGTCAGGTCCTCAGCTCTGAGGAATTCATACAGGGACTTGTTTGCACTTTAGTTCCTGGAGGGCATGGTGGTACAGGTCCCCCACGGGCCCTGCAGGGACACGTTGTCCTCCCTGCCCCTCCTCCCCACCTTTGTGATCATGGAAAACCTTTGACTGTTTTCCCGATCCATCACTTTGCCACCACCGGTTCTATGGGCCACTTGACTGGACTTGGCCCACAGGCCTAAGGCTGCCAGCCCTCCCCTGCCCTCTTCCATGCAATTTGGCTTTCCACATGCTTTGAGACTTACAACAATAGCAGCTAGACTCAAAATCAGTTTACTGAATCAGATCAGGCAGAGGTTACAGCACATGACTTCTGCTTGTTGATTGGTTGCTAGAGATTACTGTACATCAATACTGCTCACTGATTGATTGCTAGAGGTTACTTGACATCTTTACCACTCACTAATTGGTTGCTAGAGGTTACTGCACATTATTACTGCTCACTGGTTGGTTGCTAAAGGTTACAGCACACATCTCCTCACTGCCTGAACACCATGAACTGGGGAGGTGAGGGGACCCATCAATAGACAGAAAACTCCTAGGAATCCTAGGACTCCTGGGATCAGTGGCAATGCTGGGGGGGGGGGGGGCGGGATCAGTGGCAATGCTGGGGGGTTGATGGGATCAGTAACAGTGGTGGGGGGGTGGGATTAGTTAGGAGGCAGTACACTGTGACACATTCTGAATCATGTAGAGCAAAGCTGGAAATCTTTGGCAAGTATATAGTGTACCAATGTAATGGGGAGCTTACAATGACCACCAACGTAATAGGGAGTTTACAATGACCACCAATGTGAGGGGGGAGGGGGGACCAATGTGAATAGAAAAGAGGGATTTCTACAGTGACATCAATGTAATAAAAGCATTTACACCAACCACCAGTGTAAGGGGGAATATACAATGACCTCCATGTAAGGGGGAATTTGCACTGACAACCATTGTCGAGTAGATTTGTACTGACCACCAATGTAAGGAGACACTTCTACACCGAACACCAATGTTAAGGGGAGATTTACACTGACCATCAATGTAAAGGGGGATTTCAACTGATCACCAGTGTAAGGGCAATTCTGCACTTACCACCAATGTAAAGGGAAATGTACACTGATCGCCAATGTTATATAGAATTTACACTGACAACCAATGTAATGGGGGATTTTATATCAACAGCCAATTTAAAGGGGGCTTCTACATGGACCGCCAATGTAAGGGAGGATTCAAACCGGACCACAAATGCAAGTTTTGATTTTTTTTTAACGATTACCAATATAAAGAGGAGTTTCTACACTGGCCGCCAATGTAATGGGGATTTACACTGACCTCTAATGTAATAGGATCATTCACAGTAACCACAAATGTAAAGAGGGATTTACACTGACCACAAATGTAAGGGGGACCTTCACACTGGCCACTAGTGTGAATGAAAGAATTGTACACCAAGCCCCAATGTAATGAGAAGATTTACACTGACCACCAATGTAACTGAGACATTTAGTCTGCGTTCACATTTGTGTGTGTCGGGAATACATGCAAAATCGCTTTCCTGACACCACAGAAATGTGCTGCGCTTTAGCAGATACACAGCAGTGCCTTAAATTGTTAATGACACCCTCATGCATCTGCTGAGATGTGCTTATTCACATGCACCAAAATTCAGAGTGCTGTGGCACTGTGTTATTTTGAAGAGGGGTTCGACCTCTAATTTGCTTACCTCTGCACAACAGGCTGATGTTAGGCTTAATGACTATAGTTGTAGACAGGACTTTCAAGCATGCCCCTTTACCTCCCCAGTGGGCAGCATTCAGCAGAAGTGATGGTAGATATCACCTCAGGGGGACATGATATACATATGAATGCCTCCTGTATTTACATATCAATGCAGGTTATTTACATTTAAACACAGGGTATGCAGGCGAGTCATTTGTACATGGCAAAAGGGCAGAGCTGGGCAGCAGCAACAGAACTTTACACTGAGATATCAGGACACAGAACGGGACTAAAACTTCAAGGGATAAGGGAATTTAAACTGGGATAGTTGGTATGTTTGAGGTAGCTGCTTTGGGCCTCACAACAATGATGGGGCCCAGGGCAGCAGCTCCGTTTTCCCTGCCTTAAAAACGGTTCTGGACTCTTGAACCTGTACCCAAGTGGAACGAAGATCGCGGAGATGCTCCTCTAACACAGGAATTCTTTGAGGAACAAATTAGTCAGGCAACATGGATAATTGAAAACATAATTGGGTGCTGGCAATTAACCGACAGCTGAGCAACCTGAGCACTGAGAGGGGAGGGCTGAGCCCAGCCCTGACATCTGGTGTGCATCACTTCAAAGGACGGTCAGGTACCCAGGGTAGCCAGAGCTGGCGATCCCCACCCCCTCTCCAGGAGCCAGCAGGAGTGCAGGATAACACACTGACTCCTGCCAAGCCGCCAAGCACCCGCGATTGCCCGTTAACTGGGTCAGACCGTGGATCTGTGTGTGTAAACACACAGATCCACGTCCTGTCAGTTGAGAGGAGACCGATCTGTGTTCCCAGTACAGCGGAACACTGATCGGTCTCCTCCCCTTGTACGTCCCCGCCCCCTACAGTTAGAATCATTCCCTAGGAAACATATTTAACCCCTTGTGTTCCCCTAGTGGTTAACCCCTTCACTGTCTGTCACATTTACACAGTAATCAATGCAATTTTATAGCATTGATCGCTGTATAAATGTGAATGGTCCCAAAAATGTGTCAAAAGTGTCCGATGTGTCGCAGTCACGAAAAAAAATCGCGATCGCCGCTATTACTAGTAAAAAAAAAAAAAAAAAAAAAATTTTTTTTTAAAAAATGTCATAAATCTATCCCGTATTTTGTAGACGCTATAACTTTTGCGCAAACCAATCAATATACGCTTATTGCGATTTTTTTTACCAAAAATATGTAGAAGAATACGTATCGGCCGAAACTGAGGAAAAATTTGTTCTTTTTTTAAAAAAATTGGGATATTTATTATAGCTAAAAGTAAAAAATATTGTGTTTTTTTTCAAATTGTCTCTTTTCTTTTGTTTATAGCGCAAAAAATAAAAACCGCAGAGGTGATCAAATACCACCAAAAGAAAGCTCTATTTGTGGGGAAAAAAGGACGTACATTTTTTTTGGGTACAGCACCGTACGACCGCGCAATTGTCATTTAAAGTGCGACAGCGCTGAAAACTAAAAATTGGCCTGGGAAGGAAGGGGGTGAAAATGCCCTGTATTGAACTGGTTAAAAGAGCTATGCTCATTTACAGCTGACATTTCTCATGAATAGTGTGTGCATTACAGTAGCTATAACACATACAATTAATGGAAGACTTTTCGATGTGACACAACCTGTCTAGTTTAAAAGCAATTAAGCAGCATTTATGCTACATTCCTCATGTTGGCTCATTCTATAGACATATTAACTTTAGTTATGGAAAGTCAGTCTTAAACACTCTTTTGCCCTCTTGTGGTCAAGTATCAACATGCATTTTGCTCAATAACTAGCCATCATGCACATGAATGAATATAACACAGTGAAATAATACTGAAATATTTAGAATTTACTGATATTTAGATCATATTACATGGAAAATTACACCCTGAAGCAACGTTCACACCATACTTTTTTGTGCTTTTAAATTACCTTAAGAAATTACATAAGCTCAGGTATTCCTCTTGTACCTTTGCAGCGAGGATCTTATTAAATGCCTGAAGGCCAGAATAAAAAAATCAGAGCTCAAAAATACATTACATCACATCATTAATTATGAATAATCAAGTAAACAAAAAAGTACTTTGGAACAGCAGAAACCTTTCCAATAACACAAAAATGTCTGTAAGTGCTTTTAAAGTTGATCAGTTTGTGACATAATCAAGCAAAAGGGGCACGCACTGTGCGTCTACAATACTGCAGTAGTAGCCAAAAAGACTCAGACAGTGCAAAATATGGATGCATGCAGGTGTACTTGAAAAAGTGAAATTAATCATTTATTTCTTGATCATGCCAAACTGCACTCTTTATTCTTTTAAGCATTGACCCCTTAACTTAACCTGAATGCAGTTTCTGAGATCTGACCCACCCCACCCCAACAAAATCCTTTTTATTAGGCCCTTATGTCCACAACAGCCAGGCACATGTGGCAGTATTTTAAATTAAAACCAGTCTGTGGCCACTTTTCTTCAAATAATCTATTAGTGTATTAATTAAAATGGAAGATGTTTAAAAAACAGCTAGTATTATAGCCTGAAACCTGACTTGATAATGCTATTCCACTGTACAGCAGATACCTGTTCAGTGATAGACAGAGGTAGGTGACCAAGAAAGATGCAACTGTAAATAGTTGTTTCACCATTCTGGCTATGCAGTGTGTGTGAATCACTGGATTGTCTAATTAGAATAATTAAACATATTTTGGCCATTAATACTGTTTTACCATTTACTTCTCTTCACCTTGTGTTTCTGTACTTTTATTTTATCTGTTGAAGAAAACCAATGGAGAGGAAAGCATAATTCAAATGATACTTACCTTGTATCTGCCTCTGTTAAAGTTGAACTCCAGCAAGAACAAAAATATCCCCTTGCTGTGGGGATCCCCCCACTCTGCAAGGGTAAAATTCTTAATTAGGTCTAGATAGACTTAGGTCTAGTAAGACCAGAGCATATTGATACCCAGAGTGGGAGCTGCAGATCGTCAGGAAGTCCATTGTTTCAATCTCAAAGGGCCCTGAGGTGGCAATGGTCAAGGGTGTAGTCTTCTCAGGTGGGACCTAATGTACAGAACAAGATGCACCTTACTGGCAAGCCTTATGAACCCATTCTGCCAGTGGTGGGCAAAATAAAAACCTCCTGACAAGGGCCATGGTTTGGTCGACTCCAATATGCCCGCTCGCGACATGCATCATCCTCCCGGGTATGGATCTCAGTGGGTTCTGCCTAGGGAGCTGCTGCTCTTCCCTTGAGGGTTAATGAGGAGGCTGAGACAGGTAGTACAGGGGCTACTTCCATGTCCTCTTGGCTTGCCGCTACTTTCGCCCTGGATATTCAACTGTGTAGCAGAAAGGAGCATCCTCATGTCAGTTAAGTTTTCCAGGTTATTAGTGGATCTTAAAGTTAAGCCAGGCCAACCAGGTGACCTATCTTTGCTCCAATGCCCTTCAGTTTGGCTGTTTCAAGGTAAGCAAGGGGATTGTTGTCCGTAAAAACCTCTATCTCCATTCCTGTGAAGTATTTAGAAAATGCCTTGGTAATGGCCCACACTAGAGCCAGCAACTCTAGTTTGAAGGAGTTATATTTATGGGGATTCTACTCAGTGGAGACTATGGCTTGCGTAGGCAATCTGGTGCTCACATTTGTCCTGCTCCTGGGCCAGGACAGCACCCAGTCCCCTTCTAAGTCCCCATCTATATAAACCTGGAATGGTTTAAAGTAGTCTGCATAGGCCAGTAAAGGTGCCAATGCCAGCTTTTGTTTGGGGGGCATCAAATGCATGTTGTAGAAGTTCTAGTCACTGAGACTGGATAAAAGGTGACAGGCCACCTTTCTTTTGGGTGGAATGACCGCTCAATAGCTGAATGAGATGTATAGCATCCCACCAGACCCAGGAAGGAGTCTTTGGGGGGTACCAATCCTGTACTGCCTGAACTTTGGATGGGTCTGGGGAGACCCCTCTGGCTTCCACAGTATGGCCTAGGTATGGGATTTTCTGACATATTAAGCGGCATTTGCTTGGCTCGAGCTTCAACCCATACTGGGTTAAATGGGTGAACACCCACTCCTGGTGTTAGACATGGTCCTCAAATATTTTTGAGAAAATTCTATCAACCAGTTAGACTAACACAGTTTCAAAATTTAAATATACAAAGCATTTCTCCATCAGGTGATGGAATGTACTGGGGGCACTGCTTAGTCAAAAGGGCATGCAAATAAACGTGAATAGTCTGAAGGGCGTGATAAAGGCAGTCTTTTCACGGTCATGGCCCCTCACTGGGATTTGCTAGTATATGCTTGCCAGGTCAAAGGTAGAGAAAAACTTGGCTTGACCCAGTCCCAAAGTGACTCCTCCACCCTGGGTAATGGGTAGTTGTCCACTGGGTACAGGCATTTAGCTTGCGGCAATTCACACAGTCACAGACTTCCTTCATTTTTTCAAACCAGGACAACGGGAGCAGCCCATGGGCTATGATTTTCCTGAATTACCCCATTCTGTAGAATGTTGCAGATCAAGTCCTTGACCTCTTGGCACAGGATTGGGGGAATATTGTGGTACCGCTTTTGGATAGGTGGAGTGCCTCCCATATGAAGCAGGTGGTCAATGGTCTCTGTGCAGCCATAGTCCTCAGGGCTAGTGGCAAAGGCCAGTAGATGTATCTCTAGCAGTTGATGAAATAGTCATTACTGAGGTAGGGAATAGTCCTGGAAAGGAATGGCCAGCTGTTCCAGCAGTGATTTATATTGCAACTCATTCAAGGAGGTCATTGCTGCCTGCAATGGGCATAGACTGCTTCCACCCTGGTCTGGGCCTCCAAAATGCAGTAGTAGGGCACTACATAGAGGTCTGCTATGGTGTTGTGGTTAAGGAAGGGGATCGGAGAAGTTCCCAGATTGATAGGCTGAACTAACACATTCCCCTTGTGGAGCTTGGATAAGATGCGGATGACCAACCGCTCCCCTGGTATTGCTAGGTCTTTACCGAGCTCCACCATGACCGTAGCACCTTGCAATTTCTTGTGAGCCCCGATGGGCAGACCCGACACTACAGTCATAAGGAGATTACTGAGAGCAGATTGCACCACCAGACAGCTAACAGGCTTACTGGAACTGGGAGTAAAGCAATGCTGTAGGCAATATGCTGAAGAAAGAGAGATTTCCTTCTTAGCCCAGTTGATTTGCGGGTTATGTGCCTGCAGCCATGGAATTCCCAGGATGATGGGAAGCATGGGGGAACATAGGACATCAAAGCAGACAAATTCTTGATATTTCTATGTAGTAGTGAAGATGGGCATGGTTTCCTGGGTGACAAGTCCAGAACTGAGCAGAGAACCATCGGCCAAAAGAACCTCAAGTCTTTGCTTTTTTTCACAGAGGGGCACACCAAGTTTTTTAGCCAGAGATAAGTCCATAAAACAGCTACATGCCCCGGAATCAATGATTGCTTGTAGCCGGATCTCCCTTTCTGCCACTTGTAAGGAGATGGGAAGAACGAGGTAAGAATGGCAGGATCCAGAGACTTGGAGATATGTGGAACTTGGTGGGTAGACCTTACTATGTCTTATGGGGCAGCTGCGTAAAAAATGTCCAGCCCCTCCGCAGTACAGGCAGGGCAAACAGACAGGGCATTGCAGGGCAAACAGACATGGGTGCAACAGCAGGAGAAAACTGGGTAGTATCCACGTAGGCTGGAAGGATTGAGCACGTTCTGACCGGCTCTCCCGCAGGCGCCTGTCAAGCTGAATGGCTAAGTGAATAAGTCCATCAAGAGCGTTGGGAATAGCAACTCGAGTCAGTTCATCCTTAAGGATCTCAGACAGTCCTTGGCGGTACTGGAACCTGAGTGCTGCCTCATTCCAGCTTGTGTCAGTGGACCATCTGTGGAAATCCGCGGTTTAATCTTCCTGTAACGAGCCGCTGCTCGCTCGGTTCCACTCTCCAGACACTCCTCTGCTGCTATAGAATCAGATTGCAGACCGCAACATCTGATGGTTCGGTCATCCAATGCTCTGGGATTCGAACTACAGCTAAATCCAGTTTTGATAGCTCAGAACAAACACCAGGCAGGCTGTATGTAAGTTCAATCAGTATACATATATACACGATTGAGTCTGATTAGTACAGATCAGACTGGGTTTCTAATTCACCTTGCAGAGTATTGTTCCCTTAAAATCCAGGGCCCATAATCTGTTGGCAAGAGGCTCACATTCAATCCCCTCCAATAGCCTCTGTCCCAGGTGGGTCTGTCACACTTCCACTGGGCGTTTTCCTTGCCGTAGGGCAACTAAGGCAGATTCAGCGGAGGCCGCACGCTGGGGTCATCATACAACAGAATCATGGCCTCAAAGAAAGTGTCCATAGTATTCAAAGCAGAGTCTTTTTGTTCCAGCAGGTTATGAGCCCAGGCTTGGGGTTCCTCCGATACTAAAGAAATGGTAAATGCTACTTTCACAAACTCAGAAGCAAAAGTTATAGGTTGGAGGGCCAGGTACAGTAGGCAGGCATTCTTGAAGGACCTGAACTTTTTCCGGTCACCAGAGAATCGTTTGTGTGTAGGTACCCGTGGTTCAGGAGGAGGCAAGGACACTGGAGCCGGGTTAGAGGAGGAAGAACTGGAGTCCACCAAGGCTGGAGCAACAGGCAAATGCTGCAGCCGATCCTCCAACCGGAAGTAGCCTTCCTGGAGCTTCTGAACGGCTTGCCTAAGGGTGGTGACTTGTTGACACATCATCTTGAGCGGGGAAGCACCTCCGCCGGCCTTGGTCATGGCTGGTTTGTACTGTCACGTACCTGGTTGGAGGCTGAAATGCCGAGAGGACTCCCCTTGCGGCTGAGTGCAGTACATCCCTGAAGTTGGGTACAGATTGTGTAGTGCCCAGAGAAGCACAGGTTGCCAGATGAATTCCGGAGAGAAGATCTGATGGGCACCTGAAGGACGCCAGGTAATACAGGAAACACAGCTGGGCTAAAGTCTATAAGATGCCTCGGTAATACTTGGCAAGGTGTGCACACGGAACAGTAGTGAAAGCCAGGCCAGGGGTCAAACACAGTAGACCCGGCAAGAGGAGGAGGCAGGTTGCAGAAACGGGGACAAGCCAAAGGTCTGGTATCAGGAAGCAGGCAGGAACAGGTAACTGTAGCAAAGTCCGTGATACAAGTCGGGATCAGGTACAGGAAAAGACAGCAAGTCAGTAAAGCAAGCCAGGGGGTCAAACCAGGAGAGCAGATCAGACAGGTCAGGAACAAGCCGGGTCACAACAGAAATCCAAACAGTAATTTGCACAGAGGCTCAGGAACACAGGAAGACTGACAAACCAGCAACTGCAGACACTAGCAGACTTCCTTATATAGGCCCATGTGGCCTGCTAGTAGAGATACTGGGTCCTAGAGCCCATCTCTTGCCAGAGATGCTGGGTCCTAAAGTCCTTCTCCTGCCATAAGTGCTGATAGAGATGCTTGGTCCTAGAGCCCTTCTCCTGCTGTGGGTGCCAGTTCTCCTGCAGCCATTTCCATGACACTCTCAAAGGCCTTAATGGACTCCGGAGACCAACTCTGTGGGTTACCGTCCTTTCTGGTCATATCAGTCAGGGGCTTGACCAGAGACGAGAAGTTACAAATAAACTTCTGATAATACTTGGCAAAGCCCAGTAAACGCTGCAGAGAACGTAAACCCACGGGTCGGGGGCACTGTAGGACTGACGAAAGTTTCTCTGGGTCCATCGAAAAACCAGCAGTGGAAATGACATAGCCCAGGAATTAAACCTGTTCACGGTGGAACTCGCACTTCTCCAGTTTACAATAGAGATTGCTTTCTCTTAGTTTCTGAAGCACACAACAGACATCTGTGTGGTGGCTCTCCAGGGACTTGGAAAATATGAGGATATCATCGAGATAAACCACCACACATAACTGCAACAAATCTTGGAGGACATTGTTAATAAATTCCTGAAAAACTGCCAGGGCGTTACAAAGGCCAAAAGGCCTGTTCTGGTATTAAACGCAGTTTTCCACTCGTCGCCCCCCTCCTTAATCCGCACGAGATTGTATGCCCCTCTCAAATCAAGCTTCGTGAGGCGGTCAAATAACTCTGTAATCAACGGAATCAGGTAGGCATTCTTAATTGTGAAATGATTGAGACCCCTATAATCAATACAAGGTCTCAGTTCACTGCTCTTCTTCTTCACAAAGAAGAAACCAGCACCAGCAGGAGACAAGGATTTGTGGATGAAACCTCGAGAAAGTGCATCTGCAACATACTCCTCCATGGCCTTATCCACCAAGACCGACAAAGGGTAAACCCGGCCATGAGGGGGTATGGCATTGTGGTGACCAGGAGAGAACCTCAGCACGGAGCCAATCAAAAGAGGGGTTGTGCCTCTGTAACCAAGGATAACCAATAACCAGCGGAAACCTAGGTGAGGAAATAACTTGGAATTGGATTATCTCATGGTGAAAAGCCCCTACGGGCATGGACAACGGAACTGTCTCAGGAGTCACATGGGCAGGCTGTAGAGGTCTCCCATCAAGAGCCTCAATGGCAAGTGGAGTGTCACGCAGCTGCAGCGGAATCGAGTGCTGCAATACAAAGGCGCATCAATGAACATGCCTGCAGCCCCAGAGTCGATTAGAGCCTGTATCTCGATGGACGACTGGATAACTGGGGACGACACAACACCACCGCCAGCACTTCCGGTCTTCATCAGGGTCCTTTCGCAATGGATTCTTGCCCCTAGAGGAATCTGCCGAATCCTGTTTAAATGTGGACATCTCTTCAAGGATGCCACGTCCTGAGCGAGCTCCCTTATGGCCATATATATGGCCAACAAGGACCAAGGCCTCCTCTTTCAGGTGTAGCGGTTCCTGCTTCTTCATCACCACCATGGTTGCTTCCACCCCTTCCTGCTCCTATAAAACCGTACCAACTACAGTATCAATAAATGAGAAGGTGGATTGCGCTTTAATTCACTCCTGTAGGGCTCACCTGACTTGCCCGGCCTTCATGCCCACTACAAACTGATCATTCACTCATTTGTCTGAAAAGGTTATATCAGATCAGCCGTGTACATCCTTTTTTTCTTTCCACAGAATTTGGAGTGCTACCACAAAGTGGGTGAGACTTTTGTCCTCTTGTTGCCCGTGGATAAAGAATCTATACATTAACTCGGCAACTGTCATGTTGTCTCTGAAGAGGCCCTCCAGGCGCGCTACGATTTGTTCCAGGTGAAACCGGTCCTCTTCCGGTAGCACCATCACTGTTCCGCAGGTGTCATCCACCAAGGAGTTGATGGCCAGCTTCGCGATCAGCCAAGTGGGAACCTGAAACAGACATGCAGCACTCTCCAGCCTCCCCACCCACCCAGCAAGGGAGATATTGGACCACTTAAACTGCAGCACAGCGCCAAGGCTACTCCTAATGGTGTAATGATGGTCCCCACTGCTCTGCCTGCACCCACTGCAAAAAGGGTCATATCCTACCGACTGCCGACAAGTGTTGGAAGGTGCAGTGTCATGTGGTGCAAGAAAACACACAGACTATAAGTGCAATTTCAAAAAAGTATATTGTAGCGAAATTACAGCAAAAACAATCAGCCCAGCAGTAAAGTGACACGACCGGGAGCCCTCACAAGTTGTAACAGCAATGTGGCAACAGCGAAAGCGTGGGGCAGTATGCAGCCTGGTCTGTCTGCACCCAAATGGGGAGGCTTCCAGGAAGGATGGCCTGTTCCTACACTTTCCCTACTCCTCCAAAACCTTTCATTGAAGCACTGACCCTGACAGATGGGTGACCTGTACCCACTCTAGCCACTCCCAAAATGTGTGCCAAACCCAGGAACCAGGGTCTTAAATAGACTCTTTCTCCACCTGCAGACTACACATGCCTACAGGCTGACAGGTTCACTTTAAATAGGCTTGTTGTTTTAAATATAACAAGTTATATTTAGTAAGGTAGCACCCAAATTGCTGCATTTAAAAAGACACTATTAAAAAATGCATAAGTAAATTTTATTGTCGGGAAATTGGCAGCAGCTACCGGTACATTCAATATGGGATTCACCACAACATTCATTACATTCCACTTTAACTGCAGGAACTGATTAACAATGCATGATTCATTGTTTTAAGCATTAACACATACAGTAGATACCTTAAATACTAATTTTACAGTGAATTGCACAGTAGCACTAGCATAAAATAAAAGCTGAATGTACAGAATGCAGTAGAAAGACATACACCCTAAGCCATACCTCCCAACTTTTTGAGATGGGAACAAGGGACACCTATTAGCAAATGTATGTAGGCATAGGACACACTGCCTGCCATGCCCTCTTAAAGGAGAATTGTACAAAAAAAATTACTTTTTTCACCACTACTATTCCTTTATATTGGCTTTTGTAATTTATAAATGCAGCAATTTAGAAATTGGAAATGTTTGGCACTGGTAAACACCTTTTGAATGATAAAAAGTGCATTTTATTTACAACTATATACCGTATATACTCGAGTATAAGTCGAATTTTTCAGCACATTTTTTTGTGCTGAAAGTGCCCCCCTCGGCTTATACTCCAGTCAAGCACTTTTCTTCAGCAAAAAATGTCATTTTCCGAACCGACTTTGGGGCCCCGTATCTCAGGGCCACTTGGTGCTAGGAACCCCAACTTTGGTGTGCAAACCCAGTGGAACTGGTACCACAACATATCCAAAGCTGGGGTTCCTAGCACCAAGTGGCCCTGAGATATGGGGCCCCAAAATCGGTTCGGAAAATGTCATTCTCTGCTGCAGAAAAGTGCTTGACATTTTCTGAACCGATTTTGCGGTCCCATATCTCAGGGCCACTTGGTGCTAGGAACCCCAAATTTGGTATGTAAACCCAGTGGAACTGGTACCATAACATATTCAAAGCTGGGGTTCCTAGCACTAAGTGGCCCTGAGATACAGGGCCTGAAACCCGGTTCGGAAAATGTCATTCTCTGCTGTAGAAAAGTGCTTGACATTTTCTGAACTGAATTTTGGGGCCCTATATCTCGGGGCCACTTGGAGCTAGAAACCCCAGCTTTGGAAATGTTATGATGCTAGTTCCACTGGGTTTGCACACCAAATTTGGGGTTCCTAGCACTAAGTGGCCCCGAGATACAGGGCCCCAAATTCGGTCAACTGTGTCCATCTGCAGCAATGTCATTTCGGGACCCTTTGGGTTCAGAGACCCCATATTTTGGCTGCAGCTAGGGGGCATCTAGGAACCCTTAACTACCGAGTTTGAAGTTCAGGGGACCTATGGCTGCAAATGGGCACAGCGAGGCTGCAAATGGGCACAGTGATGCTGCAAATGGACATTGTTGACCCTCTTTTCCACTTACAGTAGCTGTGCATTTCTCACCCTCGTCTTATACTCGGGTCAATAAGTTTTCCCATTTTTTTTGTGGTAAATTAGGGCCTCGACTTATACTCGGAACGACTTATACTCGAGTATATACGGTAAATCAGACCAAAATTAGGAGGAAAGAGGGACAAAGAGACTTTGTTCCAAATTAGGGACAGTCCCTCATCAATCAAGGAATGATTAAATGAAACCTGTGTTGAGGTGGGCGGTCATTTATGGCCTTCTTATGAAAATTATAGATGTCTGGCACACAGTTTTTAACCCCTTGTCGACCAGCGTGCGACGATATACGTCGGCACAATGGCACGGCTGGGCAAATGGGCATACAGGTACATTGTGGCATTGTGGGCATGTGTGCTTGCCACATGCTCCGAGACTGCGGGTCCCGCGGACTCGATGTCCGCCGGGCGCCCGCAATCGTCTCATGGAGCGGAAGAATGGGGAGATGTAAACAAGGCATTTCCCTGTTCAGCCTAGTGACATGACAGCGATCACTGCTCCTTGTCATCGGGAGCAGTGATCGCTGTCATGTGAGTAATAGCCCATCCCCCCACAGTTAGAATCACTTCCTAGGACACACTTAACCCCTTGATCGCCCCCTAGTGTTTAATCCCTTCCCTGCCAGTGTCATTTACACAGTAATCAGTGCATTTTTATAGCACTGATCTCTGTATAAATGACATTGGTCCCAAAATAGTGTCAAAAGTGTTCGATGTGTCCGCCATAATGTCTCAGTCACGATAAAAATCGCAGATCGCCACCATTACTAATATAAGAATAAATAATAATAAAAATGCCATAAAACTATCCCCTGATTTTTAGACGCTATAACTTTTGCGCAAACAAATCAATATACGCTTCTTGTGATTTTTTTTTTACCAAAAATATGTAGAAGAATACATATCGGCCTAAACTGAAGAAAAAACTTTTTTTTTATATATTTTTAGGGGATAGTTATTATAGCAAAAAGTAAAAAATATTGCTTTTTTTTTAAATTGTCACTCTTTCTTTGTTTATAGTGCAAAAAATAAAAACCGCAGAGGTGATCAAATACCACCAAAAGAAAGCTCTATTTGTGGGAAAAAAAGGATGTCAATTTTGTTTGGGTGCAACGTCGCATGACCGCGCAATTGTCAGTTAAAGCGATGCAGTGCCGAATCGCAAAAAGTTCTCTGTTAAGGAAGGGGGTAAATCCTTCCGGGACTGAAGTGGTTAAACCAATGACCTAGAACAAGTTTGCAGTTGGTGAAGCCAGATCTATATTATTCCTCCAGGTCAGCCTTGGAGCTACTGGAGAACTAGTGGTTCCTAAAGGAAAGGTCAGCAATGATAGCCACTGTTTTAATTTAAGAGCAGATTTTTTTGAAGATTTGCCAAAGCACCCCCAAACATTTTACTTTCTCAACCACTGGCCGACCAGCTCATGCAGATATACTGTGGCAGGTCGGCTCTCCTGAGCCAATCGTCATACCTGTATGACGGCTCGCACAGGCATAGTTGAGCTGCGGGAGCGTGCCAGCGGGTCAGGTGGACTCGATGTCTGCCGACAACCTGCGGTCACCTAAAAACTGAGGCAGAACAGGGATCTGCCTTTGTAAACAAGGCGAATCCCTGTTCTGACAGGGGACATGTCAGAGATCTACTGTTCCCAGTGATCGGGAACAGTGATCTCTGTCATGTCCCAGTGAGTCCACCCCCTCTACAGTTAGAACACGGTGAGGGAACACATTTGACCCCTTTATCGTCCTCTAGTGTTAACCCCTTCCCTGCCAGTGTAATTTTTACGTTGATCCATGCATTTTTATAGCACTGATCAACGTAATAATGTCACTGGTCCCCAAAAAGTGTCATATGGGGTCAGATTTGTCCGCCGCAATGTCGCAGTCCTGCTAAAAATCGCAGATCGCCGCCATTACTAGTAAAAACAATAAAAAAAAAAAATTCCCTAAATCTATCCCATGGTTTGTAGACACAATAACTTTTGCGCAAAGCAATCAATATACGCCTATTGCAATTTTTTCCCCAAAAAATATGTAGAAGAATATATAGCGGCCTAAATTGATTAATAAATGTGTTTATTTATTTATTTATTTATTGGATATGTATTATAGCAAAATTTTTTTTTTTTTAAGCTGTCGCTCTTTATTTATTGCACACAAAATAAAAACCGCTTGGGTGACCAAATACCACCAAAAGAAAGCTCTATTTGTGGGGAAAAAAGGACGTCAATTTTGTTTGGGTACAACGTCGCACGATCGCGCAATTGTCAGTTAAAGTGATGCAGTGCCATATGGCAAACAAATGGCCTGGTCATGAAGGGGTCAAATCCTCCCGGGGCTGAAGTGGCTAAAACAGAATACATTAAGAATGAAAAGATAGCATTAAACTCTTGTTCAGTAGATTATACAACTGTTATGGGGCCCAGAAGCTCAAGAGTCTCAGAACTGCCTGGCTACACCGTGATTCATGCAGGTAGCAATAGAATTTGGCAAATACATTTGAATAAAATAAATGTATTCATCATTTGGAATCATCTGTGTCCAATATGAAAGCCATTAGTGTTTAGTATCAGTAGTGGAGCTTCCTTTGAGGTGGAGATTGGAGGGGTGGGGTGGCCTCTTAAAGTGATCCTGTCTCCATACTTTTATATAGCAACACTGCAATAAATAACTATTAATACGTACCTCTCTGGGGTTAGCCAATTTCATCCTGTTGAAAAGCAACCCTAGGCATCTTCTGCATCTTACAGTTTTCTGGGTCAGATACCAGGTCCCCCACGTGTAATTGTTAATCCCACTGGCCCCCACATCACTACAGGACACACTAATGGCATATGGGACAAGAGGTAGAACCACACATGCAGAGATTGACTGGCAGCATGCAGAGAGAAGTGTGTTCAAGGCAGAAGATTGTTTAGTATCCCGTATTTCAGCAGAACAATGATTAGTCAATTCCCACCAGAGAGGTAAGTATTGCTAAATTTTTATGGCAGGGTGCTTTAAAAAAAAGGTATGACAGCAGGGTCACTTTAATGGTTTTGGGGCTCCATCCCATAGTTATGGTCCTTACATTTATTTGTACTTCCATGTAGTACATCCTTGTAGATGCAGCCAATGGGAGGCTCTGCCTTACACAGTTTTGCTGGTCCATTGGCTTCAACAAGACTGAGTTACTGAGCATGAACAAACATGCGGATCAGGGAAAATACTAGCATTTTTAGAAGGGCTGGTCAGAGATGGTAGTGTTCATAATTCTCTAATGGCAGATGTCCTTTGAAGTGTGTTCTGAATACATAATAAAATTATTAATTTAACATGGGTGCTAAAAGCGGGTACAATTATTTGGTAAATATAAAGCTAATGCCTTTCTTATAGCATCTGTAAAATGTATTTAGCATAATGAGCAGATATTACCGGTAATTAAGGAGGGGGAATGAAAGTGATAAGAAATTTGCATGGGTAAGGATGCTTAAAGCAATCTTTGCCAGGTTAACAAAAATATGGGTGAAAGGTCACAGCAAGAGAAGACGTATTATATTAACTGTTCCAGTGGTTCATGTCTCCCACTCTACCAAAAAATTAAGCACTGCTGCCTTTGTCAATGACTTCTGGGAGTGTTAGATTTATGTGTCCCCTGCTAGTTCCATCTGCCAACCACACTACTGTTTCCTGTAGTGATGTAGGGTTTGAAGGACTAAACCACAGCAAGCACCAGGGGACACAGCCATCTAACATTCCCAAAAGTGTTGAATAGGGATGCACCAATACCAGTTTTTTAAGACCGAGTCTGAGTACCTATACTTTTTTTCAAATACTCGCCGATACCAATTACAGATACCTATTTTTAGTGTCATTTGACAGTTTTTTTAAACTAATTAAAAATATTTACAGTTTCTTTATAATTACGATGAACATTTCTTCTGCGGCTTTGAAATAGCTTTAAAATAACGCAGAAGTAGCACGTTTTCAAAGCTGCACTGGTGTGAACCAGGGCTAAGCCCTGGTTCACACCAGTGCAGCTTTTAAATCGGCATACTTTAGCGCAATTTCAAAGCCACAGAAGAACTGTAAGCCCTGGTTCACACCAGTGCGGCTTTGAAATCGCACTACTTCAGCGTGATTTCAAAGCCGCAGATCTGTGCGATTTGGACCTCCAATTTCATTGCAGCTTGTGACTTCATTTAACAGAAGTCAATGCAGTTCGCAATAGAATCGCAAAAAAGGTATCAGTTTTAGTATCAGAGCATTTGCACGAGTACAAGTACTCATGCAAATGCTTAGTATCGGTACTGGTGCAATGCTAGTTATGAATGTTAAATACAAAAATGGAGGCTGCAGCGCTGGAACAGAGCATTGGTAGGAGACAAACCTGCTGGAGAGGTGACTATGATACCTCTTCTATTGCAGGAACCTTTCCTCATTTTTTGTCAACATGACGGAGTTATTTCAAGGTGCACATGGGCTTTAATAAACAGGGCTTGTCAATCTTGTTACAGGCCCTCCCATCGTGTGGTGTGCTCCTAATTATATACATGTGGCAGATTGTTACATTACTGTGAAGCAATGTTCCATTGGCCAATATATGCAGGACATAGGAGGGGGCAGTCAAGCTATGACGAAGGTTTGGAAGGGGGTGCAGGCACCTCTAGGTACATACCTGCATCTGGTTGCCCCCAGTGGCAACGTGTCAAACAAAAGCACATCAATACCATGTATATATTTTATATTTCATAGTGCATACTTTATAATCTGCATACCTGGGCATATTAAGGTGAGGTGTGCTAGGAAGTTATGCAGCACAAAGCACAAAAAGTCATAGTGGCCAACTGGATTTCACTTTATAGAAATCACATAATTGAAACGTGAATTCTGATTGCCTGCTCTTGATTGCTAAACTTTACATAATATTATTACTCTTCACTTATTAAATAATCTCAATGTGTCAATTCCAGTTAACAGGAAAAATGGACCCCTGAGAAGCCATTGGAGACAACCTGGAGTCTATAGAAACCATGCAAATTCTTGGTAATATAAGGGTCAATATTCACTTTATATTTCCTGACCTTAAACTTTAACAAACCATGAATAATTACTTTGGTTTCATCTCTGAGAAATATGTTTGATTGCTAACATAATTACAGGCACGAGACTCCATCTTATCGATGAATCATGTTACTTGATATACCTAATCAGTTTTACCTTTTAGAATATATTGCCCAATGGTATATTATCAGTCAATGAAACATTTATAGGTGAGATCTTACCATTCTAACTCTCCCGTTTTCACTTTAGTGATAAATCTAAATAAAACATCAGACTAATTGCATAGTTGAAATATATAGATATATTTCTCCTGTTTTAGCAGCTAAAATATTGGTAATTCTTTTAAGCTAGTCTTATGATTCACAAAGTCCCACCACACTGCGTAGCCAAAATATGACACCGCTATTTCATCTTTGATCTATTCATATTATCTGCTTGATAACTGCATTATGAATGATCATAATTACAATGCTGAGGTCCATCTTGTTCTCTCTTAAGCTATATAAAAACTCTTCCTTCCAGCTTCTTGTCCCAATATGCATACACTATGCAAATTTACACCTGATTTCCTAATGAACAG
This sequence comes from Lithobates clamitans, assembly GCA_037952925.1. NCBI lineage: Eukaryota > Metazoa > Chordata > Amphibia > Anura > Ranidae > Lithobates > Lithobates clamitans. The sequence continues at coordinate 1,029,251 of JBBGZY010000031.1, forward strand.
ATAGAAATTCACTCCGTAGGTGGCCCTATTGCCATCCTCCCAACAGACACCTTTGGATTGAAAAATCAAAGGAGTCGGATGGAAAATTGTTGGCCAAACAGATGCCGATGCATCCACTGTTCAGGTGATATGATAGCTGCTATGACTGGCTGTCAGAATACAATAGTTGCAGTGGCAGATTCTTCCACCTGGGCTATATAGTATGGATGGTGGCATTAGTTATATTTTTTTCTTTCAGCCCATTCAGCCCACTGTATAGTATTGATAGAAAAATCTGTTAGATTTTTTCATTCAGCCTGTGTACAGCCAGCATAAAACATGTAGCAGTGGAATACAATACAATACAGTACAGCCAGGTTGACTCACAGAACAAAATCTCCCAAAATCTCCCATTCTTAAGCTGGCCATAAACTATACGAAAAATCGGCCGAAAATTGGTCATTTGGCCAGTTTGTTCGTCTTTTCGGCCAGTTAATGGGCACAAAATCGATAATCATTGGGACGTTTTTGAGCCGAAAAAACGAAGGACGATTTTGGAAATTTTCTGCTGAACGAACGATAAATTGAAAGATTAATGTGTTTCCTGTCTGAACTGTTTGCACTAGGTATATGTAAAAAAACAAAAAAAAATTGATTCATTTATGTCCACTGAATAATTTATCGGTCATTACATGATGGCACTATCGTTTCCTCTCACGACCAAATGTTCTTCGAAAATGGGTTCAGACGATTTTCGTATAGTGTATGGCCAGCATTAGCCTGATGTCTTTTGATCAAGGGCATGTGTAAAAATAAAAATAGATTTCAGATAATTGTTAGTTATTCATTTGCCTATTATGAGTTTATCTATTCATTAAAAACACAGTGAATCCACCATCACACTGAAAAATTAAGCCACACTTGCAACATTTGTGATTATTATACCTCCTTGTCAATTATTAGAAGTTCTACATCGGATTTACATACAAAGGAGACTAGTCTCTCACCGGTGACAAGCCCAATATCCTGCCAAGAAATAACAGAAAAATGTAAAAATTATTACTTACATGTTCTTCACTATACACGCTAATGTTTAAAACACTAAAGTTGGCCATAGATGGATCAAGATTCTGTCGGATTGGCAGAGACCAGCCGAATTTTGATTCATGTGTGGCTACTGCCATTCAACTAACTAAAGTCAAAGCGTTTTCTTTTATTTTGGATAAAATAGAATGGGGACGGGTTAAAAAACAATGTGTGTTTATTTTCTTCACTTCCTGTATTGTAAATGCAAGGGTATTACATTTTGTGTTCAGTGCAAGGAAAATTCCTTCTTATGCCCCGTACACATGATCAGATTTTCCAACAACAAATGTTGGATGTGAGCTTGTTGGCGGAAAGTCAGACCGTGTGTATGCTCCATGGAACATTTGTCGGACTTTCCGCCAACAAATGTTAGCTAGCAGGTTCTCAAATTTTCTGCCAACAAATTTTTGTTGTCGGACTTTCTGATCGTGTGTACACAAGTCCATCGCACAAAAGTCCACACATGCTCGGAATTAATGCTCACCAAACACAACATTAGCAGAAGGAGCCCAAAAGGTGGCGCATGACTACTGAACTTTCTTTTTAGTGGCTCACCGTATGACTTGTACGTCACCACGTTCGTAATTGTTGGCCAACATTTGTGTGACCGTATGTATGCAAGACACGTTGGAGCCAACAACCTTCAAAAAAAATTCCACGGTTTTGTTGTCGGAAAGTCTGATCGTGTGTACGGGGCATTAGAAATTTGTTTCTAGAACAAGCTTCCCCACTGGATGATTTTCCCTCTATTCCTGTTCTGTTGGTATCTCAGTATTTTGAATTTACCCTCACTTTTATTCCTGCCGACACTTATAATTAGAGAAAGTGAATCCCCCCAATGAGGGTGAGACAGAACTAAAAATAACATTGATTCTATCCCCTTACCTCTCTATCCAAATCATTCAAAAAATCCTTTAAATATACATGTAGCTCTCTTTTTCTGGAAGTTGCTTTGAGCATTAAGATGTGAAACCCCTCCATCTTTGGGTGGTGTGCTTTGGAGCACTATGTGCCCTGGTTAGAGCTCCTCCAGGAATTTAAGACAGAAATTTCCACATCTTGATGAGTGTGAAGTGATGGATAAGCTCCGTAATCTAAAATATCTACACTGCAATCCCTGCTGAGCCAAACTCCCATTGTTAACAAAAACTGTATTTCATTTGAATGCATCAGATAAATTGACAGAAACAACCCCTGTATAATGGAACTTTACTAATTTCTTTAAAGTGGAACTAAAACTTTTAATTTACTGGTTTCAAAAAACAGTTACAGCTACCTGCCAATTTGGTTGTGCTCTCAATCAAACTGTCAAACTATCAAATATCTGGCGTCATAACTGATCACATGTGCAGCGTCATGGCAGTCACAGATTAAATAGAAGCCAAGATGGTAGTTTTCATGGCTAAAAGGGATAGGAGGGTTTAGTTCTGCTTTAAGGCCATCTCTCCTGTCTCCTCCCCCTTACTCTTGCATATTTGCATTAAAAAAAGCTTTTAAAAAGGACATTTTTTTTTTTAACTGCCTAACTCTGGCCTAGAATAAAATTATGTAAGATACACATGCACAGAAATGCCGCAGATCTCTGCCCTTTGTTAGCTATCACCCATGTACACACACCATGGGGTCTCTGCCAGAGTAGTGCAGCATATCTGTTAATGCGCCAGATCTCAATTAAAGGTGGAACTAAAGAAGATTGGTCAAAGTAGAGTTTTTGCTTCAATAAGGGCAATGCTTGACTCCATGGTCTAGTATGTATGGTTTGTTTTTTTAAGGCTGGGACAAGTGTTAGGAATTTTTGTTTTGGGTGGGGGAGTAAACAGAGTGTAATTTTTCTTTCATTTCAACCTTGCTTTGCCATACAAGAATGGTGCGTGTGTGTGTGTGCTGGATTTTAAGGGACTGTCTGAGTTAATATGATTGGTGTTAATAAAGCTCATCTATGATCTTCACCCCACCATCACTCCTGTGTGTGAAAGGAGGCATTAATGCATAAAGGACCAATATGCAGAATGATAGTTGGAGTGGAAGGCCTGAGCAAGCAGAATAATTTCTTGTGGTCTTACATGCGCCCCTTGGAATAATTTTCCCTGAAGAGTATGTAGCTCTATTTGTTCTTCCTCCTTTACAATATGAGCCCCAAAATATCTGAATAGTTACCCCCACAATATCTCCTTCTTCTACTTCATATAACGAAGTTGTGCTTTGTCTTCTTGATGTTGTGTCTTCCGTGACTGAAGCTAAACGTCCAGATAACATTATATAACATTCACATGGTACGTGGCCTTTTCTGATAACTAATGTTTTCGATTCATACCTAAAAACACAAAGATTATATAACTGATGTTACATGCTGTATTTTTAAATTATTCTCCAGTTTAGTTCCTTTGGGAAAGTCACAGGAACAGGCAAACCTCCTAAAAAAGGGGACACTTTTAGGATATGCTCAAGGTTTAAGAACCTCCTAAAATCATTTGTGAATATTTAAACTATTGCAAATAAGTATTTGTATTTTTTGGCTGGGTGCCAAAAAGTGCTTGGCAAGTTGGCAGTGAGCCTGAAATAGAGCTCCAAGAAATATCTGTGGAAAAGGCAGTTAGGGGTAAGTGTCAGTTTTTTAATTGCATGTTCCTCTGTGCAGTCCTTGTGCAAATATGGCTCTCCAAAGATTATTGTAGGAGTGCAGTGGTACAGATAGCTCAATGATTCAGTTCCATGCACTTTCAACTTTCTGCGACTTTGTAAATGAAATTATTTGTTGCAATAAATGTCAAATGTCAATGGGGCCACCTATTTCAAAGACAAATTAAATTCATAACATAGAAAAGACAGAATGTAGAGTGCACAGATTGAAAGAACTTTTAGGTCTCTGTGTCAACAGACTTTGAGTTTGAGTAAATGACATTAGTTTTAGATGCTGCTGCTGAGATTTGAACTCATAAGAGGTGTTTTGTCCTGCAGTTGACATCCTTCTGCCTTAGACCTGCTTCTCGCAGGTTTTGCATTCCCTAAGAGTGCAAAACCCATTTAGATGCAAACCCCATTTGAACCGAACAAAAGCCCATCAGGTCCTTAAAGTGGCACCCACAGTTATTGACAGTTGCTTATTGTTGGAGGGGAGTCCTCCATTACTGACTTCTTTTGTGGCTGTCATGCAAGCTATAGGTCATGTAACATCTCAGGATGAAACTGATGGAGGACTTCCTCATGCCAGGCACTCCGATTGCGGGTTTATTTGCAGTAACCAGTAGCTGTCAGTAACTCCAGGTGCCACTTTGACAGATGTCTGAAAGGGTAAATGAGTCTCTACCCTGTTCCTCCAGTAGAACACCAACACAGAGGGCAAACACTGCCATCCAGTCCAGTCTGCCCCGAACTGTGTCAGTTCAAAAACTCTATAGGCCCAGGTAATGAAGCAACATCTTCATCAAAGGCACAGCAAAATACAAAATGTCATCTGTATACATATAGTAATTAAAAAAAAATATTTTATCTATTACTTTGGATCAACAAACCCACGTTTTCAGAAAGTCTATAAATATGTAGTTTTATATTAAAAAAAAAATAAAAATAATATATTTTATTTTGGCCAGGACCACAAATACATTTTAAAACATTGTATTTTGAATTTGTATATCCAGCCAGCAGGATAAATTTGAACTCTTTACCTCTTCTGCACTTATCCTATACCTTACTTCTGCAGGCTTTCTTCATGCTGTAAGACCAGCCCCCCAAGCCACTTTTCTTCACTGCCCAAATTGTCGCAACTCTCTGACATCATGTACAGTGCAAGACCAGCAATCCTACACTGTACATGATGACATGAGGGCCCGTCCATAACCCAGGACATCGAACAGCAGAGAAGATCACCAGCTGCCAGAGGAGCCAGAAATAATGTAACACACTTACGCTTGATATATGACATGCTGACAAAGCTCCAGTTGAGTCTTGTCCTGAAGACCTTGAAAGGCTCGGTTCTTCTTCAGACAAAACTGAATCTGTAAAAACAAAATTTCTTTACTGCCAACATATCATTCCGGTATTCTTGAATAAAGTAATTCCTTGAGTTTCCTAACTTATCACAGCAAGATCTAAGGAAAGTTTTATTATAGGGTCTTAAGCTAGAACAGTTGTTTCATAGGCATACAGTTAGTTCCATAAGCAAACATTTTTTTTTTTTTTTGCTGTCATTGTTCCATATTGCACTAAGGGAAAAATCTGATTTGTTGTCAAGAGTAACAAGAATATATCTTTCCAAACACTGGCATAGACCGGGAAAATGGTAATCTGTATATACAATTGCCAGAAATGTTGGATTTGCAGAAAATAAATTCTTTGCAAAACACACTTCAATAAAAATATGAAAAATTAATAGCTATGACCCAGCTTCTGTTTTTACACAAAATAATTTTTCTAAAAAAAAAAAAAAAAAAAGAGCACTTTGTCAGCATCTATGTTCCAGCTATAATTTACACCAGAATATGCTTGATTTTTGAAGCAAGCAAGCATGTTTGATGTTTGGAATATCTTTTATCTGGAACAGAAATTCTACTTTTATATAAACTTACAAGAGTGGGCGCCCTTTTTTTTCGGTATGTTAAGGAATATCTAAGTAAGTTTACCAACGTTTTTTTTTTTTGTCTAACTGTAGTCCCCTAAACCAGGCAATATTTTGTTCTTTCAAGCTTTCATGGTTTCAGAATAAATTTGTTTTTTATAACTTCAACCTCTGGAGAGCTTCTGGTTGAATTCTGCATAATGATACGTTAGAAAAAACCCTATGACTAGAAAACAGGGCTTATTTCACACTTTTATTCTGTTTGTCCCAAATGATAAAGAAATATCGGAATGATTTTTTGAATTTTGTTAGCATATGCACACATCTACATTTAATAAATCCCAAAATGATACATACAATCATATCTGAAAGCCTTAACATTTCCACAACTATCTATATCTCAGGTTCAAATATTAATCAAACATTAGATAAAGAAATTTTGGTTGATGACATTAAAAAGGACAAAGCACAGGAAGAGGCCATGGAGGAAGAAGAAGAGGAGGGGGTGGAGGACAGAGGTGTGTCACAATCATTAGTAGTGGCATTTTGGAGGCATGGTGGCGGAACAACCTCCAACACTACTGCACCTTGTCCTGCATCCTTCCCAGCTGCCAGCAAAGTCACCCAATGCGCGGTGAAACTTAGGTAACGTCCCTGTCCATGCCTGCTGGACCATGAGTCAGTGGTAATATGCACCTTACCGCTGACCGCCCTGTCTAGCGAGGCATGGACATTGCCTTCCACATGCTGGAAGAGAATCACCTTCCGTGAGAAAAAGTGGCGTTTGGGTACCTACCACTGAGGAACCGCACATTCCACAAACTCACGGAAGGGGGAAGAGTCTACCAACTGAAAAGGCAGCAGTTGAAGTGCTAGCAATTTTGCCAAGCTAGCATTCAACCGCTGGGCATGTGGATGGCTTGGAGCGAACTTCTTTCGGCGGTGCAGCAGCTGGGGCAGGGAAATTTGCCTGGTACAATCTGACGTCGGTGTACCGAAAGCAGATTGCCCACAAGTACTTGGCTGTGACACACCTAATTCTACACCTTCATTCCTCTCCGTGCAGGTCTCAGAGAGGACTGAAGGTATAGTGGGGTTGGAGATCTCAGCTGATGAGGAGCAAGGAGAGGTCCTCTTTGTTCTTTGGTGTGGGTCTTTTAGATATGCTTGCCAACGAACTGCATGGCAGTTTTAGCTGAACACTGTGAGGAGGACGCACTACACTAACTTGTAGTTTTAGCTGAACACTGTGAGGAGGACGCACTACACTAACTTGTAGCTTTAGCTGAATACTGTGCAGAGGTCGCACTACACTAACTTGTAGTTTTAGCTGAACACTGTGAGGCAGGCGCACTACACTAACTTGTAGCTTTAGCTGAACACTGTGCAGAAGTCGCACTACACTAACTTGTAGTTTTAGCTGAACACTGTGAGGAGGACGCACTACACTAACTTGTAGCTTTAGCTGAACACTGTGCAGAGGTCGCACTACACTAACTTGTAGTTTTAGCTGAACACTGTGAGGAGGTCGCACTACACTAACTTGTAGTTTTAGCTGAACACTGTGAGGAGGACGCACTACACCAACTTGTAGCTTTAGCTGAACACTGTGAGACAACAAACCGAAACTAAACGAAATTTCCCATTGTGCACAAGTCTACTCTGAATCAATTACCGAAGCGCTCGGTCTGGTAAAACTAGCGTTCGTAATGGAGATAGCAAATTTGTCACGCTACTCACAAAAAAACTGTCCTTTTTTAAGTAAAACACATAGGCAAGTATTTGTGAATCCAAAATAGCCATTTATTATGGGTCATAATAAAATAAAGAGGAAGGCAACGCTGGAGAAACTTGTGAAATTGGCGAAGCCTTTGTACCCCAGGGCACACATCAACTATTTTACAGCCAAAATTGGTAGCATGAGGAGTCCATATAATAGTGAGCACAATCCGGTCTCCGACTACAAGAAATCAGGAACAGCAGCAGATGACATATATGTCCCCAGGCTGTGGTCATACAACAGCCTGCATCTTTTGTCAGACCAGACTGAACCCAGGCCATCACACTCTTGTCTTCCTTCCACTCTTCCTTCCAGGCTGTGGTTTTGGAGTTGTGGCAAGAGGTGGAGGAGGAGGATGGTCGAACTCACACAGGTGTGTTTTATTTGTGAGTTGGCCCCTTAACCCCTTATTTAGGGACAGATACATTATTTCCTCACAGATGAGGCATTGCCCCACCTCCATTTCCTGCATTTTGCATGCAGCCATGGAGGTAAAGGCCTCTTGAAGAGTGGGGGTGGTTCTGAGGGCAGCATTAGCCTCCTGAATCAGCCCAAGCGCTGCCTCCTCCACGTTACTCCCCTTCCTGGGCCTTTTGGTTGGAAGGAGGAGGGGAGGGACCTGGGATTCGGTCAGGCTACTGGGCCGGGCCACCTCCTGGCTGCCACCTACCCCCGCCACCTCCTGGCTGCCACTTTCCCCCGCCACCTCCTGGCCGCCACATTCCACAGCCTCCTCCTGGCTGCCACATTCCATGACCTCCTACTGGCTGAGGCTTCCCTGTGTATGAAAAAGGGACATAGTTTTATTTTTTTATTCATCAATCACACAAAATTTTGAGCTCATGACTGTTGCAAATTGAATGTTAACAAATAGAAAAGACTACCATTCTGACTCCAGCATTTTTAATTTTTGTGCCAAACATTTATGGCCACTACTGTCTATTGATATGTAAAACACTTGATTGAATCAGCAATTAGTGATCAATAATAACATCTAGTTAACATCATTATTGTATAACAAGAAATATGTAGAACAATGCTATACCTGGCCCAAACTGGTCTCCTCCACTTCTTGCTGGCTGGAAGGCCCAGGTTGGATGTCGGAAGCCTCAGCTGGGGTGGAACGAAGCGTGGAAGGAAGAGTGGAAGGTAGAGTTGAGAGTGATTGCCTGACTTCAGTCTGGTCTAACAGAAAACGCAGTCTGTCATAGTACCACAGCCTGGGGACATAAATGGCATCTGCTGCTGCTCCTGATCTCATGGAGTCCTGGACCTTATTGCGATCCCTATTATAAGTGCTCCTCAGCCCACCAACTTTTGCCAAATAGGGGATGGTTGCCGTGGGGATCTGTGGCTTCACCAACTCCAGCAGTTTCTCCAGCGCTGCCTGCCTCTTTTGTTTATGATTATAATGCAAATGTTTCACCTGCCACAGACAGGGCAGCTCCCTGTACTTGTCTATGAATAAGGGGAGGAAGTTGTGATCATTGAAGCCATGCATTTTCTCTGCAAGACACAACACAAGACAAACCCTAATGTCAGGCTAAACTCTCCTAATCTTGTCCCAATATAGGCCTCAATCTAGAAGCAGTATAGGCCATTGATGCACCAAGTTAAACTTGTACCTTCGCTAGAACGATCGGCGCTTCCGCTACTCCTCCCTCCGCTCACAGATCGTACGTACGACGAACACGTGTTACGCTTTATATACACTGCACATGCGTGAAAATCCACCCGCCCCTGACGTTCTTTATAGTCTATTCCCTGCCCCTTGTCTTTCGGCGTAGTGGGAGAGCACATGGCGGAGAAAGAGCAAGTGCATGCAGATAGCAGCAGCAGCAACAACGAAAGGCCAGAGCCATGAATGTCCCGATCCCGGAGGAGATTTAAGGCCTCAAATATGTCCTTTATAGAGATGGCAGAGATGGTGGACATCTTGACGAGGGCCAACTATGATGGGAAGCATGGACCTTACCCAAACCCAAATGTCGGAAAGGCCAAGATCAAGCTGTGAGAAGTCTGCACAGGAATTTTGGGGTATGACGATCCAAGGATCAATTGAGGAAACGCTGGTCAGACCTGAAATTGAGGAAGCAGAATCAGTACAGAAAGATCAAGAGAGTTCTTCAAAAAAAGTAAGTAGTTGTCGTGTGCTCCTATTATTATTATTACTTGCATGCTGCTCCATATGCTTTTCTTTACTGTTGTACAGTTTAAAATGGCAAGTTTCAGGTTCGTGGGCAAAGTAATCGTTCGTAATAAACATCGTTCCTTCGTTCACTAATACGATGTTTTTGGCAGATCCAGGTTAACTACATTTGTTCAGGCCTATTTGTATTAAAAGAAGTTTATGACATTGTTGTCTAGATGGGTTTGTACTAGAATGAAATGCAAACTTAATTTAATGTGTAAGGAGAGGACACTCAGCAGCTGTTTACACATCTGGACGCAGATAGTGTGGGACACCAGAACAAACTTTTTAGGGTGTCCCACACAGGTACTCCATTGGATACTAGGGGTGTCTTCATGTGTAAAAATTGTACAAAAATGTAAGCAACCACCGGATAGGCCTCTCTCACTAACCTAGCAGCCGATGTGATGCTCGGTCATAGTCTCTGCCACAGACTTTACGATTCAGTGCAAATGTTACACAATCTTCTGCCACAGGATTGGGCAATCAACAACTTGTTGCAATATCAAGGTTTGAACACACAGTACCAGTTCCCTTGCTTCGAACTTACGACACTGTATGGTAGATGATCTGGGATGCAGCCTCCAACTGAGTCTCCAGGCTCTTCTAGAGGCACCGGCCTTATTGCGCAGTCCTCTCTTGAAAAGTCCTCCCCTGGATCCTTCAGTCGCTCGGCTTCTCCCCGCAGGCAAGACAGCACAGGACCACACCTGGATCGGTAGACCTCCCAAGACTTTTGGGGCCTACCTTCAGTAACAATGCCTCGGGCCAGCCGGCCCCGAGACAATTTGACGGCAGCGATACACCTTAGGCCAGGAGAGCCATCAGGTTAGAAGACACAAGTGCAAGTGCACACGTCCTCATCGGGGAGATCATGGTGTGCAATCGTGATTTACAGAAGATCAAGGAAGACATCAATGATGTGGAAAAAAGACTCAAAAACATCATTGATGTTTTAGGCAAAATCTAAAACACCCCCAAATTCTTCTAGTTTGTTTGTATTTTTATTATTTTCACACATTTTAAATATTTTATAGAAAGCCAAATTTAGAAGATGCACATCAGCATGTGCTATCTGCCATCACGGGATATCAAGGTACGTGTTTTTTCGGGGGTGCAACCCCTTCCTCGCAACTAAAGTAGATAAGAGGAAGGGGTTGCACCCCCAAAACACGTCCATTAATCCCCCATGATGGGAGCTAGCACATGTTGACATTAGGCATGGGATCAGGAGGGAAATCCCCATTTTGACTCTCAATTTGTGTGCATCTTCAAAATTTGACTTTCACAGGGGTGACATCACCCCATCTGATGAATATCAACACAGTTTGGACATACTAATGTCTGATATTGCCTTCACTTTGTCAAGGTTGAAGTTCCTGAGTTGTGTATTGTTTTATGGTTTTAAACATGCCTGTTTTAACACAAAAAAGGCTATTTGTACTGTCAAAAACAAAAATGTTATTACTAAAATATGTTGGTTTGTTCAAAAAACATTTTCTAACGCACATGTGATCGTGCACAGTAGTAAAAAATTTTCTACTCAACAATGTGTGGCTTCCTCTTTCAATGCTCAGTATCATTTTTTGGACTAAGTTGGTGTTTAAACTGAAATGGGGATTATTTATTAAAGGCAAATCCACTTTGCACTACAAATTCATTCATGGTGCTGAAAATGATGTATATTTTTAACAGTAATGCATTACATACATTAATACCAAAAACAAGGTGTGCGTGTAGCAGACCCACAACATAATAATAGTTCAAAAAAATGGGGGGACAGAGGCGGGACTTTGTATGAGGCATGTGGGTGAGTGTGTTGGGCTGAATGGTAAGTGTTTATGATGTAAATGATGAAATCAGTAAACACTTACCATTCAGCCCAACACACTCACCCACATGCCTCATACAAAGTCCCGCCTCTGTCCCCCCATTTTTTTTGCATATATTGGGATGGAGGCATGTTGGTGCTCTCCTGTAAAAACAGTGTGGATTGGTCACAACCCCCCTTGACATATAATAATAGTTCGCTGAAGAAGAGATTGTCACCTCATGTATCAAATAAATTATGTTTGCACTATTAAAGAAAATGCCCAAAAAAAAGCCCATTGGAGAACCTAGGTGTCAGGAAAGGTCCCCTCCACTGCTAATATCGATCATTTGGCATGCAGTACTGAGGTCCACCAGCAGGTGTCTCCTGGCAGTTTGGAGCTGGTATTTTGTCATCTTTGGGCCGCAGTACTGGTGTCCACCAGCGGAGGGATCCTGGCAGTATGGAGCAGGTATTACCCTCTGCAGACAGGCGTCATCTGACTTTAATTAGCAGCTGTAGTATAAATACACACCAAGTGCACACACATCTTGCCTTGGTATTGTCCTTGAGCCCTGACCTGCAGCCTGTATCCTGCTACTCTGATTCCTGAAACCTAATTCCTGAAACTTGTTGATCCTGTTCCCTGTCTGTTTCCTGAACCCTGTAACCTGAGCCTTGTATCTCACCTGTCCCTCCTGTGATCCATCCATCCTCTCATTGTCCTGTTTGTTTCCCTTCCCCAGCTGCTGACCTCCCGTTGACGAGCCTGGCCTGGCTCTGTTTATGATCTCGGTATTTCTCTTTCTTGTATATATTTGTTCTGTTATTATTATTATTTGTGGGGATCTGTTTGGTATTGGTTGTTGTGCACTGAGTGATATTGGAGGTGGTTGTGTTATATTTATTCACTTATCCTTAATAAATCATTTATCTTTTCACTTATACACGTCTGGGTTTCCTCTGTTGCAGTCCACACAGTTCTGGTCTTATCTGGTACATGACAGAATACCAAGGCCATCCCTGACCAGAGTGGCTGCACAGGGGAACCATCTTGGTTCTGCTGGCTTTGCTGGAATGAATCCCAATGTGATTCCATACTATGCTCTGCTGGCGTCAGAAAGTGGCGAGTATCTCCGCCAGACACTAAAGGAGTGGACCAATGACCAGCTGCTTGAGATCATCCGTTTGGCCCACTCCCTGGTTGACCAGAGCTGTATGTTGTTTAGGGATGTGCAGCCTTTGATCCAAATATGTTCTGAGCTAGCCCTGTCCTGTGTAAATAAGATCAGTGCTGATCAGGTGGAGTCTCTGGTGTGACTGTTAGAAGATGATTCCGCATGCTTTTTTGAGCACTATTCCATCTGTTCTTAGCAGAAGCTTTTGGAGTGTATTCACTCAGTGCAGACCCTTGTTAGACAGACAGCATGTGATCCGTCCTTTGTCCAACCAATACTCTCAGCATGGTCTGATATGTTACAACCAGCCCCAATCAATCCTCAACAAACCACCTCTGCCATCAGACACCTACCTGCCCACAAGTCTGTCTCCCCATCACCCATGCCAAACTCAGTTGCAGCTCAGTATACATTGCTCCCAACCAAATACTCATATCCGGTCTCTGCTCCCTGTACCTATCCTGCATTCAACCCACCTGCCTCTTCTCAGCTGCCTACTAATCCACAAAAACTTCCCCCAGCTACTGTTACCTCTTCTCTGCCATATCCCAATCCTCCTTTCCAGTCTGCTGCACCAATCTGTCCCAGCCTGAAATACCAGAGTTCCAGCCTGAAGTGCCAGAGTTCCAGTCTGGAGTGCTAGAGTTCAGCCTGGAGTGCCAGAGTCCCAGCCTGGAGTGCCAGAGTTCCAGCGTGGAGTGCCAGAGTTCCAGCCTGGAGTGCCAGAGTCCCAGCCTGGGGTGCCAGAGTCCCAGCCTGAGTTGCCAGAGTCCCAGCCTGAGTTGCCAGAGTCTCAGCCTGATGTGCCCGCTTTCCAGCCTGATGTGCCCGCTTTCCAGCCTGATGTGCCTGCTTTTCAGCCTGATGTGTTCCTGTCCGCTGCCCAGCCTGATGTGTTGTTGTCCTCTGCCCAGCCTGACGTGTTCCTGTCCACTGCCCAGCCTGATGTGTTCCTGTCCACTGCCCAGCCTGACGTGTTCCTGTCCACTATCCAGCCTGATGTGCCACTGTCTGCTGCCCAGCTTGAAGTGCCCGCTGCCCATCTTTAAGTGCTCGCTGCCGGCTGGACACCATGGACTTTCCCCAGCAACAGCTAGTTGGAGTGTCCATAGGTCGCTCCTTTGAGAGGGGTACTATCAGGAAAGGTCCCCTCCACTGGTAATATCGATCATTTGGCGTGCAGTACTGAGGTCCACCAGCACCTGTACCCTGAGCCTTGTATCTGACCCGTCCCTCCTGTGATCCATCCATGCTCTCATTGTCCTGTTTGTTTCCCTTCCCCAGCTGCTGACCTCCCGTTGACAACCCTGGCCTGGCTCTGTTGATGATCTTGGTATTTCCCTTTCTTGTATATATTTGTTCTGTTATTATTATTATTTGTGGGGATCTGTTTGGTATTGGTTGTTGTGCACTGAGTTATATTGGAGGTGGTTGTGTTATATTTATTCACTTATCCTTAAAGTGGATGTAAACCCGAATTTTTTTTTTTTTTTTTTATGTCATAATGTAGAGTATACGATTTCCTATCATTTGAGACCAGTCTTGCCACAAAGAGTTAATCCAGCTCTGAGTAATCCTCTTTTTTTGTTCAGTGAGATAAATCTTGACAAACAGAGAAAAACTTTGTCAAATCCTCCCCCTTGCTGTGAGTGACAGGTGATTTACACATCTCGTGCACTAGCCTAAGACATGCATTATTTTTTAATTCCCACCCCCACTCCTTTCTTCAGCAGCTCTGCAAGGATTGGCTGCTCCACACCTCAGCATGATTTGGCATGCTGAAGTCATGTGGTTACTTTCCTGTCTTTTCACTGGATGGAGATCATAGCAGAAGTTCAGTGTAAGAAATACACAGGAGAAAATGCATATTGACAAGGGGAGTGTAGAGGTGGGCGGGGAGTCTACTGACATCACGACTCCACCCACCGAGCTCCAGACAACAGACCCACCCACAGAATCTGCAGTTTTTCAGGTCTCATAACAGACAGAGGGGAGACATTTGACAGGTAAAGATACATGCAGGAGACATGTATATCCTTATAGATAACCCCTATGGCAGTAGTTTAGAAAGGATGACATTGGGTTTACATCCACTTTAATAAATCATTTATCTTTTCAGTTATACACGTCTGGGTTTCCTCTGTTGCAGTCCACACAGTTCTGGTTTATCTGGGACATGATACTAGGAGACAGCTAAAAGAAACACAAGCAGTAAATCGAAGGAAATATTATTTCAGTTAAACTAAAAAAATGTATTTTTAAAATGTTTAATAAACATTTTCTGGCGTATCAATAGCCCCCCTACCCGCAAAGTACTCCATATATTTTATAAGGACCTCGCGTGCGCTTTGGGGGGGCAAGCACTGAAAACCAGATACGAATCCACAAGCACAAACTGAAGAGCAGTAACGATCGGAAAACCACGAGGCTGAAAATCGCAAATCGTCTCTCACCAAACTTTTACTAACACGAAATAAACATGAGATTAGCAGAAGGAGCCCAAAGGGTGGCGCACTGGCTATTGAACTTCCCTTTTATAGTTCCGTTGTATGTCACTGCGTTCTTGGCGTTCGGAAGTTCTGACAAGATTTGTGTGACTGTGTGTATGAAAGACAAGTTTGAGCCAACATCTGTCGGAAAAAAAACATGGATTTTGTTGTCGGAATGTGCGATCGTGTGTACGCGGCATTAGTGTGTTTAAATACAGCTCAAAAAGTGCACTATTGCTGCAAACATCAAAAGTAGAAGAGTTTTGTTTTGGGTTCTTTTTTGGTGGTGGATCATGATAATGTCAAAAAAGATATAGCTACATTTTAAAAAAATATTTTTTTTTAACTTATTTGATTTTAGGCAAATTTTCCTTTGATATTTAAAAAAAAAAAAACTATCCATTTACAAAACTATCCATGGAGATATCCATTACCATTTTTCACTAAATGAAGGCACAATTTATCCTGCAATAAAAAGGTATAACCCTGGATACAGTGATATACTAAACCCAGGACCCTGCATTCACTATATCTGGTCTCCCACAGTACACAGAACATGGAACTGCAATAGTTTTAGTAAATATAAACTGCTAAATACCTTTTCTCATAAGCAGTATATAGCAGTCTTGTGACTTCTATCAGTGTCCAGCCGAGCACAGGTTAAAGCTTGGAGGAGGAGTTTTCATTCTCATCTGACTGTCCTATGAGGCTGCAAGACCCCTGACCCCCTGTCTGGAACACACCAAACTGAGCATATGCAGAGTGCCCCTAAGGCTCTGGATTATCAGGAGATGGATTGTGGACAGTGGAAGAAGGGGAGGATCAGAGAAGACAGGATCAAACAGCCTTTTTACACAATGCAGATGATTAACCCCTTAGGTTCCACAGTGATTATAATAAGCGTGCTTTACTGCATATACAGACTGATTTTACTGTTGTGGCTTTAGTAACCGCTTCCCGATCGCCGCACGCCGATGTAAGTCAGCAGAATGTTGCGGGTGCGCAAAAGGGCATACCCGTACGTCTCTTCGTAATCCTGGGCTAGCGGGCGCGCGCACGCCGGCGGTGGGAGCGCACCCATGGGTCCAGCGGAGTCGATGTCTGCCGGTGGCCCATGATCGTGATGAGGAGAGGCAGAACGGGGAAATGCCTATTTAATCACTTGCTTACAGGGCACTTAAACCCCCCTACTGCCCAGACCAATTTTCAGCTTTCAGCGCTGACGCACTTTGAATGACAATTGCACGGTCATACAACACTGTACCCAAATGAAATTTTTATCTTTTTTTTCCCACAAGTAGAGCTTTCTTTTGGTGGTATTTAATCACAGCTGGGATTTTTATTTTTTGCTAAACAAACAAAAAAAGATGGAAAATTTTGAAAAAAAAAAAAAATTATGTTTCATAGTTTGTTATAAAATTTTGCAAACAGGTACTTTTTCTCCTTCATTAATATGCGCTGATGAGGCGGCACTGGTGAGCACTGATAGGCTTCTCTGATGGGCACGGATAGGCACAGTTAAGGTGGCACTGATAGGCACAGTTAAGGCGGCACTGATAGGCACAGTTAAGGCAGCACCGATGGGGACAGATAAGGCGGTACTGATGGGCACAGATAAGGCGGCACTGATGGCCACTGATGGGTGCTGATGGGTGGCACAGATGGCTGGCACGGATAGGTGGCACTGATGGGCACTGATAGGTACCACTAATGGGGGGCACTGATGGGGGGCACTGATGGGCAGTGATGGGCTGCACTGATGGGCACTTATGGGCACTGGTAGGTGAAACTGATGGGCACTAATAGGTGACACTGATGTGCAGCACTGTTGTTGCACTGATGTGGGCGCTGATGGGTGGCACTGTGGGTGCTGATGGGTGGCACTGATTGGTGGCACTGTGGGCACTGATGGATGGCATTGTGGGCACTGATGGGTGATGCTGGTGGGCACTGGTAGGCGGCACTGCTGCCTATTGCTGTGTCACTGGCAGGGGGCAGATGATCGCCATGATCGGGACTGATGTCCCTCTCACGGCCGCCGGTGATCGGGTTTTTTTACCTCCTCACGCTGTCAGCGCGAGGAGGAAAAATAGCCGATTACCGGCTCTGTTTACATCACATGATCAGCTGTCATTGGCTGACAGCTGATCATGTGGTAAGGGGTCGGGACCGACCCCTTACTCTGATCTGTGATCAGGCGAGTCTCATAGACTCGCTGATCACCGAGCGCACCGCGCACCCTGCAGGGGGCGCGCAGGCCGTTCGTGCACGGGACAGCGTCAATAGACGTAGTCCCGGCAATGTAGGTCCGCGCTGTTGCCGTCATTTGGTAATAGCACGGATCTGAAGAGGTTAAACAAGGCATTTCCCTGTTCTGCCTAGTGACATGACAGAGATCTACTGCTCCCTGTCATCGGGAGCAGTGATCTCTGTCAGGTCCTAGGTAGCCCATCCCCCCTATAGTTAGAACACACTGAGGCAACACATTTAACCCTTTGATCGCCCCTATTGTTTAACCCCTTCTATGCCAGTGGCATTTACACAATAATCAGTGACTATTTTTAGCTCTGATCTCTGTATAAATGTCAATGGTCCCAAAATAGTGTCAAAAGTGTCCGATCTTTCTGCCGCGATGTCGCAGTCCCGATAAAAATCGCTGATCACTGCCATTACTAATAAAAAAAAATAATAATAATAAAAAATGCCATAAATCTATCCCCTATTTTATAGACGCTATAACTTTTGCGCAAACCAATAAACATACACTTTTTTTTTACCAAAAATATGTAGAAGAATACATATTGGCCTAAACTGAGAAAGAAATTACGGTAGTTTTTTTATATATTTTTGGGGGATATTTATTATAGCAAAAAGTAAAAAATAGTGCTTTTTTTCCAAAATTGTCAGTCTTTTTTTATTTATAGCGCAAAAAATAAAAAACGCAGAGGTGATCAAATACCACCAAAAGAAAGCTCTATTTGTGAGAAAAAAATAACGTCAATTATGTTTGGGTACGACGTCGCACAACTGCGCAATTGTCATTTAAACCATGCAGTGCTGAATCGCAAAAAATGCTCTGGTCATTAAGGGGGTAAAATTTCCCAGGGCTGAAGTGGTTAAGCAGTAGTGATGATATTTACAGTTTTACTAACACATGCCAAAGTTGCAAAACAGGCTTTAAGATTTATCATGAAAGGGTTAATTTCTGAATGTTGAGACTCTATTGTTTACTTGCAGACCATGCCGCCATTGTGCTTTTACTTCCTTGGTTCATACAACAATGCACGGTATACCTGTACTATAACTCACAGCGTGTGGCTAGTTGTCATCTCTCATATAGAGCTGTTTAGGTGAACAGGAGGCGTGTGTCAATAATGCCTAGCACCCTCACTGCTATTAGTTTAGACAGGTTTAGTGTGTCAGCACAGGAACGCAGGTCAGCTGATGATTAGCTCAGTCTATTGCAGTCATGAATGGCAAGTGTGAGTAATTAATTCTCAACAGCAGTACTTATAATACTAAATCAATATTAGAGAACAAACACAGGGCTTTTATGATACCTGTCTCAGGATTTCTGGAGTTCTTTGCTTCGGACAAATAGTTAACAGGCTCTTTAGCTTTTCAAAATCTTTTCTCTGCAAAATAAGGAAGTCATTGAAGTTATGTTGACTGTAATTATCTCCATAGCCACCAGCAATATTGCAAATAGCTAGCATACTACAGTATAGAGTATGTGGTTAAAATAGGTCCAATTGTTTTAACAAAAAACATTGTGCATTTAAAATATGAGTGCATTTCCGTCAGTTATTTAACTCTGCAATTTCCATTTTTTTGTATTTAACATGCTGTACATGATGACACATTCCGTACATGCCTTAAAGCGAAATGATTGCTAAAAAGATCTGTGTTCATACACACATACATAGACATGCTAAGGGTAGTCTTTTTCCATGCACAAAGCCAGCCCACCTATCATGCTAAAACTGGCCCTGACAATACCCTACCGCCCGCTTGATGAATAATTCTTGCCCAAACAGTGACTGCAGACAATCTTTTTGGTAGTGCCAACAGTATACTGACAGCTGCTGGAACTGGCTATCAGAATACAATAGCCTCTGCACTGTTTAACGTGGATGGAGGAATCAGTTGGATATTTTTTATTCAGCCCACTAGCTGAATGAAAAAAATCTATTCATGTAATCTTCTAGTTTTGCGGGGGTTAATATGAGCCGCTCAATCTGGCATAAACACTGGTCAAGAGTGCCGACTATGACCATCCTTTCCACCCTCCCTTCTCCATTCACAGAAGCTATACTATAGCTTCCAACAATGAAAAGAGCTCTATGAATGGGGGAGGCTGACCTTTCATCTATCAACCCATCCTCCATTCATAGAGCACTTTTTATTGCTGGAAGTTATAGTACAACTTCTTTGAATGGTGGAGCAATTGGAAAGTCAGCACTCTTGATGAGTGCATATAACAGGCCCAGTGGCTCATATTACCCTGTTTCCCCGAAAATAAGACCTAGCGTGATTGTCAGTGATGGCCGCAATATAAGCCCTACCCCCCAATTAAGCCCTACCCTGTTTCCCCAAAAATAAGCCCTACCCTGAAAATAAGACCTACAAGGACTTTAACTAGGGCTTATTTGGGGGGTAGGGCTTATATTGCAGCCATCACCGACAATCACGCTAGGTCTTATTTTCGGGGAAACAGGGTAATGCCAGCAGCACTGGAAGTTTACCATTGTGGGGGTTATGGTGGGGGGCAGAGGATGGGAGATTTTACCTAGGAGAGCAGCCCCCAGTACAAAGGACACTTCATTTAATGTAAGAACTGTCCCCAGGGCCGAAACTAGGGGGGGGGCAGAGGGGACACACGCCCCGGGTATCGCATCTAGATAAAAAAATACATTATAAACACCCTTTTCCCTTTTTATAAGTGATCACATTTCCTCTGTTCTCAGCTGCCTAGGAGCTGGGGGGAGGAGAAACAGCAGGACACTGATCTTCCCCGTAAATGGCTCTTGCATGAATGGGGTGTCTCAGGACAAGTCTGATCATTGGAGGAGAGCACACTGAGTTCCCAGCACACCTAGAGAACTGACCATGGTGTGCTTTCCTGCATAGTGTGGTCAGTTTTTAATAGGAAAGCAGGAATATGAAGTGTTGGGGTAAAAAACGCTTTAAAGACGAACTACATGAGAAATGTTGGTCCCGTTCTAATTGGTGGTCCCATTGTCCCTAAACATACCTCTTCATGCTGACTTTAGCGCCACCCCATTATGAAGCTCAAACCATGGGTTTTCCTCTGAGGGCAGATACAGCCAGCACAGAGCCGCTACTCCCTCTTCGAACTGAGCGATCTTTCACTATTATGAATGAACAATTAGTACTGCTTGTTCATTCATTGTAGTAAAAGATCAGTCAGCACTGTGGCTCTCTGTAATCTATATGCCAGTGCCCTGTTTTTGTACAAGTAGCCGCAGACAGATCACATAGAGAAGAGCCACAGCTCTAAGTGATCATTCATTACTATGAATGCACAAGCAGTACATTCATAATAATGACAGGTTACCCAGAGATGTGGGCTGTGTGATCTTTCAGTGGCTGCCTTTACACATACACAGCTCCCACCCCACAAGTGATGTCAGGCCAGTATATGGCACAGCCTGGCAGTGCTGGTTCATAAAAATGTAAAGATCACTCAGTGTTGTGGGGCTGTTTTGTACATCTGTGTATGCTTACGTTCAGACACAGATAGACACACAGAGCCGCAGGCTGTGTGATCTTTGTGAATAGCAGTGCTGGTCCCCAGAACAACCTCTGCAGCCACAGACCCAAGCTGCCACTCACAAGTCCATCTCCTTTGTAGCAGCTTTGGCGGAATAGTGGGAGGCAAACTGTCCGACCATGCTACTCAACAACTGAGGGATGGGATTTGAACAGGACTAGGTGCTATATTTACTTGATCCCCTGCGGGAATAAATAAAAGGTAGAATTTTAAAATGAGACATCTTCTTTAACCCCCCTAAAGTCGACATAACACATAAATGCGGCCTCGCTGCACTGGGCTTTTTTTACGTGGGCCTGCATATATGTGTTTCTCCCTTTGTGCTGGGAGCGCACTGCATGGTGCGCTCCCAGCACAGACACCAGGGTCTCACCGAGAGCCCAGGGCTCCGTACTAATGATCAGGACCCGGATTCGGGACACCTGATCGCTGCTGGAGCCTCTGATTAGCTGCCACAGTAATCAGTCACTGTGAAGACCACCCCTGTGTTTTTTTCTTTCTGTGAAAGGAGAATCAGGATGCAATGTATTTTTCTTGTTCCCTTCAGAAAGAAAAAAAAATGTTTGTAAAAGTGTTTTAAATAAATAATAAAAAAATAAAGAAAAATACCTAGATTAAGGTTTGATCTAGGTCAGTGCCAGGGTTAGTGTTTGGGTCAAGTAAGGGTCAAAGGTCAGGGTCAGTATATTTTGGACAGGATTTTTTTTTCTTTTTAAATTAGCATGTGTTAGTTAGTGTCGTTGTGTTTTAGGTAGGACAAAAAAAAAAAAAGCAAAATGCGCACTGAGCTGTACTACAGATACAAACAAGAAATAACATACACATATGTGGTATCGCTGTGATGGTCAGGAGCAGGAGAATTTATTTTGGTTTGTACTTTGGTGGTAGGTTATGGTAGTAATAAGAAATATACAGCTAAGTTTTACAATTATTTTTTTTTACTATACTGTAATAAAAAAAAAAGGAGATCTCCATAACTATTTACTACCAAATGAAAGCCCAATTTGTCTTGAAAAAACAAGGTATAATCCACCTAGATGGACAAAGTAGTTGTGATCATATGTACGGTTATCACTAACATGTGAAAATTGCAAAATATATAATTGCTGAATACACTTTAGTAAACATGAAAGACCAATGCCAACAACAAACTGACTTTGAATTCAATATTTCACCTGCTTGCTTTTCTTGTTTATTATGATGTGTGTGATTGAAGAACTTACTACTACATACCATGTTGTTTTTTGAAAAGCTGCTGATGTTGAAGAGCAGGTCATGTCTGCTTTGGATCTGCATCTGAAGATGAAATAGTGCCCATTCCACAACACTGTTCCTTCCTATATATCTGTAAATGTATAAAAAAATAAATAAAGCTTCACAGCATGAAGCTTTGACAATAAAGCTTGACAATACAAAGCTTGACAATGTAAAAGCAATTTTCTTCCCAAACTGTCTGTTAACAAAAGAATGTAAAATTGTAAGAGAATGGGTAATAGACCAAATGGCCAGACAAAGACTAAAAGTATGTAGCACCCTCCTAGTGTAGGATGCTAGGTAAATTTAGTTTTTGGCTTCTTCTGTAATCAAGAGAGTAGTGATTGTGTGTTTTGGTCTGTTTGCAAAGAGGTTTCTAGAGCTTAGGGAGTGAGAATTCAAATAACCAGCCTGAATATTGATCAAGGCCTAGCAATTCCCTGGGGAGGTGTACCCAGATGGTGGCTGGGGAAGCTGATGAATAATCTGGAACCCTGGAGAGGTTGTTATTTTTCCTGGAGGAGAGTTCCAAGCTAACCCCTCTCCTTTTACAAGTTCTACAAGCAATAAATTACAAAAAGACAACCCCTAGACTGTTTATTGGAGCCAGAGTGAATTGACTGTTGCTTGGGTGACTGGCGGCCTCTGTACTGTTTTGGAAAGAACCAGTTAATATAAGTGGCCCATGTAGGGGTAGCGCTACATGTAACTTGCAGTTTACTAAACAGGTGCAAAGATAAAAGCAATAATGCAAAACACGGGTTCTTAACAGGAATGTTTGTGTGGCTCAATTAGGGTAACCTGGCTGCAGAGCATGGTCTCTCTATAAGCCTGTATAGCAATGTAAAGAATCATTACTTCAGTAAAACAATTCAGAGTATAAACAGCTACTTGAGCTAATCCTCATAAACAGCATCCTTTTTAGTGAAGTCCAGGGTCAGTGCCATATTAACGTAGGTGCTATTGGAGCTGTAGCTCCAGGTCCCTACCTTAGTATAGGCCCAGCAGCTGCCCAAAAAGAACTGGCCTTGCACGGGAAGCAATTAGTATTGCCAACTGTCTGTTAAATTATGGACAGTTTGTAAAAAACTTTTCTCCTGTCCATTAATGTCTGTAGACAGTAGAAAAGTGCCTGTAAAAAATCCCCTTATCCTTGAATCTGAAGCGTGCCTGAGCAGTTCCAGAGCCGGCCGATTCATAGGCTGCTGACTTTGGCCTTGGCTCAGGCAATAGGGCGGGTCCTGGTGGTGACATCAGCCAGCCACCACACCATTTGCAGAAGAACCTGCCTTGCCCAGAACTCATTCATTGAAGAAGGAGGAAGACAGTCCAGCCTACCCACCCTGCCTAACACAGCACTTGAAGTTCTCACCAGCATGGCATGTACTAGTGGTAGTTATGCTTACATACAGAATTGGTGCTTCTCTCTCCTAGTCAGTGAGGGCTGGGGGGGCAGTCTCTGCAACATGTGTGGCACTGGCTGTCTATGTGACATGTGTGGCAGTCTCTGTGACCAGGGGTAATTTCTGCACTGGGGGAAGTCATGAATTCTCTGGGGCAGTTTCTGTGGGAGCACTTGTGTCTCTGTCAGTTAGTCTCTATGGGACCACACTGGCAATCTCTGTGGGAGCCGCAGTCTCTGTCAAACAATCACTGGGAGCAGTGGAACACTGACAGTCTCTGTGGGAGGTTCTGCCCAACAGAGATTGTTGCTTCCACAGAGAATGCCAATGTACTCCCACAGAGATTGGCAGTGCTCCCAGAGACCTTTTCCAGAGTGTGATGGAGCTGGGAGGGGGAGGACCAGCAGCCTGAGCCTTGCCTGCATGGAAGTAGAATTGGAATTTTGTTTCCATTAAAAGGCCCACCAAAATCCTCATCACCAGGCCCACGATTCTCCTAATCTGGCCTTGTCCAGGGTGACTTTCATAACAGAGATGAACAGCTAGAGGGATCCAAAGCCCAGGGCCACTCCACTGGATCTAGAATACTCTGATAGCAATTGGGGAGGTGTTCCCTACATTAACGGGGTCTTCAGGAGAAGCTGCGTGCTATTAGGCTCTGATGGTGGAGGACTGTTCATTTGGTTGCAGAGCACCACTTCCTTATCAGGTGTGGCCTCTCTAAGCTGTTGTAGTAGAGAATCTGAGAAACGTACCTTTCCTAGTCATGTCAAGAAACCCAGGAAGTTGTGGGAAAAGGAGTTAAAGGGGTCTGCCCCTGCACCTGAGCATGCTGAGTAAATGAGCACTCTGCTACAATGTAATCCTGTATTGTGCTAGGCAAAGTAACAGGATATCTTTAAAAGTAGAGATTGTACTTGCCTTTCCCTGTGCTTGTATGCTGCCCTGACTCCTGTGCACCAGAAAGCCTAACATTCTTCTGTTAGTTCTTTTAGTTCCAGTAGATACTTGCCTAGAGATATACATGGCTCCTCTGTGCGATGTGACAATGCCCAGATCTGGCAATTCGCTGCTCCAGTGACAAGCATTCCATTGTGGGAATACAGGGGCAAGCGTCACGTGTTTTCCCATACTTATATGTATCAAATAATTCTCAAGTAGTTTAGTAGCGTTGATTTACTAAAGTCAAATTAACTGTGCACTTTTGAAAGTGCAGTTGCTCCAGAGCTTAGTAAATGACCAAAAGCTCTGCTGACTTCCATCATCCAATCATGTGCAAGAAAAAATGCTGTTCTTTTATTTTCCTTGTATGTGATTGGTTGTTCATTGGAGTTTTCCCTCATTTACTAAGCTCTGGAGCAACTGCACTTTCAAAAGTGCACACTCTATTTGCCTTTAGTAAATCAACCCCTATGTGTCCATGTATTAAACATGAATGATAAAGGCATGAGGACCTCAAAAAATATTTGTAAAGGAAAGATTCTTCTTGCACAGAACTTCAAAATTTAACAATGCACCCCGGGGATAGTTACATATTGAACTAGTGGCAGAATAATAAAAAGCCAACTGACTAAAAACAGCTATTTTTGTAATCAATAGACTGGCTTGTTGTTAAACTCACAGCTACCGAGGTTATATCCTACAACAGATTAGGCCCTATTGTTTTAATTGCCATATGTTTTAACAGCAATGAATTAAATGACACATCAAGGCATACTGTTAGAAATGACAGGCATCACTATGTGTAACATTACCTCTTAACACTCAGCAGCATCCCACACACATGCTTAATGTTAGTGGCTACTCGGTGAAACCTCCGGCACTCTGTCTGCATAGATAAATTAATTAAAGTTAGATGGGATTAGAGCACAATGAGCTTAAGAAAATAGTAATAGTTACCTTATTATTAACATGTTGAATGTCAGTCATACTGCTTGCCTGTACACCTCCCTGGGACAACACTGAGTTGCTAGCAAAGCAGAATAGAGGAGGAGGCATATTTCCCTACTTCGCCGAGCCTATGGTATGCGTAGCCTGGGTGACACTGCTGCTTACATGATAACCGTGTCCATTCATGCAGTATTTATTCGAAAACAAATGAGCAAAAATAAAGAATCATTCGATTCCATGTTTAAAGAAACACTCTAGTCTAAGATGAGTGGTATTTGCTGAAACAAATTCAGGGAACACATTTTACCTCTTCATTCATCTTTGTCAGCTGGATCTCCCACTACCTGAATCCCCTGGGTAGCCTATATTGAATGAGGCAAAAATGAAGCTTTCATGAAGGTTGTGTGTTCCCAGGTTCTATCATTTCCCTCAGCCCATTACAGCTTTACAGTGGCGTATCTATTGAAAATGGCACCTATGGCAAGCACTGAAACCGCGCCCCTGTCAAAAAAAAAAAACAGCTAACAAAACTACAAGTCAAGCTCTTTAACCACTTTCTGCCCGGGCTATAACAGATTGATGGCCGGGAAGTGGTTCTGTTATCCTGACTGGGCGTCATATGACATCCAGCAGGATAACATGCCAGCGCGCACGGGTGGGGGCGCGCAGCGTGGCGTTCACGAGTGCGTCATACTGACACGCCGCATCTCCGATCATGATAAGAAGCCTCTGACAGAGGCTTCTTAGCACGTGACCAGCTGTGACCAATCACAGCTGATCATCGCGAGAACCAGGAAGTGCCGGTAAACGGCATTCCTCAGTTCGTACTGACCGGGAGAGCCGATCGGTGACTCTCCCTCTCAGAGGGGGGGTCTTTGCTGATAATCAGCACATTGATTATCAGCACAGCCCCCATCAAATGTATCCATCAGCTGCCAATTGGTGCCCAGTCAGTGCCCCATAATAACCCCCTGCCAGTGCTCAATAAAGTGCCAATCAGTGCCCATCACAGTGCAAATTAGTGCCCACCATAGTGCCAATCAGTGTCCATCACAGTGCCAATCAGTGCCCAGCATTAACACCTGTCAGTACCTGCCCAATCAGTGCTGCCTATCAGTGCCTCTATTAGTGTCCATCAAAGCCACCTGTCAGTGCCAATCAGTGCCGCCTATCAGTGCCAATCAGTGCCTCAGGTCAGTGCCCAACAATGCCGCCTGTCAGTGCCCATCAGTGCCGCCTGTCAGTGCCCTGACCAACCAAGGGTGACTCGTAAGAACTTTAAGCCCTTTTGTGAAGCTACGGGGGGATGTGGAAGGATTTTTCCAGGACTTTAAACACTTATGTCAACTACTGAATGTACCCCGTACAGACTGGGTGGTCGGCCTGCTGGAAGGGGGTGCAGCTGCCACATACTGGACAATGGACACCCAATGCAATCGGGACTACCCTATGGTCAAACAGACTGTGCTAGAACACTATCCTGTAACCCCAGAAACCCACCGGATCCAATTCCGGGACCTTTTTTGTCACTCTGAACCATCCTTTAAAATGTATGCACACAAGATATCCCGGGCCTGCCGGCGCTGGCTGGAGGGAGAACAGGCCATAACCCTTGAACACGTTATTCAGACCTTTCTGAAGGAGCAGTTCTATAACCAATGTCCCGTGGAAGTGCGAGAGTGGGGGAAAGGAAAGGAACCCTGCCACGCTCGAGCGAGCGGCTGCCCTGGCCGACGAGGTTCTCACCATAAATGAAAGCTGAGGTTACAAGCTCGGGGATATTCCAACAAATGCCTCAAGCGAGCTTTTAAAAAAGCAATTACAAAAAACAGGCAAGAATTGCTGTACAAAGCTAAAATTGAAAAAAACGATGCTGGTCAACTCAGAGTTTTAACTAGTTTTTCAAATCAACAGGAAAGCTTTAAACAGATGATAACAAATACTGGCTCGTTCTTACGCTTGATACCATAGAGGGTTATGCTTATCGGAATGTCCATCTTTTATGTTCAGGAGATCTAGGTCTCTGAGAGACAGGCTTGTCTCCAGTGAGTTCAGGAGCCCAACAGCCCGGGCCGGGTAGCGGCTATTTGACAGAACACCGGCGCCGTGCTCCAGCAGGCCGGCTGAGGAGCCAGGGGCTTTATTAGTCCGGGAGGTGGCAGCAGGAGGATGGGTGGGGGTTTTTTTGTGCGGGGGCGGCCTTTTTTGCCCCCCCCCCCATGGTGCCCATGGCACTTGCCATGACTGCCATACCTTAGATACGCCACTGCAGCTTTATGCATTCAGAATGCAGCATGAGAGGCAGGTTACATGGTGAAGAAGCATGTGACAATAGTTCCATTAAGAAGAAACAATGTGAGAGGCTTGCTGAATGTGGCTTCCAGGTGTGATATAAAACTAAGGGCCCATTCACATAGCTCACAACTGTCCCTGATTTTGAGGGACTGTCCTTGATTTGGAACAAAGTCCCTCTGTCCCTCTTTCGCCTCATTTGTCCCTCATTTTGGTCTGTTCTATATAGTTGTATATAAAATGCACTATTTATCTTTCAAAAAGTGTTTCACAGTGCTAAATCTTTCATACAATTTCTAAATTGTTGCATTGGAAAATTTCAGAAGCCAATATAAAGGAATAGTAGTGGTAAAAAGAAAGCCCTTGTGGGTTTAATTCATATTTTTATACTAATAGTTTTATAGGTGTCCCTCATTCCCATCTCAAAAAGTTGGCAGGCATGCATTCATAAACAGTTGGTGTTGTGACTTGTCATACTTACATTGCATTATAATTTGGTGCAATGTATAGCAGCAATTGTAATTGTAGAACTACTGGATTGCTGTTGTCCATGTGTTTATGCCATTAATGCCCATTGTCAGTGCTGGGACAAGGTTGTTTGGCAAACTAACAAAATGTAAAACTGTAAAAACGATAAAAAAAAGCTGGGCTGTGCGCTGTATACAATGTGGACGGCTTTTACACTGACAGCTGAGCGGAGTACCCATTGGTTATACAGGGAGAGATAGTTCTCCCAGTGTAATTTGCAGGACTAAAGTGTCGGTTTGACAGCTCAGTACTGAACAACACAGGACAAGCCCTGGGAATGCAGAAGGAAGGGGAGGCTCCTACTTCAGCTGTGCCCCTCACAGCATGGTACCCAGAACAGGTGGCTCTTTTGCCCAGCCCTGGTCAACAGGATATAACAGGGATTGTCTGAAAACATGCAGAGGATATTGACAGCGGGAAAGAGTTTACATCAGAGACAAACTTAGTCATTTGGTTATCAGAGATACGAATACAGAATCATAAACACAGCAGTCTGGGAACAAAGCCTTAATGGTATCTTTGCACAGGCATCTGGCTGAAGGTAAGCACTTCCCTATATAGTATTCAAGGCAATCAGCCACAGGTGGGACTGGAATTTTCCCAGTTAGTATTACCCACTTCCACAGGATGGCATGGGCACACAAGTGTAGCCGACAGTGGACTTCAGTTACCTTGTTCCGCAAACCCCCCCCTACCCGTTATTCTCCATCTTTTCCAATGTCCCTCTATTGCTGGGCTCCAGTGACTGACATCATATCTTTGAGCCAAAC
Organism: Lithobates clamitans; assembly: GCA_037952925.1. Classification (NCBI taxonomy): domain Eukaryota; kingdom Metazoa; phylum Chordata; class Amphibia; order Anura; family Ranidae; genus Lithobates; species Lithobates clamitans. Next base: position 1,058,250 of record JBBGZY010000031.1, read on the forward strand.
AGGAAGGATTGTGGGACTAGTAGTCTCCTAAACAGCCATTTTGATGTTGTGATATTACCCCTGGACTACATATCCCAGAGGTCCCTCTGCAACACGAACAGACCTCTGGGTGGAACTATGAAAGGGCTAGCAGATCCGCCCCGCTCTCTTTTTCCTGGGCCTGATCGAGTGAGCACCTCTCTGCTGCTAGGTGAGAGGGCTGCGATCTACCACGCGGTGATCAAGTGACTCAAGCCCAGCCCCGGAGGGCCCAACTCTGCTTGCTGTTCGCGAGACATCCCGATGGCACCACCCCATCAGACGGTTTCAATGACTGCCCGTGTCCAGCAGCTGGTGGGTCACCTCCGTTCGTCTCCCAAAAGGACATCTAATCCCGTTCAGGAGGTTCCTATTCGGCTCTGCAATCGGTGAGAGGGCAGTCGCCCATTGTTCACAATTCTTACCTGGTTATCTTGTTTGAATTCTGTGTACAGACACCTTGCCCATGGAAACACTTTATTGCATTACATAAGACACTGTACATAGACATCCATATCCTGAACTTCTCTAAGGAATATCACTAGCCAGTTTAAGCTGTCCTGCCAACCATCACATCACTGTGCAATATTTTGGATATAATTCAATGAGCTCCAACTGCCGGTGAAGACTAATGCAGGCCTGCACTCTGAACATTGCTGTTGCTATTGGTTAAAGGGCCCTTATCCTATTCCTGTTCTATCTGGTCTCTCATTAGGATTTAAAGGTTGAGTAGGTCGGTCTGGGATTCCCCTTTAGCGTGGTATCATATTGCATTAACTAGTGGATTCTTTACAACCCCTCCAGTCTATTCCCTAGTTGGTATGTTGGTATTTCACTGTTTATATATATATATATATATATATATATATATATATATATATATATATATATATATATATTGTTCTTTGTGCTATTGAACTGTAATTAAGCTGTTTCAAGGTGACTTCTTATCTGAATCTTGGCTGTTTATCCAGAACTCGGTTGATCAATAACCTCTTTTTTTACAAATATCCTTACTCCAGTAAAACCTAATAGCATATCTATTTGACTTGTGTTGGAGTGTCATTTAAAGGTACTTGCAAAAAGATGTCTGAACCCAGAGTGTAGGGTGTGTTGGAGTGTTCACAGGGTCAGGGCGGTGCAGATGAACAGGTAAATCAAAACACCCCTCAAGGGGGCAGTGCTACACAAGATTGAAACATCTGAATAGCAAGGTTAGTAAGAGGACGCGTGGCACAAAACTTGTAAGAAAGGAGAGAGGGTTTCTCAGGATTCCCCAAAACTCTCAAGTAATTCCAGGTTGGAAGTACCACACAGCAGCTATTTAAAGGTTTTTTTACACTAGAGGTTCTGGTTTCTGGTATCTGCTATACTGATAAAGAAGCCTTCACCACACTATGGGTGGCCAGGATACCTTTGCCATTGAGATGTAAAGTTGGTTCACATTATAGTAACACACAGGCGGAAAAGTGCTCTAATATGGATCAGTTCTGCTCCTCTGGCATATATTTGTGGGCAGGTAAGGGTGACAGGATGGTCTTCACATTCTCCATGTTTCCCTCCTCTTTGTTTGCCAAACAAGGTTCATCTGTGTGCGAACCCGGCACACATGGGCCGTTCTAGACAGAGTCTAGATCGAGTGAATACTTTGCCGATCTATTTTTTCTGTCCGCTCGGCATTTCCCTAGCGGTTTCGCATGTTCATTGGTGGGCATTCATCAACCCTACAGATTTGGGGTTGATGATCTTTCTCCTCCTGTCATCTATGTCCCACCTTCCACAATCATGCGATTGCCAGTACGGCTGCCAGTGTCCGCGCAGGCGCCGTCTGGTTTGCCAGGAGATGAAATATTTAATCTTTTCATTCCCCTTTCTGTGTTCCATGGTTCCCTGGGCGACCGCGACTGCGTGTCTGTGGGAGCGCAACGCATGATATCACTCCTCCCACATCGCCATCTTGGATGTGGGCAGGGGGTGGCGCAGTGTGCTGCACACTCAGGGGACCGCACTGTCAGCACAGATGTAAGTGTGGATGATTATCATCACCCACACCCGCTAGGAGGGCAAGGTTTTTCTAATTAGCTCCTATATATTAGTGAGCTTTAGTGAAGGGTGCATTATTGCTGTGGCTCTTAATGATGCAACATATCAGCGGTGCATATTGAATCAGGGAAATGTTATTTTTGGTACTTATGTTACTCTTTTAATATATATAGCTGCTTAAACTCTGTTTGGCTACATAGACACCAGTCCTATCCAATTTGCTTTTTTTGCTGTTTATAGACTGCGTTGCTTTTAGAGATGTGCATCTGTGGGTCGCCTTAGGGTTTCGTTTGGATCCTTTCAAGTCACTGAACCGCGTCTGCAATATGGACTATTGATGTACATATACTCACCATTACATACCGCTTCAAATTGGGGATTCAAACATTTTTATCCTCTGAAGTTACCTTTTCCACCCTATGCTGCCTTCATCTGTGCACACAGAGCACTATTCTGAGGTATATATCTTTATATATATATATATATATTCCTTTGGTATGGCTTTTACTAGTATCAATATATAAGCTTTTTGCTGATCCCTAGGCCAACCTCTTTTTGTGAGGATATTTGGCCACACTGGGATATATAGAGGAACAAAAAAAAGCTAAATATTGTTGCAGACCATTATAGTCATTTTCCTTATTACATCCCTAGCTTCCTGCTGATGCGGTCCCGGGTTGCGCTCAGGTGATCACTGCACCCACTCCCCTCATCAAGCAGGAAGTTCCTCTTCTACTGCCGAGTACACACGACCAGACTTCACGGCATACTTGGTCCGGCGATCTTTACGACGGACTTTGTAACGTAGGTGCGCCGGACTTACAAACGGACAGACTTGGACACACACGATCACTCCAAAAGTCTGATGGTTTTGAACGCGGTGACGTACAGCACGTACGACGGGACTAGAAAAAGGAAGTTTAAGCCCCACTACGCCAACCTTTGGGCTCCTTCTGCTAATCATGTGTTTATCTCATGTTAGTAGAAGTTTGGTTAGAGACGATTCACGCTTTTCACACTTCAGCTTATTTCGATTGTTTTCTGCGGTTCAGTTTGTGCTTGTGAGGTTTGTATCTGCTTTTCAGTGCGTGTTGGTCAGTTCGTAACCTGCTTAGCAGGCCGTTCTGGTCTGCTCGTTCCTGATCTTCAGGTCGCTCTTCATAGGCCTTGCTGTTCTTCAGTGCGTTTGTTCTAAGTTTGTTTGTTTGACCAGCAGACCGTTTTGAAGCCATGGTGCGTGGACGTACTTGTTCTCGAGTTCGTGTTGCGTGGGGACTTTGTGTTGGGGTTAGTACTTTGACCCGAGTCCAGTCCATGAACAGGGCGAGGAGGAGTTCATGGACGAAGAATTGGTTGAGCCAGCGTGATCAATTCTCACACATGCCTTTGCTCCGTGAGATCCGTGAGAATAATCCTGAGGATTTCAGGAATTATTTCAGGATGACGGACCCCATTTTTGAACATCTGCTGGCTATGCTAACCCCTTATATCTGCAGGCAGGATACCTGCATGAGGCAAGTCATCACTGCGGAGCAGAGGCTAGTTGCCACTTTAGGTTACTTGGCGACTGGGAGAAGTCTTCAGGACTTGAAGTTCTTGACAGGCATCTCCCCCCAGGCTCTGGGGATCATAATCCCAGAGACCTGTTCTGCTATTATTTAGGTCCTGCAGAAGGACTATATGAAGGTAAGTTTTATCATTTAACATTACATGATATGTATTTAATGTTTGCTAATGTATTGTCTAAATGTCCTCGTTACCTAATTACCATGCTTGGAATATGCTGGGAATGTCCCCTTTATCTTCATGCATGCCTGTTTTTTACATTAATCACTTTTGGCCTACATGCATATTTACCTTCAATAACCTCCCCACCATGCAATCCTGGGTCCATTTATACCTCTAGCCTATAGTCCCTCGAACAATTTATATTGTCAGCTCCTATGTACTATTTTACCCTCCCCCACCCCCTCAAATGTTTGCAATTGTCATGTGTTTTTTTGGCCAAATTAGAACCCCTCCCCCACCCCCTCAAATGTTTGCAACTGTCAGGTGTTTTTTTGCCCAAATTAGAACCCCTCCCCCACCCCCCTCAAATGTTTGCAACTGTCATGTGGTTTTTTTGCCCAAATTAGAACCCCTCCCCCACCCCCTCAAATGTTTGCAACTGTCAGTTGTTTTTTTTTTTGCCCAAATTAGAACCCCTCCCCCCACATACAAATTGATCAATGGTCCATCAGAGGGGGTGAGTAATCTTATAAGTGGCCCTTATGTTTTGTTTTGTTTTCTAAAAATAACACATATTAATAATGTTCAACTGCTGTTGTTCAAGAATGTTTTTGTGTAATCTCATATCCAAGTTATGTTTAAAAGTACTTATATTTTTTTTTCTTGTTTGACTCCACAGTTTCCTTCGAACACACAGGATGGCAGACTGTGGCCTCCCAGTTCGCTGACCGTTGGGACTTTCCCAACTGTGTCAGGGCGATTGATGGGAAGCATGTCCGCATAGTGCCACCACCCCATTCAGGATCTTATTTCTACAACTATAAGGGGTTCCATAGTGTAGTTTTGATGGCGGTGGTCTCGGCACAATTGGAATTTATGTTCGTGGATGTGGGGAAGAACGGCCGGATGTCTGACAGAGGAGTCTTTGCACAGACCGAGCTGTGCCAGCGTCTCCAGACTGGTGGCCTGGGATTGCCACCTGATGACCAGAACGTGGATGGACTCCCCTCAGTTTTATTCGGTGATGAAGCGTTTGCTCTCGGCGAGCACTTGATGAGGCCGTTCCCCCAAAGGACACTCACCCCTGAGAGGAGGGTATTTAATTACCGGCTGGCCAGAGCAAGAAGAGTTGTGGAGAATGCCTTTAGGATTCTGGGTAGCCGGTTCCATTTGTTCCTCTCCGCAATAAATCTTGCAGAATACAAGATCAATGATGTCATCATGGCTTGCTGCATTCTGTCTTGAGACGTCATTTGACATATAAAACTTCTGTTGGGCCTGAGACTTGGTGTTGAAGAACCACTCACAGGCCTGGAAAGTGGCCGTATTGGCTTGGCCCCCCAAACCGCCCTTTAAGTGCGTGACAGATATGTCAATTATTTTAAAGGTCGGGGGGCCATTGCAATGCAACAAGAGCTTTAAGATTTTATTTAAAAAAATAAAATAAATTTGGGCAACAATCTCTTGTTTTGATTCTTGTTTGCATTTAGTTTTGTCTGTCTCCTAGTGCACTTGTAGTGGCAAGTGCATTTCCCTTTAGTTAATAAGGCCCTTTGTCACTGTATCCACACAAAAAAATAACAAACTGTTATTGATAAATAATAAGCCACACACATTGTAGTAGTAAAAACATTTTACTGTGTGCACATTGAAAGGTGCATTTTGTTTGAACGTGTTTATGGTTTTTTTTTTTGTAACAATATTTTTTTTTTAATTTTTTAGTTTAGGCATATTTGTAAAAAATATACATTGTTTACAAAATTTGGCTTGACAACAGGGTTTTTAAAAACATAAGAACCAAAAATAACAGGAATTTACAAAGTTTTGCCCCAAAAATTTGGAAGACAGGATTAAAATTCACTCTGAGCAAAAATGCAAAACAATACACATTTTTATGCAAGTTTCACAGATGCAGACACCTCAAGTATCCCCTGGAGCCCCTATGTGTATTACCCCCAAAAATTCCAGATGTGGAAACAGCTGCTGTGTCCTGTCCTTACATTACACTGAATCATTTTTAAGAAGCATTATAGTTTCAAACACATCTACACAACATAACCAAATTTTTGGAATACGACAAATTATCAAGACCTAAATGTATGTCCAACCCTGTACCATCTTATTTGGCAAAAAACAAACGTCATTTTCTTAGTATCATATGTATTTTCAAAAGAACGGTCTTTACGAACGTTGCTGTAAAAACGAAAAGCATGCAAGTTAAGTATCTCAATAGGAACACACAACAAGTACTTACTTTTTTTAAGCAGTTTCTTTATTCGCAAATATTGTTCAGGCTCCCTAGTTTTGAGGTCAGACCACCGCTTCCTCAATTGTTCTTTAGCCCGTTTCATGCCAAATTTTTTCTCAAGAGCGGTGACAACTGGGGCCATTATTTTGTCCTTCCGTATATTGGGTTGGGTGTACGGTCCTTTTTTGCCATCATAATCCTCCCTTCTCAATATGGACACCGTCTCCACCATCTCTTCAAAAGCCATGTTGGTGGCCTTATATCTCCTCCGGGATCTTGATGGTTGTGGCTCTGGGCTTTCCTCCGCGCTACTTGCAGATAATCTCTCCGCCATCTTTCTCTGTATACTCCCACTGCGCAACGAAGAGTGAAGGGGCGGGGACAAATCGTACTAAAGAACGTCAGGGGCGGGCGATGCAGGCATAGCATGAGACATGCGCAGTGTATATAAAGCTATTACGCTGGCCTATGTATGTCCGAGCGGAAGTAGCAAGTGTCAGAAACTAAGGTAAGATTAAACGTGGGTGTGTTTTTGGTGAATGTGTTTGGTGTGTGTGTGTGTATATGTGTACCCTAGATTCTGCAAAAAAAAAATACTGGGAGTTTGGACTGACATTCCAGTTTTTATCTTGTGTCTTGTCTTTCAGAAAAAATGAATCCCTTTAAGGAGGAAGAATTTTTGACACTCTTCATTGATCTGTATCAAGAAAAAAGAAACCTGTGGGAGGTCAAGCACCCATTATATTTTAATAGAGATGTAAGGAAGGCAACACTGGGCACACTTTTGGAATTTGTGAAGACTCGAGTCCCCCAGGCAGACCTTAAGTTTGTGGACAGTAAAATTGGTATCTTGCGCAATATGTACAGGCGGGAACACAATAAGATCCAGGAGTCCCGCAGATCCGGAGCAGCAGCAGACCAGATTTATGTCCCCAAGCTGTGGTACTACCAAAAACTGCGATTTCTGGATGACCAGACAGAAGCAAGGCAATCACTTTCGACCCTTCCCTCCACCCTTCCCTCCACCTTTCCCTCCAGCCTTCCCTCCACCCCAGCTGAGGAGTCCCAGGAAGAACTGGGCCCTTTCATCCTTGATGAAGTGGATGCGCCCAGCTTCAGCCAGGTATACTTTTTTGTGATTTTGTAATATGTGTAAAAGAGGATGAATGCAGATAGCAACTGCATATGATCCACAAAAGTGTCCCATCAAGTGAAAAAAACTCAATGAAATAAAATAGTGACTCCAAATAGCCCACAAATAATTAAGGAAAAGTCCAAGTGATGAATAATGGTTAATCCGTGACCACCAAAGAGGATCCACCACCGAGAATGGAAGGGGTTACTTCTTACCGAGTGGCCATGATCCCCCACTACAGAGGATCACAGCTAGCAGGCAAACTTAAAACAGACTGTGGGAACTTCTATCAGCATCCACTGGGGGTCATCACACCGTCAGCAACAACAGCAGAACTCGTGGCAGAGCTCTAGCCAGGTAGCAGGATTGGGATTCAAACTCAGAAACTCAGGGCTGGTAGGCAGAAGTACTAGCTTGTCATAATGTGCTCTCCTGTGCTGCAATGTCACTGATCCCAAGTAATCATCTTCACTCTGCCTTCCTTCTGGGTTTTGTCTCTTCAGCCACTTAAAGTGGAGGGCCACCTTGGCTAGAGCCGATAGTTCTTCCGCGATGCGACTTCAATGTTTTAAGTTTGCCTGCTAGCTGTGATCCTCTGTAGTGGGGGATCATGGCCACTCGGTAAGAAGTAACCCCTTCCATTCTCGGTGGTGGATCCTCTTTGGTGGTCACGGATTACCCATTATTCATCACTTGGACATTTCCTTTATTATTTGTGGGCTATTTGGAGTCACTATTTTATTTCATTGAGTTTTTTTCACTTGATGGGACACTTTTGTGGATCATATGCAGTTGCTATCTGCATTCATCCTCTTTTACACATATTACAAAATTTTTTTACTTATGTTATGTATGTAAAACTGCACATTTATTCGCGCAATTCTCTTATTTTTTATGTTTTACCTCACAATTGATGTTTATTGTTGGGATTGCTGCTTTTTTTTATTATTAATTGTTGACATATTTTATAGCGCAGTTTGTATTTCTATTTTTTCTGTAATACTCTTTTGCGAATTTGGGATTGTGTAATTATTAATGATGTAAACGTCAAAAATTTTGAAGTGCTTTACCAAAAATGACTTTATCACAATTATTAATATGTAGACATATCACTAGACAGTAGTGGCCAAAAATATACTTCAAATATTGGTGAGCAGCTACAATAATGGTGGGATAAAAAAGATAGCCTTTACTATTTGTTTAGAATTATATTTGCAAGTCATGAGCTGAAAATTGTGTGTGATTGCGTAACCCAAAATTACACCTACCGGTATGTCCCTTTTTTTTACCCAGGATGAGCTCAGCCAGGAGGAGGCCGTGCCCAGAGGTATAGAGGAGGAGGCCTTGCCCAGTGGGAGAGAGGAGGAGGCCGTGGCTGGGCCCAGTAGAAGCCTCACGGAATGTCAGGTGCCTCCCCTCCGGATTACCACAAAAAGGCCCAGGAAGATGACCCGAACAGAGAAATCACTAGCCCTCATTCTGGAAGCCAGGCAAATCCTGAGCACACCAGCCAATGCTGAAGAGGCCTATGGAACATATATGGCCACCAGGTTGCTGGAACTAGAAAAGGGGCAACGCCTCCTCTGTGAGGGTCTTATTTTTCAAGCATTTCAGAAGGGCTTGAGAGGTGAGCTTACTCAAACAACCTATATAGCAGATGAAGCCACTCCTCCTGCTACTCCTCCTCCTCCTCTTCCTCCTCCTGCCCCAAGTACACCACCAGAGGCACAGCCTCCAAGGAAGGCTGCAGAGAAGCGTGGAGGGAAGGCTGCAGGGCAGCGTGCAGGGAAGGCTCCACGGAAGAGTCGAAGGTGATTGCCTGGCTTCTGTCTGGCCTGACTTCTGACTGTGCTCCCTAGTCGCAAGATACCAATTTTATTTTCCAAAAACTTGATGTGTGTCCTGGGGGACAAAAGACTTCACACATTCCAAAAGTGTCTCCAGTGTTGCCTTCCTCATTTCTTTTTTTACCAAAATAAATGGATTTTTTATTTACCTTACATTATTGACTATGTGTTTTGATTCAAAAAGGGCATTTGCTTTGTGAGTAGGCAGGTACAGGTCAAAAAGATTATGTGGGTTATTTACAAAAGGCTAAATCATTTGGCAATTCAAGTGCAAAGTACTAGTGCAAAGTGCACTTTATAAATTGCACTGCTAGTGCACTTGTTGGAAGTGCAGTCGCTGTAAATCTGAGGGGAAGATCTGAAATGAGGGGAAGCTCTGCTAATTTTATCATACAATCATGTGCAAGAGAATTTTTTTTTTAGGGGGGTTCCTTGCATATGCCCATCGGATACACAGCGAATGCACTTCCAAATGCTCTTTCAGTGCAATTCCAAGTACAATTTGCACTTGTAGTGAAAAATGATTTTGCCTTTTGAAAATAACCCCCCTATGTCTAATTAACAAGGGACACCAACCTCACTAAGGTTCATTAAAACACTAAAAAATATTAAGGTTATTGTGGTAACTTGAAACTCAAAAAAAAATAAATAAAAAAAACATTTTGTATAATATAACACACAGTGTAAAATAGATATTGTTTAAATATATAAAAAAAAAAAATGAGTACAAAAAATATTTATCTACTTTATTTCTGAAGATCTGGCTTTTAAAAAATATAATATTATTCATGGCATGAGGATAAATCATGAATAAAGTAGTTTGTTAGAACTCTGTGTGAATATAAGCAGCAAAACAACTTCATTCCTCTCGCATTATAAAGAAAAAATGAATGCGCTGTATTAAAAGATCACAGAAGAGGAATGTGCTAGGTTCAATACGAAGGCTAGTTTTACCAGACCGACCGCTTCCGTCTTGTACTTGCTTCAGAGCATGCGTCAGTTTTGGTCCGTCGAACTAGCACACAGACGACCGGTTTGTACGCTAGAAAGCCAAGTCAGTCAGATAGATTTAAAACATGTTTCAAATCTAAGTCCGTCAAACTTTTGAGAAAAAAAGTCCGCTGGAGCCCACACACAATCGAATTGTCCGATATGCCGGACCAAGTATGCCATAAAGTTCAGCCGTGTGTACGCGGCATTATCCTTCTTGCTACACTTATCTGTACTTCTCTGGGCCATCTGGTCATTTCTCCACGACGCGTTTGGGCTCCGGTGATCTGTTTGACATGTGAGTATATATGTCTCTCCCACATGTGTTTTTTCCATTGTTGTTTTCTTTTTGGGTGGTTAAACACCCTATCCCCCACAACACATGCGAGACAAGGCCATTGGCTGTGAGGTGCTTTTCCCAATCTCTCTACTTTATAGTTAGACCGCCCATTCATTATGAGCAATTCTCAGGAATGACGGTCAAACCTCGTGTCAGGGTAGGATCCCGTTGTCGAGGAGGGGGACCAGATTCCATTGAATCTTTTTTCCCTGCATGCAGCAGAAAAGACCATAGTAGTCTTTTGTATTGCAGTACTTAATATAATTATTTAATTAATTTTGACTATACTGTTCAAGAGATGGTTTTACTGCACCTACACACAACCTCTGAGCCTATATTTCAATACTAGTCAATCCTATGGATGTGACTAAAGTAAACTAAATTAATTTGTATAATGTATATCAATGTGAATCAATGGTGTATTGTTAGTGGGTATTATTAACATCATTACATCTCATATTTAGGTTTGAATTAGTCCTGGAGGCCTGTGTGGTTCATCTGCTAGCTCGCTGGTGGGGACTTTGGCATCACTTTGAACTTCCCGGCAAGGTGGGGGGATGTGGAATTAGTCCGCATCTCCCCCAACATGCTCTGTCGACGGCCGATAATTTTGGCCACCAGGGTGAGCACTACCTTGCCGGTGGCGCCCCGTGTTCATCCCTGGATCTTTTGCGACGAAGTGCGCATGCCTGGTTTTAAACCGACGTGCTCACGGCGCTGTGATATCACGGTGACGACGGTGGTCGGGGCTTCGCCTTCCGGGACGCCGGGGGAGCCACACGTGAGCCGATAATTTTAGCGACCATGACGCCACCAGCGGGCGGGGGGGAGGAGTAAGCACCGGCAGGCAATTACCCCATCGGCCCAATGCGGAGGAAACATATAAATACCTGGCGGCTTGAGGATCAATATATGATCCCATGCACGCCAGAAAGGACAGTCACTACTCATGTGTGGTTAAACGTAAGTACAGAGCTTAGTTAAGTAGATCAACTGGCCCTTCGCTCTAAGGTGCTCTTGGGTCAGTTTAGATCATGTTTTTTCATTATTTTTTGAGTTTAATTTAATTTGAGACAAATATTCAATTTTACTTACTTATATAGTCACTACCCCATTTTTTTTTTTTTGCATAATTGCAGCTGGGTACTGAATGACATTGAATTCATTGCCCATTGAAATGAAATTAGCATCCAAAATCGCATGCTACCCAATATCTAAATTAATCACATCAATTTCTTTTTCTTTTTCTTTTTACATGGTATATGGTTTAGGGTCACTTTTTGTAATTTCTGCACAGTCACAAAACATGGTAGCTGTTGCTTACCATACGTAATGTTTCATCACACTTTTTCACTAGTGATCAGTGGGTAGTTCTCACCCACTGACTGCTTTAGATTCACACCGCACTATTTTTTTGTCACCAGTCACATTTTTCAATTAATCAACTTTTTATAGAACAAATTTTTCTCGATCACCACATTCCCTCAATGATTTTCACTTTCACCCTTATTTACACTATCACACTAATTCCCTTCATTAATATATAATAATCTTTACTAACATCATAATCATAATGATCAATTTTTATGTATATTATGTGTTCTTCAACCAGGAGTCTACATAATATTAATTAATGCCAATAGTGTATCTACATACGCTATATAAATCCTGTATAATAATAATAATAATAATAATAATAATAATAATAATAATAATACTGATAACTATTAAATAACATGTACTTAGCCCATTCACACTTCAATTATTTATCATCTTGATTTTTCCCTTTCATCTAACACATTATTATTTTATGGAAATTTTGCTGCAGGCGCCGCTGCTTCAGTCCCTCCGAGGGTGGTGTCCTATGTTTGACGCCTTGTAAGCCCCTTTTGATTGCTGGGTCCCTCTCTTCCGTGAGCAGTGAGCAGAACCACAGGGCCTTCTGGATCATTCACCTGCTTTTTAGAAATATTCCCGGCTATGTGACCACCCATTCTATTCCTAAATGGTAAATATAGCACTACTATCAATAATTGTTTTTGGTGCACAACTTATTATGTAAAAATGTAGATTTTTAAAATGTATCTTTGTAGTAATTCATCCCCCTGAAGAAGACCATAAATGCACATGTAGAAACGCGTTGGGGTCCTCTACACAGCCAAACATCCAACTATGGAATACTGTGTATAGTCGCTCTTGCATTATTGTACCTTGGAAAATTGTATGTATCCCATAGCCGGTATCTCTATATATTTTAATTGTAACATGACACTTGAATTTTTAATAAAGAATTTTCTACATTCATTCCGTTTTGAACCTTGTTATATTGCTGCTAAAAAGCCCCATGGGGGAATTTTCCTTGCTTGTCTATTCATTTTCAGGGTGTGCAGCCTCTGTGTCTCTCCCACATGTGTTTTTTCCATTGTTGACATGTAAGTATATGAGCAGCACACATCTGTTGTCATTGGATGGACATAAAATATTGATTAAGTGTATGTTGTTGTTGAAAATATGTTTTTTTAAATATTTTGCTACATTTAGAATAAATTGCATATCGGATTATCCCTGAAGAAGGAGTTTCTACTCTGAAACATGTAGGAAATATCGAATGCATATGACCTATTGTTACATGTTCATATTTTGAGTGGATATGTTTCTGTGATTTTTCAGGAATACTATGCACCCGAAAGCAATCTGTACAGATATTTTCTTTTATATGTTTGTATGAGTATTACGTTACTGTTTTTGATAAACTATTAAATAAAATTACTTTATACTTTTTTATGAAATTGTATGTCTCACAGTCTATACCTATAAAGTCCCGTCCCTAAGGGGAAATTCTGTACCCTAACTCTTGAACTTCGGTACCTCTACACAGGATGGGAACCTCCGTGTCGCAAATCCACTCCCCTTATTCTGGGAGACAGACCGCTGGAGGAAGGAGTGCTGATAACATCTTTCTCGCCGCTAGAGGCCATTCCACCTGCAGAAGGTACACGCTACCGACAGGCTGCTTGTTAGACTTTTGTTACCCTAGGTAACCACTTGTTTCTTCACACTGTATTACTCTCGTACTGATGTCTTCATACCCCAAGTACTTTAATGATCTGAACCATGGGATGGTGCCAGTTACTTGCATTACACCCCTTTGAGTAACTTCAGAACAGGCAGGAACAAGATTTCCAAAACTTTACTTAGAAAAGTGCAAAAAGCCAAGACAAAGTGCAACATTCAGAGATATAATTCTTTCCTATACCCCTTACCCTAACTCAGGCTATGTGCTGCCCCGGCATACCTGCAAAGACAATGTCCATGTATAATACAGTCTAATAGAGGCATTCTCCAGCAGCTAGTGACTTTACATACAGGTAGTATTTTTCAACATTCTTCCGCTCCTCAGTGTTGTTCTCTGTCTGTCTCCCTTACAGGCACATTCTCAGCACTCTCTCTCTCAGACCTAACAAAACAAAACAACTGGTTCAGACCCAGAAAAACCCGCCAAAAGACGAATTAACTGGGAAAGCATTAAAGTGATTGTAAAGTCTCTTTTTTTAGTTAAAAATAACAAACATGTTATACTTACCTGCCCTGTGAAATAGTTTTGCACACAGCAGCCCAGATCCTCCTCTTCTCGGGTCCCTCTTCGGTGCTCCTGGCCCCCTGTTGAGTGCCCCTACAGCAAGGAGCTTGCTGTGGGGGCACCCGGGCTGAGCTGCAGCTCCCTGTGTCCATTCAGACACAGAGCCACGGATAAAGAGCCGTGGACCGCCCTGTCCCCGTTCTCTCCCTATTGGTTGTCTGACTTTGATTGACAGGAGCCAATGGCGATGAGGAGGGGAGTCCTGGGCAGCCAAGACACTCCTGCAACATTACTGGATCTAGAGGGACCTTGGGTAAGTATTAGGGGGGCTGAGGGGGACTGCTGCACTTATCAACATCACATCCGGTTTCTTGGTTTCCATCTCTTGTGCTTTGGAATGCGCCACGTCCTGTTGAGACGACGAGCATATTAACTTAAAACGGATTTCCACCCACATTTTTTACTTCTCACCATGCAGCACTAATATGCATCGTTAAAATGAATTGGCAATTAATTTATTTCGTTTTCTGTTCACTTACCTGATTTATGCCTATATCTAATTTCACTTCCTCCTCTAGGGGGCCGTGGCCACAGACATCGTTTCCAGTTTTGCATTGGCTCCTGAGAGATCTTGGTCAGCTTGGCATGGCGTCTATGGAAATTCTTGGCCAGCTTGGCATGGCACAGCTCCAGCAACATTTAACATTGGCGTTTATGGAAAATCTTGGTCAGCTTGGTATGGCTGTGCCATGCCAAACTGACCAAAATTGCAACGCACTGCACATGCGTGGGATAAGCAGGTGCATTCTGGGTAGCCAGCATGCACGGAATTTCAGAAAGAAGGACACTTTGGCTTCAGATGCCCACACTGGAGATGGCCGCGCTGTGCAGAAATATCACAAAGTAAGAAAACAATGCTGTGCAGATAGAAAACTGGGCATAGTTTACAGCATACCTTTGTTATATTGCACGAGGCATGAGTATTCTAGGGGTATTTTTATCTTAAAAGTCATATTTCGGTCAGAACTCCACTTTATGCTGTACATGTTGGTGCTGACTTACAGCACTCCTAAATGTAAGTGTAACACCCTGATGTTTAGGCAGGGTCGCTCCTAAATTTACCTGCCAGGTGTAGTAACCTTGGCTCATTGTTAGGGATCAATTGATTTCACCCTAATTCTAGAATTGCTGCACTTCTCTCTTCTGCCACTAGGTGGCCGGGTATCTGGTGGCATTGGATAAGACAAGGGCAAAGCAAGGACAGATTAGGAGTATATAGGGTAGCTTAGCCAATGAGCAGGGCTATTCTTAAATCTCTTGGCCTGCTGGGAGAACCTATATATTTGGGTTGAGTCAGGTGATCAGTGTTCTGTGCCACCTGGACGGCTGTCTGGTCGGACGTGTGTTGTATAGCCTGGGCTGCTAGACCGGAGTTTGGACCTATTCCAGGCACTTCTGGCTGCTAGGCTGAAGGGCCTATCTATCTGAGGGCCTATCCAGAAGCAAGAGAGCAGTGTAGGGTTGAGACTGCGGCTTGCAGTCAAACCAGAAGTGGTGGTTCTGCCGGCCAGAGAACCTGTCATGGTCGGAGGTAGAAGGGAAGCTGTCGCCACTAAGGGACCAATCACCTTATTACCAGGGACCACAGTGAGTAGCTGAAGCAAGTACCGGATCAGTATTCTCACCAACCAGGGCGGTGAAGAATTGGGGAACTTCAGCAGGTGTCAAGCAAGGGACTGAGCAGGCCAGTGGGGTGAAGCTGGAGAAGTATCTGGAGTGCCAAGCTTGGGATTCAGCAGAGAAGCGGGGGTAACGCTGTCACAAACCATGAATCAGACCGAGACAGAAGTACAATTAAATCACACTTGTTTATTAATAAAAATAAAAAGGTATATAGAGTAATCGTAGTCAAAGCATAGCCAGAGTCCAGTAACTGGATCGGTAGTCAGCCAAACCAGAGTTCAGTAACCAGATCGGGTAATCAGCCAGGCCAGAAGTCAGGGATCCAAGTAGAGGAACAGCAAGCAGGATAAATAACCAGAAGGGATGTCAGCAAGCCAGTCTTTAAACAGGAACATAGGAGATGGTTTCTTGTGATGTGACCAAGGCGAAGGCAGAAAAGAAGTGAGCTGGACGTCTTTAAGTAGGCGGGACTGACGAGCAGATCCACAACAGCTGGTTAACTGTGGAGAGAGAAGAGAGCTGGCAATGCCAGCCCTGACAGTACCCCTCCTCAACGACCCCTCCCCCTCGGAGGACTACCGGGCTTGAGGGAAAAATGTCTATGGAAATCACGGAGGAGGGCAGGGGCATGTAAGTCTGAGGATGAGGCCCAGGAGCGTTCCTCTGGACCGTACCCCTTCCAATGCACCAGATACTGTATGCGCCCACGGAACCTACAGGAGTCAACAATGGATTGTACCTCATACTCCTCATGGTTTTCAACCTGTATAGGGTGAGGACGTGGCACTGAGGTGGTAAAGCATTTGCAGACCAATGGTTTCAATAAGGAGACATGAAACACATTAGAGATGCGCATACTAGGAGGAAGGTCCAACACATAAGCCACGGGTTAATTCTGCGAAGGATACGGAAAGGCCCAATAAACCGAGGTGCAAACTTCAGTGAGGGAACACGAAGTCGGAGATTGCGAGATGACAGCCAGACCCTGTCTCCAATCTGGTAGGATGGAGCAGGCAGGCGTCTGCGGTCAGCATGGAGTCTGCACCTATCTTTAGCATGACGCAAAGCCTCCTGGACTTGTGCCCAAGTGAAACGAAGACCACGGAGATGCTCCTCTAGCGCAGGAATACTCTGTGGAACAAACGAATCAGGCAACATGGAAGGTTGGAAACTATAATTCGACATAAACGGAGACAATCGGGAAGCAGAATTCAAGGCACTGTTGTGAGCAAACTCTGCCCATGGTAATAGGTCTGACCAGTTGTTGTGATGGTCAAAAATATAGCAATGTAGGAATTGCTCCAAGGACTGATTGGCTCGTTCTGTGGCCCCATTAGACTGCGGGTGATACACAGAGGAGAAATCAAGCTGAATTCCCAGCTGTGCACAAAAGGCTCACCAGAACAGGACACAAACTGACTACCCCTGTCCGAGACAATCACCTTGGGTAGCCCATGTAAGTGAAAGATCTCCCGAGCAAAAATGGAAGCCAGTTCCTTAGAAGTGGGCAACTTTTTAAGTGGAATACAATGACACATCTTTGAGAACCGGTCAACCACCATAAGGATAACTGTGTTGCCTTGGGAGTTGGGCAACTCCACAATGAAATCCATAGACAGGTGGGTCCAGGGCCTCTATCCATTAGGTATGGGCTGTAGGAGGCCCACTGGAAGGTGTCTTAGAGTCTTACTCTGAGCACACACATAACAGGCAGCTACGAAGGCAGTTACATCAGCAGGTAGACTAGGCCACCAGAATTGTTGGGAAGTGGCCCAAATGAGTTGATTCTTCCCAGGGTGGTCAGCTGCCTTGGGAGAATGGTGAGTCTGGAGCACGGCAGTACAGAGAAACTCTGGGACAAAGCAGCGGTTACAAGGTTTCTCAGGAGGAGCATCGACCTGAGCAGCAAGAATTTTGTCACCCAAAGGAGAAGTAAGACTGGTACAAACCGTAGCCAGAATATGATCAGGGGGAATCATAGGAACCGGAACCGACTCCAACTTGGAAGTGGAGGAAAATTGTTGTGACAAGGCGTCAGCCCTTACATTCTTAGTAAGAATAAGACAATGTCATTGAAACTTGACAAGAAAAGAGCCCATCGTGCCCTTCTGGGAGAGAGGTGTTTAGCCTCAGACAAGAATATGAGATTCTTATGGTCAGTAAGAATGAGAACCAAGACAGTGGTACCTTCAAGGAGATGTCTCCATTCTTTCAGGGCTAAAAGGATCGCCAACAGCTCTCTGTCACCAATCTCGTAATTGCATTCCGCAGGTGACAATTTCTTGGAAAAGTAGCCACATGGATGCACAGCACTCTCAGAGGTAGGACGTTGAGATAGAAGGGCGCCAACACCAGTCTCAGAAGCATCAACCTCAAGGATAAAAGGTAACGTAGGATCAGGATGTGCCAACACAGGAGCAGAAACAAAGGCAGCCTTGAGACTTTCAAAGGCCTGAATGGACTCCGGAGACCAACTCTGTGGGTTACCGTCCTTTCTGGTCATATCGGTCAGGGGCTTGACCAGAAACGAGAAGTTACAAATAAACTTCCGATAATAGTTGGCAAAACCCAGGAAACGCTGAAGAGGACGTAACCCCATGGGTCAAGGCCACTGTAGGACTGCCGAAAGTTTCTCTGGGTCCATCGAAAAACCAGCAGTGGAAATGACATAGCCCAGGAATTTAACCTGTTCCCGATGGAACTCACACTTCTCCAGTTTACAATAGAGATTGTTCTCTCTTAATTTCTGAAGCACACGACAGACATCTGTGTGGTGGCTCTCCAGGGATTCGGAAAATATGAGGATATCATCGAGATAAACCACCACATATAACTGCAACAAATCTCAGAGGACATCGTTAATAAATTCCTGGAAAACTGCTGGGGCGTTACAAAGGTCAAAAGGCATTACGAGGTACTCATAATGGCCTGTTTTGGTATTAAACACAGTTTTCCACTAGTCGCCCTGGTGGAATTGAGTGCTTTGATTCAAAAGCAGCATCAATGAACAGGCCGGCAGCCCCAGAGTCGATTAGAGCCTGTATCTCAATAGACGACTTAGCCCAAGAAAGGGTGACCGAAACCAGGGGCGGGTAGGACAAGACTTCAAAAGGTGACCTGCCTGGCCACAATAAAGGCACAATCTCTCCCTCCTCCTAAAGGCTCTCTCATCCGCAGAGAGACGCGTGAAGCCCAAGTGCATGGGTTCATCTTCAATGACCGACTCGGTACCAGGAGGCATGGGAGGTGAGGGAGGCATGGGTGGGACTGCGAAGCTCGGCGGCAAACGTACAGGAGGCTTCCGCAAGCGCTCCTTAAAAGAACGTTTTTCTCTGCTTCTGGAGTCAGTAGGGATGGCAAACGAAATCAAGCTCTCCAGCTCAGTGGGTATATCTCGGGCTGCTATCTCGTCCTTGATGGAATCCGAGAGACCATGAGAAAAAGCAGCCATGAGGGCCTCATTGTTCCAAGCAACCCCTGCTGCCAGAGTACGAACTTAATGGCATAGTCGGCAACAGTTCTCGTACTCTGTTTGATGGACATGAGGCACTTGGCAGCAGAAGCGGAGCGTGCGCGAACATTAAATACCCTTTTAAAGGAGACCACAAACTCAGGGTAACTCAAGACAACAGGTTTTTGCGTCTCCCATAGAGGGTTAGTCCAGGCCAAGGCTCTCTCAGAAAGCAAAGATATCACAAACCCTACTTTGCTTCTGTCCGTGGGAAACACCTGGGGCAGCATCTCAACTTGATTGAGAAACCCTCTGCATTGAACTGGATCAACCCCAAATCGCTGGGGAAGCGGGGCGGAACCAGATATACCTCTTATAGAGGTAATACTCAAGGCGGGTGCCTGCACAGAGACTGGCGCAGCAGCAGGGATGGCCTGCAACTAAGGTTGTACCGGAGCAGCCACAGTGGGGGATTCCAGGTGAGCCGTGCGACTCAGGAGCGTTTGTAACGCAATGGCAAACTGATCCATGCGGTGATCTTGCTCATCCAATCTGAAAAAAATATTACCAACAAGTGGATTGACTGTATCTTCTGAATTCATGGCCTTCGCCTACTGTCAGAAACCATGAATCAGACCGAGACAGAAGTACAATTAAATACACTTGTTTATTAATAAAAATAAAAAGGTAAATAGAGTAAGCGTAGCCAAAGCATAGCCAGAGTCCAGTAACCAGATCGGGTAGTCAGCCAAGCCAGAGTTCAGTAACCAGATCGGGTAATTAGCCAGGCCAGAAGTCTGGGATCCAAGTAGAGGAACAGCAAGCGGAATAAAGAGCCAGAAGGGATGTCAGCAAGCCAGTCTTTAAACAGGAACACAGGAGATGGTTTCTTGTGATGTGACCAAGGCGAAGGCAGGAAAGAAGTGAGCTGGACATCTTTAAGTAGGCGGGACTGACGAGCAGATCCACAACAGCTGGTTAACTGTGGAGAGAGAAAAGAGCTGGCAATTAGCCGACAGCTGAGCGGCCAGCTCAGAGAAGGAAGGGCTGAGCCAGCCCTGACAAATGCTTGAGGAGGATACTAAAGTGAAGATTGGAAGAGCTCAAGGGATTCGATGGCAGTGAATCAGCAAGTCTACTGAGAGAGACTGGGAGCCCGGTGGGTTGAGAGCCTACAATAAGCGACTGTAGAGAAAGTAAAGGAGTTTATTACAAATCGTGTTAGGGACTGTTCTAAGACTGCTGCCATAGGAGACAGCATTCATACACATGCAGATGTGGTGTCTTGCTGGATGCCTTTCCCTGCATGGCTTTCTACCTGTAGAGGTCTCGGAGTCTGCCAATTAACATTGCAACTACGTTAAGGGTGTCCTGCCCCTAAACCCTTTCTCCCACAGTTTTGTTCAAGAGAAATAAAATCTCTTTGCATTCAAGAAGTGTCTGGCGACCATGGATCTACCTTACACTACATCCACTATGCCTTAAAACCCACTCTATACTGAAGGATGTCAGCAGCTCTTGGCTCTGGAGGTTCTCATTAGACTAAAAGAGGCCTGGGACCTTGCTAGATTTGGCACCCAACATGGGGCAAAGGCGTTATCCTTGCAGCAGTCACCCATATTAACCGGCTACAGCTCCATCGGGATGTCGTCTGGCTCCGTGGAAAGGTGCCAAGTAACATCTGTACTTCTCATAGACTGTGTTATTGTGCATTCTGACAACATGGGGAAGAACCAACAAGTCTCATTGCTCATGGCAGAGGATCAGTCTGGTATTTTGACACTTCCCACCAGAGCTGTGAGGGTTAAAACAGACTCAACTACGGTCAAGACATGCGGCAGCATCGAGAAGGGAGCGTGAAAGTTTCCAGAAAGTATCAGCACCAATCCGTTGGCAGGGGGAGGAGTTCCCACTCTGCAGAGGAGGATAAGGAAGTGCCACCACGTGTGCCTGGTTGTGGATTGGAGAGAAAGATGGCACAGTTCGTAAGCGAGATGGCAGATTGGAAAAAGTACACTCCGGGTGTTGGTTTTGGTCCGAGCGATGCAAAACCTGTCCTGACTGACACTGGAATGTGGTATACACCGAAGGGTAAGCTTGCCCTGTATACGGTTGGAGGCTATGAGGCCTTGGGACTTATCTGTGAAAAATGTTCCAGTCTGGCCACGCATCTGAGGCTTTGGATCGTCTGTGGACATTGCGGAGAGCACCTGTTTGAAGTAGTCTCCCCCAACTCAGCCTCCACGGATACTACAGGTCGATTGGAACAAGATTATCGCTATCCCAGCTGGGAGTGATATGAAGAGCCCACCTGCCATCACCAGAGTCGTGCAGGAAGCTGCTACCCCTGCATCAACAACTACCCCAGGACCCAGCGCATCGGTCGCTCCTCAAGGCCGCAGTTAGGCCCAACTGCTTGTCTTAATGTCTGAGCCACCGGGGAAAAGAGTACCGGAGCTGGGTAAGCCTACAAGGAGTGAAAGCAGTGTGCCTGCAGGGGAGGTGATGCCTGTGGCCATTAGTAGGGATAACGCAGTGGTGTCAGTTAATGCGAGCGCCAATCGTAATTATATCCTGGGAGAGCCCCCAAATGTAGCACGACCCCCTAAGGGGCTGCTTGGATTTACAGTGCCTTGGAAAAGTATTCACCCCCTTGGCTTTTTACCTATTTTGTTACATTACAGCCTTTAGTTTAATGTTTTTTTTAATCTGAATGTTATGTGATTTATCAGAACACAATAGTCTAAGTTGGTGAAGTAAAATTAGAAAAATGTATACTTAAAACTATTTTTCAGAAATAAAAAACTGACAATTGGCATGTGCATATGTATTCAACTCCTTTGTAATGAAGCCCATACAAAGCTCTGGTGAAACCAATTACCTTCAGAAGTCACATAATTAGTGAAATGATGTCCACCTGTGTGCAATCTAAGTGTCACATGATCTGTCGCTACATATACACACCTTTCTGAAAGGCTCCAGAGGCTGCAACACCTAAGCAAGAGGTACCACTAACCAAACACTGACATGAAGACCAAGGAACTCTCCAAACAAGTAAAGGACAATTTTGCTCTGAAGTACAAGTCAGGGTTAGGTTATAAAAAAATTCTAATCTTTGATGATCCCTAGGAGCACCATCAAATCTATCATAACCAAATGGAAACAACATGGCACAACAGCAAACCTGCCAAGAGACGCACCTGCCACACCAAAACCCATGGACCGCGCAAGGAGGGCATAATTCAGAGAGGCAGCCCAGGGACCTAAGGTAATCCTGGAGGAGCTGCAGAGTTCCACAGCAGAGCCTGGAGTATCTGTACATCGGACGACAATAAGTCTTATGCTTCATAGAGTTGGGCATTATGGCAGAGTGGCCAGAAGAAAGGCATTACTTTCAGCAAAAATCAAAATGGCACGTTTTGAGTTTGCGAAAAGGCATGTGGGAGACTCCCAAAATGTATGGAGGAAGGTGCTTTTGTCTGATGAGACTAAAATTGAACTTTTTGGCCATCAAAGAAAACGCTATGTCTGGCGCAAACCCAACACATCACATCACCCAAAGAACATGTGGGGATGTTTTTAAGCAACCGGGACTGGGAAACTGGTCAGAGTTGAGGGAAAGATGGATGGTGCTAAATACAGGGATATACTTGAGCAAAACCTGTACCACTCTGTGTGATTTGAGACTAGGATGGAGGTTCACCTTCCAGATGGACAATGACCCCAAACACACTGCTAAAGCAACATTTGAGTGGTTTAAAGGGCAACATGTAAATGTATTGGAATGGCCTAGTCAAAGCTCAGACCTCAATCCAATAGAAAATCTTTGGTCAGACTTAAAGAATGCTGTTCACAAGCACAAACCATCCAACTTGAAGGAGCTGGAACAGTTTTACAAGGAGGAATGGGCAAAAATCCCAGTGGTAAGATGTAGCAAGCTCATAGAGACTTATCCAAATGGACTTGAAGCTGTGATAGCTGCAAAAGGTGGCTCTACAAAGTATTGACTTTAGGGGGTGAATAGTTATGCACATTGCCTTTTTCTGTTATTTTGTCCTATTTGTTGTTTGCTTCACAATAAAAAAAAAAAATCTTCAAGGTTGTGGGCATGTTCTGTAAATTAAATGATGCAAATCCTCAAACAATCCATGTTAATTCCAGGTTGTGAGGCAACAAAACACAAAAAATGCCAAGGTGGGTGAATACTTTTGCAAGGCACTGTACCTGCTCATTTGCACTGCCATGACCTGATGAACATTCCAACCCACCTGACACTCTGAGTTCAATCATCTTTGCACCACCTTAAAGGAATAAGTCAGACAACTCATTTATATTCTGATAATGTTTACTAGGACATTTCAAAGAAGATATTGTCACAAAGAGGAGGTAATAGATCTGCTGAGTTTTAGGCAACAGCGCCAACTCAGCAAAGGAATTCCTCCCAATAACACAAGTCAAGATATTTGCAGGTAAACAGTCTAGTATATACACATGTACAGTGGAGTACTGCTTGCACCTGAAAGGATAAAGAAAGTTAAATGGTTATACTGACAAACTTCTAAAGGGAAAACCTCTGCCAGCCTATAAACCTTTAACCCTAATGAGAGGTCAGACCTAATGGCAATGGCATAAGGACCCTTGTAGCAATAATGACAGCAATGTCCCCATTGCAGATCTGATGGTCTTCACCGGCATGTAGGAGCGCATTAATTGTATCCAATAAGGTGTAATAGCAAGCAATAGTATTTCTTGAAATGGGAGAAGCTAAAGGTGTCTATGTGCAGTGTTCAAGATTCAGTAAAGTATTCCCAAGGTAAAGATGTCTGTGCAAAGTGTCCCAGTGAAACCGTGCAAAAAGGATTTGTAAAGGTGGGCGACTGCCCTCTCACCAACGACCAGGCCGATTCAATGCCCTCCGGACAGCAGCCCCTGTTTCGACATGCGTGCAATGGATCTGCCGGTTTGATCTCCTGATGCAACGATGGATGTCCGATGAACTGCAAGCAGTGCCAGGCCCCTCTCATTTGGGTTGGAATGTTGTAATGTTGTATACCTCTTTCTCCCATGCACAGAGAGGTCCGTCTCGTGTCACGCCCAGGAGGAAGAGAGCGTTGGGCAGGGCTTTGGCTTCTTATATAGTTCCTCCCAGCAATCTCTCCGATGGCAGCAAAGATCTCTGGGATATGTAGTCCAGGTTCAGGGTCATGCAAAGCAATTATCAATCTTTGGAACTACTCATCCCACAATCCCTTTAGCTTGGCTCACAAACATCATGTCAGTTGATAACACTGGGCACTAAAGGGTCATGTGATGCATAGAAATACCGGAGGAACACTGTACTTTATAGTTGTGGTCCACATTGCTACATAAGTGCGCATTTTTTTACCTATTTGTTTGTACCTACCTTTAATAAACACATTGCGCTATGATTCTCAATATGTTTCTCCCAAGCCTCAATGTTTGACCATTGTCAAGGAGACACTTTTGTGGTTAAAAGTCATTGCCTCCACACACGTTGCTGGGTGCTGGTTGAAAGATTATAATATTGCTGCAAGGCGTATTTATTATAAAGTTCTGATAAGTTTGTATTTCTCACACACGGTTTGTGGTGGAGCACGATTAGAAGGATTAATTTGTTCCTGCACTTTTCTTTGGATCATGGTGACTGGCGACTGATCACTCTGTGAAGATTTTTTTGAGATTCGTTTGAATATTGTTTTTTATGAACTTTATTATTATGGGACTTTTTCATGTGGATTTTATCACTTATGTTCATGATTTATTTGGTATATTGCTTTTATTTATTATGTGAGTTAGCGCCACACTTTTTCTTCACTATTCATGTGACAGGAGTTCATATGCAGATCTTGGTAGTCATTCATGAACAAATGTAGACCAATCATTCTGTGCATGCTCTGCCAACCCCCTGTACCTTTACTTGGTACTTTTCCAGTTTCTTATGAAGGTTTGTACAATACTGCTTGAGCGTGAGGATGAGACAGATGTATCCATCCAGTATGTTACAACATTTATGCAGACCAAGAGAGACCACGGTATCTGTATTAGATATATTTTGCATTTGCCATTAGATAAGTGAACATTTAGTATGTACTATAATGTATGTACTATATGTATGTTATATGTATCATTTTGCAGAAAAAAACACATTTGTCATTTAAAGGTTAAAAAAAAAAATTTCTTTCTTTTCATTAGATAATTTTTTAGTTCTAGTCATGTTTCAAATAAATGAGTAACCAAAAGTTGTTTCTTCTTTTCTGATGGTAGAATCATGCTGATTCATGAACTGATGTGTACTGCCATCTACCGGTTAAACTAAGCACAGTGTAAATTTCAAATTGATAGCTGATTCATGGCTAAGCATAGAAAACAAACTCAAAGCTAACTGTGTCAGTATGGTTCTGGGCTCCATTAACTGAGACCATTTGAGATGCTCAGATACAATCTTTTTTATATCCTCCCACTTTGTGATTACATATATCCAACTTTGCAAGACGTGTGCTCCCAATTAAAGGCATCCGCTAACCCCCACTCCCCCAGCTTAGAACAATTGATCAGTATGGAATATTATTACTTATCTTTTCACTTTTCTTTCATATATCAGCCTAATGCCGCGTACACATGACCGGACTTTACGGCATACTTGGTCCGGCGAACGTGAGTCTGTCAGACAATTTGATCGTGTGTGGGCTCCAGCGGACTTTTTTTTTTTCTCAAACATGTTTCAAATCTGTCCGTCGGACTCGAGTCCGGTCAAAAAGTCAGCTCGTCTGTATGCTAGTCCGACGGACAAAAACCGACGCTAGAGCAGCTATTGGCTACTGGCTATGAACGTCCTTGTTTTAGTCCGGTTGTACGTCATCACGTACGAATCCGTCGGAACTTGGTTGATTGTGTGTAGGCAAGTCCCTTCATTCAGAAAGTCCGTCGGAAAGTCCGTTGAAAAGTCCGCAGGACAAAGTCTGCCGTAAAGTCCGCTCGTGTGCACGCGGCATAACAGTTTAACCACTTGCCTACCAAGCACTTCATAAATTTTGGCCACAATTTATACTGCTTATCTTTGGTAAAAATAACCCAAATTAGTGGATATTATTTGGTCTTTGTGAAAGTTAGAGAGTCTACAAGCTGTGGTGCAAATCATAAAAAAATGATCACACCTGATGTACTGGTGGCCTATCTCAATTCTTGCGACCCGAACAAGTCAGGAAAGTACAAATACCCCCCAAATGACCCCTTTTTTGAAAGTAGACATTCCAAGGTCTTTAGTAGAATGCATGGTGAGCTTTTTGATGTTGCCATTTTCTTTGCAAAATGAAGATTTTTTTCCCACAAAATTGTCATTGTAATAGTTTATTTCTCTCACATGGCATGTGTAAACCACAAATAACGCCCCAAAATACATTCTGCTACTCCTCCTGAGTATTACGATACCACATGTGTGGGACTTTTTCACAGCCATGCCACATAAAGAGGCCCAACATGCAGGGAGCACCATCACGTGTTCTAGGAGCATAAATTACACATCTAACTTGTTGACTACCTATTACATTTTTTAAAGCCCTGGAGCACCAGGACAATGACACGTGATACTGACGTGGCACCGATGACAGGTGGCACTAATACGTGGCACTGATGACAGATGGCACTAATACGTGGCACTGATGACAGATGACACTAATACGTGGCACTGACAGATGGTACTAATCCGTGGCACTGATGACACGTGGCACTGATGACAGATGGTACTAATACATGGCACTGATGACAGATGGCACTAATACGTGGCACTGATGATAGATGACACTAATACGTGGCACTGATGACAAATGACACTGATGACAGATGGCACTGATACGTGGCACTGATGACACTGATGTGGCACTGATGTGAGATGGCACTAATACGTGGCACTGATGACAGATGGCACTAATACTTGGCACAGACAGATGGCACTAATATGTGGCACTGATGACACGTGGCACTGATGACAGATGACACTAATACGTGGCACTGATGACACGTGGCACTGATGACAGATGGCTCTAATACGTGGCACTGATGACAGATGGTACTAATACGTGGCACTGATGACTGATGACACTAATACGTGGCAATGATGACACGTGACACTGATGACAGATGCCACTGATACATGGCACTGATGACACTGATAACAGATGGCACGTGACACTGACAGGTGGCACTGATGACAGATGGCACTGATGACAGATGGCACTAATATGTGGCACTAATGACAGATGGCACTATTATGTGGCACTGATGACAGATGGCACTTATACGTGGCACTGGGGACAGATAGCACTGACAGGTGGCACTGGGGACAGATGGCAGTGGGGACAGATGGCACTGACAGATGACAGTGGGGACAGATGATAGTGGGGACAGATGACAGGTGGCACTGATGTCACATTTTCTTCTTTTTTTTTTACTCACGCTGCAGGGTTAGCTCTGCCTCCTCACACACTGTCTCTGTGTGAGGACTGATAGCCGGCAATGAGAGATGATCTCATATGTTTACATATGAGATCATCTCTAATTGGCACAGCCGATCGCGCTGTAAACGGCCATTGTGATTGGCCATTTACAGCGATCTGTGACTAGCTGTGTCCAAGGGACATGGCCAGAACAGAATTTCCCCGATGCGGGCCCGCAGGAGCGCGCATCACGGAAGTAAACAGGAGGACGTCCAGGGACGCCCACCCGGCAATTGGCGTCCGCGCTGTAGCCGTCTTTCGGCTATAGCGCGGGCGCAAAGTGGTTAAATAGACATTTAAACTGTAATACCGTTAGGGATGAGCTTCGAGTTCGAGTCAAACTCATGTTCGACTCGAACATCGGCTGTTCGCCAGTTCAACGAACAGCAAACAATTTGACCGAACAGTGAGCAAATTTGAAATCCGCGGAACACCCTTTAAAAGTCTATGGGAGAAAATAAAAGTGCTAATTTTAAAGGCTTATATGCATGGTATTGTCATAAAAAGTGTTTGGGGACCTGGGTCCTGCCCCAGGGGACATGGATCAATGTAAAAAAAAGTTTTAAAAAAACTCCTCGTGCGGCCAATGCTAGAGTGAGGGCCCCTGGATATCCAGCCAATCTGCTGTATCCCTAACTGTTGCAAAAAAATGCTCCTGACCCTCAGCAGTGACTCTCAAGCATGCCAAGCAGAGCATGGCATAGGGTAACCCTAGGCATCGCAGCCGCTGCTAAACATCCTGGAATTTGGAGCGTTGTCTTTGTACTTTGGCTGAAAAGTCAGGATAGAATGATGTCTTTACTGCATTGAATTGACTTTTGGGCCTTTCTCTTGCCAGACGTGCCCACATTGGTCTGGGTGCATTACCTGGTAAGGCTCTGGTTGGGACTCGGTGGGCCCGCTCAATCACGAATAGAAGCATGAAAGCATCTTTGCCGAAGGTATCCAATAGCCAATTTTCAATTCATTCTGTAGTATCTGTACCTTCTACTTTCTCCGGTAGGCCCGATATGTGGACCTTATTGCGTCACAATCTATTTTCAATATTGTCAGCTTTTTTCTTGTTGTCATGTGCTAACCGGGCTGTGGAGCGGGATTCAGTAATCAAAGGCGGTAACTGATCCTCCAAGTTGCTGATGCAACTTGCCGCCGCTGTGGGTCTCTCACGTAATTTTTGTAAATCCTGTCTGAGGAGGGCCACTTCCTCAATCAGCCCCCCTAAGCGATCTTTCACTGTATTAACTGAAGCAGTGCTCTCTGAGCCCGATCCAATCACATTCCCTGCTTGGCCACGCCCCCCAGCCATGATTTTTAATGCTTAATTTCTTAATATACTGTATATTTTCAATGCTATTTCAATATTTCTTATGGCAATTTATGTTAAGATCCATAAGTATATCAATAAATATACTTAAGGCTCCTATGAGCTCTACTGTATATTTCCATGTTGTGAATTGTATTGTGTTTTTTTTTTCTTTTTGTAAATTTCTAAAAATTTCTATGATGAAAATTTCAATAAAGATATATTATTGAAAAAAATGTCTGTGTGCATAAGTACACTTCTTTACACATAACTAGGGCCCCTGTCCATAGTGTCTATGACTCTGAAAGAAGCACAACACTCCCCACCTGTGTCTTCAAATGGACCTCAATGTACAGGCAAAAGCCCTGCAGGGAAGAAATAAATGGGCAACCATTAATGATAATACAACTCAATAACGCATATAAAGCAACACACAATTATAACAAGAGAGACAATATACAAATCTGGTATAAAAAACAGAAAACTATCTATGTGTCCTGTCTAATGCCGCGTACACACGATTGGACTTTACGGCAGACTTTGCGTGGCGGACTTTTCGCCGGACTTTGTCGGCTCCTTGCGCCGGACTTAAAAAGGGACGGACTTGGCCACATACGATCACTGAAAAGTCCACTGGTTTGGAACGCGGTGAGGTATAGCACGTACGACGGGACTATAAAAAGGAAGTTCAAGCCCCACTTCGGCACCCTTTGGGCTCCTTCTGCTAATCTCGTGTTTAACCCGTGTTAGTAGAAGTTTGGTTAGAGACGATTCGCGCTTTTTACACTTCAGCTTATTTCGATCGTTTTCTGCGGTTCAGTTTGTGCTTGTGAGGTTTGTATCTGCTTTTCAGTGCGTGTTGGTCAGTTCGTAACCTGCCTTGCAGGCCGTTCTGGTCCGCTTGTTCCTGATTTTCAGGTCGTTCTTCATAGGCCTTGCTGTTCTTCAGTGCTTTTGTTAAAAGTTTGTTTGTTTGACCAGCCGACAGTTTTGAAGCCATGTCGCGTGGACGTACTCGTTCTCGAGTTCGTGCTGCGTGGGGACTTGGTGTTGGGGTTAATACTTTGACCCGAGTCCAGTCCATGAACAGGTCGAGGAGGAGTTCATGGATGAAGAATTGGTTGCACCAGCATGACCAATTCTCGCACATGCCTTTGCTCCGTGAGCTCCGTGAGAATAATCCTGAGGATTTCAGGAATTTTCTCAGGATGACGGACCCCGTTTTTGAGCGTCTGCTGGCTATGCTGACCCCCTATATCAGCAGGCAGGATACCTGCATGAGGCAAGCCATCAGTGCGGAGCAGAGGCTAGTTGCCACGTTACATTACTTGGGGACTGGGAGAAGTCTTCAGGACTTGAAGTTCTCGACAGGCATCTCCCCCCAGGCTCTGGGGATAATAATCCCAGAGACTTGTTCTGCCATCATTCAGGTCCTGCAGAAGGACTATATGAAGGTAAGTTTTATCCTTTAACATGACATGATATGTATTAAATGTTTGCTAATGTATTGTATAAATGTCCTCCTTACCTAATTGCCATGCTTTCAATATGCTGTGAATGTGCCCTTTATCTTCATGCATGCCTGTTTTTGGACATTAATCATTTATTGCCCTACATGCATATTTACCTTCAATAACCTCCCCACCATGCAATCCTGGGTCCATTTATATCTCTAGCCTATAGTCCCTTGAACAATGTATATTGTCTGCTCCATTGTCTTGTTTGACCCTCCCCCACCCCACAAATGTTTTAAACAGTCAGGTGTTTTGTTGACCCTAATTAGAACCCCTCCCCTACCCCACAAATGTTTAAAACAGTCAGGTGTGTTTGTTAACCTAATTAGAACCCCTCCCCCCACATGCAAATGGATCAATGGGCCATCAGAGGGGGTGATTAATCTTATAAGTGGGCCTTATGTTTTTTACAATTTAAATTACACACACACATATTAATAATGTTTGACTGCTGTTGTTCACTAATGTTTTTGTGTAATCTCATATACAAGTTATGTTTAAAAGTCCTTATCTTAATGTTTGTTTGTTTTTTCACTCCACAGTTTCCTTCTAGTACACAGGAATGGCAGACTGTGGCCTCCCAGTTCGCTGACTGTTGGGACTTTCCCAACTGTGTTGGGGCGATTGACGGGAAGCATGTCCGCATTGTGCCACCACCGCATTCGGGTTCTTATTTCTATAACTACAAGGGGTTCCATAGTGTAGTTTTGATGGCGGTGGTCTCGGCACATTTGGACTTTCTGTTTGTGGATGTGGGGAAGAACGGCCGGATGTCTGATGGAGGAGTCTTTGCACAGACCGAGCTGTGCCAGCGTCTCCAGACTGGTGGCCTGGGATTGCCACCTGATGACCAGAATGTTGATGGACTCCCCTCAGTTTTTATCGCTGATGAAGCGTTTGCACTTGAGCACTTGATGAGGCCGTTCCTCCAAAGGACACTCACTCCTGCGAGGAGGGTATTTAATTACTGGTTGGCCAGAGCAAGAAGAGTTGTGGAGAATGCCTTTGGAATTCTGGCCAGCCGGTTCCATTTGTTCCTTTCAGCAATAAATCTGACGGACTATAAACTAAATTACGTCATACTTGCTTGCTGCATCCTACATAACTTTTTAAGGAGACATTCAGCTACATATATATCTTCTGTTGGGCCTGATGCCGGACTGGAACAAGATACAACAAATGACAGGCCTAGAAATTGGCCATATTGGCTTGGCCCCCCGAACTGCACGTCAAGTGCGTGAGCGTTATGTTAATTATTTTAATGGTCAGGGGGCCATTGCTATTCAGCAACAGCTTTAATTTTACCAAAAAATACAATAAAAATAATTGATCAAAAATATCTTGTTTTTATTCTTGTTTGCATTTAGTTTTGTCTGTCTCCTAGTGCACTTGTAGTAGTGGCAAGTGCATTTACCTTTAGTTAATCAGGCCCTTTGTCACTGTAACCACCCAAAAAAAAAAAAATTATTTTTTTGAAATAATCAGCCACACACATTGTATTAGTAAAAACTTTTTACTGTGTGCACATTGAAAGTTGCATTTTTGAATAATTTTTTTTTTTGGTGTAAAAATATTTTTTTTTTTAACGTTATTAAAAGCATATTTTTGCTAAAATAGACCTTGATAAAAATATTTACATTCACAACAGTGTTTTTAAAAACATACCAAAACATTAAAGAACCTACAAAGTTCAACATTTAACCACTTCAGCCCCGGAAGGATTTACCCCCTTCCTGACCAGAGCACTTTTTACAATTCGGCACTGCGTCGCTTTAACTGCTAATTGCGCGGTCATGCAATGCTGTACCCAAACGAAATTTGCGTCCTTTTCTTCCCACAAATAGAGCTTTCTTTTGATGGTATTTGATCACCTCTGCCGTTTTTATTTTTTGCGCTATACACGGAAAAAGACCGAAAATTTTGAAAAAAAATGATATTTTCTACTTTTTGTTCTAAAAAAAATCCAATAAACTCAATTTTAGTCATACATTTAGGCCAAAATGTATTCGGCCACATGTCTTTGGTAAAAAAAATGTCAATAAGTGTATATTTATTGGTTTGCGCAAAAGTTATAGCGTCTACAAACTAGGGTACATTTTCTGGAATTTACACAGCCTTTAATTTATGACTGACTATGTCGATTCTTGAGGTGCTAAAATGGCAGGGCAGTACAAAACCCCCACAAATGACCCCATTTTGGAAAGTAGACACCCCAAGGAATTTGCTGAGAGGCATGTTGAGCCCATTGAATATTCATTTTTTTTGTCCCAAGTGATTGAATAATGACAAAAAAAAAAAAAAAAAATTACAAAAAGTTGTCACTAAATGATATATTGCTCACACAGGCCATGGGCATATGTGGAATTACACCCCAAAATACATTTAGCTGCTTCTCCTGAGTACGGGGATACCACATGTGTGGGACTTTTTGGGAGCCTAGCCGCGTACGGGGCCCCGAAAACCAAGCACCGCCTTCAGGATTTCTAAGGGCGTACATTTTTGATTTTACTCCTCACTACCTATCACGGTTTTGAAGGCCATAAAATGCCCAGATGACATAAACCCCCCCCAAATGACCCCATTTTGGAAAGTAGACACCCCAAGCTATTTGCTTTGAGGCATGTTGAGTCCATGGAATGTTTTATATTTTGACACAAGTTGCGGGAAAGTGACAATTTTTTTTTTTTTTTTGCACAAAGTTGTCACTAAATGATATATTGCTCACACAGGCCATGGGCATATGTGGAATTGCACCCCAAAATACATTTAGCTGCTTCTCCTGAGTACGGGGATACCACATGTGTGGGACTTTTTAGGAGCCTAGCCGCGTACGGGACCCCGAAAACCAAGCACCGCCTTCAGGATTTCTAAGGGCGTACATTTTTGATTTTACTCCTCACTGCCTATCACAGTTTCGGAGGCCATGGAATGCCCAGGTGGCACAAACCCCCCCCAAATGACCCCATTTTGGAAAGTAGACACCCCAAGCTATTTGCTGAGAGGCATGGTGAGTATTTTGCAGCTCTCATTTGTTTTTGAAAATAAAGAAAGACGAGAAAAAAAAATTTTTTTTTTCTTTTTTCAATTTTCAAAACTTTGTGACAAAAAGTGAGGTCTGCAAAATACTCACTATACCTCTCATCAAATAGCTTGGGGTGTCTACTTTCCAAAATGGGGTCATTTGGGGTTTTTTTTTGCCACCTGGGCATTCCATGGCCCCCGAAACTGTGATAGGCGGTGAAGAGTGAAATCAAAAATTTACGGCCTTAGAAAGCCTGAAGGCGGTGCTTGGTTTTCGGGGTCCCGTACGCGGCTAGGCTCCCAAAAAGTCTCACACATGTGGTATCCCCGTACTCAGGAGAAGCAGCAGAATGTATTTTGGGGTGTAATTTCACATATTCCCATGGCATGTTTGAGCAATATATCATTTAGTGACAACTTTGCGCAAAAAAAAATAAAAAAAATAAAAAATTGTCTCTTTCCCGCAACTTGTGTCACAATATAAATTATTCCATGGACTCAACATGACTCTCAGCAAATAGCTTGGGGTGTCTACTTTCCAAAATGGGGTCATTTGGGGGGGGTTTGAACTGTCCTGGCATTTTATGCACAACATCTAGAAGCTTATGTCACACATCACCCACTCTTCTAACCACTTGAAGACAAAGCCCTTTCTGACACTTACT
Organism: Lithobates clamitans; assembly: GCA_037952925.1. Lineage (NCBI taxonomy): Eukaryota > Metazoa > Chordata > Amphibia > Anura > Ranidae > Lithobates > Lithobates clamitans. The sequence goes on from JBBGZY010000031.1 coordinate 1,092,329, forward strand.
GTTTACATAAAAAAATAATTTTTTTTTGCAAGAAAATTACTTTGAACCCCCAAACATTATATATTTTTTTTAAAGCAAATGCCCTACAGATTAAAATGGTGGGTGTTTCATTTTTTTTTTTCACACAGTATTTGCGCAGCGATTTTTCAAATGCATTTTTTGGGGAAAAAACACACTTTTTTACATTTTAATGCACTAAAACACACTATATTGCCCAAATGTTTGATGAGATAAAAAAGATGATCTTAGGCCGAGTACATAGATACCAAACATGACATGCTTTAAAATTGCGCACAAACGTGCAGTGACGACAAACTAAATACATTTTTAAAAGCCTTTAAAAGCCTTTACAGGTTACCACTTTAGATTTACAGAGGAGGTCTACTGCTAAAATTACTGCCCTCGATCTGACCTTCGCGGCGATACCTCACATGCATGGTGCAATTGCTGTTTACATTTGACGCCAGACCAACGCTTGCGTTCACCTTAGCGCGAGAGCAGGGGGGACAGGGGTGCTTTTTTTTTTTTTTTTTTTTTTTTTCTTTATTATTATTATTTTTTTATCTTATTTTTAAACTGTTCTTTTCATTTTTTTTTTTTTAAATCATTTTTATTGTTATCTCAGGGAATGTAAATATCCCCTATGATAGCAATAGGTAGTGACAGGTACTCTTTTTTGCAAAAATTGGGGTCTATTAGACCCTAGATTTCTCCTCTGCCCTCAAAGCATCTGATCACACCAAGATCGGTGTGATAAAATGCTTTCCCAATTTCCCAATGGCGCTGTTTACATCCGGCGAAATCTACGTCATAAAATGCTCGTAGCTTCCGGTTTCTTAGGTCATAGAGATGTTTGGAGCCACTCTGGTCTCTGATCAGCTCTATGGTCAGCTGGCTGAATCACCGGCTGCATTTTAAGGTTCCCTGTTGAGACAGGAGAGCCAGAGAAAAACACGGAAGATGTTGGGGGGGGGGGCATTCCCTCCCACTGCTTGTAAAAGCAGTCTAGAGGCTAATTAGCCACTAGGATTGCTTTTACATGAAAGCCGACCGCTGGCTGAAAAGAATGATACCAAGATGATACCTAAACGTGCAGGCATCATTCTGGTATAACCACTCAAAGTCGTGAATGGCATACCTGAAGACAAAAAAATGGTTAACAATAAAGCACAGTAAACGGTAAGGTATAAAAAATTGCATACCTGAAAAGCAAACATGATAAAACATAATAACAATAAAGCATTGCAGAATAGAATACAGTAAAAAAGAGCAGAACAATAGAGAGAGAATAGAGAGAGAGAGAACAATAAAACGACAACTATTTTTATTTTATATTTTTGTTTGTGTTTTTTTTTTTTTACACTTTTTTTTGTAACTAACTATAATAACTGTAACCGGTTCCAGGTTCGGGTCTCTCAAAATGCGATGGCATCTCGGGAGACCCTGTGAAAGTGTGCCTAGTCTGTGCAATGCTGTACCCTACGCTAATACTCAACTAGTGCATGGTAGCGTTCAAAACATTCACCAATGCAAAGACCAGGATTGTCAGGACAGGAGGGACAATAATAGCGGGTGTCATGGCTATATCCGCGCTTGCTGCAGACACAACATATTTTTTGGGGGGTTCGCTGGGTAGGGGTACTCGGGAGGACATAAAGAAAATGCCTCTCATGCAGCCGACTGCATTTGGTTGGGGATGTGAATGGGGGAAGTACGGGCGCTGCAGAAGCGGTGGGTTCCCAATTAGGATTGGCGAATGCAGCAGGAAGGGCACTATGGGCATGACGGGCCTGTGTTTGTCTTTTTGGTGGCAGCGGGACACTACTTGTGCTTGCCACCTCACCAGCTTGAACTGCACTTATGGGACTCGCCACGTCACCAAGTGTTACTGCAGTGCTGGTTTGACTACGACCGGGGTGTACTAGGCCGCTGGCGCTTGCCAGTTCACCAAAACGCTACAAAAAAAACTGTTAGCGATCGCAGGGATCAGGCCTGATTCTGCGAACGCTGCAGTTATGCGTTTAGAGTTTTGTAAGTGACAGTGATCGATCGATACTGCACTTGGGTGGGCTGGGCCGGGCCGGGCGGAGGGGCAAAACGCAGGTGCTAGCAGGTATCTGGGCTGATCCCGCTAACACTGCGTTTTTGGGAACCCTAAACTGCTGGGGACGCTAGTATAGATCTGATCGGATCAGATATTGATCCGTTCAGATACTATACCACTAAGGGAGGCGTATGCTGCGTGCGTGGGTGTTAGCGGTACTGGCGCTAATCTGACGCCTGGGGCTGGTGCTTGCCAGTTCACCAAAATGCTACCAAAAAAACTGTTAGCGATCGCAGGGATCAGGCCTGACTCTGCGAACGCTGCAGTTATGCGTTTAGTGTTTTGTAAGTGACAGTGATCGATCGATACTGCACTTGGGTGGGCTGGGCTGGGCCGGGCGGAGGGGCAAAACGCAGGTGCTAGCAGGTATCTGGGCTGATCCCGCTAACACTGCGTTTTTGGGAACCCTAAACTGCTGGGGACGCTAGTATAGATCTGATCGGATCAGATATTGATCCGATCAGATACTATACCACTAAGGGAGGTGTATGGTGCGTGTACGGTGCGTGCGTGGGTGTTCGCGGTACTGGCGCTAATCTGACGCTGCCTGGGGCAACGCATATCACCGCCGGGCGATCAGGGGGCTAAACCTTTACTCGGTAATAAACGGCGGGTGCCCTGACACTATAAAAAATAAACTAACTAACCAGCGTCACCCGTAACAGTTATACGGTGATCAGTGGTGAAAGGGTTAACTAGGGGGCAATCAAGGGGTTAAAACATTTATTAGATAGTATATGGGGGTCCCTGTCGCTATAAAACACTGACGGCGAACCTAAATATTTACGTCCCTAACTAGCGTCACCAGTGACACTAATACAGCGATCAGAAAAATGATCGCTTAGCGACACTGGCGACAGGGGGTGATCAAGGGGTTAAAACTTTATTAGGGGGGGTACTGGCGCTAATCTGACGCTGCCTGGGGCGACGCATATCACCGCCGGGCGATTAGGGGGCTAAACCTTTATTCGGTAATAAACGGCGGGTGCCCTGACACTATAAAAAATAAACGAACTAACCAGCGTCACCCGTAACGGTTATACGGTGATCAGTGGTGAAAGGGTTAACTAGGGGGCAATCAAGGGGTTAAAACATTTATTAGATAGTATATGGGGGTCCCTGTCGCTATAAAACACTGACGGCAAACCTAAATATTTACGTCCCTAACTACCGTCACCAGCGACACTAATACAGCGATCAGAAAAATGATCGCTTAGCGACACTGGTGAGGGGGGGTGATCAAGGGGTTAAAACTTTATTAGGGGGGGTAAGGGGGGTACCCTAGACCTACAGGGGGGTTACAGTAACTGTCCTAACACTGCTAACTGTCACAAACTGACACTATGCAGTAATCAGGAAAAAAAAAAAAAAAAAAAAAAAAACCTGCTTGGTGTCAGTTTGTGACAGGGGGGGGGGTGATTGGGGGGGGATCGGGGGGCGATCGGGGGGGGATCGGGGGTGTTTAGTGTGCCTGGCATGTTCTACTGTGTGTGTTTGTGTTGTGTACTTACTTACATGTCATCTCTCCTCGGCGCTGGAACGGAAACTGACAGCCGAGGAGAGATGACATCACATCCTCTGCCTCTGTGTACTATACAGAGGCAGGGGATGTTTGTCAGTGGCTGGGAGCGATCGCGAGGGGGGGGCCACGATCGGATGGTCTCCCCCTCGTCTCTCATCGCTCCCAACCAAATGCCGACCGCAGCTGGCACCGGGGGGGGGTCCGATCGGACCCCCCACCCGCGGGAAGGCAATCACGTTTCAGGTACGTGATTTTGCCTGCCCGTGCCGCTCTGCTCACGTATATAGGCGTGAGGCGGTCGGCAAGTGGTTAAAGAACGGTGCATGTGATGTCACCCTTGGAAATCGTTCATTTTGAATATGCTCAAAATTGAGCATTAAAAAAGGGTCAAGTCAACATGTGCTATCTCCCATCATGGGTGAGCAATGTATGTGTTTTGTGTGTGCAATCCCTTTTTGTTCCTATCACCACAAAATAATTTTGTGGATAAAGGGGTTGCAAACACAAAACAAGTACATTGATAACCCATGATGGAAGATAGCACATGATGACACACCGTGTGCATCATAATGAAAATTTGGGTATCACAAAAAAAATTATAAACAATTTTCTAGAAAAAACAAACTTCACAAGGAAATGAAGAACATGATTGATGTTTTTAGGCAAAACGTTATTATATTCTGCCCAAAACATCAATCATGTTCTCTATTTCCTGTTGCATGGAGTCCAGGCGAAGTTGCATGCTGTGAATTTGGTCACGCATTTTATCGATTTGGCCATTCCACAGCATTATCTGGCCAATCAGTCTTTGGGCACTGTCTGTGCTGAATGGCTCTGCCGCTTGGCCTTCCACAACCAGAAACTCACCTAAAATGAGTGAATAAAAACAAGGGTTACAATATGCACGCCAAAATACATTACCTTAAGCTGGGGTGTCAGTCACTCACTTGGTGGGCTTGAAACCTCGCACACTTCCTCCACCTCTCCTTCCTCCAGGTCGTCGGGTGGCTGTGGTCTTGGGCTGGGGCTTGGGGTATCTTCTGCCTCAGGCTGATGACTTGGGGGGGGTCCTGGGATCCTTGGACTGTTGTCTGAGTCTTTTCTCCCCTATGATAATTGAACAAAAGGTATAGTTAAAACACAGTGATATGTTTTAGACTTTATCAAATAATCTGAAACGTTGGTTAGGAGTTGTGGCCAATTGCCTTTTTTTGTAATCAAAAATTTAGAAGACAGGATGAACATTCCCTCTGAACAACAATTATAAACAATGCACATTTTCTGGCAAGTTTCACAGATGCAGACACCTCAATGATCTCCTATGTGTATTACCCCTCTAAAATTGATTTATGGTCACATAGTACACTATAGTGCTCGTGAGTGCAGATGTGTAAACAGCTGCTTTGACTTGTCCTTACATTACACTGAATCATTTTTGAAGAAGCATTATATTTTCCAACACATCTACAGCACATCAACAATTTGTGGGAATTGGGCAAATTATCAAGACATAAATGTATGTCCAACCCTGTCCCATCGTATTTGGCGAAAAAATAACGTCATTTTCTAAAGTATCATATGTATTTTACAAAGAACGGTCTTTACGAACGATGCTGTAGAAAGTCAAAAAATATGGATCAGCATGCAAGTTAAGTATCTCAATAGGAAAACACAACAAGTACTTACTTTTTTTAAGCAGCTTCTTTATTCGGCAATATTGTTCTGGCTCCCGACTTTTGATGTCAGACCACCGCTTCCTCAATTGTTCTTTCGACCGTTTAGTGCCAAATTTAGCTTTTAGAGCGTTGACAACTGAGGATATTATTTTGTCCTTACGCATATTCGGTCGTGTGTACGGTCCTTTTTTGCCATCGTAGTCCTCCCTTCTCAATATGGACACCATCTCCACCATCTCTTCAAAAGCCATGTTGGTGGCCTTATATCTCCTCAGGAATGTGGATGGATGTAGCTCCGGGCTTTCCTCCGCGCTACTTCCACTGATTCTCTCCGCCATCTATATCTATCTACTCCCACTGCGCAATGAAGAGTGAAGGGGCGGGGACAAATCGTACTAAAGAACGTCAGGGGCGGGCGACGCAGGCGGAGCATGACACATGCGCAGTGTATAAAAAGCTATTACGATGGCCTACGTATGTCCGTGCGGAAGTAGCGAGCGTCAGAAACGAAGGTAAGATTAAAGTGGGGGTGTGTGTGTTTGGTGTGTGTGTGTGTGTGTATATGTATGTGTCCCCTAGATTACAAACCAAAATAATCCTGTGATTTGTGACTGACATTAGTTTGGATCTGGTGTCTTGTCTTTCAGAAACATTGAATCCCTTTAAAGAGGAAGAATTTTTGTCCCAATTTATTGAGCTCTATTAGGAAAAGAAAAACCTGTGGGAAGTCAAACACCCACTATATTATAATAGGGATGTAAGGAAGGCAACACTGGGCACACTTTTAGAATTTGTGAAGACTCGAGTCCCCCAGGCAGACCTCAAGTTTGTGGACAAGAAAATTGGTATCTTGCGAAACATGTATAAGCGGGAACACAATAAAATCCAGGAGTCGCTCAGATTCGGTGCAGCAGCTGACCAAGTATATGTACCCAAGTTGTGGTACTACCACAAAATGCGATTCCTGGATGACCAGACCGAAGCCAGGCAATAACTTTTGACCCTTCCCCCCACCCTTCCCTCCAGCCTTCCCTCCACTCTTCCCTCCAGCCTTCCATTCACCTCCACCCCAGCTGAGGAGTCCCAGGATGAACTGGGCCTTTTCATCATTGATGAAGTTGATGCGCCCAGCTTCAGCCATGTATCCTTTTTTGTGTAATTTGTGATTGTGTAAATGTTTTTAATGATGTTAACGTGTTAATTTTTTAAGTGCTTCCTAAAAAATGACTTCAGCACAAATATTAATATGTAGACATATCACTAGACAGTAGTGGCCAAAAATATACTTCTCCAGATATAGTTGATAACCTGAAATAATAGTGGTGTCAAATTGATAGCCTTTACTATTTTTTGAAAATTTTATTTGAAAGTCATGAGCTGAAAATTGTGTGTGATTGCATAACACAAAATTACAACTATGTCCCTTTTTTTGACACAGGACGACCTCAGCCAGGAGGAGGCCTTGCCCAGTGGGAGAGAGGAGGAGGCCTTGCCCAGTGGGAGAGAGGAGGAGGCTGTGGCTGGGCCAAGTTGAAGCCGCACGGAGTGTCAGGTGCCTCCACTCCGCATTCTCCACAAAAGGCCCAGGAGAATGACACAAACTGAGCAGGAATCCCTAGCCCTCATACGGGAAGCAAGCCATATCCTGAGCACACCACCCAATGCAGAGGAGGCGTATGGCACCTATATAGCCAGCAGATTGCTGGAGTTGGAAAAGGGCCAACGCCTTCTCTGTGAGGGTCTGATTTTTCAGGCATATCAGAAGGGCTTGAGAGGGGAGCTTGCTGCTACCACATATCTGGCAGATGAAGCCACTCCTCCTCCTCCTCCTCCTGCCCCAAGTACACCACCAGAGGCACAACCTCTGAGGAAGGCTGCAGAGAAGCGTGGAGGGAAGGCTGCAGAGAAGCCTGCAGGGAAGGCTCCACGGAAGAGTCAAAAGTGATTGCCTGGTTTCTGTCTGGTCTGACTGTGCTCCCTGTGCTCCCTAGTCACAAGATACCAATTTTCTTGTCCTAAAACTTGATGTGTGTCCTGGGGGATGAAAGGCTTCACAGATTCTAAAAGTGTCTTCAGTGTTGCCTTCCTAATTTTTTTTTACCAAAATAAATGGATTTTTTTGTTACCTTACATTATTGACTATGTGTTTTTATTCAAAAACACCATTTTGTTTGGGAGTAGGCAGGTACAGGTCAAAAAGACTATGGGGTTGATTTAAGAAAAGCAAATAGACTGTGCACTTTTCAGAGGGCAGTTGCCCTCTGCAAGTGCAATTGCTCCAGAGCTTCAGAAATGAGGTAAGGCTTGACTTTGCAAAGAGTACCCAATCCTGTGCAAGGAGAATTCTAAAAACAGCATTTTTGCTTGCACATGATTGGATGATGGAAGTCAGCAGAGCTTCTGCTCATTTACTAAGCTCTGGAGCAACTGCTCTTGCAGAGGGCAACTGTCTTTTTAGCTTTAGTAAATCAACCCCTATGTGTGTTTTTGACAAAAGGCTAAATCATTTCTAATATCAAGTGAAAAGTACTAGTGAAAAGTTCACTTTAGAAATTGCACAGCAAGTGCACTTGTTGGAAGTGCAGTGGCTGTAAATCTGAGGGGAAGAGCTGAAATGAAATGAAGCTCTGCTGATTTTAACATACAATCATGTGCAATAAAAAGTTTTTGTTTTTTTTTGGGGTTCCTTGCATGTGCCCCTCGGATCCCCAGCGAAGGCACTTCAAAATGCTCTTTCTGTGCAATTCCAAGTAGAATTTGCACTTGTCGTGAAAAATGAATTTGCCTTTGTAAAATACACCCCCGTATGTCTAATGAACAAGGGGCAACAACCTCATTAAGGTTCATTAAAACAACACAAAATATTAAGGTTATTGTGGTAACTTGAAAATCCACAAAAAAAAATGTGGGTATAATTTAGCACACATTGTAAAATAGATAAGTGTGAAATCAATAAAAAAAATAAAGATGAGTCCAAAATCTGATTTAAAAGTTTTTATTTATGGAGATTTGGCTTTTTACAAATATCATATTAGTCATGGCATGAGGATAAATCATGAAGAAAGTAGTTTGTGAGAACTCTGTGTGAATCTAAAGCAGAAAAACAACTTCATTCCTCTCGCATTATAAATTTAAAAAAAGCGCTGTATTAAAAGACCACAGAAGAGGAATGTGCTAGCTTCAATACGAAGGCTAGTTTTACCAGACCGAGCGCTTCCGTCTTGTAATTGCTTCAGAGCATGCGTCAGTTTGAGTTCGTCGGACTAGCACACAGACGACCGGTTTGTCCACTAGAAAGAAGAGTCCGTCGGATAGATTTAAAACTTGTTTAAAATTTAAGTCCGTCCAACTTTGGAGCAAACAAAGTCCGCTGGAGCCCACACATGATCGAATTGTCCGACGAAATCCAGTACGCCGGACCAAGTCTGCCGTAAAGTCCGCTCGTGTGTACGCGGCATAAGAGTTAACGAAAACACGATCTAGTATTAAAAAGAGTTATTCCCGCGTTATCAGATATGGAAGTGGCTAGGGATGGAAAAGCTGCATGCGCCGATAAAGGTAAACACCTGACCTTTTAAATAGATTTGTATAAATGGGTGGTGCTGCGCTAATCCTAAGTGCAAAGACCAATGTGGCTTTTGTGATGTACATAATTTATATCACCAGAAAATAAAAATAAAAATAATGATAAGACCGATGTAGTGACTAATAAAAAGTGGTGCATAAAATATTCTGGATTTAAATAAAATAAATGTGACATGAATTTAAAAAAATTAAAAATTTACCTTTTGAATATGTGGTTTTTATTAATTTTTTAAATTCATGTCACATTTATGTTATTTAAATCCAGAATATTTTATGCACCACTTTTTATTAGACACTATATCGGTCTTATCATTATTTTTATTTTTATTTTCTGGTGATATAAATTATGTACATCACATAAGCCACATTGGTCTTTGCACTTAGGATTAGCGCAGCACCACCCATTTATACAAGAAAACACGATCTAAACCACTGGTCAGTGGGTCTAAGTACAGTTAGGCTGGTGCTGGGGTCCTGGATCTCTCTCCAGGGCCCTGGAGCACTCATGTTTATAGTCCGATGGAAAAATTGTAAAGGGTTCCAATACTAACTCTTTAAGCGGTAATAACAGCTTCAGGACCAGTATGAAACAAGTGGCCAAAGGGATTCTCACCAATCTCAATTAGGGATGAGCCGAACACCCCCCGGTTCGGTTCACACCAGAACTTGTGAACGGACCGAAAGTTCGCGCAAACTTTAGAACCCCATTAAAGTCTATGGGACTCGAACGTTCAAAATCAAAAGTGCTAATTTTAAAGGCTAATATGCAAGTTATTGCCCTAAAAAGGTTTTGGGGACCCGAGGCCTGCCCCAGGGGACATGTATCAATGCAAAAAAAAAGTTTTAAAAACGGCCGTTTTTTCGGGAGTAGTGATTTTAATGATGCTTAAATTGAAAAAAAAAAGTGAAATATTCCTTTAACCACTTCAATACAGGGCACTTATACAACTTCCTGCCCAGACCAATTTTCAGCTTTCAGCGCTGTCGCAGTTTGAATGACAATTGCGAGGTCATCATGTTCCCACAAATAGAGCTTTCTTTTGGTGGTATTTGATCACCTCTGCAGTTTTTATTTTTTGCGAAAATTTTGAAAAAAATAAAAGTTTTGCTTTTGTTTCTGTTAAAAAAAATTGTAAATAAGTAAGTTTTCTCTTTCACTGATGGGCACTGATAAGGCGGCACCGACAGGCACTGATACAGCAGCACCGATGAGGTGGCACCAGTGAGTGGGCACTGACGATGGGCACTGATATGCGGCACTGATGGGCACTGGTAGGCAGCATTGATGGGTGGCACTGATATGCAGCACTGATGGGCATTGATAGGCGGCACTGATGGGCACTTATAGGTGGCACTGGGTGGCACTGGTTGGCACTGATGGGCACTGAAAGGCGGCACTGATAGGCGGCACTGCTGGTTTTTGAAAATTTGGGGATTTTAGTGAAACAAGGATTGGTGATAAAGCATCAGTGAAAAGGAGACACGTTTTTACCATATTAACTCTTGCAGGAGAGAATTTCCCTTCCTAGGGGTAGATTTCATCTCACTTCCTGTTGTCTCCTTCCGTTTGCAAGTAGGAGTCATTTGTAAGTTGGATGTTTGAAAGTAGGGGCCTGCCCTATATACTCTGCAGAAATTGGGACCTTAGGTGTTGGTGTTGCCACAACACTGTAAGCCCTCACAGTTACTCTTGGTGGGCGCTGGAACGGGCCCTGTTGTGAAATATTATATCAAGAATTGTAATTACATGCACCTGTTGAACAGGGGCAGTAATATTGGGCCTTTGGTGGTGGTGGTGTTGCCACAACACTGTAAGCCCTCACAATTACTCTTGGTGGGCGCAGGAATGGGCCCTGCTGTGAAATATTAGATCAAGATTTGTAATTACATGTCCCTGTTGAACAGAGGCAGAAAAATTGGGCCTTGGGCACTGGTGCCATAACACTGCAACCCCTCACAGATGCTATAGTTGGAGCGCAGGAACGAGCCCTACTGCAAAGTATTGCATTAAAAATTGTAATTATACGCCCCTGTTAAACAGGGGCTGAAAATTTGGGCCTTGGGCACTGGTGCTGGTGCCACAACACTGCAACCCCTCACAGATACTCTAGTTGGAGCGCAGGAATGAGCCCTGCTGCAAAGTATTGTATCAAAAATTGTAATTAAACGCCCCTGTTAAACAGGGGCAGAAAAATTGCCACAACACTGTAACCCCTCACAGACGCTAAAGTTGGAGCGCAGGAATGAGCCCTGCTGCAAAGTATTGCATCAAAATTGTAATTATACGCCCCTGTTAAACAGGGCCTGAAAAATTGGGCCTTGGGCACTGGTGCTGGTGCCACAACACTGCAACCCCTCACAGATACTATAGTTGGAGCGCAGGAATGAGCCCTGCTGCAAAGTATTGCATCAAAAATTGTAATTATATGCCCCTGTTAAACAGGGGCTGAAAAATTGGGCCTTGGGCACTGGTGCTGGTGCCACAACACCGCAACCCCTCACAGATACTATAGTTGGAGCACAGGAATGAGCCCTGCTGCAAAGTATTGCATCAAAAATTGTAATTACACGCCCCTGTTAAACAGGGGCAGAAAAATTGGGCCTTGGCCACTGGTGGCGATGCCCAGAACCAAAAATGTTCTTACAAGCTATCAGCATGAAAATTGAGGAGGAAGAGGATTGTGATTCAGCATAACAGGATAGTCACTCAGCATCAGCATAGGCAGTCTTGAAGGGATCTCACATTAAAAAAAAAATCAATCGGTTACATCAGCATCAGGTGCTTGGTAGCTGGTGATCCAAGACTGATTCATTTTTATGAAGGTCAGCCGATCAACTGATTCGGTGGACAGGTGCACCCTGTGATCGGTTACAAAGCCTCCAGCAGCACTGAATGTGCGTTCCAAAAGAACGCTGGATGCAGGACAGGCCAGTAGCTCAATTGCATACTGTGCAAGCTCTGGTCAGTGATCCATCCTCAAGACCCAGTAATCCAGGGCATTTTCGGTGGGAAAGGTGTCCAAGTCTGATCTTGCCCCTAGGTAATCCTGCACCATGTGAATCGGGCGCTGGCGATGGTTGCTGGAACCAATCAGACCTTGGGGCTGCGGACTAAAAAATTGTCTGAACACATCGATCAGACGACCACCTTCTCCACCGCTCCTTCTGTGACTGACCGAAGCCTCAGCATCACTTTGTCCAGGAGGACCAGGAAATTGTAACCTCCCAGGCTCTGGAAACACGTTGCACAAACCTTTCTGCAAGGCCTCCCGAAGATGTTTCATCCTCTGCCCCGTCTGCAACGGCAAGATAAAGTCCACAACCTTACCCTTCTAACGTGGATCAAGGAGGGTTGCCAGCCAGTAATCATCCCTCCCCTTGATACCACAAATACGAGGATCCTTCCGCAGGCTTTGCAGGATCAGGGAGGCCATGCAGCATAGGTTTGCTGAGGCATTCAATCCAGAGTCTTCTGGGTCACTAAGGACGTCATGATCTGCAGCCACTTCCTCCCAGCCACGTAAAAGTCCATGGGTTTCTTCGGACTGTAAATGATCCCTTGAAGACTGCTGCTGATGCTGAGTGCCAGGCTCCACCTACATGCTGACACAATCCTCTTCCTTCTTGTCCTCTTCCTATGTGATCGGCGGGCACGCAGGAGCACTGTCTGGATAAAAAGGGCCTTGAAAGGTAAGGAAGTCCTCCTCTTCCTCCTTCTGTTCTGCCTCAAGTACCCTGTCCATTATTCCATGCAGCGTGTGCTCCAACAGGTGGACAAGAGGGACAGTGTTACTGATGCATGCACTGTCACTGCTCACCATCCTCGTGGCCTCCTCAAATGGTGACAGGACAGTGCATGCATCCCTGATCATAGCCCACTGGCATGGGGAAAAAAAAAACAAGGTCCCCTGACCCTGTCCTGGTGCCATAGTCACATAGGTACTCAGTGAAGGCCCTCTGCTGCATGTGCAGCCGCTGCAGCATGGCCAACGTTGAGTTCCACCTGGCGGGCATGTCACAAATTAGGCAGTTCTTGGGCAGGTTAAATTCCTTTTGGAGGTCAGCCAGCCGATCACTGGCATTATATGATCTGCGGAAATGCACACAGACTTTCCTGACCTGCCTCAGGACATCCTGTAAGCCCAGGTACCTGCCCAAGAACCGCTGCACCACCAAGTTAAGGACGTGAGCCAAACAGGGCACATGGGTCAGTTGTCCCTGTCGGAGGGCAGAGAGGAGGTTGGTGCCATTGTCGCAAACCACCATACCTGCCTTAAGCTGGCGTGGTGTCAACCACCTCTGAACCTGCCCCTGCAGAGCTGACAGAATCTCTGCCCCAGTGTGGCTCCTGTCCCCCAAGCACACCAGCTCAAGCACCGCAGCATCTTTTTGCCTGCGTGCTGGCATAGCCCCTTGAACGCCTACGAAGCACCACTGGTTCTGAGGACAAATCAGCACAGGAAGAAGCCATGGAGGAAAAAGAAGAGGAGGGGGTGGAGGAGAGAGATGTGGCAGAATCACCACTAGTAGAATTTTGGAGGCGTGGTGGTGGAACAACATCCATCACTACTGCACCTTGTCCTGCATCCTTCCCAGCTGCCAGAAGAGTCACCCAGTGCGTGGTGAAAGATGGGTAACGTTCCTGTCCATGCCTGCTGGACCATGAGTCAGCAGTAATATGCACCTTACCGCTGACCGCCCTGTCCAGTAAGGCCAAGACATTGCCTTCCACATGCCGGTAGAAAGCCGGAATCGCCTTCTGTGAGAAAAAGTGACGTTTGGGAACCTGCCACCGAGGAACCGCACATTCCACAAACTCACGGAAGGGGGCAGAGTCTACCAACTGAAAAGGCACCAGTTGAAGTGCTAGCAATTTAGCCAAGCTAGCATTCAACCGCTGGGCATGTGGATGGCTGGGAGCGGACTTCTTTCGGCGGTGCAGCAGCTGGGGCAGGGAAATTTGCCTGGTACAATCTGACGTCGGTGTACCGATAGCAGATTGCCCGCAAGTACTTGGCTGTGACACACCTAATTCTACATCTTCATTCCTCTCAGTGCAGGTTTCAGAGAGGACTGAAGGTATAGTGGGGTTGGAGATCCCAGCTGATGAGGAGCAAGGAGAGGTCCGCTTTGTTCTTTGGTGTGGGTCTTTTAGGTACGCTTGCCAACAAACTGCATGGCAGGTTGACATATGTCTGGTCAAGCATGTGGTGCCTAAGTGGGTGATGTTTTGGCCACGTGAGATACGCTTGAGATATATGTTGCGAATAGCGGTGGTGGGATCTGATGCACTCGTCTCAAAAAAGGCCCACACCAAAGAACTTTTGGAATAACGTGCAGAGACAGCAGCGCCCTGCACATGCGGAGCTCTGCGGTGTGATGCAGTCGGTGTGCTTCCCTTAAGCTGGCCCCTGGAGGGAATCCTGCCTTGTTGGAGTTGTGCCTCCTCCTCCTCCTCTCTCCTATCAGGCACCCACGTGGAGTCAGTGACCTCATCATCCCCTCCCTCCTCATTACTGGAGCAAAGCTGGCAGTATGCTGCAGCTGGGGAAACATGACTGCCAGATTGCTGTCCTTCTTGGGCACCCCCTCTCTCTGGGCTCACGTTACTGCCTTCCTCTAGCTGGGTACCATCATCGGAGTCTTCAAAACACTGGGCATCCTCCTGGAGCATGTACCCAACACTGTGGTCAAACAGGAGGACATGGTGGGGCTAGGGAAGGAGTGACTGATGCCATTGAGCCAAGGGAAGAGGCTGCGTTGGCAGCTGCTTTGCCAGACAAAGTACCCTGAGCCTGGGTGAGAGAGGATGAGCAGGATGAAGACGGCTTGGTCATCCACTCTACCAAGTCTTCCTCATGTTGTGGCTCACAATGGCCAGCTGCCAAAAAAAGGACAAGCGTGTCCCACCGCCACGTGCTGATGAGGATGCACCGTCTCCACGACCAGCACTGTTGCCTCTAGACACAGAGCCTGCTTGCCCTCTTTTATTGGCTTGTGACTGTCTGCCTCTCCTTGTTGGCCTTCCAGACATACTAATGCCCTGCAGTGAGATATAGCTGCAAAAAGCTGGGATGTATATATATACTGATACTGCAGCTAGCAGAATCAACTGCCTGCCTGTGGTACTAATAGGATGAGAGGAACACCACCAATTTTCTTCCGGTAGCTTTAGGTGCACACTGTGCAGAGGACACAGTACACTAATTGTAAATACTGTAGCTGCCTGCCTGTGGTATTAATAGGAGCAGAACAACAGCAATTGTCTTCAGGTAGCTTTAGGTGCACACTGTGCAGAGGACGCAGTACACTAACTGTAAATACTGCAGCTGCCTGCCTGTGGTACTAATAGGTTTAGAAGAACACCACCAATTTTCTTCAGGTAGCTTTAGGTGCACACTGTGCAGAGGACACAGTACACTAACTGTAAATCCTGCAGCTGCCTGCCTGTGGTATTAATAGGATCAAAAGAACACCACCAATTTTCTTCAGGTAGCTTCGGGTGCACACTTTGCAGAGGAAATAGTACACTAACTTAAATACTGTAGCTGCCTGCCTGTGGTATTAATAGGAGCAGAACAACAGCAATTGTCTTCAGGTAGCTTTAGGTGCACACTGTGCAGAGGACGCACTACACTAACTTGTAAATACTACAGCTGCCTGTGGTACTAATAGGATCAGAAGAACACCACCAATTTTCTTCAGGTAGCTTTAGGTGCACACTGTGCAGAGGACGCAGTACACTAACTTGTAAATACTGCAGCTGCCTGCGGTACTAATAGGATCAGAAGAACACCACCAATTTTCTTCAGGTAGCTTTAGGTGCACACTGTGCAGAGGACACACTACACTAACTGTAAATACTGTTGCTAATAGGACTAATAGGATCAGAAGAACACCAGCAATTTTCTTCAGGTAGCTGTAAATAGTTTAAAAACACCGGCCTGCCTGTCAGTAGGAAGAGAATAACAGGAACAGATCTAGCTAAACTGAATACAGTGTATATATATATATACAACACCTAGGATGCATATATATACACAATACACTGTAAGTGCAGCTGACTCACCTGCCTACTCTATCGAACTTAAATCAAATGACAGTCTCTCTCTCTCTCTATCTCTCTCTCAATGCCAGAACACACTACACAGGGCCGACGTGCAGGCGGCCTTATATAGTGTGGGGCGTGTACTAAACCCCCTGAGCCATAATTGGCCAAAGCTACCCTGGCATTGGCCAGATACGGCTCTCTGTACAGAGGGCTCTGTGATTGGCCAAGCATGCGGGTCATAGTGCATGCTTGGCCAATCATCAGCCAGCAATGCACTGCGATGCCGCAGTGAATTATGGGCCGTGACGTGCCACTCGAATTTGGCGCAAACGGCCCATATCGTTCGCAATTCTGTCACAAGCACAAGAGTATGATATCCGCAAAACGCATAGAAACCTAGACTTTCAGACACCTATCTCTGTTTTCAGTTAACATATCCAGCATTATAATTGGCAATACTGTGAGCAAGGTCTGCTCTCCAAACTAATCATTGCCCATCTGTCAAACTGCCATATTGCTGCTTCCAGTGCTACTTGTGACTTAAAATCCCCTTACACCATTTTCTGTTTATTTATAGATCCAAAGGTTTGCAGGTGTAGTCATCTTGGATGTGATGTCAGCAGCTATAGCAGACTCGCAGCTATGAATGACACTTTTCTATTTTACTCCTCCCCCAGCAGCTACATGAAAGGCTATATAGGGAGGGTCACAGGAGCTGGGCTTGTACGAACAGTAATTAGACACTCCCAGCAGAGTAGAGGTCTATGACATGGTAGAAGTGAGGAGATCTGGAGAAATGACTGTTACTGAAGTGTTCAATATCTCTAGCAAGTTGAAAAGCATGTGGCACGTGAATAGAAAACACTGGTAGTAAGGATTACAAATCTTTTGTGCTTTTGCCTAAAACGTTTTAAAGTTGGTAACAGAGCTTCTTTAAAACCAACTAAAACCACTTTTAGGTGAGATCAGCAGTAGGTAGCGAATTTTTCTTTGTAAAATTGATTTTGGCTCCTGCTCGTGCCAATCAGAGGTTGATCGGGGTGGAAGGGACCTAATATTGTTCACATATCTCTACTTATGACCATCATCTACACTTTTGGCAGGAAAAGTAGGAAAATAAAAATGTTTTATGTCTGGCAGACACAACTGATCACAGAAAGCGATGTGTCTTACAAAGTGGCTTGGCTCCATAGACGTCTTTACTGCGCACCTCTACTAAGAATACAACAGGACCATTATATATAAAGATAGTTTAGTAATGGGATGTGAGAGAAATACACGCTCTTGTGCCTAATGAATATTATCATGGTCCATTAAATATACACTAGCAGCATGTATTAATGGAGAAAGCTTTACTTAGCTAAGCTGTGGGACAGTATCGTAAATAACTCCACACTCATAAAGTGCTACTTCCCAGAAAAACGTGTTTAATAAACCAGAACTAGTATAACAGCATAGAATATTTATGTCTTTGTAAATATTAAATAAAAACATAGTTTATGGAGCAAATGTTACACTTAAAGTGGAAATCTAGGCAAATAAATCCACAGCTAAAATACCAATGTTTTTACTGTTTTACCTGCCAATGTATTTGTATTCTGATTTACACACATCTGCTACACTACACAGCCAGTAAGATCAACCTGCTACTTCCTGGATCACTTCCCTACCAATTGGACAGCAGTAGTGATACTAATAATTGTCCAATGAGCAAGCTGAGGCTGGGGAGGCGACATAGGAAGCTGCATTACCAAATCATTGTTGATCCCCATGAAAAACTTCACTTTCTGGCTTGAATAGTGCATTTTTAGTTTGATTGATGGCTGAAATATGTATTAAGATAGATAATCAAAGATTTGCAAGCAATTATAGCAGAGGATGAAAGGCTGAAATAAATTTTCCTACAACCTCCAATGCTGGCTTTCAGGCAACCACCCAACCTCGACAGAAACTAATGAGCAGGAAACTTCAATCTAATTATGAAATCACAAATAATGGAACCAAACCCGGCAACAAAATATGTTGCATACTGTCCAACCAAATCAAATAATTAAAAAGGGTCACACACACATGAAAGTAACTTTCAGTATTACAGGATCATACAGCTGTACCTCCAGCAATGTTGTGTAGCTCATCCAATGTAAAAAAATGCAACAAAGGTGAAACAGGACATAAATTACAAACAAGAATGCATTTACACAGAGACATCATTTCTCACAACCAGACCACACTATCCACTTCAAGACTAGCCTCGTTTTGGATTTTAGGTGTTTACAAGTTTAAAACAGGTTTTTTTGCTAGAAAATTACTTAGAACCCCCAAACATTATATATTGTTTTTTTTCTAACATCCTAGAGAATACAATAGCAGTCATTGCAATACTTTTTTTTGCACCGTATTTGCGCAGCGGTCTTCTAAGCGCACTTTTTTTGGAAAAAATTCACTTTTTTGAAAAAAAAAATAAGACAACAGTAAAGTTAGCATAATTTTTTTTTATATTGTGAAATATAATGTTACGCCAAGTAAATTGATACCCATCATGTCACGCTTCAAAATTGTGCCCGCTCGTGGAATAGCGTCAAACTTTTACCCTTAAAAATCTCCATAGGCGACGTTTAAAAAATTCTACAGATTGCATGTTTTGCGTTACAGAGGAGGTCTAGGGCTAGAATTATTGCTCTCACTCTACCGGTCGCGGTGATACCTCACATGTGTGGTTTGACCACCGTTTTCATATGCGGGCGCTACTCACGTATGCGTTCGCTTCTGTGTGTGAGCTCGGCGGGACAGGGCGCTTTAAAAAATTTTTTTTTTTTTTTTATTATTTATTTTATTTTATTTTATTTTATTTATTTTTTCACTGTTTTTTAAAAAAAAAAAATTTGGATCACTTTTATTCCTATTACAAGGAATGTAAACATCCCTTGTAATAGAAAAAAGCATGACAGGTCCTCTTAAATATGAGATCTGGGGTCAAAAAGTCCTCAGATCTCATATTTAGACTAAAATGCAAAAAAAAAAAAAAAATAAAGTCGTTTAAAAAAAATGACACAAAAAAATTTGTGCCTTTAAGAGAGTGGGCGGAGCCGTCGTAATGACGTCGCTCCGGCCGTCACATGGTATGGAGATGGGTGGGCGCCATCTTGGCCTCACTCGTCTCCATACCTCAGCAGGGAAAGGACCCGATCGCCTCCGCCGCTACCGACGGCTCCGGTAAGCGGTGGAGGGTGCGGGAGAGCGGCGGGAGGGGGGTGGCACCTCTCCCGCCGCCGATAACGGTGATCTCGCGGCGAACCCGCCGCAGAGACCACCATTATCGTGTACGGAACCGCCCGCTGAAAAGATGGATATCTCGGTTGTGGCAGCAGCTGCTGCCGTAACCGAGATATCCATCTTCAAAAAAATGACGTATATATACAGTGAGCGGGGCTGAAGTGGCTATGGAAGACATGAATATTTTTCTTTTCTAAAGGAAACTTCAAAACTACTCGGGAAAGGAAAACTACAAATGATAATTCTATTTGACAGAAAAGATAATGGACTAAATGTGGACCTCAGTTTTCGAAATCACTATCCAACAGTTTTACAATTACAACCACTCTCACGTCTGTGACCTTTTCCCCACTCCCATTTCATCCCTGCTTATTTTACTAACGGTCCAAGTTTAATTACCATTGCTATGTGTGTTTGTCTGTGTGTGTTTTTTCCTTAGAGATTATATTATTACCATTCTGCTAAAACTTTGTGTATTACTACTGCTTGAAATTTGAAATAGGGGAACACCCTGAACGTTTCCCCTGAAAATGTGGATGTTAATGTTAATTAAAAAAGTATCATGGACAGTACTCAATTGTTTAGGTAGGACACAAAAAGCAGAATGCACACTATTGTTTTTGGGACCTACTGCAGGTACACAGAAAGCGATATCAACTTGACAGGGATTCTAATCCTTTCCTTCTGTATACAAACTCAAAAAGGTTTTGGGAAAATACACACTTTAAAAAAATTACCTGAGTTGGAATGGCCCTTTTGAGCCCTTTCTCTCTGACATCCAAAAAACCCTTCAATCCAGCCCATTTGGTTACAGAGCAGGTACTCTCGTGCAAGCCCTATTTTAACTTCCAGCTGACATATAGCTTATAAAAAAATATTTCAGAAATATTCACATTTTTTAATAAAGGGGATATACATTTGGTCAAAATTGCTTCTTAAAATGTTTCCTATGTTTCTTGATTAGGTGACAGTCTGTAACCTTTGATGACCAGAGAACTCTGGAGAAACATGGCCATTACATTTTGGTATGGCCATTTTTGAGAAATCAGTCTAGACCAATGAGGGAAGATAAATAGCAGCAGTTGTGAAATTTAGGCATATAAAGAAAAAGTGCACTGATTTGTGCTCCGTTAATGTAAATTGATTAAGAGAGTGACTTTTAATAAATAACTCTTGGCCCCTGTACAAGGCACTGACGAATATAAATGAATACAGCTCTCTTTTCATGAAGTGGAGCTCTTAGCGATAATGCAGGGGGGATGCTGCATGGTTTTAGAAAGTGGTTTTGAACTGGGAATTGTCTGGCTCCTTTTTCTAAGGCAACGCCATGGGTATAGACTTGTGGGAAGCGTTAAGTGTTCAGCACTAGAACAGAGAGGCCGTGCCTTCACTTGCTACTTGTAATAATAGTCTTAATGGAAGAGGAGCTCAATCAATACATCAGGACAGCTGTTAACAGATTATTATAATCGAGCCTAAACATCTTTTCTTTTCTTTCATTTTTAAATTTACAAAAACTCTTTAAATGGCAATAACATTACTGCTGTGCATCTCTAAACGTGAGAAAATGAGTACCTGTACAAACGCTTAGAGCTCCAGGGATTCCAGAACATCAGTACGGAGGATATAACGAGTCTTGTGTGAGCTGTCCTGCGAAGACTTGCAGAGGTGGATAAGGTGCTCATCTGTTACTTGAAGGACACACAGAAGATCTCCCATCTGTATGTGGATGACATTCATCTACAAAGGGTCATCAGATTGTGGACATGTCATCACTGTTAAAGGAAGACATGGCGAAGAAACTTTTTAAGCCTCAAGGACACACTTTATATGAGTTTATTGAAACAAGGTCAAAACACAAGGAGAGGTTTTACTTGTGCACATCAGGTAATGAACATTTCATAAATAGTGTACATCATGTAATATGTGATTCCATTTTTCCATATAGGATAATATTTCTGTTTCACAGTTGTATTACTATTGTTGTGTAAAGAGGTGGAATATTGATGATGTTGACTAAAACAGTAAGAATTTGCAGTAGGTTTAGTGCACTAACATCTCCCAGTTTGTGTGCCATGGCACATGTATGCGTTACAGTACTGCGTCAGGGCACTAGCCTGCCAGGATGGCAGTCTTCCAGTCAAACATATTTCCTATTTCTGTGTAATTCACGCACAGTGAGAGCTACCACGAGAAGAGGCAAAGCTGAGGGAAGATCACTCAAATCTTCTTTCCTGCTCTTGTTAATCAGATTGTTCTGAAGTTTTGTATTCAGATATATAAGCCTAGCAGGTTTTAATGGGCTAAGTTGGGTGATTTTAATTTCAAGCTCCTAAAACACAGTCATTGTTTTAAATAGTATTGGCTGTTTTGAAATGGTATTTCAACTCAATGCTAAATCTAAGTAACAAGGTAGGGGTAATGAGCAAAGAGCAGGGAGAGAGGAAAAGTTTAATAAGAGATGAAAAAAGTATTTGCTAAATGTAGAAAACCACTACAGTTTCCTAGTTATATTTACGGTTGTTGTTCTATAGACTGGCCACCCTATAGTTGTTCTATAGGCATGACCACCCGGTCTTGTTGAGTGGTGGGATTAGTTATCCATGTTAGCCATGTTACATGAAAGCATGGCTATTAATGTGTGTATATTCAATATAACATTGGTGAGCATAATAGCTGCAGCACATTGACATCTACACTTTACCCTGAAGGATACATTGGGGTTCATGGAAGCATTAGCTGTCACATTGAAACAGTAGGCACGAGCAAAATATTATGCAACAAAATTACTGATTTCTCAGTCTGCAGAATTTCACTTGAGACTTTCAATTTTACCCCTTGTCCTTAAGCTGCTTTGGTGAAATTAATGTGAAAAAAATCTATTTTATTTCTTTATTTTAGAGGCTTTTGGCAAAGTTTATTTTATTTCGTATAAAGTTCTTTTATTGTTATTTGTGTATCATCACTTAATTTGTTTAATGTATTATTTTATTTACTTTGTTGTGTTTTCTCTCTATGAAATAAAGTAAAAAAAAAAAAAAATAGGAAGATGAGGGACTGTTCTTTGGCACAAGAACAGGTGACAAGTCTGGGATAGTTGAAAGAAGCTTAGATATCCCCCAGGAGCTATTTAAAGCCCATTGAACCCCGAAAAAAACACCAAAAATCACTCAACTCTGCTTTCCCATTTGACTCCACTGCATTTCACCAAAATGTGAGGAAATTGTTTTTTTTTTCAGTCATCCCTAATAAACAGTCTTTGTTTATTAGTGATGAGAGATCACAGTAACGTGCCATGTACCTGTAATCACTGTGAAACCTGACTATAGCATTGGCCTATAGTCATTGAGACAATGTAGAATCCTTGGTATGGCAGTGTTTACCAACTTCAATGCCAACTCCTACTTATGTATGTAGGCAGATTATCACTGGAGTGGAAATTTCAAACTGTGTATGTAGTAGGTGTAGTTGGTTCTGACTCTTCAATGCAAGCAATGGGTAATCATTGACATGAGTGTTTTAGATATAGATGTTCCAGCCTATTTTGTAAACTTTTGTGATTTCCAGATATTTTTTAATAGAAATTTAAAGTCACATTTCTCATCACATAACTCAATAATAACTTCAAAGAATTTTATTTATATAGACAGCAAAAGAATGTTAATATTTTTTTCAAAGCTTTATGTTTGCAGAGATTCCAAGCTTTGTAAAAATCAGATTTTTTAAATAAATCTAATAAATTAATAGAAAATATATAATGTAGTGAAAATAGATATTGGGGAGTATATTTTGATATTTTGAGCAGGTTAAATTCTATATTTTAAAGTGTAACTAAAGGCAAAACGTGCTTTTTTTTAAACTTGGATAGAGTCAGAGTTTTGTTTGTTTTTTGTTTTTTTCCATCCGTGTTCCCTCTACTTCCTGTCCCATAGCCAAAACAGGAAATGAGAGGAAATTCCTCCAAAGACAGGGAATCCCGGTGTGTCACCAGGGTCACCAGAACTAGTGTTCTGTATATTTCCCTTCTATTAATGTTCCAATGTCAACCCGAAATTTGGGATTTTTTCATTTTCATTTTCCATGATGAAGGTAAATGGGACAAATAGAAAGAGTGAATCTCCCTAACGGGGGACATATAGCGATAAAACCTGACAGCTGTACTCAAAACTAAAAAAAGTTTGCTTTTAGTTACACTTTAAGTATTTTCCTTTTAGTTCACATAAATATAAATCATAATAACATAAATATAGGATATTAATATGAATCCAGTTTTCACTGCAAGTTTCAATAAATTATTTCTTGTATGCCAAGAATTAATTCAGTAAGGTTTTCTGTCAAGTAGAGTTGAAGAACGCATAACACATTAACTAAGTCAGGATTAAAAGGTCAGTACCAAAACATATATATTTATTTTTCTATAGAAGCCAGGAAATTGGTTAACATACCAACTTAGATTGTAAGCTCTAACGAGCAGCACCCTCTGATTCCTACTGTATTCAATTGTATTGTAATTGCACTATCTACTTTATGTAGTAAAGCGCTGCATAAACTGTTGGTGCTATATAAATCCTGTGTTATAATATTAATAACTTATTATATGTCTGTAGGAATGCTGACATAGTAAGATCTCTGTATTTACAACCCTAAGGTCATTAACCTGCCGATGTCAAGTGAATGCCACTATCCCTGCTGAACTAAAAATGCCATCTATTTTACATTACATATAATTTAACATACTTATTATTATTTGTAGTCTAGACTGAGAAAACAGCCATTGCTTTTGTTTACCATATATTCATATAATGCACAATTAAAAAAAACTAAATTAATTTTAATGAACACAGTAAATATGACAAATTTTAGGAAGAGACTCATTTTCAAATGCATAAAGTGAGGTAAAGTGCAGCCTGGGGTGTGGTGTGTAGACAACTAGGGAAATCTGAAAAACACTGCCCTTTAATAACCCTCTCCTATGGTATCTTATATGAGATATGGAGCTCCAGTTATACTTGTTGTTTGTAGTGGTTGTGGTTGTCATTTTGTTACTCTTTGCTCTATACCCACAGTTATATCCAGTAATTATAATGTGGTGGATTCAATGTGACCTTACACATTTGAGATTTCATCTCGACTGACCATTGTAAAAGCCTTGAATACTGATGTGCCACCTATAAACTTTTGCAACAAATTACATCTTGAAAGAAAAATTGGACAAGTGAGCTGACAAAGTGAAAGCTACACTAGGTGTCAAATGTAAACCTGAAGTTGTAGTTTTATAGACCATAAGATGTAAGATAAAAACAAAATAAAGAATGAATTGGTCTTTGAAATGTATTAAAAAACTGAATTTATGGAAAAGAGGAGAACATAACCTCGAGAACCAAACTAACCTGGTAAACTTAAGTTAAAGGTGAGGAGCTTCTACTAATGTTCACTAATTGCACAGGTTATCTGTGGGGATAGATTAAAGTATATCCTTTTGGGCAGAGAGGTGAGGGCTTATTTCTGTGCCAGCTTGGAGGTTCATTCCTGTTGTCGGAAATTCCGACCGTGTGTGGGCTCCATCACACATTTTCCATCGGATTTTCCGACACACAAAGTTTGAGAGCAGGCTATAAAATTTTCCGACAACAAAATTGTCGGAAATTCCGATCGTGTGTACACAAATCCGACGCACAAAGTGCCACGCATGCTCAGAATAAATAAAGAGATGAAAGCTATTGGCTACTGCCCCGTTTATAGTCCCAACGTACGTGTTTTACGTCACCGCATTCAGAATGATTGGATTTTCCAACAACTTTGTGTGACCGTGTGTATGCAAGACAAGTTTGAGCCAACATCCGTTGGAAAAAATCCATGGATTTTGTTGTCAGAATGTCCAATTAATGTCCTACCGTGTGTACGGGGCATAAGAGTGGCTTTACTGCACTTTTGGAGAGATTTCTGTTGTATTTACAGGACAGGAAAAGAAGACACAATTTTTTTTTGAATGGAACACAAATAGCACTATTCTCTACATCTAAAATAAAAAAGTGCTGACTTTAGTTATACTTTAAAGGAGAAGTATTGTCAAAACTCTTTTGGCTATATTTATCCTATGGGTCACAGGAGTGCACTCAGTTCTGCACTTATGTGACCTGTATTTAGCCAAAAAACCTGCTGTTGGCTGACATCAGAGCCAGTCTAGGCCCTGGATAGATCCTGATTTTACAGTCGGCATCCACCCACATGCCTGGACTGGCTCAGCCTCTCATTAAGCCGCTCCTGCCCCCTCCACAGCCCAGAACTCAGTGATCATTGGAGGAGCAGAGCAGAAAGCTGATGACTAACAGTCACAAGCTCTCTGCAGACTATTTACTGAGAACTGAGCAATCAGTGGTCTTTGATCACTCAATTCTCGGTATAGAGGAGGCGGGGGGACAGCTGCAGCTGGGATCGGTGCTGCAGCTAGCTAGGTGACTATAATTATTTGTTATTTGTGATTGCCAAACTTGTCTTTTAAAGTTAGGAGAGGATTTGGGATAAGTGCTATGGCCAAGTTAAGTGTTAAAGAGGATCGTCAGTCCCTCCACCCCTAAAAAAATTTAAGTCAGCAGCTACACATACTATAGCTGCAATTTTTTCATAAAAGGACATTTATCTGTCCAAGGATCCAGCACTGTCCTCACCGGGCCAGTTCTTCTGCAGTCTTCGTGTCCCCAGCGTCAGCATGTTTAGTGTGAAAAGTCAGCTGTGATTCCTTGTGGCTTTACAGCTGGCTTCCCACTGTGCATGCAGTACCTATACTGTGCTTTAAGAATGGTCCTGCAGCTTTCTGGGACCTATGATGTGTCCCAGATGGCTGTGGGCAAAGGGAGGGGGGGGCTTCCATTCAGATCGCCTGTTAAAACCAGGCACCTGCTCCCCCCCCCCCCCCAACAAAAATGTGTTAAAAAGTAGTAGAGGAGGGAGGAGGAGGTGAAAAAGCAGACCTTCCGTTTTTGGTTGAAGTTACTCGCTAAGGATTCATTTTAAGGGTTGGGTTAAGGGTTAGGTTTAAAGAACGACAAATGGCTTCTGTAAAACAGTTGAAACACATATAAGCCATAAACCATATAATTTGTGTCTCACATGCTCTTCCTTGTAGACACTGCAATTCATAAAAGTTTTTGCAACACGGGCAATGCTATTAATTCCAAAAGCAATGGGCAGGACTAGGTGTGATCAAGTGCGAATTGACAAATATAAGCTTGTGAATCAACAGTGACAAAGCTGATAGCCACACTTCCTGCAACACTTTTGCATCCACTCCTCAATTCAGAGAAACTCTGCTTTAAATTCAGGAGTAGTGCTTCATTGTTTACATCACAAGAAGCTGCATTGGGCACACTTCATTGGTAGTCTTGGTGGTTATTTGTGGAGGTAAAGATATAATTGTTATTGCAGATGAACTTAAAATTAGGTGCTACAGCAAATTTTTTCTTAATGAGAGGCCATAGTTCTGCTTTAACCACTTCAGCCCCAGAAGGTTTTACCCCCTTCCTAACCAGAGCACTTTTTACAATTTGGCACTGCGCTGCTTTAACTGGTAATTGCGCAGTCATGCAATGCTGTACCCAGACGAAATATGCGTCCTTTTTTTCCTACAAATAAAGCTTTCATTTGGTGGTATTTGATCACCTCTGCGTTTTTAAATAACTTGCGGTATAAACGAAAAAAGACCCAAAATTTTGAAAAAAAAAGATATTTTCAACTTTTTGCTATAAAAAAAATACAATAAACTCAATTTTAGTCAAACATTTAGGCCAAAAAGCATTCAGCCACATGTCTCGGGTAAAAAAAAATGTAATAAGCGTATATCTATTGGTTTGCGCAAAAGCTATAGTGTCTACAGACTAGGGTACATTTTCTGGAATTTACGCAGCTTTTAGTGTATGACTGCCTATCTCATTTCTTGAGGTGCTAAAATGGCAGGGCAGTACAAAACTCCCCACAAATGACCCCATTTTGGAAAGTAGACACCCCAGGGAATTTGCTGAGAGGCTTGTTGAGCACATTGAATATTTAGTTTTTTTGTCACAAGTGATTGCCATGGGCATATGTGAAATTACACCCCAAAATACATTCTGCTGCTTCTCCTGAGTACGGGGATACCACATGTGTAGGACTTTTTGGGAGCCTAGCCGCGTACAGGGCCCTGAAAATCAATCACCGCCTTCAGGCTTTCTAATGCCCCGTACACACGATTGGACCGTCGGAAAATCCGACCGTGTGTACGGGGCATTAGGGTGTAAATTTTTGATTTCACTCCTCACTACCTATCACAGTTTCGGAGGCCATGAAATGCCCAGATAGCACAACCCACCCCCAAATGACCCCATTTTGGAAAGTAGATACCCAAGGCTATTTGCTGAGAGGCATGTTGAGTTCATGGAATATTTAATATTTTGACACAAGTTTCGAGAAAATCTCGCTTTTTGTCACAAAGTTTTAAAAATTGAAAAGAAAAAAAAATTTCCTTTCCTTTCTTCATTTTCCAAAACAAACAAGAGCTGCTAAATACTCACCATGCCTCTTAGCAAATACCTTGGGGTGTCTACTTTCCAAAATGGGGTCATTTGGAGGGGTTTTGTGCTATCTTGACATTTCAGGGCCTCCGAAACTGTGATAGGTAGTGAGGAGTGAAATCACCATTTTACGCCATTAGAAAGCCTGAAGGCGGTGCTTGGTTTTCGAGGTCCTGTACGTGGCTAGGCTCCCAAAAATTCCTACACATGTGGTATCCCTGTACTCAGGAGAAGTAGCAGGATGTATTTTGAGGTGTAATTTAACATATGCCCATGGCATGTTTGAGCAATATATCATTTCGTGACAACTTTGTGAAAAAAACAAAGAAATTATTGTAATTTTCCCAAAACTTGTGTCAAAATATAAAATATTCCATGGATT
Organism: Lithobates clamitans; assembly: GCA_037952925.1. Taxonomy (NCBI): domain Eukaryota; kingdom Metazoa; phylum Chordata; class Amphibia; order Anura; family Ranidae; genus Lithobates; species Lithobates clamitans. Next base: position 1,120,468 of record JBBGZY010000031.1, read on the forward strand.
CAACACACCCCTCAGCAAATAGCTTGGGGTGTCTACTTTCCATAGGGTAATTTGGGGGGGGGGGTTGTACTATCTGGGCATTTCATGGCCTCGGAAACTGTGATAGGTAGTGAGGAGTGAAATCAAAAATTAACGCCCTTAGAAAGCCTGAAGGCGCTGCTTGGTTTTCGGGGTCCTGTACGCGGCTAGACTGGCCAAAAGTTCCACACATGTGGTATTCTCGTACTCAGGAGAAGCAGCAGAATGTATTTTGGGGTGTAATTTCACATTCGCCCATGGCATGTTTGAGCAATATATCAAATATCATTTCGTGACAACTTTCTGAAAAAAAAAAATTATTGTCATTTTCCCAAAACTTGTGGCAAAATATAAAATATTCCATGGATTTAATGTGCCTATTAGCAAATAGCGTGGGGTGTCTACTTTCCAAAAAGGGTCATTTGGGGGGTTTTGACCTGTCCTGGTATTTTATGCACAACATTAGAAGCTTATGTCACACATCACCCACTCTTCTAACCACTTGAAGACAAAACCCTTTCTGTTACATTTTGTTTACATGAAAAAAATATTTATTTTTTTGCTAGAAAATTACTCTGAACCCCCAAACATTAGATTTTTTTTTAAAGCAAAGGCCCTAAAATGGTGGGTGTTGTAAATATTTTTTCACACAGTATTTGCGCAGCGATTTTTCCTACGCAATTTTTTGGGGAAAAAAAAACACTCTTTTAAATTTTAATGCACTAAAGCACAAAAAAATTTTCGTTATGGTATTGGGGCCAAACATGCTTTCATTTTTTTAACCAATCAATGTGCAAATCGATCATAACGATTGAATTGGAAAACAATCAGAAATCCATACCATCCTCTTTGATCGATTTAGACTTGGTTTAGATCAGATTCAGTCAGGGTGGAAAATTATTGATTGTATCGATCAATCAAATTATGAATTTGCATGGTAAAAATTCAAACCAGTTCATAAATTTCACAGATATATAGCAGCAGGTGGTCATATACCAATGAAATCAAAAAAGACCCTAAAAAGGTCAGAGTTTCCTATCAGTTATTTCTATTTTTCCTGACTTGTGCTCTCTAGTTATATAGTAATTAAGTCAGTTTTCTTACATTTTTTTCCTCACTTTGCCAAAGGGAGCGTATGATACAATAATAAGTGACTGAAAATGTTGCCTGCAATATTCTAAACTGTTGTAATTGTTTCTGCATCATAAACATAGACATAGATTTCATGCCTTGTCCAATTTTAGGTGGGATTTAATAAATATATTAATATTATACATATAAATCTGCAAGTCATTTGGGACCATTGCATTCTTGCAAAGGATAGAGATCTTTGAACGTAAAATATTGTGCATTTTAGCAAAGTGCTCCCTTGTGCAATAGAGAAAGAAGTGTTCTCTAAGCTAATGCAACAATTGTAAAATTAGCAACAATTGTAAAATTAACCTGAGGTTTTCATACCGTGGACCATTTGTAAGACATTAGGTTAATGTTGCCAAAAAAACACTAAACATTCAGATATGTTTTGGATTGGAAACCAGAGCAATTTGAGGAAATCCACAAGTTCAAAGGGGCATGCAAATTCGGTGACCAAAAATAAATTAGCATTGAAGGTGGTTTGTGGGCTCACATGATTTAACTACAGTGCATCCATTTCTACAGGCACATCATCTACATGATTTGCTTCATATAGTATAAAGTAGTTTTCCTCTTTGCTTTTTGACCTTGTAATTCTGTTAATAAAGCTGATCTCAATGTGGATATACTCCAATACCAAACACTTTCACTCCCTTCCTGCTCAGACCAATTTTCAGATTTCATCACTGTCACACTTTGAATGCCAATTACTTAGTCATGCAACACTGTACCCAACTGAAATTTTTAGCACATTTTTTGTGACAGATAGAGCTTTCATTTGGTGCTATTTAATCACCACTGGAATTTTTATTTTTTACTATATAAATGAAAAAATACTGAAAATATTTAAAAAATACTTTAATTGTTTCAGCCAAAAGAATTAGCAAAAAAATAATCTTTCTTTATAAGTTTAGGCCAAAATGTATTTTACTACATTTCATTGGTAAAAAAGTAATTATTTAGTCTGTGTGAAAGTTTACAAACTATGGGCTATATATATATATATATATATATATATATATATATATATATATATATATATATATATATATATATATATATATATATATATATATATATATATATATATATATATTTATATATATTTATTTCTTTGAAAATTGAAAATCTAAATTCTTGAGGCCCTAAAATGCCAGAACAGTAGAAATAGCCCCCAAATAACCCCTTTTTAGAACGTAGACACCACAAGGTATTTAGTAAGAAGTATGGTGAGTTTTTTATAGTTGTAATTTTTTGTCCCATTTTTTTGGAAAATCAAGAAATTAAATAACATTTGTTTTTTTCATAATTTGTTTTTTTTACATACTATCACCAGAGCAGTACAGCATTATCATATGGCTGGTGTGGCGGTGATCAGGGATACTGACTTGTGACAGTATGTAAAAAAAAATAATAATAATAATAAATGTTTTCAAATTTTTAAACATTTTTTCTTTTTTTTAACAATTTGTTTTTACATTACCAGAGCAGTGCAGTGTTACCATAATGACACTGTGGGTTTGATTTACTAAAACTAGAAAGGGCAAAATCTAGTGCAGCTGTGCATGGTAGCCAATCAGCTTCTAACTTTAACTTATTCAATTAAGCTTTAACAATAATACCTGGAAGATGATTGGTTTCTATGCAGAGCTGCACTAGATTTTGCACTTTTCAGTTTTAGTAAATTAACCCCTGTACTACTCTGGGGAGGTGATCAAAAAATGTTTTCATTTTTATTACACTATGATTGCTTATAACAGTGATTATCACTGTTATAAGCAATAATTTTTACCAACGGCATCTATTCATTTACAGGGTGTACTATTGTGGAAGCTGTGATTGGCCAGATTTATCACATGGTACAGATGTGCTGTGATTGGTCTTATCTGTACCATGTAATCACTGTGACCAATCACAGAGATCATCACAATAGTACTCAATGAATGGCTATGAATGAAAGCCGTTCATTGTGAATAACTGTCATGTGATCGCTAGGTTGGTCACAGTGATCACATGGTACCAGGACCGGCCCAGTACAATGACCTGTCAACTAATGTGTCCCGTAGATACAGCAGGTGGCATATCGAGCCACATCGTGGCCGCTAGTGTGCAGGCAAGGCATGTGACTTGGAGGACATCATATGAATCCACCCAGAAGCAAAAAGCTCCCACTGTCAGTCATTTGTGTATAGGCTGGGCAGAAAGTGATTTAAAAAAGTCATTTAATTCAGTTATGCAATCATTTAAAAAATTAATCAAAGCTGTACTCCAGGAAAGCAGTTTTATCTAAATTTGTAGTTACAGTGCCTTGAAAGAGTATTCATACCCCTTTAAATTTTCCACATTTTGTCATGTTACAACCAAAAACGTAAATGTATTTTATTGGGATTTTATGTGAAAGACCAACACCAAGTGGCACATAATTGTGAAGTGGAAGGAAAATGATAAATGGTTTTCAACATTTTTTACATATAAATCTGTGAAAAGTGTGGCGTGCATTTGTATTCAGCCCCCCGAGTCAATACTCTTTAGAACTAAAATAGCTAAAAGAACAAAATGGCTCAAGCTCTGTCAGATTGGATGGAGAGCATCTGTGAACAGCAATTTCCAAATCTTGCCTCAGATTCTCAATTAGATTTAGGTCTGGACTTTGATTGGGCCATTCTAATGCCACATACACGGTCGGAATTTCCGACAACAAATGTTCGATGTGAGCTTGTTGTCAGAAATTATGACCGTGTGTATGCTCCATCGGACATTTGCTGTCGAAATTTCCGACAACAAATGTTTAAGAGCTGTTTCTCAAATTTTCAGACAAAAAAACTTGTTGTCGGAAATTCCGATCGTCTGTACGCTGCATAACACATTAATATGCTTTGATCTAAACCATTCCAATGTAGCTCTGGCTGTAGGTTTAGAGTTGTCCTGTGAACCTCAGGCCCAGTCTCAAGTCTTTTGTATACTCTAACAGATTTTCTTCTAAGATTGCCCTGTATTTGGCTCCATCGATCTTCCCATCAACTCTGATCAGCTTCCCTGTCCCTGCTGAAGGAAAGCATCCCCACAAAATGATGCTGCCACCACCATGTTTCACGGTGGGGACATTGTGTTCAGGGTGATGTGCAGTGTTAGTTTTCCACCACACATAGCATTTTGCTTTTAGGCCAAAAAGTTAAATTTTGGTCTCATCTGACCAGAGCACCTTCTTCCATATGTTTGCTGTGTCCCCCACATGGCTTCTTGCAAGCTGCAAACTGGACTTCTTATGGCTGTCTTTCAACAATGGTTTTTTTCTTGCTATTCTTCCATAAAGGCCAGATTTGCCAGAGTGCACGACTAATAGTTGTCCTGTGGACAGATTCTCCCACCTGAGCTGTGGATCTCTGAAACTCCTCCAGAGTTACCATGAGCCTCTTGGCTACTTCTCTGATCAATGCTCTCCTTGTCCAGCCTGTCAGTTTAGGTGGATGGTCATGTCTTGGTAGGTTTGCAGTTGTGCCATACTCTTTCCATTTTCTGATGATGGATTGAACAGTGCTCTGTGAAATGGGCAAAGCTTAGTATATTTTTTTATAACCTAACCCTGCTTTAAACTTCTCCACAACTTTATCCCTGACCTGTCTGGTGTGTTCCTCGGCCTTCATGATGCTGTTTGTTCACTAAGGTTCTCTAACAAAACTCTGAGGGCTTCACAGAACAGCTATATTTATACTGAGATTAAATTACACACAGATGGACTCTATTTACTAATTAGATGACTTCTGAAGGCAATTGGTTCCACTAGATTTTAGTGTTGGTCTATCACATAAGATCCCAATAAAATACATTTACTTTTTTGGTTGTAACATGACAAAATGTGGACAGTTTCAAGGGGTATGAATACTTTTTCAAGGCACTGTATTTATTTTTAAATCAGCACAAGAGACAATACATACATTGAATGAGAAGTGTCAATTGTGTTGGTGGCTGTTCTGTTAGTTGAAATCTTCAGTCCACAGTGAACCACCTTCCCCATGACCACCAGAGTGGTCATTTTCTGGTGCTATGGGGCTTAATATGAGCTCCTGGACCTGTCACAGGCACTCATCAAGAGTTGCTGACTATCACCGCCCTTTATACCCCTCTTCTCCAGTCACAGAAGCTATATTATAACTTCCATAAATGTAAAGCTCTCTATGAATGGAGGAGGTTTGGTGAATGAAAGGTCCGCCTCCTCCATTTATGGATTGCTTTTAATTTATAGAAGCTATAGTATTCATAGATCAATTCAAAGATCAATTTTCATTTATGGAAGCCATAGTACAGCTTCTAAGAATGGAGGGGGGGGGCATAGTCGGTACTCTTGATGCCTTGATGAGTTCATATGATGGGTTCCTAGACTCTTATTAACCCTATGGCACCACATTATTACAACTGTGGGAATAGGGAGTAGCAGAAAACTGAAGACTGACTGCTTGTTCTGCTTCTCCCTCTCCCAGCCTGAGTTTTGCTGTACGAGGAATTTAAAGAAGCTTATATCAGGTCAAATTCATAAATGGACACGTTTGATTTAAAAAATATATACATATTTATTGATTTATTATTGAATATGAAGTTGCATTCTTTTGTGTCTTTTATATCTGCATTTTTTTACACAAAATAAGCATAAATAATTAAATGTTTTTTTATGTCTGTTCTGTTATCCACAACACCATTCAAAGAGACAGCATTTTGTGTCAATGGCAACAGTGGAATAACTTCAGAAGTACCCTGCTTTCTTTCAATGTCCACTCCCTGACTGGTGTAGGTTCTGTCCAAGACAGCATTGCTAAACTGCAGTGTAGCATGATTAGAGGTCTGGGACCGGGCTCTGCTATCTAACAATAGGATCTGACTCAAAACCTAGCTAAAAAGAATTGCAAATTTTAGTAGAGGGAGTTTAGAGCAATGGTGAATGGCTAAGATGACGACCAAATTGGAATTTGCTTTGCCACCGATTTTACTGGCGTGTGACATAAAATTAATTTTACTGAAGAATATCTATCCCATATATCTAGTTTTTCAGGTGTTTATTTTTTTCTTTAGTGGTGAAAAGGTTGACTAAAACTTTTGATTTCCATATACTCTTTCTGTAGTTAGAAGGTTTAGAAAAAGTGAAAAGAAGCCTCTGCATCAAGCTATGACACACAATAATGGAACAATGTTCTTCAGTTATTATCAGTTTACCATGATTACAAGTCCACATCACTACCAACAAAAGGAGCAGCGGCTACAGCCAAGTTCAGTAAAAGGTCATGTCCACCATTTTGTGTGTTGTGATGAGCTACCAGCCCATGTAAAATGAATGGCCTGCTGTAATGCATCGCCCCATGACACACAATAACATAATAATGCCTTTCAAGCTATTTAATGAACAATTTATTTCATAAGAGTTTACATAGTAACAAAGTATGGAGACATTTCAGTTATTACATACACCAGAATTACAAGAACACAGTGTAACATCAAAGTAATCATGTTTTTTTAGTGGCTAAAGAGGAAGAAGTCCATATATCCTTGGTTAAACACTACCGAGCGTGTCTTGATGAGAAGTATGAAGTGGCTGAGATGTGGCTTCTCAGAGATCTCAAGTTCATTGATGGGAAGGAAGCAGAAACAGTAAGCAGTTTTAATTTTGCATTCTTTTAAATACTACATAGTAAAAAAATAAATACATTGAAAACAGTTAACAGAAGCTTTGCCTATGAACTTTACAAGGACCCTCACACATACACTAATGGGTGCATGTTTTAAAAATGAATCTTTCAGACTGGTGTACCAGGTTATGCATTGTGAGACAAATGTTATGTGGGTTCCTTGGGTTCCTCCAGAGATCACTAGGGGCTCATTGAGCAGAGAGCAGAGGTGAATTGATTTTTTACCTGACGGTGTCTACATAGTTCCTGTTTTAACATCACTCTGACCACCAATGTAACTGGGCACCCCCTCAACTGATCACAAATGTAAAGGGGCCTCCTCTACTGACTACCAATGTAAGAAGAAACTTTTGTCTGTTTTCCACTTTAAGGAGGAACTTTTATACTGGACTTTAAATTGATGTAGAAATGGCTGCAGATAAATAGGTACAACTTGTGCAAGATGATTGGTTTCATCTCTGTGTATTAACTGAGTCTAGTCACTTCACTGGGTATATGTAAGGGCTTACAACAACTTTACAAGTGCAACCACACATATAGAAGGGCAGCTGGATATGCAGACACAATCTGACCACCCCGAGCCATGTGTGCCATCCTGCGCTTTTCATAAACGCTGGCCACTATTGGTTCATCTAAGGGAAGCAGTAATAATCTGATTAAAGCGGGGTTCCACCCAAATTTTGAACAACATCTGTATGTATTCTCTTCCTTGCCTAGATGCTGACATGCCGTTTAAAAAAATTTAAATCGCCGCAATTACCTTTTATTTTTCTATTCTTCTTTGCACTTCCTGGTTCTCCTCCCTTGGGAGTAGGCGTGTTTCTAGCCTCTCCCAGACTCCTGGGAGCTAGTCTCAGGCTTCCCAGGATGCCACTGAGCATGTGCGGGATCGAGCGGTGAATTCTGGGAGCACAGCATTCACTACATCCAGGAAAAATGCTTGTGGGCTTCAAATGCCCACAATGAAGATGGAAACCGCCTGCAGTGAATAATATAAGTTATTCTTTCCGACGAAATCTGAGACAGGCGGACATATTACACACAATATGTGAGTATGTAATGCTGAGAAGAAAAGTTTGTGAATGAACTAAAAAAAAAAAAAACGATAGATAGGTGGACCCCCGCTTTAAGTTTTCTTACACCGCTGACACCAGAGGTGGAGGAGGTGCAGCCATCTCTCCCCTGTCTCTCCATTTGGAAGGGGGATACTGGGATCGAGTGTAGACAATGCAATTGAATGCAGAAATACACATAGCATTTTTCTGGCATAGCATAAATATTTTTATAGCAATAGGGATACATAGAGAAGTGCTACTAGGATATGTGAAAATTAAATCCCATTGCATTCTTTGTATACATGGGATAGATTAATATGAAGTCCCATTTAGACAAGATGAAATACTTGTGGTTGGAACCTTCATTATCCATGCTTATGCAGTAACCTACATCGAGTGATGTTACAAGGCTTTGGCCTTGTGCCGCTTTGAACTCATTGATGTTGGGATCCCCCTTCTTGTTGGGTTTCAAATGCTTTCCTCCCAGAGAGAAGATTTTGGTAAGGTGGAGGCATCCAACCCTTGGTTGATTCACATCTCTATATAAAGCTATGGAAATTGTCTTATGCTAGACCAGTTTCACACCTCTGCATTGCAGTAACCTATGGTACCAAAGCACGCTACACCCCCCACCCACCCCCAGCATTTCTAGCTGTGGCCATCTTGAGTAAGTGCAGTTCATTCATGTAGCATTTACTACCTGAAATCCATCTGTCCCTAGCCAAAGCATGCAGGCAGCCTTCAATGGACCAGCTTTGTCTGCTTATTGCTCCTCACACCGCTATTAGCTCTAGTTACTGATAATACATAATAGACCTGAACCACTGAACAAAACTATGCCAGACTCTGGACTGTAAACCACAGCCGGCCATATGTGAACCCAGCCTAATAAACAGTGATTACTTTTTACTGATCTAGCATCTTAGCCATTGTGTTTTTTGTAAGGATTAAAAAAAGCTTATGTAGATTGATAGAGTTTAGTTCCGCTTTAAGAAAGTCAATTTCACCTGTGTCACTTGTGCTTATTGTGGCATGATGCCATTTTGTCTAAACAATGGAAAAAGGGGAATGGTTTTACATTTGCTGGAACATTTATATAAATGTCACCTGTCTCACAAACATTTCTGCACTACATTGTAGTGCCAGTGCTCAGTGTCTGCCTCTGATGCTGCACAACTTATCAATTATGTAGTGTGTCATGTTTGCTACACCATCTGTGGAATACACTGAGAACTGTACAGTACCTAAAAAAAAATTTCTGGGGACTGTAAATATAGTGACTGTAGACTGAGTAAAAAAATGCAATTTGAACATATATTTGTTTATCAAATAAGATAAAGCTATGTTCGTTCAATGGAATATATATTGGTTTTGTACAAATCTTTTTTTATTTCTATATTTTGGTCAGGACTTAAAATGGAAAAAATATATATATTTTATTAATCAAGTAAATAGGAAATATTGCATACAATTATTATGTAGTATTTTATTTAACCAGCAGCTTAAGCTCTCAGACCCACTCTACATATGGTTACCTGCAGTTAGGATGGTTGTCCAAGCCTGCGTCCAGGCTCAGAAATTTGTTGTTAACCACAGGTAACTGTTTTGGTATGTGACTATGTGCAAACAGCGGTGACCACTGTCAGCCTGTCGATAGTTTATATAGGCTATTGGCATGCACCTGTGATTCAGAAGAATCTGCTGGTTCTTACCGCTGGAATCCAGTGCATGCAGCTAAACCGCTATGTGAAGAAGGACTTATAGTTTTTTTTTCAATTATTCATTCATGAAAAAATGTATGTTTCCCAACCATACTTTACAGGACAGAGGAAGAATATTCAGGTACTTTGGGTTAAGCCACTGTCTTCAGGAGATCGGACACTGACAAATTAAAGCGAAGCTCCAGCCCACCTACCAAAACATTAAAAGTCAGCAGCTACAAATACTGTAGCTGCTGACTTTTAATATTAGGACACTTACCTGTCCAGGAAACCCGCAATGTCGGCACCCCAGTCAATTATTATTATCATTATTATTATTATTATTATACAGGATTTATATAGCGCCCACAGTTTACGCAGCGCTTTACAACATGAGGGCAGACAGTACAAGTACAATACAATTCAATACAGGAGGAATCAGAGGGCCCTGCTCGTTAGAGCTTACAATTATACCTTGTAAGGGAAACCAGCAGTGAAGCCTTGCGTCTTCACAAACGTTCACTACTGCATACTATTGCAAAGCACACTGCGCTTTGTGAATGGCCAAATGTGGCAGCGGAGGGGGGGATGGAAGCAAACAACTGGAGGTTCCCCTTTTGCAGCTGTAAGTCCTGCCCAGTAAAACCCATTCCATTCCCAGTATACATCCAAGGGGAATGGTTTCTAGCACATTTCTTTAATTGCTGTAGTGCCAGAATGGTTTCATTTTGCAGCTTTGCAGATCAGCTGATCTGTGGTATTGTAAAAAAATTGTAAAAACAAAAATTTCCTCTCGTTCAAGTACAAATTGGCCCTGGCCCTGGACTGAGGTGTCACAAAAGATCCTGCATTTCTAAATCCGGAATTAGTCTGAGAGTGTAGAGTTATATATTGTATCTTTTACGTTTAATTGACTGTATTTATAAATATGGGAAATCACACCTAAACTATGGCTTTTTTTGTGCCCCAGCTGATGGATGAATTATTTCAGTAACATTTCTCATTTTTGTAAACTTTAGGACAACCCATATTTTGACATGATGTTCGATGAAGTCTGCAATGTAGAAGCTTACAGCTGTGCCTCGAAATATGCCTTTGCTCGAAGTGTAATTAAACTGAACACTCAGCACACCAAGAAGGACATCAAAGTTTTTAATTTTGACTCCTCCTATATAGAAGATGGAGTGATCTGGTCTTCAAACAATGGGGACTGCTTGGTGCTTATGAGAATATGCTTTTATGCTTCCAATCTTCTTTGTCTATCTTTATGTCCTATTCCATAGATGGTAGAGTTGTAAAATAATGAAGTTGTATTTCTAAATACATGTCAAGTCAAGTATCATGGGTAGAGCTAAGTCTGTTAACTGATTAACTTTGGTAGAGTTCAGCATGTACCATCAAGGTTCAAGATTTAGTGAGTTTATTTTGAATGGTAACTGCTACTGACCTTGTTTGAGGTGCTAATATATGTTGTGGAAATAGTACAAAGACAACAATACACATCCTGACTGGATGGATGAATGAATAAATGGACGGACAGACTGATTGTTGTCATATAAATGAGAAACATTTAACAAGGTAATCTATTATTCATAATTTCAACAATCTAAGTATGCAAAAGTGTCATACATACATAGTGGGTTTGAGATGTTATGAAATTTAAAGTGATACAAAACGTACACTGTTTAATTTACATTATCCCTTCTCTTTCTGTATATGGATGATGGCACAGTGATTATTTAAAAAAAAAAATCGAAATACCTTTTTTCCTAAGTGGTATATAGCTGTCACATGACCCAGCTCTTTCCCAGCCTGTCTACAGGGAAACATAAGCTGGGGGAGGTTCTAGTGCTGCTGGTCACATGTTCAAAATAAAAAAATAAATAAAAAACAGACTTTGAAATACAGACTAAAAAAAATTAATTCCAACAAACTGTTTTAAATTGTCGTTCAAATATGTATTTGAAATCAAATCTTTATTAATTTGGCAATAACATGGTGTTGATGGATTTCTGCCAATTACGTGCTTAGAATAAGAGGGAGACGAAGCCTCCATCAATCTACATGTAATATCTCACCCCCATTTTGGTTAGCTTAGCTAGTGGGCATGGAGGAGGAGGGAGGGAGGGAAGTTTATACACCCTCATGTGTGACTCTAAAGTCACATAGGCTGCTCAGATGTGATCAGGGAAGGAATGCTTAGCATTGAAAATCACTGAAAAGTGAGGATGTGCTCTAGCTGCCAACACTGCTCTGCAGAATCCCTAGCTGCAGTGGGGACATGGACAGAAGAGAGGGATAGAGAACAGCAGGATTAACCAGGTTTTTTGCAGAACACAGAAAATGAATGCCATAATGACTGTGTGAGAATGGTGAGCATGTAATACAGCATTTATTGATAATTTTTAATAATGTGGGTTTAATTACACTTTATTTGATATAACAGGAAAATATTTGTTATGGCTAAACAGTACTACTGCAGTTTCTTATTTGATGTTAAAGTGACAGGTCTCTTTACAGCAGGGAAAGTAAGGAACACACACTTACCTAGCACTTGGTCCTTCAAAACCCTGTTTACTTGCTGGAGAAATACCCAGTACTATTAGGTATGGAGGTGCGTGTGACTTGTTCCCTGCCTTCCCCTAGTCAGAAAATAATAGCATGAATCCCAAAACCTACTTGTCAAATTATACTCTTATTGATACCATCCAAAATTCCTTATTCTAAATCCATGCATTTATAATATACCTGTTTGAAAAAGTATCATCACTGGACATCCAGATCTGTCAACGAAGTTCTTTTAATCACTCTGGAAGATTTACCCCCTTCATGACCAGGCCATTTTTTGCGATATGGCACTGCATTACTTTAACTGAAAAATTGCGATGCTGTACCCAAATAAAAGGTTTGTCTTTTTTTCCCCTCAAATAGAGCTTTGTTTTGGTGGTATTTGATCACCTCTGCATTTTATATTTTTTGCGCTATAAACAAAAAAAGGCCGACAATTTTGAAAAAAAAGAAACAATATTTTTTACTTTCTGCTATAAAACATATCCAATAAAAAATTGAAAACAAATCGAATTTCTTCAAAAATTTAGGCCAATATGTATTCTGCTACATATTTTTGGCAAAAAAAAAAATCCCAATATGTGTATATTGATTGGTTTGCGTAAAAGTTATAGCCTCTACTATGGGATATTTTTATTTATTAAATTATTATTTTTTTTACTATAAATGGCGGAGATCAGCCACTTATAGCAGGACTGCGATATTGTATGGACACTAATACAGCGATCAGTGCTAAAAATGCACTGTCACTGTGCTAATGCCACTGGCTGGGAAGGGGTTAACATCAGGGGCGATTAAAGGGTTAACTGTGTACCTAACCAGTCTTTTACTATACTATGGAAGGTGCTTTTACAGGGACACAAACTCCATCCCTTCCCCCTGTCAGAATGGCGATCTGCCTTGTTTACATAGGCAGATCACAATACTGTGTCTCTGCCTGACAATTGTCAGGTGCCGGCGGACATTGAGTACCTGGCACCCACCCATTGGCTTCCGCTGTGTGTAATCACAGCGGCAGCGAGCCACCTGTGGCACGCATGCATTCTTCCTACCCTGATGTGCAGGATCACACACACATATATATATATATATATATATATATATATATATATATATATATATATATATACACACACACACACACACACACACAGTATTTGTAATCCGGTACATAGCTGTAAAAAACAGTAAAACTGCTATAAGTTGGACAGGAATCATTTAAGTCCAGCTGCAAAGACAATAGGTCTCAGCCACACCAAACCATCACTAAATATAACAAATTATTTTCATCCACGGTATGACACAATGCCATGCATTGTCTCAAATGCTACTTGAGCAAAGTTCAGGCACACAGGTCTCATCTAAAATGTTTGAAAATTCAGTACTATGACCTTCAAGAATTAAACTGCAACTAGAGCTAAACAAACTGTTGAACTTTTTTTTTTTAAATATGCAAATCTCCAAACCAAGAGTGCCATTGATTTCAATGGGAATTTAAACCAGATACCAAAAAAGTGTAAATTACAGAGCAGTAAATGATGCACAATTGTGCAGATTAGTTTGGGAAGCTCCTGGCACCCCGTTCTGATAGGATGAGCAACATAACCATTCCCTATTCCATGATCATCCAAATTGAAAATATTACATTTGAATTTAGACTTACACCTGTTGCTGCCCGCCCACCGTCATATGACGTCATGGATTTTGAGCAGGGATATCTGAATGACGCCTGTAGCTATAGACATCATTAAGATATTGCCGTTTTCAGTCGGCGATTCCCTACATCATAAGAATGATCATAGCGGCTGTTCCACTGCTTGATCGCTCTTACAAGAGGCAAGAGGGGATGCCCCCCCCCCCAGCTGCCCTCCGGTGCTTCTACCGACTCACCGCTACGATCAGTGAGTCGGAGAAAGGATCCGCCGGCCCCGGATGTTGATCATAGAGATTTCCGGCGGACCAGATGGCCGCCGGAGTCTCTATGATCGTCGGAGGCCGGGTGCGATGTTATGACGTCACGCCCGGCCTCTGCATTCAAAAAAACGGCGCCGCCTCGGCTGGGAAGCCGTGATAGTTTTTTTTTTTTCAGGCTTCCCAGCCTAGTGCTGAGATGTGGGGTCTTATTGACCCCATATCTCACTGTAAAGAGGACCTGTCCTGTCATATTCCTATTACAAGGGATGTTTACATTCCTTGTAATAGTAATAAAAGTAATCAAAAATGTTTTTTTTCAAAAAAGTGCCAAACTAAAAAAAGGAAATTATAATTAACAATTAAAAAAAAAAATTTCAAGAACCTCTGTCCCCATGTGCTCACACGCAGAAGCAAACGCATACGTAAGTCCCGCCCACATATGAAAACGGTGTTCAAACCATACATGTGAGGTATCGACGCGAACGTTGGAGCGAGAGCAATTTTGGCCCTAGACCTCCTCTGTAACTCAAAACATGTAACCAGTATAAAAATTTCAAGCATCGCCTATGGGGTTTTTTAAGTACCGAACTTTGGCGCCATTCCACGAGCGTGTGCTATTTTGAAGCGTGACATGTTAGGTATCTATTTACTCGGCGTAACTTCATCTTTCGCAATATGCAAAAACATTGGGCTAACTTTACTGACTTGGTTTTTTTTGTTTTTTTTTTAGCACAAAAGCAAAGTAAGGCATGGATTGTTTTTTTAGTTGGCACCCTCCAGTGCCACATTTCACCATACCAAAGCTTGCACTGCTTCTGGATGCCCTGCTGCAGCCCCTCAAAGGCCCTACACAAATGTTCACTTTTCATGCCCCCCATCCTTATGACAACGCTCAGACCAGATGATAAGTTACTCAGGTACTGAGCCTTGCATTGCGAGAACAGGGAGTGATTGTAAATTCCAATTTTTTAATAAAGTAAGAATGATCGCATGCGCAACACTATAAGTGAACAGTTTAGATCACAGCTGTCCTTCTCAACTGATTCAAAAAACAAATAACCCACATTTAATGCCAGCATTACTTACAGGTATAATTTTCTTGATGATCACTGCAGATTTTAAAGTTAATATTTCCACAACTAAATTGCCTAAAAATATTTACCTGTGTATAAAGTGATTGCAAAAATATCTAAACATTTTTTTCAAATATCATGTACCATTGTTGAATTACTTACGCTAGGGAGAAATAGATGATAGCTATTGATATTATTATATCTGTTCATAAAGAGCATAACATATTGAATATTGGAAGAAGTAATACTCAGAACAGATCACTGTTAATCATACTTCTATTCTATAGAAATATATATATTGTTACATTTATTTAACAGTGGAAAAAGCAATGTTTGTCAGTCATAGCAAACAGTCAGAAATTAGCATTCATTACTTCAATGGTTTTCGCACTTTGAAATAAAAAAGTATTAAGCTATAGTTAAACCTTATACTGAAAGGTGTCTTTTCTAATGTAAATATGTGTAAACTTCAAGATGATGTTATGTAATACAGAACGATTTTGTATAAAAATGTAAACATATAACATTTAATAACAAACGGGTCATGTTTATGTATTCATTATTATAAATATTTCTGTGCACTTTTCTTGTTCAATACAAATACTGTGAGCGACTTTTCTTTTTTTTTTTTTACATAATCTTTGAGAATAAAGTTATCAAAATAAAGATTAGAGAAGATAGATGATAACTTACAAAAATTGGACTTTCAGTAGACTCTTTCCACATTACTTGTCAATATTCCATATTACTTGTCAACGTTCCCGGCAAGTATGTCTCTTAAAATGGTGGGTGCTGTAGCGATTACCAGTTGGGTCCTGGAAACATCAAGCAAGTGTACATATTCGCCAGCACACCATGGATCAACAGCCTCTGTCCAATGGTAATCTTTTATTGAAAGAGATCAAATCACAAAGATCAGTACAACGTTTCGGAGCCGCGCAAGGCCCCTTCGTCAGGCATGTAAATCACAAAAGAAACCTTTGAACGGAAGTTGGTGATCCATGGTGTGCTGGCGAATATTTAAACTTGCTTGATGTTTCCACATTACTTCTTGCAGGAGGCCCATTCTAAAGATATAACATTTTCTTCAGAAAAAATCAGTTCTGATTCATTGTTTGTGTGTGAAGATAACTAATGGCCCATAAGTATTGCAATTTGCAGACTTTGAAATTAAGCTTGAAATTATGTTATTTATGAGTTACTTTCCTGTAACTTACTTCGTGTAACTTGACTGACTGTCAGGACTGGGCTCAGGCCTTCCTTCTCTGAGCTGTCTGCTAATTACCAGCGCCCATCTCTCTCCACAGGAGAGCCACCACACAGATGTCTGTCGTGTGCTTCAGAAACTAAGAGAAAACAATCTCTATTGTAAACTGGAGAAGTGAACAGGTTAAATTCCTGGGCTATGTCATTTCCACTGCTGGTTTTTCGATGGACCCAGAGAGTCCTACAGTGGGCCCGACCCATTGGTTTACGTCCTCTGCAGCGTTTCCTGGGCTTTGCCAACTATTATCAGAAGTTTATTCGTAACTTCTCGTCTCTGGTCAAGCCCCTGACTAATATGACCAGAAAGGAAGGTAACCCACAGAGTTGGCCTCTGGAGTTCATTAAGGCCTTTGATAGTCTCAAGGCTTCCTTTGTATCTGCTCCTGTGTTGTCACATCCTGATCCTACGTTGCCGTTTATCTTAGAAGTTGATGCTTCTGAGACTGGAGTTGGCACCCTTCTGTATCAACCCTGAGAGCGCTATGCATCCGTGTGGCTACTTTTCCAAGAAATTGTCACCTGCAGAGTGCAATTACGAGATTGGTGACAGAGCTGTTAGTGATCATTTTAGCCCTGAAAGAATAGAAACATCTACTTGAAGGTACCACTGTGCCGGTTCTCATTCTTACTGACCATAAGAATCTCACATTCTTGTCTGAGGCTACGCGCCTCTCTCGCAGAAGGGCACGATGGGCTCTTTTCTTGTCGAGTATTAATTTCATTGTCTCCTTCTTACCCGATACTAAGAATGTAAGGGCTGACGCCTTGTCACGACAATTTTCCTTCACTTCCAAGTTGGAGTCGTTTCCGGTTCCTGTGATGCCTCCTAATCGTATTCTGGCTATGGTTTGCAGAAGTCTTTCTTCTCCTTTGAGTGGCAAAATTCTTGCTGCTCAGGTCCATTCTCCTCCTGAGAAACCTTGTGACCGCTGCTTTGTTCCAGAGATTCTCCGTACTGCCGTGCTCCAGACTTACCATTCTCCCAAGGCAGCTGGCCACCCTGGGAAGAATCAACTCGTTTGGGCCATTTCTCAACAATTCTGGAGGCCTAGTCTATGGGCTGATGTAACTGCCTTCATAGCTGCCTGTTCTGTGTGTGCTCAGAGTAAGACTCCACGACACCTTCCAGTGGGCCTCCTACAACCCATACCCAATGGAGAGAGGCCCTGGACCCACCTGTCTATGGATTTCATTGTGGAGTTACCCAACTCCCAAGGCAATACTGTTACCCTTATGGTGGTTGACCGTTTTTCAAAGATGTGTCATTGTATTCCACTTAAGAAGTTGCCCACTTCTAAGAAACTGGCTTCCATTTTTGCTCGGGAGATCTTTTGCTTACATGGGCTACCCAAGGTGATTGTCTCGGACTGGGGTAGTCAGTGTCAGTTTGTCTCTCGATTCTGGTCAGCCTTTTGTGCACAGTTGGGAATTCAGCTTGCTTTTTCCACTGCGTATCACCCGCAGTCTAATGGGGCCGCAGAACGAGCCAATCAGTCCTTGGAGCAATTCTTACATTGCTATATTTCTGACCATCATAACAACTGGTCAGACCTATTACCGTGGGCAGAGTTTGTTCACAACAGTGCCTTGAGTTCTGTTTCCCGATTGTCCCCATTTATGGCGAGTTATGTTTTCCAACCTTCTATGTTGCCTGACTCGTTTGTTCCGCAGAGTATTCCTGCATTAGAGGAGCATCTCCGTGGTCTTCGTTCCACTTGGGCAACATCCCGGGAGACCTCATGATTCTCATTTGCTCTGACATGCACTGTAAGCTGTAAGGTCTTATATAGACAGGTGTGTGGCTTTCCTAATCAAGTCCAATCAGTATAATCAAACACAGCTGGTGTAGAACTATCTCAAGGATGATCAGAAGAAATGGACAGCACCTGAGTTAAATATATGAGTGTCACAGCAAAGGGTCTGAATACTTAGGACCATGTGACATTTCAGTTTTTCTTTTTTAATAAATCTGTAAAAATGTCAACAATTCAGTGTTTTTCTGTCAATATGGGGTGCTGTGTGTACATTAATGAGGAAAAAAATGAACTTAAATGATTTTAGCAAATGGCTGGTATATAACAAAGAGTGAAAAATTTAAGGGGGTCTGAATACTTTCCGTCCCAACTGTAGTTCCGCCACTGGTACTTAACTAGAACAGCAATAAATGATCCACTAAGTATCATCCTATAGATCGACAAAATCATAAACCACTTGGCATCCACGCTATGGCCGAATGACGGCCACAGCGTGGGCCTGAATTCCCGGGAGGCTGTCATATGACGGCCTCCCCTGTGCATGGGCCGAGTCACTGAGACTCGGGTGATCACCAAGTGTCATGGTAAGGGGTCCGGGCCCCTTACCATGTGATCAGCTGTCAGCCAATGACAGCTGATCACATGATGTAAACAAAAGATCAGTAATAATTCTTTTTTTCTACTCACGCTGACAGCGTCTGACTGGCTCAGATGTGAGGGACATGGGTCACGAAGTGGAAGAGGCACATCTGCCTCATCAGTGCCATCTAATAGTGCCACCTAACACTGCCCACAGTGCCACCTAACAGTGCCCCCAGTGCCACCTAACAGTGCCACCTAACAGTGCCCACAGTGCCACCTAACAGTGCCCACAAGTGCCAGCTATCAATGCCCACAAGTGCCAGCTATCAATGCCCACCAGTAGTGCCAATAAGTGCCACCTAGCAGTGCTGCCTATCAGTGTAACTGATCAGTGCCCATCACTGCCGCCTCATCAGCGTACATCAATGAAGGAAAAAAATTACCTGTTTTAAATTTTTTATAACAAAATATAAAAATTTTTTTTTTTTTTTTTTTTTTAAATTCAGTTTTTTACATTTTTTAAACAAAAAGTAAAAACTGCAGAGGTGATCAAATACCACTAAAAGAAAGCTCTATTTGTGGTGAAAAAATGATAAAAATTTCATTTGGGTACAGTGTTGTATGACCGCGCAATTGTCATTCAAAGTGCGTCAGCGCTGAAAGCTGACAATTGGTCTGGATAGGAGGGGGGTTTAAGTGCCCAGTAAGCAAGTGGTTAAACCCTGTTTAATGATAAGGCACCTTGCACTCCAGGAGAAGTTAGAAATACAACCGGGAGCACCTAATCCCTTTTTCCATGCAATGTTATCACACTTACCTTATTTACTGTTCATTTATCAACTTTAATGCATAACATGCTAAATGTTATCCACCTTCCTCTATGAAAATGTTGGAATGTAACAGAAGAAAAGAGACATTGTGGATTTTCCTTTGCAGATTATTTAGTAGTAGAATCATGTATATTAAAAGTTCTTATTTTCTTCCACATGTAATGGTTACTATTGCATTCAGACTTTATGGTTAGGTTGTCACTGAATCATTCTTTGTATCCTCCTTGTGCTGCATACTAACTCACATCTACTGCCACAAAAGCCGATTAGAAGCATCTTCATCTGTGACAGATTCTCTTGAATCTACATTTTATATAATACATTGCTAGTAGATTCTTTTAGCTCTTCACATGAACTTTGGGTAGGAAGGTGTGTTCTGAGCTTAGTTGTTAAAATTTTAACAGGCGCTGATATACTAAAAGAATGATGGATGGTTTCCAGCCATTTGTAATTTCCAAGAATCGGTATACAAAATTTAAGTGTTCTTTGAAAAGCCGCAAACGTAATGCGAAATCTGTGACGGATCGCCTGGCACCCAGCCTGGGTGCCTCCATCAAGATACATATTCCTCCACTCTGGAACCAGTAACCAGGTATTATAGCTGAATATTGCACCCAAGAACTAGATGACACTAGCTTAGGTGCAAACCGGAACTAATTTTATTGTAAATTCACACAAAATATATACCACACAAAATCAGATAAGAGCTTGAGCACATAATTCTACACAATGCAACCTGTAAACAGTAATGTCACCAGTACATCTAACAGTACATCTAATGAACAGCTAACATAAACACATAAACATCCCACAATGGTTTGGTACCAAGGTAAAGTGTACACAATGCCAGTCACATCCCCAAGAGGATTAGCAGGCAGACAAAAACAATAGGTGACTCAATGAACAATGGGAATTCACACTTAGGAGGCTCACATGGGAGAAAGATACCTTAGTAAACAGATTACAGGCAGGAGACCCCAGCATCAGGCTGTTTTGGGCTGATTATGTTAACATCTGCTCTGAGTCTGGGGGTGGGGGGGTTAAGCAATCAATTTTGTTTTGGGCATAGATCCCCCAAATTTATATTCAGGTCCTAGGTTCCCAGGTGTCTGTGTGTTTTGGGGGGGCATGGACCCTAATCCAAAGCAAAACCATTCCAAGGGTCCACCAGGCACACACCTCCCAGAGAGTAAAGCCCCTTCAAAAGCCAGGGCCCATAGTCAGTAGGCAAGACACTACCCTGCAGTCCCCTCCAAAAGCCCCTGTCCCGGTTGGGTCTGTCACAGGGCCATATGTGGATTACTGAGTGCCCTCTCTAAGTGCATGAATGTACATAGCACATAAAGAAATAAGCAGATATAACTTACTTGGAAAATGAAATGATGTATCTAGTGTTATTATTTGTTTATGTACGCTTTACAATGCAGCATATATTTTTACTTACTGGTTATATTCTCCTAAACAAGATGAACTGTTAAGAGTTAATTGAGTGCAGCAATATAACAAATTGTCAGTAAATTAGACAAGATGATTTATCTGTTCATGTATTCAGTACTTCACCATGTCTCTCACTTCATGAATTTTATATCATAATGCATTTTAAAAGCGCTAACAGACAGGACCAGCGTAGATCTGAAATGGCTTCCAACAGCTGTGAGTTGTCAGCAGTCTCTAAATATACCAAGTAAAGAGCATGTGTTTTCAACATAGGGGTTACAGTGTGTGCTGTTAATTGCAAAGAAAGATTAACGTGTATATCAATAGGGAAGAGAAAATCCATTTGCGCAAATAAACATTCACAGGGAGTCTGAGCAGTTTGCTCCAAGCTGGGGTTTGCCAAGAAGCGGCAGTATGCTTCACCGGCAAACTCAATTTTTTCAATGAACTGGTAAATTGGTCCAAATTAAATTACACACATATCACTTCTGGCACTAGCACCACACCTCTTCCTCACAGGAACTATGCACTCCCCATCTGCTGGGTTATTTCCAGGCACCTTTCAGGATTCAATGGGAATCCCACTTTTAACACTATCCGTATCTAAACATGTAAAAAAGAATATGAAACCTCTGTTCTGCTGAATACTCACTTCGTATTGAACTGAATACTCTTTACTGATAGTGTGCCATTTCTGTGCTGAAAGCATACATTGCTGATAATCAGGACCACAACAACCTGTTTCAGAAGAACTATATACAGATGGTCCCCTAGTTACAAACATCCGACTTACAAATGACTCCTACTTACAAACGGAGGGAGAAAACAGGAATCTACCCCTAGGAAGGAAAATTCTCTCCTGTAAGAGTTATTATGGGAAAAAAGATGTCTCCACTGATGCTTTATCACCAAGGCTTGTTTCCACAACAACCCAAATTTTTCTAAATCCAATTGTCATAGGGACAGAAAGTGAGGTTAATTCTTCTGAACAGGGGCACAGACAGCAAAACAAATGTTACAGGGGTGTTAACCCTTCCCTATGCTATCCAAAAAGCGTAAAAATAGTTTTTTTGGCTGGAGCTACACTTAAAAAATGTACCTGTTCTGACTTACAAACAAATTCAACTTAAGAACAAACCTACAGACCCTATCTTGTTTGTAACCTGGTGACCGCCTTTAATGCATTATTCATGATAACCTGGATTCTTTAAGATCTACATGTAAATGTTCAGAAAGATCAAAAATTTGGGAGTTGCTGTTTACTAAGTAATCACTAGATCTGGCTGCACATGACACAAGTTGAACAGACACTGGAAGATGTAGAGTACAGAAAGCTCCTGTGCAAAAACAAGTCTGATGAGCAGAACATAACATTTTCAAACATTCACAGAATAGAAACTGAGTATCGAAGTTCAGATCCAGAATCCAAACCCAAAAATCAATGGGAATCAAATGTCTGTTTCCATTAATGTCCATTTTCCAAGCTAAAAGTCAAGAAATAGGCAAAGAAAGGGTCTGGGGGGCTGGGCACTGACCTGGGGAACATGCACCAAAGATAATACATTTAAAAAATTGTAGATAGACAGAGAGAGGCCATTTTAGAGTGGCTTACACGACAACATAAAAAATACACAATTCTTTCTAGTAGGTAGTTTTTGCAAAAATAAAGGATTTGTTTGTAAGCAGTAATAAGCCTTAATTAAGGATAGGAAGCAACTGAGGCAACACAGCAAAAAACTATCCTGTGTTATAAACTTAAAATAGCTCCCTCTGCTCTCGCTGAATCCATTGAGGTGGGATTGAGATCAGCCTTAGGTATTTGGGGAGGCTGGGGGGGGGGGGGGGGGCTGCACACAGAAGGTTTTTTACCTTAATGCAGAGAATGCTGTAGTGCTGCCCCCGAAGGGGCTTCTTTCCAACTAGAGTCCATTAACTGTGGCTTATTAAACAGTATAAGGTAGGGTTGTCAAACTCAATTTTATTGCGGCCCGCATCAGCAGTATGGTTGCACTCAAAGGCCGGTTGTATCTGAAGTGATTCTATGTACAGAATGCAGGGTTCAGGAGTGCATTACATAAAGAGTGCAGAGTTCAGGATTATGCTACGTATAGAATGCAGAAATCAGGAGTGTATTATGAACAGAGTGCAGGGCTCAGGGGTGAGCCATGTACAGAGTGCAGAGTTCATGGGTGTGCTATGCACAGAGTGCAGAGTTCAGGAGTACACTACATTTAGAGTGCAGAGTTTTGGGGTGTGTTACATGTAGAGTGCTGAGTTCAGGAGTATGCAATGTACGGAGTGCAGGGTTAAGGGGTGCTCTATGCACAGTGTGCAACCCCAGCTCCAGCCCCCCCCCCCAAACTTCCTCATGTCTCTACTCTCTCCTGCCTCGCCTGGCTCTAGTACCTCCCTGCATAATCAGCTCTGCCTCGCCTTGTAGGGAGATTGTATTCTCTCTCTCTTTCTCAAGATCTGTCCCCACCATCAGTGAGTGCAGGAATCCGTGGGCTTTATGTTTGACATATGTGGTCTAGGGGATGTATTTTTAAAGTTTTTTTGCTTGTAGAACTGGTAATGGGGGGGGGGGTTGTGGGGTGATGTGGGATACTCCAAAATGTCAGGTATTGTTAGCAGAGGACTCTTCTCTTTTAGTAACAGTAGCAGTAGTTAAGGTAGACTAAGCCCCCTGAAAACGGGTCACAGGAGTGCAGAACAAACTACACTCCTGTGATCCATAGGAGAAGTAGGGCCAAAAACATTTGGTGTACACTGGCTGAACACACTGGCCTGTTGAACTGGCCAACATTCGGTCAGTGTGTACAGCTATCCAGTCTAACGACCAGCTTTTGTCAAAGGGATATGCTGGAAAAACCAGCCTCCAATCAGCGTTTGTGTACCCACTTTGCCAGTCCTTGGATGTGGCGGCTGCATTCGCTTTCTTGTTGGGCTTTCTTCCCTTTGTTTTCACCGGGTGATCTGGCCATTAACACACCTCCTGTATTAGAGTTCCCCCACTCAGGATGAAGGCGTGCAGGGGGCACCTTTGGACAGCAGCACCGTCAGCCTGGAGGGAGGGGAGTGTTAGCTGTACTAGCAGATTTAGATACACTAACAAATTGAAGCCAAACTCGAGCTCACACTGCAGTTACACAACCAGTTACAACTGGTGATTTCCTTTGTGATAAAGGTTTTACATGAATAAATGAAATCTGATCATTGTAAGCAACCCTGTCAGTATGGTTTGTCTCAACACACTAACTGCTACATTTTCAGGTAAGCTTGTTTGGTTGAAAAAAAAACAGACTTTCTGGCTGGTTCACCAGATGAAAGTAAACAAAAGAAATCCTAAAGAGAAAACTAATGTAGCCATCACAGCAAGGAATTGGGAAGCTGCAATAGAATGTTTGCTTTTGGGTTTAATACTGCTTTACCTGTAATTGTTTTGCTAGAGAAGTACCGTATTTATCGGCGTATAACACGCACTGGCGTATAACACGCACCCCAATTTAGGAGGGAATTTTAAGGGAAAAAAAAACTTTTAGGAGGGAAGTTGAAGGGAAAAAAACTTACATTTAAATGCCCATCATTGCAGCCTTCTCAGTGCAGCCTTGCCCCAGTGCAGCCTTGCCAGTGCAGCCATGTCAGTGCAGCCATGTCAGTGCAGCCTTGTCAGTGCAGCCTTGTCAGTGCAGCCTTCCCCAGTGTCCATTGCAGCCTTGCCCCAGTGCAGCCTTTCCCCAGTCCAGCCTTTCCCCAGTCCAGCCTTGCCCCAGTGCAGCCTTGCAGCTCGCTGAGCTTCAAAATCGCCGACCGCGATTTGAAAATGGCGCCGCCGGCGCCGAAATACACAGAACCGGTCCTCGGCTCTTCTCAGCAGCTCTCGTTCACTTTCGGCTCCACTCGGGATGGGCATGACGGTGAGCTGAGCTATCCGAACCTAGCCGAGTACACTCGGCTAGGTTCAGGCGGTGCTCGAGTGAAGCCGAAAGCACTGTGTATTTCGGCGCCGGCGGCACCATTTTCAAATCGCGGTCGGCGATTTTTTATATCTGACAGGTCAGGATCGCAGGGGATCGGCGTATAACATGCACCCGCGATTTTCCCCTGATTTTAAGGGGAAAAAAGTACGTGTTATACGCCGATAAATACGTTACTTCCTTTTTTCTGTCTTCTCATACATGGTTCTAATCTCGGCCATTTCCTGCCGGTCTATAGCCAGTTTAAGCACTGTATGTCTCCTTCACAACTGAAACTGCCTTTGTTTGGTATGATTTAAAGTGGATGTAAACCCGAAATTTTTTTTTTTTTTTTTTATGTCATAATGTAGAGTATAAGATTTCCTATAATTTGAGCCCAGTCTTGCCACACAGAGTTAATCCAGCTCTGAGCAATCCTCTTTTTTTGTTCAGTGAGAAAAATCTTGACAAACTGAGAAAAACTTTGTCAAATCCTCCCCCTTGCTGTGAGTGACAGGTGATTTACATATCTCGTGCACTAGCCTAAGACATCCATTATTTTTTAATTCCCACCCCCACTCCTTTCTTCAGCAGCTCTGCAAGGATTGGCTGTTCCACACCTCAGCATGATTTGGCATGCTGAAGTCATGTGGTTACTTTCCTGTCTTTTCACTGGATGTTAGAGATCATAGCAGAAGTTCAGCGCTAGAAATACACAGGAGAAAATACATATTGACAAGGGGAGTGTAGAGGTGTGGGTGGAGTCTACTGACATCACGACTCCACCCACCGAGCTCCAGACAACAGACCCACCCACAGAATCTGCAGTTTTTCGGATCTTATAACAGACAGAGGGGAGACATTTGACAGGTAAAGATACATACAGGAAGCATGTATATCCTTATAGATAACCCCTATGGCAGTAGTTTAGAAAGGATGACATTGGGTTTACATCCACTTTAAGGCTAAGTCCACCTTTTGCAAAAAAAAATATTTACAGTAAAAAAATGTGTATATTATATATAATGTATATACAGGTGCATCTCATAAAATTTGAATATCATCAATAAGTTAGTTTATTTCAGTAATTCAATTCTAAAAGTGAAACTCATATATTTTATATAGATGCATTACACACAGAGTGATATATTTCAAGCATGCATTTCTTTTAATTTTACAGCTAGTAAAAACCCAAAATTCAGTATCTCAGAAAATTTGAATATTACATAAGACAAATAAAAAAAAGGATTTTTAATACAGAAATGTTGGCTTACTGAAAAGTATGTCCATGTACAGTATAGTGTGCACTCAATACTTGGGTGGGTTCCTTTTGCATGAATTACTGCATCAATGCGGTGTGGCATGGAGGTGATCAGCCTGTGGCACTGCTGAGGTGTTAGAGCTCTTTCCCACTGCCAGTGTGGGGGCATCGGCGGTAAAGCGCTGCTAGTTTTAGCAGTGCTTTACCGTCGTTTTTGCGGCACTTTTCGGATGCTTGCAGGGTGCTTTTAACCCCTGCTAGTGGCCGAATAAAGGGTAAAAGCGCCCGCAAAGCGTCGCTCCCGAGGCGCTTTGCAGACGCTTCAACAGCGCTGCTCATTGATTTCAATGGGCAGGGGCGCTTTAGGAGCGGTGTATACACCGCTCCTAAAGCGCAGCAAAGAAGCTACTTGCAGGACTTCTTTTTACGTCCTGCCAGCACAGCTCCCCAGTGTGAAAGAACTCGGGCTTTCACACTGGGATTGCAGATGAGGCTTTTTTCAGGCACTTTACAGGCGCTATTTTTAGCGCTAAATCGCCTGAAAAATGCCTCCAGTGTGAAAGGGGTCTTTTGGTAGCCCAGGTTTCTTTAACCACTTCAGAAGGATTTCCCTCTTTCCTGACCAGAGCACTAGATCTCCTCTAACTCCAAACTGGTAACCTGTAAAAATGCAGGGCACTTTTTGCGATTCGGCACTGGGTCCTTTAGCTGACAATTGCGCGGTCGTACTACATGGCTCCCAAACAAAAAAAAAGCAATATTTTTTACTTTATGCTTTAATAAATATCCCCCAAAAATATATAAAAAACATTTTTTTTTCCTCAGTTTAAGCCGATTCTTCTATGTATTCTTCTACATATTTTTGTTAAAAAAAAAATCGCAATAAGCGTTCATTGATTGGTTTGTGCAAAAGTTATAGCGTCTACAAAATAGGGGATAGTTTTATGGCATTTTTATTAATATTTTTTTACTAGTAATGTCGGGGATCAGTGATTTTTATCATGACTGCCACATTATGGCGGACAGATCGGACACTTTTGGTGCTATTTTGGGATCATTCACATTAATACAGTGATCAGTGCGATTAAAAATGCACTGATTACTGTGTAAATGTGACTGGCAGTGAAGGGGTTAACCAGGAGGGGGCGCTGCAGGGGTTAAGTGTGCACTAGGGAGTGATTCTAACTGTGGGGAGATGGGCTATGTGTGACACGACACTGATCAGTGCTCCCGATTACAGGGAGCTGTGATCAGTGTCCTTGTCACTAGGCAGAACAGGGAAATGCTTGTTTACATCAGCATTTCCCCGTTCTTCCTCTCCGTGAGACGATCGCGGGTGTCCCCACGGACATCGAATCTGCGGGACCCACGGTCACACTCATGGAGCTCACGGCGCGCACGCCACCAGCAACGCGCGCCCGCTATCCGGACCTCGCGAGATCACGTACAGCTACGTGATTTCGCACAGCGGAGCCAACCTGCCGCAGTATAACTGCGACGGCTGGTCCGCAAGCGGTTAAAATCGGCTTTTAGTTCATCTACATTGTTGGGTCTGGTGTCTCTTATCTTCCTCTTGACAATTCCCCCACAGGTTCTCTATGGGGTTTAGGTCAGGCGAGTTTGCTGGCCAATCAAGCACAGTGATACCAAGATCAATAAACCAGTTATTGGTACTATTGGCAGTGTGGGCAGGTGCCAAGTCCTTCTGGAAAATGAAATCATCATCTCCATAAAGCTGGTCAGCAGAGAGAAGCATGAAGTGCTCTAGAATTTCCTGGTAGAGGGCTGCACTGACTTTGGACTTGATAACACACAGTGGACCAACACCAGCAGATGACATGGCTCCCCAAATCATCACTGACTGTGGAAACTTCAGACTGGACCTCATGCAACTTGGATTCTGTGCCTCTCCACTCTTCCTCCAGACTAGGGGACCTTTATTTCCAAATGAAATGCAATATTTTTCACAGTCTGTGATGAAAAAAGTACATAACTCCAGCAACGAATGTGCCTAAAAAAAAAAGATGTAGAATGCTCCACTCCATACTTCACTACCGATACTGTTCTATTTAATTTGTTCTGAAACCGCCCAGATGCCATTACCAGTGTAGTCCAGATGTACCCAACCTACTTCTTACTGCTATACCACTTGTACTCCAACACCCCATTTCTTACACTCCTCAAATGATGAGACCACACCTTGATTTTGGAGTATAAATGGCCATAACAGCCAAAGCTGTCACGACGATCATCTTCCAATGCTCCTGAAAGAAAGAAAAACACACACACAAACAAAACACATACCAACAACTTATAGGGAGGGCGGGTGGGAAAAACTGCCTCCTCCTTTCACTTCCTCAGCTCACTGTCCTCCAGCCTGGTCCCTCCTCTCTCTTAAATATCGCCACTCCCCCACATGCTTTTCTCTCTATTACCTCCCATCTCAGCATTCCCCCTCAGCACTTTATCTATTAACCCCATATTGTCTACCCTTGACACACTGTCATGCCCGGCCCTACACTACTTTTCTTTTCTCTCCCTCCGTTTGGGGCCTCACTTGAACAGTGTAGTCCAGATGTACCCAACCTACTTCTTCCTGCTATATCACTTGTACTCCTACACCCCATTTCTTACCCTTCTCAAATGATGAGAGCACACCTTGAACTTGGAGTATAAATAGCCATAACAGCCTTTTATTAACAAAATCTAAATAAATAACTCCAATATAACAATATATAACAAAAATATAACATCCATAAACAACTTGTTTTAACTCCAGTCTGTTGGTCTTTGATGGCACCCCCAATTCCAACACATATGCCACCAATACACTGCGAGACCTTTTCCAACATGATAGGCCTCCAGCTGTATAACCGCTCGGAGACAACCCCCTTCTTGCAGTGCAAGCATTACAGTATTCCATCAACCTTTCTGCTGGAATACACCGGAGGGGCACATACTACCGATGAGCACCCCACCCCTTTTCATCACATATTTTTACTGCCACCGTCAAAGACCAACAAAAACACAGCCACAGCCCGCAAGGATAACACCTTACCCTTAAGGGCCCCTCCACACCCGCAGGGCCCACTGGATCTCCTCTTGCAGCCCCAGTGCCCAGAGATCAATCCCATCCGAGAAGTGTACTCCATCACTCCGCAAATAGAGGCCCACATTAGTCTCTAATTCTACATGCCTGATTACCATGCCCCTGTTCTGAGCCACAAACCTCCCCACTACCTTATTCACACGTATGTGGGCCTTGTTAATTCTCGCCACGGACCTTGCCCTGCGCCACGTCGTCCGCACAACAATGTCCTTCAGATACCCAACTGTCTGCCATCTGGTCTCACATCTCCTCTACTGGCCCCCCAACAATGATGAACAAAACAAAGGTAGCATCAACAAGAACAACGTACCCCTTAATCAACAACAGCACAGCATGTGAGTACAGCCTACCCCCGCATGCATTTTTTTTAATTTCACCGCCAGTTGAGGCCTTATGTAGGTATGGAATCTCCTCGATTCCCACCTACCAATCCTCCGCACAGCCGCCTCATCCAACCCACATCCGGGTGAAGAACAAACCATGGCCCAGGAACTAGCCACCATGCTGGATTGTGTACAGTGCGCCCAGATTTTAAACAATATATTGTTGCAAAAAATGTGTGTGTGGACCAAAAAAGGTGCACTAACACACAAGTAAACCCCAAACAAAGCAGGCAGGGGATAACTTCCTGCTACTGTCAACTGCCTCCATCCCTGGTAAAGGTAACAATGGAAAGTTTGGGACTTTGAGTGAGGCATGGGGTTATGCCTCCATCCCGGGTTCAAGAAAAAAAGGGGGGAGAGGCAATGGATCGTTTGCCACCCCACCTCCGTGGAAGGGCAATTTCTTTCTGCCCAGTCCGTGCCCTATACCGTAACTTGGTCACATTGTAAGTACCCAGAAATTGACACATTGTCCTTTCTGCCTGCATTTTTTATCTTTTGATGGTTTCATACCTTTGTTATTTCAGAAGTCCTATAGCATCCTCCCCTGAAGAAGTGTATTCACAGAAACTCGTTGGGCACCATGGATGCAGCCACTTTGCTACAATAGGATCCCATTCTGATCAACTTTTTGATGCATCATATATTTTATATCATCATATATTTTATACTTACCCCTTACATCATGTTGTTCTGTGCTTCCCAGTTTATATGTATAATCTCTATATGACAATTGTAACAGCTATTTATTGCTTAGATATTATGGTGACTGTCTTTATACACATGCATTATGTAGGCTATGTCATGTATGCACATGGAACCCTTCACATGTGATATATATCAATATTTTTTACATATATTATTATTATTATTATTATACGAGATTTATATAGCGCCAACAGTTTACTCAGCGCTTTACAATGTATAAGGGGGACAACACAATTACAGTACAGTTCAATACAAAAGGTACAGGAGGGCCCTGCTCGTAGAGCTTACATTCTAAAGGGAGGGGGTGGTGGTACAAAAGGTAATAGCTGCAAAGAATGATTTGATGGGGGTGGCTCAGGGACAGTTATGTGGGTGTGGGATAGGCTTCCCTGAATAAATGAGTTTTCAAGGATCTCCTAAAGGTGGACAGGGTAGGGGCTGATCGGACATACTGGGGCAGGGAATTCCAGAGGATGGGAGAGGCTCTGGAGAAGTCCTGAAGGCGAGCATGGGAGGAGGTAACAAGGGAGCTAGAGAGCAGGAGGTCCTGGGAGGAGCGGAGGGTGCGATTTGGGCGATATCTGCAGATGAGGTTGGTGATGTAGATGGGGGCGATGTTGTGAATGGGCTTGTATGTTATGGTTAGCATTTTGAATTTTACACGGTGGGGTAGGGGAAGCCAGTGAAGGGATTGGCAGAGAGGAGCAGCAGTCACGGATCGATTAGTGAGGTGTATTAGTCTAGCAGCAGCATTCATAATAGACTGAAGGGGTGATAGCCTGCTTAAGGGTAGGCCATTAATAAACTTGAATATGTTTTTTATCCTACCCCAATCTGTCTACTGCCACATTCAAAGTCCCATTGCCCCTCTCCCCTTTTTTTCTTGAACCCGGGATGGAGGCACAACCCCATGCCTCACTCACAGTCCCAAACTTTCCATTGTTTCTTTTTTATAGGGCCCCCTTCCTCCGATGTGTGTGCGATTCTACTCTCTACGTTGCAGCACATTACAGGAAGGTTCGGAGTGCCATTGGCAGCCGGAAAAACAGAAAGCCCAATGACGGAACTTTGTTTTTTAGGCATTGTAATTGATTCGGTGGCAATGGAGTGCCGCCTACCTCATTTAAAGTCCCATTGCCCCTCCCCCCTTTTTTTCTATAAAAAAGAAAGTCATCCAAGTAATGTATGATGGAATCAAGGCACAACACGTCCCTAACCACCCACTCTAAAAAAGAACTGAACGCCTCACACATGGCGCAGGAAATGGAGCAACCCATGGGCAAGCATCGGTCCGCGTAAAACTGCTCCTGCCAGCAGCATCGCAGCAGCCGGAAGCTATCCGGATGAACTGGAAGCAAGAGGCATGCAGATTCTATGTCTGATTTCGCCATAAGCGCCCCTTTTCCGTAGCGCCTAACCCACCTGACCGCCGCATCAAATGAAGTATATGACACAGTGCATGCATCAGGGTCGATGAAATCATTGACAGAACCCCCTTTTGGAAAAGATAAGTGGTGAATGAGGTGGCACTTGTTCGGTTCCTTCTTGGGCACCACCCCCAATGGAGACACCACCAGGTCCGGCAAAGGTTTTACCATGAACGCCCCCCCCATGCGGCCTAGCACCACCTCTTTTGCAAATTTTTCCCCAACCACCCCTGTATGCTGCAATGCCGATTTCAAATTCCTTGCCAACGGAGGAACCACCGCCAATGAACACGGGATCTTAAAACCGTCCTGAAAACCCAAGGCAAGCAGCATAGCCACTTCCCTATCCGGGTACCTACTTAGGAAAGGCTGCCTCCTTTCCCCCCTCAACGGCGTCATCCCTTTTGTGAGCAGACTCCCCGGTACGCTTCCCCCTCTTGAAGCATCGGGACAATGTATGGGCTCACCCACACCCTGAACACTCGTGCTTAAATCTGCAGGACCCCCCAAGCTTACAGGAGCTCTCGTTGTACTGCCAACATAACCCCCATTTTTTTCCGGCTGGCAGTCCTGAGGAAGGTGTACCCCAGCACCCCCATGAAGAAACTGAGGCGGGGCCCTCGCCGACAACATAAGCCGCATCCACGGGCTAATGTCTTTATGATCTCAGCAAAGAGACGGACGAACCGCCCTGCGCTGTCTAAACTGTTCATCATACCAAGCAGAACCCCCGTACACCCTGTGCGGTTCCCCAATCATCCATATAACAGAACAACGCCAAACAATGTTTGGGGTTCTTCTCACCAATGACACTTGCCATAATGGCGAATGCCTGTAGCCAGTTAACGAACGTACGCGGGATCAACCTCTACCTCCTCTTCTCCTCATCCTCTATTTTAGAGTCATCAGGTTTGACCCTATCCAAGTTAAATTTTTCCAAGGGCAATAACGAGAAGATCTCCACATACTCACCCTTGCAAATCTTATCCAGGACCTCCTGCTTCAAATGTGCTCCCAGGGGACCCTCAAAGCACACGTACACCTCACATTTTGCCGCGTCCGCAATCTTTACCACATCTGTCCTATCAGTAACCTCAGGAGCCCCCCCTTTTTCACCTGTTTTCTCGGTGCCAGACCCTGACTCTGGCCGGGTTGTCAGGGGCCACTGAGGTCCCTGACAACCCGGCCAGAGTCAGTCCTCCGCCATCCCCCGCAGTCACGCTTTCTGTATGTGCCCATGGGGCCACTTGAGGGGGCTGCCCCTGCCCCCCTTCAAAACGGCCTACCAAGGCCCGCAGGCCCTCCAACAAATCCCGCAGTTGCGCCCCTGACCCCGAACTGGCAGGCCCATTGTCTGCCAGTTGCTGGCCGGGATCCCCCCCCCACTGTTTGTGGTGGAGGGACAGCTGCCCTTGATGCACCTCCTTTTCCTACCCCTAACAAATCACTCAAAGCATCTGACAAATCACTGACAGCATACGTGGACTTACCGGGCCGACCGGGAGCACTCCCAATAGCCGCCGCGCTTGCTTCCCTCGCCGGCTCTCGTTCATTTGGCTCCTCCGACACCTCACCTTCAGACCTGTCATCTTGTACCGGGACTGGTGGCGTTGTTAGCCCCTCGGGTGAAGAGGTCTTGGAGGCTGTGGGGCCCGTCTCACCCCAGAAGCTCCGCCCCCTGCTGCGGTTCCGCACCGGCCTTCATATGCTGGGCCCTGGCTGGCCTGTTCTTTCTGTCCTCCGCCATTTTGCACCTCCCTGTGATGACCCACCCACTTGATCTTCTATCAGGCCCGCGAGCCATTCTGGTCCCCTGCTCTGCCGCCGCCTCCTACAACCTCACCAATATAACGTCTATCTCGGCCATTTTGGAGGAGCAGTGAGAGAAAAACTGCCTCCTCCTTTCACTTCCTCAGCTCACTGTCCTCCAGCCTGGCCCCGCCTCTCTCTTAAATATCGCCACTCCCCCACATACATAGTTACATAGTTACATAGTTACATAGTAGGTGAGGTTGAAAAAAGACACAAGTCCATCAAGTCCAACCTATGTGTGTGATTATGTGTCAGTATTACATTATATATCCCTGTATGTTGCGGTCATTCAGGTGCTTATCTAATAGTTTCTTGAAGCTATCAATGCTCCCCGCTGAGACCACCGCCTGTGGAAGGGAATTCCACATCCTTGCCGCTCTTACAGTAAAGAACCCTCTACGTAGTTGAAGGTTAAACCTCTTCTCTTCTAATTTTAATGAGTGGCCGCGAGTCTTGTTAAACTCTCTTCTGCGAAAAAGTTTTCTTTCTATTGTAGGGTCACCAGTAGGGTATTTGTATATCGAAATCATATCCCCTCTCAAGCATCTCTTCTCCAGAGAGAATAAGTTCAGTGCTCGCAACCTTTCCTTATAACTAAGATCCTCCACACCCTTTATTAGCTTTGTTGCCCTTCTTTGTACTCGCTCCATTTCCAGTACATCCTTCCTGAGGACTGGTGCCCAGAACTGGACAGCATACTCCAGGTGCGGCTGGACCAGAGTCTTGTAGAGTGGGAGAATTATCGTTTTATCTCTGGATTTGATCCCCTTTTTAATGCATGACAATATTCTGTTTGCTTTGTTAGCAGCAGCTTGGCATTGCATGCCATTGCTGAGCCTATCATCTACTAGAACCCCCAGGTCCTTTTCCATCCTAGATTCCCCCTGAGGTTCTCCCCCCCAAACTTTTCTCTCTATCCCCTCCCATCTCAGCACTCCCCCTCAGCACTTTATCTATTAACCCCATATTGTTTACCCTTGACACACTGTCATGCCCGGCCCTACACTACTTTTCTTTTCTCTCCCTCCGTTCCGGGCCTCACTTTATTGCTAATTGTAACTGTTGTTAACTGTTGCTAGTTGTAATTGTTACAAAGCTGCAAGGATATCACTAATACAGAAAAGCAGATAGAGAATACAACATTCCAGTGTAGGAGGATGTCCTGAACACTTCCTGACTGTTCACAGCTTCCTGACTTAAATTATCAAAAATAATACTTATCATCTTCAACATATTAAAATGTTGCAGCAAAGACCCTGTGCTGCAAGTTTTCAATAAACCAATGTGCACTTTGTTTACTGTGCTTGCACACATGATTCTTGTTGCATCATTTCTAAAAATACATGTATATATACTGTATCTATGTATATAGATATCTATATCTATATATATCTATATCTAGATAGAAAGATAGATAGATAGATAGATAGATAGATAGATAGATAGATAGATAGATAGATAGATAGATAGATATAGATATATAGATCTATATATCTATCTATATATATATAGATAGATATTAAGATATATTATCTATATATACAGTGCTCAGCATAAATGAGTACATGCATTTTGAAAAGTAAGGTTTTAATTAATATCTCAATGAACACAAGAACAATTTCCAAAATTTTGACAAAACTGAGTTTTATAGAACATTTGTTTAGCTCATTACATGAAAGTAAGGTTAATGATATAACTTAAATTACATAATCTTTAGTTTTACTCAAATTAGTTGATGCAAAAATGAATACACCCCACAACAAAAACGACTACATCTAGTATTTTGTATGACCTCCATGATTTGTAACAGCACCGAGTCTTCTAGGCATGGAATGAACGAGTTGGCGACATATTGCAACATCTATCTTTTTCCATTCTTCAAGAACGTCCTCTTTTAGAGCCTGGATGCTGGATGCAGAGTGATGCTCAATTAGTCTCTTCAGAATTCCCCATAGGTATTTGATTGGGTTCAGATCAGGAGACATACATGGCCACTGAATCACTTTCACCCTGTTCTTCTTTAGAAATGCAACAGTAGCCTTATGCCGCGTACACACGGTCGGACTTTTCACCTGCAAAAGTCCGACGGACGCCGCCGGACAAAGTCCGGCGGAAAGTCCGACCGTGTGTGGTCTCCATCGGACTTCCGACGGACCGTTTCGGTCGGATTTTTGCGGAAATCCGACGTACTTTAGATTTGAAGCCTGCTTCAAATCTTTACGTCGTACCTCCGCCGGACTCAGTTCCTGACGGAAAGCCCGTTCGTCTGTATGCTAGTCCGAAGGACCAGATACGACGGAGGAGCAGGTTGCTGCATCTCGCGCTCGCTGCAATAGGAAAAACAAATCTTCCTATTGCGGCGAGCGCGGGGCATACCAGGCCCTTAGGTCTGGTATGGATTATAAAGGGGAACCCCTACGCCGAAAAAACGGCGTGGGGTCCCCCTAAAATCCATACCAGACCCTGATCCGAGCACGCAGCCTGGCCGGTCAGGAAAGGGGGTGGGGACGAGCGAGCGCCCCCCCCCTCCTGAACCGTACCAGGCCGCATGCCCTCAACATGGGGGGTGGGTGCTTTGGGGGAGGGGGGCGCCCTGCGCCCCCCCCCAAAGCACCTTGTCCCCATGTTGATGAGGACAAGGGCCTCTTCCCGACAACCCTGGCCGTTGGTTGTCGGGGTCTGCGGGCGGGGGCTTATCGGAATCTGGGAGCCCCCTTTAATAAGGGGGCCCCCAGATCCCGGCCCCCCACCCTATGTAAATGAGTATGGGGTACATGGTACCCCTACCCATTTACCTAGGTAAAAAGTGTCAGTAATAAAACACAACACAGGTTTTTAAAATAATTTATTAAACAGCTCCGGGGGAGGTCTTCTTCCGTCTTCGGGGGTCCCTCCGGTTCATCTTCTCCCGGCGTCCGGTTGGTTCTTCTCCGCTCTCCGGCCTCTTCTCCCGGTGTCCCAGGTCTTCGGCCGGCCCCTCCGCTATCTTCAGGTAGCTCTATTGCTAGCGGAGGTCCGGACTTCTGGGCTTCTTGGCTTCTTGGCTTCTTGTGTTCTCTTCTCTTCTCTTCCCCCAGATGTTGACACGACGCTCTCTCCGGCTGGACTGGTCTCTGAGGGCTGCGTTGTGACTTATATAGGCGGAGACCCCGCCCCCATATGATGTCACAGTCCCTGGGCATGCTGGGACTGTGACGTTTTAGGGGGCGTGGTAGTCGGTAGTCCGCCGGAAGTCTGGCGGCAAGTACGTCGGACCTAGCTTTCTAAAAAGTCCGACCGTGTGTACGCGGCATAAGATGTGTGTTTTGGATTATTGTCATGTTGGAAAAGTACACGACCAAGGGCACAGAGTGATGGTAGCATCTTCTCTTTCAATATAGAGCAGTACATCTGTGAATTCATGATACTATAAATGAAATGCAGCCCCCCGACACCAGCAGCACTCATGCAGCCTCACAGAAGGACACTGCCACCACCATGTTTCACTTGTAGCACCCTCTACCTAGGTAGGAGCTAGAGGAAGATTTTTGGTGAGTACAGGTAAATTTAAGCAGGCCTAGCTAGAAGCTTATTTTTAAGTGACTATGGCTTTTCCTCTCTCTACCTACTGCTGCCTGCCTGCCATTTTTACAGTGCAGCCTTACAGTACCATGATGACCCCTGAGCACTGTGCCATCTACTACTGACCAGTGAACTCTGCCTCACTTACTCCTGACCCCTGAACTCTGTTACATTTGCTACTGAACTCGGTGTCACTTACTACTGTCCCCTGAACTTTGCTTCACTTACTACTGAACACCTTCACTCTGCGTCCCTTTAAGCTAAGGACAATATTTAGCGCAATAAAAAAACACACCTAATTTTTCATAAGTTGGGCAGGAGAGCCCAACTTATGATTTTGCACATAGGCACATTGCTTTCAGAAAACACCTCCATAACTATACTTACAGAGCAGATGCAAAGTGCACCAGCTTGTGTCCATCTTGCAATTTGAGAGCTGAACCCCCACCAGCAAAAAAAAAAATATGATGTACTGCCCTGTGCGGAAAAGGGCTATACTGGCAGCGAGCGGAATATTTGTTTTTGCACCAGAAGTTGAATGCCCTGTACACACGGTCGAATTTTCCGACGGAAAATGTGCGATCGGAGCTTGTTGTTGGAAATTCCGACCGTTTTTGGGCTCCATCGGACTTTTTCCATCGGATTTTCCGACACACAAAGTTTGAGAGCAGGCTATAAAATTTTCCGACAACAAAATCCTATCGCGTCAATTCTGACCGTGTGTGGACAATTCCGACGCACAAAGTGCCACGCATGCTCAGAATAAATTCCGTGACGGAACTGCTCGGTCTGGTAAAATTAGGGTTCTTAATGAATATAGCACTTTCGTCAAGCTGCAATGGTTTAAATTGTTTAATGCAGCGCACTCTCTTCTTCTTTATAATGCTAGAAGAATGAAGTAGTTTTGCTGCTCATATTCACACAGAGTTCTCACAAACTTCTTTCTTTATTATTTATCGTGATTTCATCAATATAATATTTTTATTTGTCACATCTACCGAAAAAATAATATTTTTTGGATGTTTTTAGATTAAATAATTTTTTTTTTTTGATTTTTTTAAAGCCTGATCTTGTGTTTTAGTTTTGTTTTTTTTAACTCCAGAATATTTTTGGGTGTGTTTTGTGTGTCAAGTTACCACATCACGATTATTATCTTGTATTATTTAATCTCAAGGAGATTGTTTGGTGTTGGTGTCTCTTGTTAATTTCACATTGTAGTTTTGAAATGTACCTACCTCCTCACAAACAAACTGTCCTTTTTGAAGGAAAACACACATAGGCGAGTATAATAAATCAAACCAAAAATGTATTAAGGGCTCATAACCAAACAAAGAGGGAGGCAACGCTGGAGAAACACCAGAAATTGGCGAAGCCTTTGGCCCCCAGGGCACACATCAACTATTTTACTGCAAAATTGGTGGCCTGAGGTGTCCATATATAAGGGAGTACAATCTGGTCCAGAAGTCCAAGTGATCATGAACAGCAGCAGATGACATGTATGTTCCCAGGCTGTGGTCATACATGAGCCTGCAACTTTTGTCAGACCAGACTGAACCTAGGTCATCACTTTCTGGTCTTCTTTAGACGCTTCCTTCCCGGCTGTGGCTCTGGTGTTGGAGGTGTGGCAGGAGGAGGAGCAAGAGGACCATGGTTGAGCTCACAAATGTACAAGAACATATTTGGGGGGCACACCATACAATGCGTTTAAATTCAAGATGGTGCTGCTATAAGACCTACAAATAGTACAAAATATTTCACAGTGCACACATACAAGAATGACATTTCCTGCCGGGCTATTTAAAAACACCTGAACATATTCAAAAAATACGGGAGTTTGGTCACACTATATAGCCATATAGTGCTAAGCCCACTTACTGCGACAAAGTACCCCGAATTAGTGGGTCCTACTCTAGTAATAGAATGGAAGATCCTTTGTCTCAACCATGGGGGCTAAACTCCTCTATGTGGGAGAACTGAAGGGGATACATCCTATGCACTGGTGGCCACTAAATAAGAGGTAATGAGGGGGGGGGGGAAGGGTGCTCCAGCCCAAAACATCTGGTCAGGGCCTATTACAATATACAAGAACATATTTGGGAGGTACACCATACAATGCGTTTAAATTCAAGATGGTGCTGCTATAAGACCTACAAACAGTACAAAATATTTTACAGCGCACACATACAAGAATGACATTTCCTGCAGGGCTAGTTAAAAACACCTGAACATATTCAAAAAATACGGGGGTTTGGTCACACTATATGGTCATATAGTGCTAAGCCTACTTACTGTGACAAAGTACCCCAAATTAGTGGGCCCTACTCTAGTAATAGAATGGAAGACCCTTTGTCTCAACCATGGGAGCTAAACTCCTCTATGTGGTTGAGACAAAGGATC
The DNA here is from genome assembly GCA_037952925.1 of Lithobates clamitans. NCBI lineage: Eukaryota > Metazoa > Chordata > Amphibia > Anura > Ranidae > Lithobates > Lithobates clamitans. The sequence continues at coordinate 1,160,088 of JBBGZY010000031.1, forward strand.
TTCCATTCTGTTACTAGAGTAGGACCCACTAATTCGGGGTACTTTGTAGCAGTAAGTGGGCTTAGCACTATATGACCATATAGTGTGACCAAACCCCCGTATTTTTTGAATATGTTCAGGTGTTTTTAACTAGCCCTGCAGGAAATGTCATTCTTGTATGTGTGCGCTGTAAAATATTTTGAGCTCACAAACGTGGCTTTGGCTTGTGAGTTGGCCCCTCAACCCCTTATTTAGTGCTTGTAAAATGATAAACTCACATAAGAGGCGTTGGCCCTCCTCCATTTCCATCATTTTGCAGGCTGTTATGTCTGCAAAGTCCTCTTCAACACTGTGGGGGGTTCTGAGGGCCTCAATAGCCTTCCAAAATAGGCCAGTTGCTGCCTCCTCCAGGTAACTCCTCTTCCTGACACTTTTTTTTTGAAGGCAGAGGGGAGGGACCTGGGTATCAGGCAGGCTACTGGGCCCGGCCACCTCCTGGCTGAGACTTTCCTGTGTATGAAAAAGGAACATCGTTTTAGTTTTTGGTTCATCAATCACAATCAGAAATTAGGAATCCAAACTAACATAGATTTAACATCATTAATTTGACCAGCAGAAATATTTAGAAGAATGCTATACCTGGCTCAAGCTGGGCTCCTCCACATGGTTGGACGTCAGAAGCCTCAGCTGGGGGGGAAAGAAGCGTGGAAGGAAGACTGGAGAGTGCTGGCCTGGGTTCAGTCTGGCCTGCCAGAAAATGCAGTCTGTCATAGTACCACAGCCTGGGTACATAAATGGCATCTGCAGCTGCTGATCTCAGGGAATCCTGGACCTTCTTGTGCTCCCTTAGATAAGTGCACCTCATGTCACCAATTAGGATCTTCAAACAGGTGATGTCTGCCGTGGGGATCACCGGCTTCACAAATTGTAGCAATTTATCTATGCCTTCCTCTTTGTTTGATTCTTATAATGTGGGTAGTTTACCAGCCACAGACAGGGCAGCTCCTGATCATTCAATATATCCATTGTCTCTGCAAGACACAACACAAGACAAACCCTAATGTCAGGCTAAAGTCTCCTAATCTTGTCCCAAAATAGGCCTCAATCTCTAAGCAGTATAGGCCCAAATGTTACCTTCGTTATCATGATCGGCGCTTCCGATACTCCTTCCTCCGCTCACAGATCGTACGTACTACGCACTCGTGTTACGCTTTATATACACTGCGCATGCATGAAACTCTGCCCACCCCTGACATTCATTCTAGTCCATTCCCCGCCCCTTCTCGTTCAGCGCAGTGGGGAAGAGCACATGGCGGAGACAGAGCAGGTGCTTGCTAATTACAGCAACGAGGAGGAGGAGGAAAGGCCGGAGCCAGAAATGTCACGATCCCGGAGGAGACGATTTAAGGCATCAAATATGTCCTTTGTTGAGATGGTGGAGATGGTGGACATACTGAAGAGGACCAACTATGACGGGAAGTATGGACCTTACCCCAACCCCAATGTCAGAAAGGCCAAGATCATGGCTAAAGTTGTGAAGAGTCTGCACCATAATTTTGGGGTGCGGCGATCCAAGGATCAACTGAGGAAGCGGTGGTCAGACCTCAAAATCAGGGAGCACGATCAGTATAGAAGGATCAGGAGAGTGCTGCAAAAAAGTAAGTAGTTGTCCTGTGTTCCTATTCTTTATTGTTATTACGTTCGTGCTGCTCCATGTGCTTTTCTTTACTGTTGTACAGTTTAAAATGGCAACTTTCAAGTTCATGGACACATTATTCGTTTGTAGGAAACATTGTTTGTTCGGCCAATAAAACACCATGTTTTGTCCAGATGCATTTCAATAAATTTTTTTCTGGCCTACTTCTCTTAAAATAATTTTGGTGTCTAGATGGGTTTGTAACTAGAATGAAATGCAAACTAGATTCTGTGTAAGGAGAGAACACTCAGCAGCTGTTTACACATCTGGACGCTGGAGCACTAGTGTGGGACAACAGAACACCCTTTTTATTAGGGGGCCCACACAGGTGCTCCAGTGGATACTATAGGGGTGTCCCCATCTGTGAAGCTTGTACAAAACAGGTAAGTATTCAAGCTTGACAGAGTGAAAAAATATTTCTTCATCTTGGAACTCTGCCAAAACAGACAATTGTACCCCACTTCCGAGCAATGTTTCATATTCCTATTTCTGTCATAAAATATCTGTGTGCTAAGTATACCTATTTTTTTTTTTACATAGGGGAGAAAAGACTCGGAGGACACCACTCATCACAGGAGACCAGGGACCCCCCCCCCACCTCAGGAAGAAGGGGAAATCCCACAAACACAACAGGAGGAGGAGGAGGGAAACGTGGTGGAAATTGTCACCACAACAGGTGAGTGTCTGCTACCACAGGCTCAGGTAAGAGATGGATGACGGCAGATTTATAATACATGGTGTCAGGAAAGGTCCCCTCCGCTGGTAATATCGATCATTTGGCGTGCAGTACTGAGGTCCACCAGCAGGTGTCTCCTGGCAATAAGCAGGCCTTTTGGAATTGTATAACAAGGGGATTGTGAGCCCACTTGACTCCTGTCAAGGCGAAAATGGCTGATACTTGCACCTTTAGGGTGCTGGACCCAAGACCTTTCTCTAGGCCTGATTGGAGGAACTCCAGAACTTGTGACACTGATGGACAAGATGAGTCCCAACCTTGCTCATGTGCGAAGACAACAAACTTTTCCCAGATCCTCCTGTAGGTGTTGGTGGTAGACTTTCTAGCCTGGAGTAAAGTATTCACTACTTTCTGTGAGCAGCCTTGGTCTAAGAATCTAGTCCTCTCAGCCTCCAGGCCGTTAGATGTAACTTCTCCGGGTTTGGGTGAAGTAGTTGGTTCTGAGACAGTAAGTCTGCCGATACCGGGAGAGGAAGTGAGTCTGCCGTGTTCAGCTGTAGGAGGGTAGTGAACCATGGCCTCCTCGGCCAAAAGGGAATCACAGCCACTACCAGTGCTGCAGAATGTTTGAGCCTCAGAAGGAACCTCACTATGAGGGGAGTCGGTGGAAAGATTTAGCCGAGGCGAAAGTTCCAGGGGTGTTGGAGACAATCCGTTCCCTCCGCCAGCCCCTCCTTACTTACACTATTGGCAGCCCACTGGACAGGTAATAATACAAAGATATAAATACACACTGTACACATTTTAGCACATTTTTACATTCTGCTATTACCTACCAAGATAATAATAGGATACAAAAACTTTAAACAGTACCATTTGAAAGTATTCAGGCAGGTCCTTGCACTACATGCTTTGGGAACTTCAACCATAAATATGATCACAAAAGAGGTGGGTATATAGTGTGTATGGGTTTGGCAAAGTCAGCAGATAGAGGATTGAGGATAGATAGAGGATTGGTATCAGCTGAGTTAGCAGTTGGGGGGAAGGGAGGGTTCCAAATGATTTTGGGACCCAAAAAAAAAAGCCTCTGGCACTCTGCCAGAATTTCAAGCACAAATCACATTTTTACACATTTTAGGGGTTGTTTAGGGTAAAGCACTACTATGGAGCTGACAAAATACATTGTTAAGTGACTACACAAGGTGAATATAGGCCCAGGAGAGCATGCTGGGGAGGTAAGTGAAGGCAAATATGTATGAAGGCCAAAAAAAAAATTACATAAAAATCCAGCATGCATGAGGACAAAGGGGACATTCATAGCATATTACAATCATGGTAATTAGGGAATGAGGAAAGAAATACAATATATTAACAAACATTAAATACAATAAAATGTGATGTAAAAGGATAAATCTTACCTTAATATACTCCTTCTGCAGGACCTGGATGATGGCAGAACTGGTTTCTGGGATAATGATCCCCAGAGCCTGGGGGGAGATTCCTGTCGAGAACTAGAGGTCCTGCAGGCTTCTCCCCGTCGCCAAGTACCGCAGGGTGGTGACTAGCCTCTACTCCGGAGTGATGGCTTGCCTCATGCAGGTATCCTGCTTGCTGATATAAGGGGTCAGCAAAGCCAACAAACGGTGAAATACGGGGTCCGTCATCCGGAGAAAGTTCCTGAAATCGTCAGGATTATTCTCACGGATCTCACGGAGCAAAGGCATGTGACAGAACTGGTCACGCTGGAGCAACCAATTCTTGGTCCATGAACTCCTCCTCGCCCTGTTCATGAACTGGGCTTGTGTCAAAGTAAGGACCCCAACACCAAGCCCCCGCACAACACGAACTCTATGATGATGTCAGAGTCCTGGATGTGAGGCCGAATTGCAGAGGGGGCGCCCCTTGCGGCTAAGTGCAGCGTAACCCTGGGAGTGAGACAGGGAGTACGGTGCCCAAAGGTGCACGGGTTGCCAGATCGCTGTTGCTGAGTAGCAGATAGCAGGGAGCTGCTGGGGTGCGCTGGTAAGGTTGAAGGGCAACCGTGCAAGGAGGGATTCCAGGTATGGAGCCGTGGAGCAACCAGGAGCGGAGTCAGAGCCAGGCCAATGGTCATTCAGCACAGGAATTAGTCCAAGGTGAGGTACAGCAGGATAATCAGGAACAGAAAAGGTAGCCGAGCCGGGGGTCAAACACAGGAGGATGATCAAGGTACAAATGCGGAGCCGAAGAATAGTCATATACAAGCCGGGGTCAATGCAGGCAGGCAAGCCGAGTAGTAACAGGAAGCAGATATCACAACAGGAACAAGGAAAACAGGAAGCTGATGATAATCCAGCAACCAGCATGCACCAGCAGCAGGCTTAAATAGGCAGAAGGGCGCCACCATGAGGAATACTGGCAGAATTACCCGTCCTACGGTTATCACCCTGACAGTGCCCCCCCCAGGGGCAGCCTCCGGATGCCCAATCTGGCCCATTTTTCAGGGTATCGGGCTTGAAACCTCTGCAACAGTCTAGGGGCATGAATGTTATCTGCTGGTTCCCAAGAATTATCTTCTACAGAGTAACCTTTCCATTTAACAAGAAATTGAACAGTCCTACCTCTCCGACCGCAGTCCAGAATGGCTTCTACTTCGTATTCTGTTTCATTGTCCACCAAGATTGGAGGGGGCGGAGCTTCTTCTCTCCCTGGAAAAGGCCTGGAGACAACAGATTTTAATAAAGAAACATGGAATACTGGGTGGATTTTATAGGAACTTGGTAAAGACAATTCAAATGCCACTGGGTTAATTTCCTTCTTAATTGTGAATGGACCGATAAACCTTGGTCCTAACTTCTGGGAGGGACAAGGAAGCTTAAGATTTGTTGAGGAAAGCCACACTCTATCTCCAACCTTAAAGACGTGATCTCTCCTCCCCTTGTCATAATGTTTTTTATAATTCTCTTGGGCCTTCTGCATAGTTGCCTGGAGAGTTAGGTAATTAGCCTGAATGGCGTTTATCCTGTCCTGGACTGCGGGGACTGAGGTCTCTGGTATAACATTAGGTAAGAATGAGGGATGGAAACCGTAGTTGGCCCAGAAAGGTGACTGATTGGTGGAAGCATGGATTGAGTTGTTATATGCAAACTCCGCACACGGGAGTAGCAAGGACCAGTCGTCCTGGGAGAAGGAGCAGAAGCAACGTAAGTACTGTTCTAAAGTTTGATTAGTTCTTTCGTTTTGGCCGTTGCTTTGAGGATGGTAAGCTGAAGATAGGCACACTCTAATGGAAAGCGTTTTGCAGAGCTCCTTCCAGAACTTAGAGGTGAATTGCACCCCTCTGTCGGACACAATGTTGCTCGGTAGGACGTGAAGTCTGACTATCTCCTTTATGAAGATCTTCGCCGTGTCAGCAGCAGATGGTGTACCCATCATGGGCAAGAAATGTGCCATCTTGGACAGGCGGTCAACGACTACCAAGATGGTTGTAAATTTCTCTGAGGGTGGTAACTCTACTATGAAATCCATAGATATTTCTTTCCATGGTTGCTCCGGCACAGGCAATGGGCGTAGTAGACCCCAAGATCTGACGTTAGACCCCTTGTTACGTTGACAAATGGTGCAGGAACTGACATATTCCCTGCAGTCAGGCTTTAGAATGGGCCACCAAAAAGATCGTTGAACAAGCTCCAAAGTCTTTCGTACCCCGAAGTGACCAGCTAGTTGGTGGTCATGTAAAGTCTTTAGGACCTGGGCTCTGGCTTGCTGCGGAACAAAAATTTTGTTCTGATACCAAAGAAAACCTTCCTGGTTTCTTAAAGACAGTGCTTCTGGTTCAGAGCATTGTAAGGAAGCTTGTTTCAGTGAGGAACTCAGGTCGGTCTGAATCATGAGAAAATTCTGTGGAGACAATATAGTGCTAGGAGTAATTTCTTCGGGAGTGTCAGGAAACATCCGGGACAAGGCATCGGCCTTCCCGTTCTTAGACCCCGGGCGGAAGGATATATGAAAATTGAATCTGGCAAAAAACAAGGCCCATCGAGCTTGTCGGGGTCTCAATCGTTTAGCCGTGCGAAGATACTCCAGGATTCTGTGATCCGTGAATATCATGATGGGATGCTGAGCACCTTCAAGGAGGTACCGCCATTCCTCCAGGGCAGTTTTAATAGCCAAGAGCTCTCGATCTCCCACATCATAATTCCTTTCAGACGGACTCATCTTCCGCGAGGAGAAGGATGGAGTAACGACTTAGAACCCTGACGTTGGGATAAGACTGCCCCTGTGGCAACTTCAGAGGCGTCAACCTCTAAGATGTAAGGGAGGGCCGGATCAGGATGTTGCAGGATAGGTGCGGAGGTAAAGAGGGATTTGAGCTTATCAAAAGCTGATTGGGCTTCTGAAGACCACAGGAACCGAGTATGTAAACGGGTAACTTGGGTGATTGGTGAGATGATGGAGGAAAAGTTCTTTATAAACCTCCTATAAAAGTTTGCAAACCCCACAAATCATTGTACTCCCTTTTTATCCGATGGAGTTGGCCAGTCCAAGATTGCCTGTACCTTTTGCGGGTCCATGGCAACACCACCAGTTGAGATAATTAGCCCCAGGAATTGTATTGACTCTTTTTCGAAATCACACTTCTCTGCTTTTACATAGAGTTTGTGCTTACGTAGAGTGTGCAGAACTGTCCTTACATGTGTACGATGGAGCTCCAGGGTGGTTGAAAATATCAGGATATCATCCAGGTAGATGATGACGAAGTAATCCAGAAATTCTCGAAAGATATCGTTTACAAAATGTTGGAATGTGGCCGGGGCGTTGCACAATCCAAATGGCATCACAAGTACTCGAAATGTCCAAAGCGAGTTCTAAATGCTGTCTTCCATTCGTCACCCTCTGGGATGCGAACGAGATTGTAGGCTCCTCGAAGGTCAAGCTTAGTAAATATTCGGGCAGTACGGAGTCTCTGGAAAAGTTCCGGAACTAGAGGAAGAGGGTAACGGTTTTTTATAGTGATTTTATTGAGCTCCCTGTAATCCACACATGGTCTTAGGGATTTGCCCCTTTTTTCGTAAAAAAAGATTCCGGCTCCAGCAGAAGAGGAGGAACGGATGAAGCCTTTCTCCAGGTTTTCATCAATGTATTGTCGCAATGTTCCTAGTTCCACCTCCGAGAGGGGGAATATGCGACCGAATGGGATTTCGGCTCCTGGGAGTAATTCAATTGGACAATCGTATGACCGGTGTGGTGGCAGGACATCAGCCTTTTTCTTGTCAAAGACATCTGCAAACTCCTGGTAGGCCGGTGGAATACTCTGGTTGTTGACAGGTACAGGTTGAACTGACAGGCAACTGGCTACATTACTGGTTTCAGGGGCAAGACAGTGCTGTAGGCAATAAGGTGAAGTGAATGAAATTTCTTTCCTGATCCAGTTGATCTGGGGGTTGTGGGCTTGGAGCCATGGGGTACCCAAGATGACGGGGAACATAGGTGAGCTTAGAATGTCGAAACGTATGAATTCCTGATGACCATCAGGAGTAGTAACCAAAAGAGGAGTGGTCTCTTGTGTCACAGGACCGGAACTAGGCAGGGTGCCATCAGCCAGGAGAACTTCCAATCTACGGTTCTTGGGAAGTAGGGCCAGACCGAGCTTTAGTGCTAAGTCCAAGTCCAAGAAACAACTGCATGCCCCGGAGTCGACTATGGCCTGAAGCTGAACCCCCTTGTCGGCCAACTGTAGCGTGATGGAAAGGATAAGGTGAGAAGTGGAAGTTCCGGACATCTGGAAGTACACTGGAGAGTTCTTGGGTACCTTGCTGGGCCTTATGGGGCAGTTGCTCAGGAAATGTCCGTTTCGGCCACAATAGAGACGGAGATTGGCTTGACGCCGACGCTGTTTTTCCTCAGGAGTCAGTGCGGATCGCACCAAACCAACAGGCATAGCGCCGATCTCTGGTACCTACACCTTGGGAGTCTGAGAACGTTCAGCCTGGCGCTCCTGAAGGCGTCTATCCAACTGGATGGATAGTTGAATGAGCCCCTCGAGGGTAGCAGGGATGCCGACCCTGGCCAACTCGTCCTTAAGGGATTCAGAAAGCCCCAGGCGAAACTGGTATTTCAACGCAGCCTCATTCCAGTCTGTATCGGCAGACCACCGGCGGAAGTCCACAGTATAGTCTTCCACCGGGCGCCGTTTCTGTTGAAGAGAATGCAGAGCGGCCTCAGAGGTGGCTGTACGCTGGAGGTCATCATACAATTGCGACAGGGCCGTAAAGAACGTTTCCACTGAACTAGTAGCTGGGTCCTTCTGTTCCCATAACCTGTGGGCCCATGCCTGGGGTTTATTGGTCAGCAGGGAGATAAGAAAGCCAACTTTGACAGTCTCAGTGGAAAAGGTACGGGGTTGCAGAGCCAGATATAACAGGCAGGCATTCTTGAAGGATCTGAATTTCTGCCGGTCTCCAGAGAAACGTTCAGGGGTAGGTACCCGCGGTTCTGGGGGCAAAGTCAGTACCGAAGAGGCCGTAGCAGGGAGATTGGTGGAGGAGGAACCAGGATCCAAAAAGGCAGATGGTAGCATAAAATGTTGCAGTTTTCCTTCTAATTGAAGGTATCTTTCCTGAAGAATTTGGACCACTCGTGTAAGGGTAGCGGCCTGTTGGCATAAAGTCTCTATTGGGGACGCACCACTGCCGGCCTCAGTCATGGCTGGATTATACTGTCAGAGTCCTGGATGTGAGGCCGAATTGCAGAGGGGGCACCCCTTGCGGCTAAGTGCAGCGTAACCCTGGGAGTGAGACAGGGAGTACGGTGCCCAAAGGTGCACGGGTTGCCAGATCGCTGTTGCTGAGTAGCAGATAGCAGGGAGCTGCTGGGGTGCGCTGGTAAGGTTGAAGGGCAACCGTGCAAGGAGGGATTCCAGGTATGGAGCCGTGGAGCAACCAGGAGCGGAGTCAGAGCCAGGCCAATGGTCATTCAGCACAGGAATCAGTCCAAGGTGAGGTACAGCAGGATAATCAGGAACAGAGAAGGTAGCCGAGCCGGGGGTCAAACACAGGAGGACGATCAAGGTACAAATGCGGAGCCGAAGAATAGTCAGGTACAAGCCGGGGTCAATGCAGGCGGAATACTGGAGCAGTCAGGCAAGCTGAGTAGTAACAGGAAGCAGATATCACAACAGGAGCAAGGAACACAGGAACAAGGAAAACAGGAAGCTGATGATAATCCAGCAACCAGCATGCACCAGCAGCAGGCTTAAATAGGCAGAAGGGCGCCACCATGAGGAATACTGGCAGAATTACCCGTCCTACGGTTATCACCCTGACAGATGAGTACGTACACGCAACATGGCTAGAAAACGGTCGGCTTCTCAGAACAAAGTAACAGAACGCACTGAAAAACAGCAAGGCCTGTGAAGAGCGACCTGAAAATCAGTAACGAACGAACAAGAACACAATGACAAAGTCAATGGTAACTCACTGCACGCACTGAAGACCAGATACAAACCCACAAGCACAAACTGAACAGCATAAATACGATCTGAAAACCACAATTCTGAAAAAGCGCAAATCGTTTCTCACCAAACTTTTACTAACACAAGATTAGCAAAAGGAGCCCAAAGGGTGCCACGCTTGGTACTGAACTGCTCTTTTATAGTCTCGTCGTACGTGGTGTATGTCACCGCGTTCTTGGCGTTCGGAAATTCCGATGACTTTGTGCGACCGTGTGTATGCAAAACAAGTTTGAGCCAACATCCGTCGGAAAAAATCCATGGATTTTGTTGTCGGAATGTCCGATCAATGTCCAACCGTGTGCACGGGGCATATGAACTGTGTTATTTGCTTTATGATGAGAAGAGCTGTTTTTCATTTGCCCTTTGTAAAGATTGTTTGTGGTTTTACAAACACAGCTGGTTAGTGATCTGCACTCCCCCAAACATCACAATTCGTAAACAGTCAGAACAATTCTAGAAACCCCATATTTATTAGTAGAATGTGTGTCACATGATTCTATTTTTTTTAATTAAAAAACTAAGACAACTGGGATTTCCTTGTATCTCAAAACCCTTTATTTTTGTTTTATAAAGTTTTCTTGAATTTTTTTCCATGAGATTACAACAAACGGCATCAAAAATGTGTAGGTAAAATAGTGAAATAACATACAAATTTATATTCATGGGTGACATTGTTAAGAAGACTTCAGCATCTTTGATGTTTGATATCAGGGTGACAATAATTAAAGGATTCCAACATCTTGGACATATGATTTTACTGGTGATACCATTAAGCAGACTTCTCCATCTTTGCATAATGATATGTCACTGGTGACATCAACACAAAATCACAGATGGATGAAAATATTGCCCTCGATGGGCGGAGCCTAGCAGAGCAGAAATGCATTGTTAGAGCTCCACACCGCTGAGGAGAGAAGAGAAGGACAAAGCGGAGCCTGCAGGCTCAAAAGGTATCCATTTGAACCTTTTTGCCCCAGGGAACAAACTGTGAAAGTTTGGGCAGGAAATATGGTACTGGGAGGAAACCGTGGCAGAAATAAAAATCACCTCACAAAGAGCTCACAGGCACTCACTGCAACTAAAGCAGCTCCAGTCACCTCACAAGATACAGCATCAGGGCGCTCTCACAGACAGAAAATGTCACAGCAAGACTCTCTATTTGAGTCATATACAGAACAAATCCTCTCACAAACTTCTCCACAAGCCTCCTCAGCATCCCCAGTAATATTATTACAATTTGAAAAGATGCTTCATAAGGCTTTAAAACAAACCTCAGACCAAATAACAAAAAGCCTAACCAAAGAAATAAGAGAGCTGGGAAACCGCACCGCAGCCTTAGAAATAAAAATGGATGAAATTAAAATTACAACCCAAGAAAATATAACAGAATTGGAACAATTAAAAGAAGAGAATTTAATACTTCAAACTAAGCTCGAAGATTACGAAAATAGAGCCAGACGTTCAAACTTGCGCATAAGGGGAATACCTGAAACTGTGACAGACCTGCAATCTACTATTACTGCTCTATTACAAGAACTAAAGCCAGAAATCCCTATTGAATGTTTAGAACTGGACAGAGTACACAGAGCCCTCACAGCCAAAAAGAAAGATGGACCCCCACGTGATATAATCACAAAATTTCATTATTACAGAACGAAAGAACAAATACTAATTGCTGCAAGAGAAAAAAAGGAACTTAATTTTCAAGGACACAATTATCAAATTTTTGCTGACCTATCCCAACTTACTATTACTAAAAGACGATCCATGAAACCCCAACTAATGGAACTGCAACGCCACAATCAATATCAATATCAATGGGGCTTCCCCTTTTCAGTCAGATTTAACTACCAAGGTACAATTTACAGAAGCAGATCAGCAGATGAACTACAACAGACCCTTTTAAAATTAAATCTGACAGAACCCACAAGCAGCAACTCTCCCACATGCAGAAGAATGGCATCATCTTCACCTTCAGGCAGCACCCAGAAAATTTCAGAACAAAATGGGAATCATCATTCTCACAAAAGAGGCCGTTATGCCACATCATCCATGGACCAAGAAGATTCAATGGACTGACATCCTAATTCCTGATATCTCTTCATTTATTATACTAAGAGATGGTTCTCTATAAAAAACCTGTATTTATAACTGAATGTAACTGCATTCTGATAGTCACACACTGTGTGGGATCATGTTACATTCCAGTTATATTTCTTATTACTTCTGATTCATATAGCCTTAGAATATATAAGTGAAATAAGGAAATTCTTGTTTATATATTATCAGGTAATAACAATAGATTTATTACTTTTTAGGACAAATATGTTCAATAATCCAGAAGTAATGGAAGCTTTTTCTTTCTTTTCTTAAAACAAATATATTATTACCTAACTAGTTCCTAGAATTATACTTTTGTTTATTCTAATCTGAAGCAATACAACCTCAATTTTATGAGTTAACATATCTAAACAGTTACATATGAATAAAATATGTAATTGTTTACTCTAAAAGGGTTAAAATCCCAAAATAATTTAAACTATCTTCATCAATACCAAAGTTATTAACAGTACCTTTCTAACTGAATTATTTAGCCTAGGGCAAGACTAACCATATACAACCACCCTGGAATAAATAATTTCAACAAAAATTATATTCTGCACTTCAATTAATGAAACATCATTTTGATGTCTTTTGACATAGCACTTCTCTCCTGTAAGCGGAAGATCCGTGTACCCCCATTAGCCCTCCTCATTCTCCCAACCATATTATGTGGGAGTGTGATGAAGGCACTTATTCCCCTGAGAGAGATATTTATTCTCTTTCACGGGTAAATTGTGATTACTTGCAAAAAATAATTTATACAATGTATCAGCTAATCTCATATGTTTTTTGTTTACTCTTTACTCCAGAATTCACTGGTTTCTTTTCTATCTTTACATCTCTTCAGTCCACACAGGTTGATCTGCGCAGTCAGCTCTGCATAACAAAAAGTAATTCAAAACTATTTGATCTGTTGCCATGGCACCACTGAATATACTTTCCCTGAATGTTCAGGGAGTAAATGTCCCTCAAAAAAGGACCAAAGCCTTCCGTACTTTCCATAAAAGAAGGCTCACATAGTATGCCTCCAAGAAACACACTTTACCAAAGATTCTACTCCAAAATATATTTCTCCTTTTTATCAACAAATTTACATGGCTTCTGCCTGTACCAAGCAAAGGGGAACTCTAATTGCATTTCACCGATCCACACCATTCACCTTATCATCAGAAATTAAAGACCCAGAAGGTAGATACCTAATACTCATGTATTATTATATAATGGATACAGCAATCACGGTGATTTCCTACTACGCTCCTAACAAAAAACCTACACCATTCCTCTCACATATATTACAAGTGATTAATACACACAAATTAGGAACAGTGATAATGTGTGGGGATTCGAACCAGGTCCTCCTCCCATTTCTAGATAAATCCCCTTTTACACCATTTAAAATAACCTCTAGATTACCTTTTTCTCAACTTCTTTCCAAATACAATCTGGTAGATTCGTGGAGAGAAAGTAACCCAATGAAAAAGAAATTCACTTATTTCTCACACCCTCATCAAACCTTCACCAGAATAGATCATATTTTTCTAACAATAGGAATGATACCAGAAATTATTGCATCAGATATAATTCGGATTCCGTGGTCTGACCATAATGCAGTATACACTACTATAGCCTCAGCCATACCAAAAGCGCATGACCCAACGTGGTACTTACCGGACATAATGCTCAAAGACCCACTACATCAGATGGCCATTGAACAAGCTTTAAAGGAATACATATCAATTAATAATACAACAGACATCTACCCAATAACACTGTGGGAAGCTCATAAGCCTGTCTTGCGTGGTACAATACAAAGACAAATGGCACTATTTAAACGGGAACGCAAAAATCTAGCAAAAAAACTAGAACTCAATTTTAATGCAGCCTACATATCATTCCAAGATAATCCATCTCAGAGTACAAAATCTCATCTGGAAAAATCTAGATTGGAATACGATCTATTTCTCACTGAGTCAGTTGATAAATCCCTCAAACGCTCCAAACACAATTTCTACATGAATACAAACAAACCAGGTACATATTTGGCTCGGGCATTAAATTCAACTAACAAATCTTTCAAACCAATACGTTTGAAATTATCAAAAAATGTTTATACTTGTAATTCAGTAAAAATAGTCCATAAATTTCACTCACATCTCGCAACTTTATACAAGACAAACAATGAATTTAATCCTACAGAGGCTGAATCCTTCTTCTCAAAAATAACCTTACCTGAGTTATCTCAGAATCAAAAAAGCAGTTTGGATGAGCCTATAACTATAGAAGAAGTTGCTAACGCCATAAAAGACCTAAAACTTAACAAAAGACCAGGCCCAGACGGCTACTCGGCTTTATACTATAAAACATTCTCAGAAATACTCTCTCCAATTCTCACTGAAACTTTTAACAAACTTCTAGATGGACATTCTTTTCGGCAAGAAACACTAATGGCAATTGTTTGTATGATCCCAAAACCCCTTTCTGATGATACTTCCTGTGTGAATTATCGGCCTATCTCTCTGTTAAACCTTGATATTAAATTATTAGCAAAAATAATAGCAAAACGCCTCAATAGCATTATAGGAAAATTAATACATAGAGATCAAGTAGGCTTCATGCCAAATAGACAGGCAGGCGATAATATACGCAGGGCAGTGTTATTGGCATATATTGCTAAAAAACGGAAAATCCCTTTATGTTTGCTATCTCTCGATATTAAGAGGGCATTTGACACAGTATCCTGGCAATATATGCAATATTCATTACAAAAATGGGGTTTTGGACCCCACTTTTTAACATGGATCAAAGCATTATATAATAAACCCAAAGCCTATATAAAATATGCTGGATACAAATCTGATGCCTTTAATATCGAAAGAGGTACCCAACAGGGTTGCCCATTATCTCCCTTTTTATTTGCCCTTATACTCGAACCCATGGCCCAATACATCAGAACAAACCAAACTATAACTGGCATTGAAGTAGGAGGTATTACACACAAATTATGTATATTTGCAAACGATATATTACTTTTTCTATCATCACCACAGGTCTCTGGTCCTAACTTAATACCAGCTCTTGATGGATTTGCAGCCCTATCCGGCCTTATGATTAATCCTAAGAAATGCCTAGTGCTTAATATTTCACTCACAAACATGGAATTGATCCCGGCTAGGGCTGCACTCCTATTCACATGGGCAGAAAAATCAATCCCATATCTTGGAATTCATTTAACAGCATCTCATTCTGACTTATTCTCAACCAATTATCCTCCTGTATTAAGACAGATCACAAATCTAATAAAACAATGGTCGCAACTTCCTTTATCCTGGATAGGGAAGATTAATGCAATCAAAATGACTATTCTACCCAAATTGCTTTATCTATTCAGAGTCCTCCCTATTCCAATTCCTTCCAATTTTTTGAGAATAGTACAAAAAAGAGCAACTTCGTTTATATGGGGCTCTTCTAAACCACGTATACCTATACACACACTACATCTTCCCAAAAATAAAGGAGGCCTGGGATACCCTAATTTTACTAACTACTACAGAGCAGCACATTTGGCCAGTCTGTCCAAATACCATGCAAAACAGGAAATCCCATTATGGGTATTTATAGAGGCTTCAGAAAATGACCCTCTATTAATATCAAACTTATTATGGCTTGATCCTAAAGACCGCTTTAAAATTCATAATCCCATAACTAAACACTTCTTATCTCTCTGGGATAAACTAAAAACCAAATATCAGTTACAATCTCCACACAATCCTCTCCTTTCTTTTATCAGAAATCCGGCCTTTTAACCGGCATGGATCTACCCAAATTCTTTTAAAGCTTGGACAACATCAGGCATTCTTACACTAAATGACTTCATAGTATCTAAATTATTCCTTTCATTCCCATCGCTTAGAGAAAAATATGATCTACCAAACTCTGAGATATTTAGATATCTCCAAATCAAAAATTTCTATACACCATTCCTAAAGGGGGATACACCATTATCCCAATTATCCATTTTTGAATCAATCTGTACAAAAGATCCATTTGCTAAAGGTACAATTTCATCACTTTATAATCAATTATATGGAGTAGCAAATCTTAATAGACCCTCTTACGTTCAGAGGTGGGAGGAGGACCTGGGACGAACTTTAGAAGACACGGACTGGTCTAACATATGGCTCACATCTAAGTCATCTTCACCCAACATCTTAGCACTGGAGACAAATTATAAAGTCCTAACTCGCTGGTACCTTGTACCCGCTAGAGCGGCAAAATATTCACCTAATACCTCAGCTCTTTGTTTTCGAGGATGCCCAGAAATAGGCACACATTTACACATATGGTGGACGTGCCCAGTAATCCAAACCTTCTGGAAGGAAGTCTTTGTGATTGCATCTAAAATATTTAAAAAAATAATACAACCAGATCCATATATAACTTTACTTAATCTAAAACCGGAATGGTTAACACTCTCTCAATTCAAACTTATGATCCAACTAATAACGGCTGCAAAACAAACAGTGGCCAAGGCATGGAAATCTCCTACATTGGTACTAGCAGAAACAATTCACAGAATGAATAATACAATGTCCCATGCTAAGATGGTAGCCATCGATCAAAATAAAATTCCAAAATTTGAAAAACTTTGGCATCCTTGGATAAAACAACAGTTCCTGTCAAACTTCAATGACTCTGTCCTGTTGCCATGGTAACAGATTAAATGACTTACAGAGACACCCATTCTAAGGCTTCAAAGAGAACTAAAAAGAATAATAAACTGACGAGTGGGACAACCTTGTGGACCATACCTCTACCTTTCTACCCTTTTTCTTCTTTCTCTTTCCTTTTCTCCACCTTACGATTAAAGCTCATTATCAGAATTTATTTGACCTATATACACTCTACCTGTAAGCAATATGTATAGTAGATATAAATCATTTAAATACCTACAAAAGTGACTAAGGAAATGATATATATCTTTAATTTAGGTTTACGTGAACCCAATGTTTAATATTTGAAATTTCATGATATTTACCTATATAAACCCTACTGTAAAACAATGAGCTTACTTTATAGATCCTTGTAAACTTACTTTATGTATCTTTATAATATTGTATACTCAATAAACTTCTTTTGACAAGGAAAATATTGCCCTCAAATGTCCTTCAGCAATGAATAAATATAGTTAATTCACGTCTGAATTTCAAAATTCCATAAACGGTTTAAATGGTGTATTTCAGGTAATAAATGCATATCCCACCATCCTGGGGAAACATTGAGAAATGGGCAAAAAAGAAGATGAAAGTAATTGACAGCTTTCTTCAGACTCCAATATGGCAGGGAACACACATAGAATATTCAGGGTTTAAAAAAGTGGATCTGTACCAGCTGTACCCCCCCCCCCCCCAAATGCTACCATTATTACGCAATCTAAGATCTGCCAAAGGGCTCTGCCCAGCCTTTAGGTCCTGGCAGAACCCTTTGGCACATGCATAAGGCTCACTTGGGACTTGATGCCCTGTGGCACATCTACGCACGAACAGGGGGTGGGGAAATTTTTTTTAGATCTTACCTAGGCGAGAAATACTGTTTTGCAGCACAAAAAAGACATTAGATAAAAAAAATGTCAACTTGTAAGAGAGAGAGGGAGGAGGCAGGGCGACATGACATGACCTTTTGGGTGAAGGTCCTCTTTAAAGATTTTAAATGTTTCAAAAATAATATTGAATTTTGAAAATGTTCACATACAATACAAGACAATACAATTGCTCTCTCTCTCTCTCACTCTTGCAAGAGTTTGCAAGGAAGGGAGGGGGGATGAGTCATAAGAGGGCCAATGAGAGCTGCAGAGCTGGAGGTGTGCCTCTGTGTAAATCCAGGAAGTGAACAGGCAGCAGCTTCAGCTGCCCACAGTTAAAATGGATGCAGCCAGACTCAGTGGAGGGAGATTTCTGCAGCATATCCCGCAAGTACAGAATCCCAGTATCTATAAAATAATATACAAAGTGGTTGGAGGGAAGCTTCAGAATGGCAAAGATGTTTTTATTACAAATTATGTGAGCAGACTGCAGGTTCTCTTTAACGGCAGCAACACGTCTTAAAAAAGTCGGCGCAGGGCAACATAAAGCTGGCACAGTAAGTGGTACTAACAAGAAAAATCTAGAAGAACATTTTGCAACTAATTAGGTTAATTGGCAAAAGGTCAGCAACACAACACATATAAAAAGAGCATCGTAGGCCTCATGTACACTGCTGCTGGTAAACGGATTTTTAGGAGTAGTTGGGAATTTTTTTCAGCTGCCCCTGAACTCTCCTCTGTATTATCTTATCAGTACATGTACACAGGGTCGTTTATAGTCGTTTCTAAGCAGTTGAGTTTAGAAGCATTTTTTGGAAAGCAAAAAAATGCGTTCAGGGTGGATTTTCAGTGGCATTTGAAACGCCAAATGCCTGTAACAGCCTCTAAATGCTGCTAAACGTGGTAACACGCATTTAGCAGCATTTTGTTTACAGACATTTTTCATTGTAACAAAAAAAAAAGCACTTCTATACACAAACACGGCTAAACGCTGCATGTAAACGCATCTGGATGGACATTTTTAGAAGTTGGTTTCTAGCTGTCAAGTTAAATCGTTCAGGAAAGGTTAAACAATGTCACGTGTACATGAAGCCTTAGAGATTCCAAATGTCTCAGAAGTAAAGATGGGCAAAGGTTCACCAATCTGTGAAAAGCTGCATTGAAAAATTTCTGAATAATGTTCCTCAATGTAAAATTGCAAAGACTTTAAACATATCATCATCTACAGTACATAATATGTAATTAGACTGGGCTTCACTAGGTCTAACCCACTGGTTCTGTGTGATATAAAAGCAACAGTGGGTTCGAGCTTATAGGGGAATTCGAGGAAAAACCTAAGGGTTTTCATACTGCTGTACTACCAGTGTCTGTACATCCAGTGATATGCCGAAGTCAGAGTTCCCACTGCCCAGGAGAATCACATGGGCTTGTAGTCCCTCTCGAACACATGGACTTTGCCAGAGACAGACTCTTTCCTCATCAGGTATGCTGGGGCAGCCACAAGCCTTACTTAGGAACTAGGGATGTTAGGGAAATGTTTGGGGTATGAAGATAATAGTACAAGAGTTTGTACAGCGTGAAGATACAGTGGTTACCTAGAGTAACAAAGGTTTCTCTAGCAGCCCGACATTAGCATGTACATGTGACAGGTGAGACATCCTCTTGCAATGAGGGAGATGTTGTCAGCACTCCTTCGGCAGCAATCTGTCTCCCACGGCAACGAGAGCAGATCTGCACCACTAGGGCCCTCAACCTGTGCACAGGTATGGAAGAGATAAATGAAGTGCATGCATGGAGTCAGGCGGGGCTCCATACCATTACTGAGAGTGAGGTAGTGGTGATATACAAGACAGGTGGAGAAGGCATTGGCTCTGCGTGTCCCTCCTAAATGCATAAGTGACCGTAGTGGTGTGTTTCTTTAAGAGAGTTTATTAGAGTTCAGTTAGTTTTTCAAGTAAAGGTACCCTACGTGTGGGACGGTGACCCTAACCAAAGTGCATAGCTTAACCCAGAAGAACCCACCCCGGGGGAAGGCCTCTCATGTGACCCTTGCTTGATGCCCAACCAGGATGGGAAAACATGGAGGAGCTACCACCCCCCTACCCTTGCAAGTTTGCACATCTGGAAAGGCACCATCAATAGATATATCCAGGGTTTAGAGCAGCATATGCTCCCATCTAGATGATATCTTTTTCAGGGAAGGCCTTGCATTGGAAGGCCTCGCAGCAGAACAATGCAAAACCCCATATTGCATCTATGACAATAGCATGGCTTCGTAGTAGAATAAAGGTGAAGGGCAGGGCATGAAATGTCCCTGCCCCACCACCTGTGGGATCGTGGCAGACCAAAAATTTTTAAATTTAAATAAAGTTAAAAAAAAAAAAAAAAAAAAAAAAAAAAAAATCAAATAAATAAATAATTATTAATATATTACTTACCTCTGATTGGTGATCAAGTTTGACAGTTGCCCCAAACGGTCCTCTGGCACGAGTATACAGCCTATAAAAGGAAGAGGATGCGTCATTACTGGGCAGAAGACGCCGAGGATTTGAAGAGGAGCACATCTGCACTTACCTGTCATGGAGCATTTGCTGCGTCAGATGATGGATCGGGCGGCTGCTGTGGATGGTGATTCTTGGATTCGTCACTGCCTGTCTCTCCCTGGGCCTTCCTCCACCATGGGTCCGGGTACACAGGCTTCTTCTTCCTCCATCCCCCCTTCTGGCTCCGGGGTTCCTGCTCCTACTTTAACTCGGTGTGTTCCGACATGCCCCCCTCCCTCTTCGGCCCTTCGTTTCTCCATTGAGGATTCCCCCCCTCCCTGTGCTTCTTCTATTCCCCCGGTTTTCCGGAGCGGACTTCCTCCATTACATCCTGCTTCTTTGCCGGAAGATTCGTCTCTGCATCGGACTGCGCCGACGTCATCTCCGCCTTCTTCGCTTCCGCTGGTCCCTCCTTCATTCCACGATGAGGCTCGGCCTTCTCCTTCGGGTGAGATCGCTCGCACATGCGCAGTTCGTTCTGGGAGAAGAACACAGAGACATTTGAAGAGACCTCGCAGGTTCGATTCCCCGGACGGGCATGTGAACAACAGCTACATAAATCATAGGTTATTTCCTTCTACAGGTTTTTAATTTCTGTCCACGCTTTCTTTTTGTTTTTTAATTGTCTTCTATTGTTTTTTAACCCTTTCTAGTGTTCATAATTCTGCGACTGTGGCAAAGGCTTCTTCTGCGGGTCTTTCTGTGACTGCGGATCCTGTTGTCATGGTTACTGGTGCTGATGCGATACACAGTGGAAGGAAACGTCCTTGTAAAACTAAAGGTTTGTGTCCTTCTGTAGTGCTCTGCAGTACACCACATTTTGATAGTAATTACGTTTCTTTTTCTTGCTTTAGGTGTTCTGCTACCAAACGTTTCTTCTGTTGATCCTTCGTTACTATCTGATAGCGTTACCATGGTGCCTGGCCGTACATCTACTGTTTGTGAGATTTCGCAGGCGCCTATGCTCTCTGACTCTACGCATAATGCGAATACTGTTCATTCTGATACTTCTGGTGAGTTTGCTGATTATTCAAAATTTTCTGACTTGTTTTGTTCATTTTCTAAATTTTTATCTAACCTAGCTGGTTCTGTTAATGTTGCTCATCCCACGTCTACTCCAAGTGTAGCTTCTGCGTGGCTAGATCCTTTGTCTGTCTCACGTGTTGTTCCTGTCTCCACGACTGTAGATGCTGCACCTATGCCTCATGCGGCTCCAGCGGCGGTCGTTAACACGCTTATTCCGGATTCTTGTTTAAAGGAGGTTGTAACGTGCGAATTATCCCCCTTGGGTTTTCATTTGTCTAATTCTATGAAAGAAAAGATTTGGTCTGGGGAGTATGTCGACCTATTACCTTTGCTTCCGTCCAATCATGAACATCGCTTAGAGAAAAGGGATAGTGATAAGAGAGATGATGATAGGAAGAAGATTGCGCCACGCTCCTTTAATAATTGGCTGCAAGCATTTTGCATTTACGCTGGTGTCCTTGGTGAGAAACGTCCGGACCTGTGTTCTGGTTTGTTCCAACATGTCGAAATCATTTTGGAAGCTTACAAAAATTTCCCTGGTTTTTCGTGGTTTTATTATGATGAGGCCTTTCGCCAGAAATTGTCTGTACATAAACATATGAAATGGGGTTCAAAGGATGTTGGCTTATGGCTTAATCTTTTGTTGCCTCAGAAGCCTCTTTTTAAGGTTTCTGCTTCCACACCTACTACTGCTTATCGCCGGGGAGTTTGTTTTCATTTTAATGATGGTCTATGTAAATGGCCTAATAGTTGTAAATACAAACATGAATGTAGCCATTGTGCGGGTAGTCACCCTGCTTCGCGCTGTTTTAAGAAGTTGTCCTCTAGTGCTTCTGCTCCTTCTAAGGAACTTTTTCTTAAAAGCCACAACTCCGGTGAAAATTCTAAGCATGCTGCCTTGGCTTCACAAATATCCAGAACATCGGAAGTCAATCGTCTTGCGTGAGGGTTTTTTGTTTGGTTTTCTGTTGCCTTCTTTTTCTGGGACTGGTTGTCACGTATTTCCTAATTTGCCTTCTATTTCTTTGCATCCGTCTGTTGTCCGTGACAAATTGGATAAGGAATTGCAGGCTGGTAGAATTGCGGGTCCATTTTCCACTCCTCCATTCGCCGATTTTCGTGTTTCACCGCTTGGTATTGTTCCTAAAAAGGAACCTAACTCTTACAGGTTGATTCACCATCTCTCGTTCCCTTACGGTTTTTCTTTGAATGATGATATCGACTCATCCTGGTGTTCTGTCCAATATTCTTCTTTTGATGATGCTTTGTTTAAGATTAGGGCAGTTGGCTCGTCCGCTTTGCTTGCTAAGGCCGACATACAATCGGCTTTTCGTTTGCTTCCTATTCACCCGTCGGCTTTTAATTCTTTGGGTTTCCATTTTCAAGATAAATTTTATTTTGATAAGTGTCTCCCTATGGGGTGTTCGCTTTCTTGTTATTATTTTGAACTTTTTTCTACTTTTCTTGAGTGGGTAGTTGGTTTTCGTGCGGGTTCTACTGCTTTGTTGCATTATTTGGATGATTTTCTTTTTATTGGTAAAGCTGATTCTTCTGATTGTTTATATTTATTTACGGTTTTTAGAATTGTTTGTAAGGAATTTGGTATTCCATTGGCCGAGGAGAAATCTGTATACCCTACGTCTTGTCTTGAATTTCTCGGTATACAAATTGACACGGTCTCCATGGAATTCCGTCTGCCTGATGTTAAGATTGTTAAAATTAAACTTTTGTTGGACTTTGTTATTTCAAAAAGTAAGGTTAAGTTGAAAGTTTTACAGTCTTTACTTGGATTGTTGGCGTTTGCGTCCAGGGTTTTGCCGATGGGTCGTGTTTTCTCTAAGCGCTTATATCGCGCTATTTCTGGTATTTCTTCTCCTTTTCATTTTGTACGGATTTCTTCTGGTATGAGGGATGATCTTATGGTGTGGCGTCGTTTTTTATCTACGTTTAATGGCCGCTGTTTATGGCAGGCCCCCTTTTGTTCTGCTTCAGCGTTGCATCTTCATACTGATGCGGCTGGATCTTGCGGTTACGGTGCTTATTGGGATGGCCATTGGTCGGCCGATGTTTGGCCCAAGTATTGGAAAGATTCCGGTTTAACGTCGAATATTGTTCTGTTGGAAATTTTTCCTGTATTGGTTGCTTTGGAATTATGGGGTGCTCATTTTAGGAATCGTCGCATTTTACTATATTCGGATAATAAGGGTGTTGTCTTTGCTCTTAATTGTTTGTCTTCCAAATCTCTTCCTGTTCTTGCTGTGCTTAGAATGTTGGTTTTTAAATGTTTAGATCTTAATATATGGTTAAAGGCTAGATACATTCCTGGTAAGGACAATCTCATAGCTGATGCTCTGTCCCGTTCCCAGTTTCAGGAATTCCGACTACTGGTTCCACATGCGGATCCTACTGGCCTATTATGCCCTCCTCACTTATGGGAACTTCGATGAACCCTATCTTCAATGCTATTCGAGCTTCTCTGGCAAATTCCACGTGGGCGTCCTATAAAGCTGCGTGGTCTTTGTGGTGTTCCTTCTTGTTTTCTTTTGGCCATCTTCAACCACATTTTTCTGAAGATTTGATTTTGTCTTTTTTGAGTTTGTTGATGTCTCGTGGTTATTCCCATTCTCATATTGTTAAGATTTTGTCGGGTGTTTCCTTTTTCTTGCGCATGCAGGGCGGTAGATCTTGCATGTCCTTTTTCTCTGTTCGGCATGCCTTGCGGGGTTACAAAAGGAATCACTCGGTTGCTGATACTAGATTGCCGATTTCTGTTGACCTTTTGGGTCGTCTTTGTGACGTTTCTAAGGATGTTTGTTTTTCTCCTTATGAATCGTTATTATTTAATTTGGCCTTTTGCTTGTGTTTTTTTGGGGCGTTCCGGATTTCTGAATTGCTCCCATTGAAAGTTTCTGATGAATCGGGTTTGTTTTTTCATGATGTTTTTGTTGGTTCTGATTATATTCAGGTTTTAATTCGTCATGGTAAAACAGATCAATTGGGTCATGGTAGATGGATTACATTGCGAGCACTTCCTAGTGCTCGTTATTGTGTTTTCACTTTGGTTCGGCAATTTTTGCATGTTAGACCTGTGTTTTTTCGGCACTTGCTCATTCATGTCACGGGTGCTCCGGTGACGATTTATCAATTCAAAGCTGTTCTACGTAGATGCCTAAAAGCATTGCGTTTGGAACATCTGCGAATTACTTCACACTCATTTCGTATTGGTGCTGCCTCTACTGCTGCTTTGGTAGGTCTTAATGAATCTATGATTAAAGATATTGGTGGTTGGAGATCTAACTGTTATAAATCATATGTTAGGCCTAATCTTTGTTTTTGATTTTAGGTGCTCCGCGTGTCATCTGGATCATTGGGCACTCCTACGTTTTTTGGGCTCAGAAGAGGGCTGAATGGAGAGTCTATGGAAATAATTTGGGCTTGCCTCATGGTTTTGAAGTTCATTGGTATGGTAGAAGTGGCATGCTTTGGAGCGATTTACGTTCTGTTATGTCTTATCTGCATGACTGCTGGCCTGTTCCCCATATCATTATTTTTCACTTATCGGGTAATGATCTGGGTGAACGTAAAACCTTAGAATTGCTTTCTCATATTAAGCTTGATCTCTTATGCCTTCATGCTGTTTTCCCTGATACTGTTTTAATATTTTCTGAAATAATTCCTAGACTCGATTGGTTGCTCTGTTCTGACCTTAAATTTTTGGAGAAGATTCGTAAGCGAATTAATAGGGCTTTAGATAAATTCATGCCTTCGGTTCAGGGTATGTCTTTTCGGCATTTGAACTTAGAGGGCGGTTTGCCTGGGTTTTATGGACCTGACAATGTGAATTTATCAGCTGTAGCTCTAGACATACTAAATTTAGATTTTCAATCCTGTGTTGAATTGGCTGTTGCCTTGGGGGTGTGCCAGGCTCCTTAAGATTCTGAGCCTGGCGTATGGATAATTGTTTTTGGTTTTACATTATATAGCTTGAGTTTACATGGCTGAGCTATTTATATATATATATTTATATTGATATACTATTTCAAATATGCTTTAACTCACGTTAAGTGCATTTGATATTTCTGATTATAAGTTGATATTTTAATTATACTTTATACCTATAAATAAAAGGCCACGGCCATTTCAAACCACAGGTATTCCTATGTATTATTCTTTATTATTATATATTAGATTATTAAATATTAGTTGTTATTGGTTATGACTACGACCCCATAAAGGTGAAGGGCAGGGCATGAAATGTCCCTGCCCCACCACCTGTGGGATCGTGGCAGACCAAAAATTTTTAAATTTAAATAAAGTTAAAAATAAAAAAAAAAAAAAAAAAAAAAAAATCAAATAAATAAATAATTATTAATATATTACTTACCTCTGATTGGTGATCAAGTTTGACAGTTGCCCCAAACGGTCCTCTGGCACGAGTATACAGCCTATAAAAGGAAGAGGATGCGTCATTACTGGGCAGAAGACGCCGAGGATTTGAAGAGGAGCACATCCCACCCCCCCTTCCCTGTCGTGGCCTTATTTATGAGGTTTCTTTATGTCCTTTCTTGCAAATGGATAATTGTTTTTGGTTTTACATTATATAGCTTGAGTTTACATGGCTGAGCTATTTATATATATATATTTATATTGATATACTATTTCAAATATGCTTTAACTCACGTTAAGTGCATTTGATATTTCTGATTATAAGTTGATATTTTAATTATACTTTATACCTATAAATAAAAGGCCACGGCCATTTCAAACCACAGGTATTCCTATGTATTATTCTTTATTATTATATATTAGATTATTAAATATTAGTTGTTATTGGTTATGACTACGACCCCAGAGGCCGGGTGTTTACTGGCCTGCCTGCCATTCAGACCTTTCACCAGTTAAAAATATTTGCCACATTTTGAAATGAAAAATACGACAAAAAAGACCCAGGACTGTTGAGTAGTTAGAATCCTATATCAAGCAAGAATGGGACAACATTCCCTCCAGCACCTGGTCTCCTCAGTCCCCAGACATTTACAGAGTTTTGTTAAAACATTGCCCTGTCCCAACTTTTTTTGGAATTGGGGTTGTACTTTGCCAGCTTTTTGTTGCCCTGTCCCAGCTTTTTTGAAATGTGTTGCTTCCATCAATTTCAAAATTACCGTATTTATCGGCGTATAACACGCACCCCAATTTAGGAGGGAATTTTAAGGAAAAAAAAACTTTTAGGAGGGAAGTTGAAGGGAAAAAAACTTACATTTAAATGCCCATCATTGCAGCCTTCTCAGTGCAGCCTTGCCCCAGTGCAGCCATGTCAATGCAGCCTTGTCAGTGCAGCCTTCCCCAGTGCAGCCTTGTCAGTGCAGCCTTGTCAGTGCAGCCATGTCAGTGCAGCCATGTCAGTGCAGCCATGTCAGTGCAGCCTTCTCAGTGCAGCCTTCCCCAGTGCAGCCTTCCCCAGTGCAGCCTTCCCCAGTGCAGCCTTCCCCAGTGCAGCCTTCCCCAGTGCAGCCTTCCCCAGTGCAGCTTTGCTCCAGTGCAGCCTTCCCCAGTGCAGCCTTCGATCCCCTGTCCCTGCTTGCTGGGCTTCAAAATCGCCGACCGCGATTTGAAAATGGCGCCGCCGGCGCCGAAATACACAGAGCCGGTCCTCGGCTCTTTCCGGCGGCTCTCGTTCACTTTCGGCTCCACTCGTAGTCCCGAGCGGAGCTATCCGAGTAGGTTCGGATAGCTCCGCTCGGGACTACGGGTGAAACCGAAAGTAAACGAGAGCCGCCGGAAAGAGCCGAGGACCGGCTCTGTATATTTCGGCGCCGGCGGCGCCATTTTCAAATCGCGGTCGGCGATTTTGATATTTTGACAGCTCAGGATCGCAGGGGATCGGCGTATAACACGCACCTGCGACTTTCCCCTGATTTTAAGGGGAAAAAAGTGCGTGTTATACGCCGATAAATACGGTATCTTATTTTTTTTTTCTTAAAATTGTACATTTTCTAAGTTAAACATTTGGTATGTCTTCTATTTTCTATTCCGAATAAAATATGAGTTTGCAAATCAATGCATTCTCTTTTTATGTATTATTATTATACAGGATTTATATAGCACCAACAGTTTGTGCAACGCTTTGAAATGTAAAGGGGGACCAGTACAATCACATTACAGTTCAAGACAGATGGGAAAGGAGGATCCTGCTCGTGGAGCTTACAGTGTCCCAACTTTTTTTTTTGGGGGGGGGGGTTATATAATTAAAGGCAAAACTTTGTTTTTAGTTTTGCATAGCGTTGGGATGGATTAGAACATCTGTCAGGTTTTTTTATATGTCTATGCCCCTGATAGGGAGATTTACCCTCTTTAGTTGTCCTGTTTATCATTATTACTAAAAGTAAAAGAAAATCCCACATTTTGGGTTGTCCCTAAAACAGTAATAGAAGGGATGTCTTCAAATGGAGACACTAGATCTGGTGACAACCAGGGATTCCCTCACTTTGTAGGGATTTCCCCTCACTTCTTATTTTGGCTATTTGACAGGAAGTGAAGGGAAATCTCACCATTGGGACACTAATGAAAAAAAAACAAAGAAAAGAAAATGGACAGGGATTATAACTCTACCTTACTCTATCCAAAATGAGAAAAAAAGTGTTTCATTAAGTGCTACTTCTAAGTGAGCATGTATTTCAGTAACCTGCTTACAGTCCATGTTATCTAGAAGGAAGGAATGTGAATATATCGAGCTGTTATGTTGCTCTCACTTAGGCAGCCCTCAGGGTCCACTCTGCCCCTAACAGCTTGCCAGCAATGGATTTTTATACCACACCAAAATGGCTGCCTCCTTTTTCCCTCTAGGGGTTAGCTACGAGAGACACTTGTGTCAGCATGAAAACTGGGTGGCAACAGATGAAGAAATGTTCAGCAACACAGAAATAAAAAAAAAATTAGAGCTGATTTAATTTGATTATTATGTATATAATAATAAACGTTTTTTTAGTTTTATGTTGAGTTTTTTCAGATTAAAAGCACAGTACAGTATAGTACAATACATAATGATATATTAGAAAATTGCTATCATAAAAGAAAAACTAAATAAAAAGTTGGTCCTCATTAAAAACCTATACCAGACATTTAGCTGGGCATGCAGCATGGCATCCTACGAAAGGTTTGGGGCTACAAGCAGCCACCCCATTCAAACAAATCCTGTATTCTCTGAAGTTTAGTATCCCTTTACTAAATCTTCCTGTGAATTATGATATCTCCTCAATAATATGGCCTGTGAAATCTCATATCCCCCTGAGTAACACAGCCTGTCAGATGATTGGTCGCTTGGGGTAATTATACAATGGTTGTTTATTTAGCAGCATATTTAAAGAATCAGGTCACACGTCCAATTTATGAAAGCTGTTGCAAAAGTGGATCATTCCCATTTATTTATCAATCCGGTTACCTGTGCATTTTACTCATGAAAACTGATGGTGAAGTCACCTTTTACCTCTACACCATGTAAACAGGTGCTTACAGGTTACCATTGAATGTTTTTGCTGGTGCTGTAATAAATTGCACTGTGTAGCCATGCACATAGTTGCGGTTGCCCAGGATGGGAAGGGGTTAAAGTGTTACTAATCCCAGGACCCTGTATTCACTTTATCTGGTCTCCCACAGTACACAGAACATGGAAATGCAATTATTTTGGTAAATATATACTGTTAAATACATTTTCTTATCAGCAATATATAGCAGTCTTGTGACTTCCATCAGTGCTCAGCTGAGCACTGGTTAAAGTTTGTAGGAGTTCTCATTCTCCTCTGAATGTCCTATGAGGCTGCATGATCCCTGACTTTATGTCTGGATAGTGCTGATTGACCCTGTGCTGATCACATTCACCCCCCCCCCCCCCAAAAAAAAAGAAAAAACTCTCTAGCAATACAATTACACACCAAACTGAGCATGTGCAGAGTGCCTCCTAGAGCTCTGTTCTATCAGCAGCTGGATTGGAGACAGTAAAAGAAGGGGAGGATCAGAGAAGACAGAAAGACAGGATGAAACAGCCTTTTTACACACTGTGGAGGATTAACCCCTTAGGTTTCACAGTGAGTATAACAAGCATGCTTTACTGCATATACAGATTTTACTGTTGTGGATTTAGTAACACTTTAACATAGTCCAGGCTCTTTCCCAGGTTTTTCTAAGGTCCTGTCCCCTGGAGTGGGTATATAAAATAAAAGAGGAGGGCTCAGACATGCTGGTTTTCCACATGAGAATTTTGAGGAGGGCCTGCTGAGTGATGTGGTCCCATTGGAATGTGGGGTCCCCAATACCGGGTCACCTGCATGGGATTCTCCCTGGAACTATGAACCTATTATTACTGAACTTAAGCTTAATAGACATTGCTTTGAGCAAAGTATGGACCTTGGCAGCCTGAGTTAGCTAGTGTTTTAACAGTTTTTGAAGGACTATGAGAGACTGCTGTATTAAAGGATATGTTCATCTTTTTTAACATGTTACACCCATGTTCATAGCTCCCAACTGTCCTGGAATTGGAGGGACTGTCCTTGATTTGGAACAAAGTCCCTCTGTCTTCATCATTTGTCCCTCATTTTGGTCTGCTATAGTTGTATATAAAATGCACTTTTTATCTTTCAAAGTGTTTCCCAGTGCAAAACCTTTCATCCAACTTCTAAATTGTTACATTTGTAAATGTCAAAAACCATTTGACATTAATAGTTGTAAAAAAAAGGATTAATAGTTGTAGAAAAAAAAAAGTATGGGTTTAACTAATTTCTTTTTTTCTTTCTTGTATAATTCTTCTTTAAAGCGGAGTTCCAGAGATTTTTTTGTTTATTAAAAGTCAGCAGCTACAAAAAGCGTTATTAAACAGCCACTCACCTGTCCCACGATCCAGCGATGCACTCACCCCTGCCGTTTTGTTCCTGTGTCCTCCCTCGGCGGCGCCGGGATCTTCACTATAGGCACCCGGCGGTGGCAGCTTGCGGCCTCACAGCTGAGTGACCACTGCGCATGCGCAAATGGCGCTGCACTCTGTGACTGGTCCCAAGGTCATCTAGGACCTGTCATGTGTCCCAGAAGACTTTGGGAAGGAGAACTTCCGCTTCCGATCACCTAAGGTGACCGGAACGGAAAGGGGAACAAGTACCTGTCAAAATTGGGTACATACCCCCCCCTCCCCAAAAGCTCTGTTTCACAAACAGGAGTCGGAGAGGGGGCCTTAAAACGGAAATTCCCCTTTTGGGTGGCGCTTCGCTTTAAGGGAGCGTGGCAGGGGGTGTGCCTTTGCCAAAAAGCATGTTACTGGAGTGGGAATTTGATTTTTAAAAATTGTGCAGGTGTTTTATCAGAAAGCCGCTACCCACCAGAATATGCAACCAAAGTGACGTTCTGTCACAGCCACCTTGCTACACCCGCACTTGTCTGCAGTAGAGCCTGGATCTGCAGCTGTATGATGCCTGTGGCAGTCTGTCAGTTTGTCATTATGGAATTCCTAGCAATCACTTAATACAAAATTGTACATACAGCTTCCTTATACACCAGTCAGTCCCTACCAAAAGTGATCCAAGGAAGGAAAACTGGCATACTAGTGACAGGATCATCATGGGCTGCCACAGCTCATTGATCAACATGGGGGGTGAAGGCTGGTCTATGTAGTCCAATCCAATAGAAGAGCTACTATAGATCATACTGGTGAAAAAGTTAATGCTGGTTCCAATAGAATGGTGTCAAAACTCACAGTGCAATGCAGTTTGTTGTGTATGGGGTTGTGTAGCCGTGGAACGCTCAGGGTGCCCATGCTGACCGGTGTCAAAAGCCAAAAGTTCCTACAATGGGCACATGAACGTCAGTACTGAACCATGGAGCAATGGAAGAATATGGCCTGCTCTCATGAATTCGAGAATAGTTTTGAGGAACACAACGAGTTTGAGTTTGGCTCGCTGCCACAATCTAAAAAAAACACAATCTTTTAAATGTGTTTTTTGACAAAATGCATGTTACTGCAGTGAGAATTTGATTTTTAAAAATTGTGCAGGTGTTCTATCAGAAAGCCGCTGCCCATCAGAATATGCAACCAAAGCGACGTTCCATTGCGGCCACCTTGCTACACCCGCACTTGTCCGCAGTAAGCCTACAGTCAGAAGGCGGCAAGCGGATATCTTATTACACCCACCGAAGTCTTGCATTTCGCACTTAGTTTTACCAGTAAACGGAGTTTATATAGTGAAATACAGTATTTGGAAGTCCGCAACACTGTTTTGATGTTGAATTTTAAAAGCATCGGCAAGCCTGCTGATCTCACAGGTTTGCTAATCTGACAGAACAACGATGCTTTTAAAATTCAACATCAAAACAGTGTTACAGACTTCCAAAAACTGTATTTCACTATATAAGCTCAGTTTACTGGTAAAACTAAGTGTGAAATGCAAGACTCCGGTGGGTGTAACAAGATGTCCGTTTGCCACCTTCTGACTGTAGGCTTACTGCGGACGAGATTGGGTGTAGCAAGATGGCCGCAACGGAACGTCACTAAGGTTACATATTCTGATGGGTAGCGGTAATCTGATATAACACAGGCACTTTTTTGCATGTTTCTCATGCATAGGGCAGCCCATTGAAAAGAACTGGTTGCCCTAAACGTGACACATGTAAACGTGCATCAAAAACGTGTGTGCTCGGTCGCACCTCCCAGTGTAAAGTGATCCTCAGGGCAGTATGCACCCATGGGTGAATGCCTGAAACAACGACTGTTGGATGATACACCTGTACCTTCCACCCACATCTAAACCTTGGAGCCCCATTCATACCTCCCAACATTATGAGATGGGAATGAGGGACATCTACCAGCAAACGTATGTAGGCATAGGACACGCCCCCTGCCACACCCCCTTAAAGGAGAATTAACCAAAAAAAAGTTAATCAAATCCCCAAGGGCTTGTTTTTACCACTACTATTCCTTTATATTGGCTTTTAAAATTTACAAATGCAGAAATTTAGAATTTGGATGGAAGGTTTAGCACTGGGAAACACTTTTTGAAAGATAAAAAGTGCATTTTAAATAAAACTAAATAGATCAGACCAAAATGAGGGACACATAGGGAGGAAAGAGGGACAGGGGGACATTCCTTGAAATCAGGGACAGTTGGGAGCTAAGCTCATTCACAGAGCTAAGCACCCAGTGAGCACCAGGCCCCAGCCATACATTTCTGTTACTAGAAATACAAAAACAAAAGCTGTGAAACTCACTACAAAAAAACTGTTCAAATCCACCTGTTTGTTTGTTTATTCTAAATAAAGTAGAAAGGGGTTAGAGTTCTTCAAATTTGTATTGCTGTGACTCCTTTACTAAGATTTCCTGTCTGTCTTACAACGAATAAAGTTCTCTACATTTGAATCATGGCTTCCTCTCTCGCAAGGGCTCTCTGGGAAATGTAGTCCGGTAGCTGCGTCTGTTCCTGCCCGGCCCTGGGAAGAGAGAGAGAGCGGTGTGAGCGGGGATCGGTGAGTGTGGGGTGGATAGAATGAACGGTGGGATGGGGCTCCGTGCTGTGTACGATGACTGAGGCTGGGGAGAGGTTTGTGATCGGTATGAAGTCTTCCTGGGCCCGGCCTGTAGCGCTGTGTGTATTGTATACGAAGAAGCCAGCACCCCCTTGTATGGGGATCGAGCGATGACAGGAAGAGCTGTGTGTGCGATCTGATCTCCCCGGCCGGCTCTGTTTACTAACATTGGTAGATCCCCCCCCCCTAGTAATCATGGAGGGCCCGGATCTGCAGCTGTATAATGCCTGTGGTAGTCTGTCTGTCATTGTGGAATTCCTAGCAATCACTTAATACAAAACTGTACATACAGCTGCCCTGTACACCAATCAGCCATACTATTATGACAGATAAAGTGAATAACCTTAATGATCTCCTTACCATGGCACCTGAAAGTGGGTGAGATGTATTAAGCAGCAAGTGAACATGTTGTCCCTGAAGTTGATGTATTGAAAGCAGAAAATATGGGGAAGTGTAAGGATTTGAGCGACTTTGAGAGGGGCCAAATTGTAATGGCTAGACAAATTGGGTCATCTCTAATCTGGATGGGTTTGCACACTCCACGTGCAGAGCCCGCCAGGAAGTCGGCACGGCGCTGCGCTAATCACAGGCAGTGAGACATTTCCTGATCTCTGCAGCCGTGCATCGGGAAAATGTCTCACTGCCTGTGATTAGCGCAGCGCTGTGCCGACTTCCTGGCGGGCTCTGCACGTGGAGTGTGCGAACACGCCCGAGCCCATCCTTAATCTCTAATATGGCAGCTCTTGTGGGGTGTTCCCCGGTCTGCAGTGGTCAGTCCCTACTAAAAGTGATCCAAGGAAGGAAAACTGGCATACTAGTGACAGGATCATCATGGGCTGCCACAGCTCATTAATCAACATGGGGGGTGAAGGCTGGTCTATGTAGTCCAATCCAATAGAAGAGCTACTATAGATCATACTGGTGATAAAGTTAATGCTGGTTCCAATAGAATGGTGTCAAAACTCACAGGGCAATGCAGTTTGTTGTGTAGCCGTGGACCGCTCACAGTGAACCATGCTGACCCATGTCTATGGTTGCCACCTCATCCCTTTAAACCCGAACACATATGAATTACACAGGTTCTGTGGCTGATTAAAGTGGTAATTAAACTCTCTTTGTGCCTTATCTGCATTTAATTAGCCTCAGAACCTGTGTAATTCAAATGTGTTCAGGTTTAAAGGGATGAGGTGGCAACTCTACCCGTGTCCAAAGCCAAAAGTTCCTACAATGGGCACATGAACGTCAGTACTGAACCATGGAGCAATGGAAAGAATATGGCCTGCTCTGATGAATTCAAGAATATTTTTGAGGAACACAAGTTTGAGGTGTTGACTTGGCCTCCGAATTCTTCACATCTCTATCCAATGGTACATCTGTGGGATGTGTTGGAAAAACAAGTCTAATCCATGGAGGTCCCAACTCACAAGTTACAGGACTTTAAGGCTGTGTTCACAGTTATGCAAGTTTACCAGCACTCAATTCGCATGACAGGAGAGTGGGCCCAACTCGCAATGGAGCCGGCTCACACACCTCCAGGGCAACCACTGTCTGCATTTGGAAAGGGTCCTCTGTATACTTTGGTTCAGATTCAGGTGCAAATTCAGGCAAAATTCAGACCCGATTCGCACCTGAATCAGTGAATGGGAACGCCCCGGAACCTGGCCTTAGGTGTTACTAAACCCACAACAGTAAAATCAGTCTGTATATGCAGTAAAGCATGCTTGTTATACTCACTGTTGAACCCAAGGGATTGTGTAAAGAGACTAATGGCTTGGTGCCAAATACCACAGCGTACGTTCAGAGGTCTAGTGGAGCCCATGCTTAACCACTTGCCGATACCAACAAAGTCTGGGGAATGCCCAGGAAAAAATCAAAGCCTACTTACCACCAGCTTGCAGACAACCAAATTGACCTGTCTAACAGTATGCGTTAAAAACAGGGGTTCAGTCTGCACGCACTTGCCGACCATCCGCCGTAGTTGTACTGTGGCAGACTGGCATGGCTGGGCGAAACAACGTTATGTAACTTCACTTTGCCTGTGGCCACTAGGGGGCGCGTGCGCGCCGGCGGAGTCGCGCGCTCCCCCTGCTCGCCTACTGAGCCGATACAAGTGCCCGGCGGTCGCGATCACCACTGGGCTCCCGTGATCGCTCGGGGACACGGAGAACCGGGATATGTGTGTGTGTAAACACACAGTTTCCGGTTCTCTGAGGGGAGAACAGACAAATCGTCTGTTCATACAGAGTATGAACAGCGATCTGTCATCTCCCCTGCACAGTCCCCTCCCCCTTCAGTTAGAACACACACTAGGGAACACAATTAACCCCTTGATCACCCCCTAGTGTTAACCCCCTTCACTGCCAGTGACATTTTTACAGTAATCAATGCAATTTCATAGCACTGATCTCTGTAAAAATGGCAGTGGTCCCAAAAATGTGTCAAAATTGTCCAACGCGTCCGCCATAATGTCGCAGTCCCGATAAAAATCACAGATCGCCGCCATTACTAGTAAAAAAAAAAAATTAATAATAAAAATGCCATAATACTATCCCCTATATTCCCCTTTTTTGCGCAAACCAATCAATATACGCTTATTGCGTTGTTTTTTTTTTTTTTCCAAAAATATGTAGAAGAATGCATATTGGCCTAAACTGAGGAAAAAATTTAGTTTTTTTATTCATTTTTGGGAGATATTTATTATAGCAAAAAGTAAAAAATATTGCGTTTTTTTTCAACATTGTCACTCAACATTGTCATTGCTTATAGCGCAAAAAATAAAAACCGCAGAGGTGATCAAATACCACCAAAAGAAAGCTCTATTTGTGGGGAAAAAAGGACGTTAATTTTGTTTGGGTGCAACGTCGCACAACCGCGCAATTGTCAGTTAAAGCGACGCAGTGCCATATCGCAAAAAGTGCTCTGATCAGGAAGGGGGTAAAATCTTCCGGGGCTGAAGCGGTTAAATAGGTTATGGTGGGTGGTCATAATGTTATGGCTGATTGGTGTATATACCTTTTTATTTGCGTAGCTGTTCATACATCTATCACTAGTACAATGCAAACTCTGCACTTTCCATTATACCACAATGAAATCAGTGAGGCAGCTTTCTATACGTGTACAGCGGACCATACAATCTTTTTGTACAATTTCCTTGATCTACCATCAGCTATGTATTGCAGGAGCCTGCTTGATTGGATACTAATTGAAAAGATTGCTTAGGTTTTGTCCTCCATATAGTTTTTCTAACTCTAAAGAAAATTGTACAGTCAGATTGTATAGTGTATGGTCAGCCAAATACCACTCACTGACAATAAAATACTGTTTCCTTGTCAAAAGAAGTTTATTTAGTATACAATGTTATAAAGATACATAAAGTAAGTTTACAAGGATCTATAAAGTAAGCTCATTGTTTTACAGTAGGGTTTATATAGGTAAATATGAAATTTCAAATATTAAACATTGGGTTCACGTAAACCTAAATTAAAAATATATATCATTTCCTTAGTTACTTTTGTAGGTATTTAAATGATTTATACCTACTATACATATTGTTTACAAGTAGAGTGTATATAGGTCAAATAAATTCTGATAATGAGCTTTAATCGTAAGGTGGAGAAAAGGAAAGAGAAAGAAGAAAAAGGGTTGAAAGGTAGAGGTATGGTCCACAAGGTTGTCCCGCTCGTCAGTTTATTATTCTTTTTAGTTCTCTTTGAAGCCTTATGCCCCGTACACACGGTCGGACTTTGTTCGGACATTCCGACAACAAGATCCTAGGATTTTTTGCGATGGATGTTGGCTCAAACTTGTCTTGCATACACACGGTCACGCAAAGTTGTCGGAAAATCCGATTGTTCTAAACGCGGTGACGTAAAACACGTACGTCGGGACTATAAACGGGGCAGTGGCCAATAGCTTTCATCTCTTTATTTATTCTGAGCATGCGTGGCACTTTGTCCGTCGGATTTGTGTACACACGATCGGAATTTCCGACAACGGATTTTGTTGTCGGAAAATTTTATATCCTGCTCTCCAACTTTGTGTGTCGGAAAATCCGATGGAAAATGTGTGATGGAGCCTACACACGGTCGGAATTTCCGACAACAAGGTCCTATCACACATTTTCTGTCGGAAAATCCGACCGTGTGTACGGGGCATTAGAATGGCTGTCTCTGTAAGTCATTTAATCTGTTACCATGGCAACAGGACAGAGTCATTGAAGTTTGACAGGAACTGTTGTTTTATCCAAGGATGCCAAAGTTTTTCAAATTTTGGAATTTGATTTTGATCGATGGCTACCATCTTAGCATGGGACATTGTATTATTCATTCTGTGAATTGTTTCTGCTAGTACCAATGTAGGAGATTTCCATGCCTTGGCCACTGTTTGTTTTGCAGCCGTTATTAGTTGGATCATAAGTTTGAATTGAGAGAGTGTTAACCATTCCGGTTTTAGATTAAGTAAAGTTAAATATGGATCTGGTTGTATTATTTTTTTAAATATTTTAGATGCAATCACGAAGACTTCCTTCCAGAAGGTTTGGATTACTGGGCACGTCCACCATATGTGTAAATATGTGCCTATTTCTGGGCATCCTCGAAAACAAAGAGCTGAGGTATTAGGTGAATATTTTGCCACTCTAGCGGGTACAAGGTACCAGCGAGTTAGGACTTTATAATTTGTCTCCAGTGCTAAGATGTTGGGTGAAGATGACTTAGATGTGAGCCATATGTTAGACCAGTCCGTGTCTTCTAAAGTTCGTCCTAGGTCCTCCTCCCACCTCTGAACGTAAGAGGGTCTATTAAGATTTGCCACTCCATATAATTGATTATAAAGTGATGAAATTGTACCTTTAGCAAATGGATCTTTTGTACAGATTGATTCAAAAATGGATAATTGGAATAATGGTGTATCCCCCTTTAGGAATGGTGTATAGAAATTTTTGATTTGGAGATATCTAAATATCTCAGAGTTTGGTAGATCATATTTTTCTCTAAGCGATGGGAATGAAAGGAATGATTTAGATGCTATGAAGTCATTTAGTGTCTGAATGCCTGATGTTGTCCAACCTTTAAAAGAATTTGGGTAGATCCATGCCGGATAAAAGGCCGGATTTCTGATAAAAGAAAGGAGAGGATTGTGTGGAGATTGTAACTGATATTTGGTTTTTAGTTTATCCCAGAGAGATAAGAAGTGTTTAGTTATGGGATTATGAATTTTAAAGCGGTCTTTAGGATCAAGCCATAATAAATTTGATATTAATAGAGGGTCATTTTCTGAAGCCTCTATAAATACCCATAATGGGATTTCCTGTTTTGCATGGTATTTGGACAGACTGGCCAAATGTGCTGCTCTGTAGTAGTTAGTAAAATTAGGGTATCCCAGGCCTCCTTTATTTTTGGGAAGATGTAGTGTGTGTATAGGTATACGTGGTTTAGAAGAGCCCCATATAAACGAAGTTGCTCTTTTTTGTACTATTCTCAAAAAATAGGAAGGAATTGGAATAGGGAGGACTCTGAATAGATAAAGCAATTTGGGTAGAATAGTCATTTTGATTGCATTAATTTTCCCTATCCAGGATAAAGGAAGTTGCGACCATTGTTTTATTAGATTTGTGATCTGTCTTAATACAGGAGGATAATTGGTTGAGAATAAGTCAGAATGAGATGCTGTTAAATGAATTCCAAGATATGGGATTGATTTTTCTGCCCATGTGAATGGGAGTGCAGCCCTAGCCGGGATCAATTCCATGTTTGTGAGTGAAATATTAAGCACTAGGCATTTCTTAGGATTAATCATAAGGCCGGATAGGGCTGCAAATCCATCAAGAGCTGGTATTAAGTTAGGACCAGAGACCTGTGGTGATGATAGAAAAAGTAATATATCGTCTGCAAATATACATAATTTGTGTGTAATACCTCCTACTTCAATGCCAGTTATAGTTTGGTTTGTTCTGATGTATTGGGCCATGGGTTCGAGTATAAGGGCAAATAATAAGGGAGATAATGGGCAACCCTGTCGGGTACCTCTTTCGATATTAAAGGCTTCAGATTTGTATCCAGCATATTTTATATAGGCTTTGGGTTTATTATATAATGCTTTGATCCATGTTAAAAAGTGGGGTCCAAAACCCCATTTTTGTAATGAATATTGCATATATTGCCAGGATACTGTGTCAAATGCCCTCTTAATATCGAGAGATAGCAAACATAAAGGGATTTTCCGTTTTTTAGCAATATATGCCAATAACACTGCCCTGCGTATATTATCGCCTGCCTGTCTATTTGGCATGAAGCCTACTTGATCTCTATGTATTAATTTTCCTATAATGCTATTGAGGCGTTTTGCTATTATTTTTGCTAATAATTTAATATCAAGGTTTAACAGAGAGATAGGCCGATAATTCACACAGGAAGTATCATCAGAAAGGGGTTTTGGGATCATACAAACAATTGCCATTAGTGTTTCTTGCCGAAAAGAATGTCCATCTAGAAGTTTGTTAAAAGTTTCAGTGAGAATGGGAGAGAGTATTTCTGAGAATGTTTTATAGTATAAAGCCGAGTAGCCGTCTGGGCCTGGTCTTTTGTTAAGTTTTAGGTCTTTTATGGCGTTAGCAACTTCATCTATAGTTTATAGGCTCATCCAAACTGCTTTTTTGATTCTGAGATAACTCAGGTAAGGTTATTTTTGAGAAGAAGGATTCAGCCTCTGTAGGATTAAATTCATTGTTTGTCTTGTATAAAGTTGCGAGATGTGAGTGAAATTTATGGACTATTTTAACTGGATTACAAGTGTAAACATTTTTTGATAATTTCAAACGTATTGGTTTGAAAGATTTGTTAGTTGAATTTAATGCCCGAGCCAAATATGTACCTGGTTTGTTTGTATTCATGTAGAAATTGTGTTTGGAGCGTTTGAGGGATTTATCAACTGACTCAGTGAGAAATAGATCGTATTCCAATCTAGATTTTTCCAGATGAGATTTTGTACTCTGGGATGGATTATCTTGAAATGATATGTAGGCTGCATTAAAATTGAGTTCTATTTTTTTTGCTAGATTTTTGCGTTCCCGTTTAAATAGTGCCTTTTGTCTTTGTATTGTACCACGCAAGACAGGCTTATGAACTTCCCACAGTGTTATTGGGGAGATGTCTGTTGTATTATTAATTGATATGTATTCCTTTAAAGCTTGTTCAATGGCCATCTGATGTAGTGGGTGTTTGAGCATTATGTCCGGTAAGTACCACGTTGGGTCATGCGCTTT